>JAZKJV010000702.1:471807-1106807 GCA_037367405.1 Ottelia alismoides
TCCGGTGTAACTTTACTCACTGATCTAACCATCCCTTGAGGTTAATGCAACCACTTAAAGATCGAATGGTTGATATTTTTTTAAAATATTATTCTCCCTCCTCTCTCCCCCCCCCATTCTTCCCATTCCTCCTTTTCTTATGGAACATCCCCCTCCACCGATTCACACCACCTCGACCACCTCTCTTCGTCATGCCTCGTGTCCATGCTCGTGACAACTAGGGAACTGCAATGACATACCCTACAGCGACATCCCCTCATGATTCTAGATAGTTGCGTAGGGTAGAATGATGATGGCACAGAAGGAGGAGGACTTGGTGACAACATAAGATGCATGGGAGGAGGTGGGTTTTAGAGGCAGGGCTACTAATCGAATCAAACTGTAACGAATTTGATTTGATAAGCAAGTTTGACGTTCAAGTTTAAGTTCGGTTTGTAAGTTTGACTTCATTTGGAGAATACGTTCAAATTCATTTAAATAATAGTTCATTCGTGATTTGGATTAAGTCAAACTTATTAAATAAATAAGTTCAAAATTAGTTTGAAATTGAAGTTTGATAGTTTGATAAGCATTTGTATTAATTAAGGTTAAGTAGGGTCAGGAACAATGAATCTTTTTATGATAAACGGATCTATTTTGCAAGTTCGTTATTATGGGTACTTCGTACAAAGGATCAAACTAATGACGTATACACTACTTAAATTGTCGATGTAGATGCTACATAGTTGATTCGCATCCTTCGGAGATAGAGATTACGAGTGTAATGGGAACATCAGTCAACAAAAGGGCCACCCTAAGATGATCATCTCATGGCTATTGAGAATGAGTCAAATCAGATTGTTCTATTTTTCAATCCCTTTGACTAGTAAATGATTCAAGCCCGAATTAGAACAAATCCCCACATTTGACACCTTATTTTCATTTACCTCAAAACTTTGTTGATTTTGTTTAGCAATGACCAAGCTTTATTCAAACATTTATCGAATGAACTCTAAATGAACACTGTTCAGTTCTATTAGCGGCCGTAGTCGGAGAAAACGATGGAAGAGGAGGGCAAAGGGGGGGGAAGGGGGCCGAGGGGCCTTTCTTTTCGTCCGTCTTATGTTACCATACCAATCTCGAAGCTGCAGTCATATCAAATGTTGAGAACGAACCCATTGTTTGACCCCTTGTCAAACATTGTATCTCCATATCAATCTCCTTCTGAAGGAGACACGTCCCTTGATGCATACACTGCGCGCAGTTGTTGCAATTCCAGTCACTAATGCAATGCCATATACTTGAACAAGACATGACTACCCCTTTGTCATCATGTTGCCGCCTCTACCCCCTTATCTCCCATGCAGAATGGAGGATCGCCAAGCCCAAGAGATGCAACCCTCCTTCCTCTGTGCTCCTTCGAACGGTGGCACTCAACTTTCTACCACCTCTCCTTTTCAGTCCCACGCATACACACCTACTAGACCGAGCCACAATCGTCGCACAACATAGATGCATCATGCGTGAACGGAGAAGCATGCATCTCCTCCAATTCACATTGATGTGGACGACAAAGAAGAGGGGGAGGAGTGACAACAATGGGAGCATGGACAATTGAGATGGGAGGAAGAGGAGTAGGGCATAGCGATGGATATAGGAGGAAGAAGAGGGCATCATGATGGAGATGGGAGGAGGGTGGAGCAAGCAAGAGTTGGAAGATATAAACAGGGTGGTCGAGGAGGAGGAGAAGGAAGGTGAGGTAATTGAGATGGGAGGAGGAGGGTTTGGCGGTGGAAATAGAAAGAAGATGCATGACAAATGGTGGTTGGGGGCAAGGGCATCATCCATAATTATGATGCATTAAATAAGGTGAAAATGTCAACTTTTTACCGACCTTGTTAAGTTTGAGAGAGAAAAGTTGACTTAAGATAATGCAAGGGCATGTTATGGTTAGCTATTATCCAGGGGTCCGGATGCGATTCGAAATTATGGAATGGTCAGAATGTAATTACGAAAGTATGCAGATTATGTGTAAAAAATCTTTTAAAAAAATAAAAATTGTTGAGTTGCTTGTATATAGGTAAATGGATCCTGGGTGAGGATCCATTTGCCCACGTTGAAACTTATATGTAACTCACCCCACCTTATGGTTCAAACATATAGAAAACAAGAGAGAAAAACGTCCTGGTTGCTGTGAGCAACAGGGATCGTTCTCCCCGTAGTTTTTCCTTCCGATTTGGAGGGTTTCCACGTAAATCTCGTGTTTCGATTCGGAGCCTTGTTGAGCCGTTGCATTGAAGTCTAGATTTGTGAAGCTGTTCAAGATCAAGGCCCTAAATGTCGGTTTCGGTCACCATTTCAGAATCGACCAAAACAAAATTTCGATGGAATTTCGATGGAATTTCGACTGAAATTTTGGTCATTTCGGTCATTTTTTGTACTAGGACCCCCATATTTTGGTCATTTCGGTCGAATTTCGATTTCGACTGGATATCGATATTCGACAGAAATTCGATCGAATTTCGCTGAAATTTGAAGCTATGTTCAAGATTGGCGTTGGGTTCTTTGCCCTTAAACGAAATCCTTGCACGACCCTGAGATTGGTGGGCTGCTGCTACATTTTTGGTGGTCTGATTTCATTCTCTGGTGTCCAGATCGTTGTTGGTGGCTGCTGCTGTGATATTTTTGGCGTCACAAGACTGGTTTGGGCTCCGTTGGTGTTGTGAGGTACGTTCCTTGTTGCGGGAGAGCAACTGTGGTGTGGGCTAAGCCCTTGAGTGTTGTTGGGGTGATTTTGCCCCTTTGCTTTGCAGGAGAAGAAGATGTGAGTTTTTGCCCGCAAGATGTTTGTAATATTGCCTCAAAAAACAAAAAGTGTTGATGCACTTCAGGTGCTCGACAAAATGTCTTCGAGCACAAAGGTTGTTGATGGAGATGCACATCAACTGTTTGTTAAAAGGCTTGAGAGCATGGTTGTTCAACAAATAAATATGAAGTCAACAAAGAATATAGAAATAAAGGACCGAGTGGAGATTATTGTCAACGACTCCGATAATGCCTTTGTTGCTGCTACTCATAAGAGATATCATGATTTGAATAGTCATGCGAACAAACAGTGGATTGTTGGTAGTGGTATCACTAACCATATGATGGGTGATCCCAAATTCTTTAGTGCTTATAAGTTAGCATCAGGCAGAGAACATGTTGCCCTTACTGATGGATCTCATGTTATAGTGCCAGGAAAAGGAAGTATATCTCTTCTTGACAAATTTACTCTCTACAATGCGCTTCATGTTCCTGATATGCCTCTATTCCTTTCTGTTAGTAAGATAATAAAATAATTGAACCGTGAAATAGTTTTTTCTTCTGATCGTTGTATGTTACCAGACTCTGTAAAAGGGAAGAGAATTAGGATTGGTGTTGTTTTTGAAGGTTTGTATCGTCTACCCGTTAAAGTGGCAGAAGCATTAACAAGTGTAATCCATGGAAAGAAAAATAAGAAGGATTGTCTTAGTTCGGCCTTGCAGTGTCACGAACGTCTCGATCATCTTCCATTTGGTTATCTTAAAGGATTGTTTCCTGTATTATTAGAAGAATTAATCTCTGCAGACATGATATGTCATGTTTGTTTGAAGGCAAAGTACACTCGTGCAACTTATTATGTTTCTGAAAGTGTAAAACAATTGAAACCTTTGAGCTGATTCACTCTGATGTTTGGGGTCCCTCCAATGTTCCTACTCTTAATGGCTACATGTACTTCATTACATTTATTGATGATTATTCTAGAAGTACATTTGTTTATTTACTTCGTGATCGTGGTGAAGCTGCCAGTACTGTGAAAAGGTTTTTTAACCTTATTGAGACGCGGTATGGGAAAGTGATAAAATATTTTCAGTCTGATAATGCTCGTGAATATGTATTTAGGAATTGCAAGAATTATTTATTGCTAAAGGAACTCTTGACGAGTCTTCTTGTAGCTATACTCCGCAACAGAATGGTATAACTGAGCTAAAGAACAGACACACACATGAAGTTAGTAGGGAACTTTTATTTCAAAGAAATCTTCCATAAATATTTTGAGGAGAAGTTGTTCTCACAAGTGCCTTCCTTATAAACATGATGCCTCAAGACTGTTGAATATGGCAACTCCTTTTTCTATCCTTCAACCCCAGAGCAAGTTGTTTGCTCTTCCTCCAAAGACTATCGGTTGTATTTGATATTTCCATAATTTCGCACCTGACGCAAAGAAGCTTGATCCACATGCAATCAAAGGTACTTTTTTTGGGATATTCTCCTATTTAGAAAAGGCATCAATGCTTCCATCCTAAAGATGGGAAAATGTATCTGACTAAAGACGTCACCTTTATTGAGCATGAATCTTATTTTCCTGAGCCTTCCCTTCAGGGGGGAGAATGGAAGTAATAGTGAATGAAATGTTCAAGATGTTATTATCTTGGATGTGTGTGGTTGAGTGGTGACTCTATAAGTTATATATATAACTCCAACCAAACTGATGCAAAAACAGAGGGATGGAAGTCTCGTTCTCCTCACTAGAATGAAAAAAACTTACAGAAAGAATTGTCAGCAAGAAAATATGGTGTAAACTTTGCTAAGAGAGATCAACCCCAACCATGTTGAAACTATACAAGATCAAAGTTCATCCACTATCATTGGTGATTCATGCTCTAATATTGAAAGTGTTCAGAAAGAGTAGGTTAATGACAACAGTAAAGATGCACATGTGGATTTGTTGATCATTTTCAATGTTGTAAAGTCACCTGACTAGCCTGACTAGTAGGTCTGACTAGTCTAGTCAGTGGGTGGTCTACCGAGTATCGACTAAGTTCGACTAGGTCCACTAGTCAGCTATTTTTTGCTAGGAGATACCTTTTTTACTTTTTAAAAGCAAATTTATTCTAATATGCTTAATGTTTTACTTAAATTCAACTACTTTTTTTGATTCATTATGATATTAAGAAAAAACACATCTATGTAAATATATAATACTATATGTATAAAAATGATTTATATATTTTAAAAATTAAAGCCGATTAAAGCCCGACTAAATCCGAATAATCGCCCGACTACCGATTAATCCTTAGTCAGTAGCCCGACCTACCGAGTGCCGACTACTGACTTTTGCAACCTTGATCATTTTTAAAGAAGACTTGATTGCACAGAGATGAGGGCGAAGGGAAATAAAGCCTCCTTCGAGGTATGCATAATGTACAAGATACCTAATTGATAGATACGTTGGTTACTCTAAACTTAGCAAAAATTATAAATGCTTTATGTCTTCACTTTTCGCCTCTGTGATTCCCAAGAATGTTGTTGAAGCTAGTTCAGATCTTAGATGGGTTCAGGCTATGCATGAGGAGATGGAGGCCCTTGAAAGAAACTCTACATGAGACATTGTAGATATTCCAGATGATGTGCATTTGGTTGGGTCAAGGTGGGTCTACACCATAAAATACAGATGAAATGTTCAAATAGAAAGATATAAGGCTTGACTTGTTGCAAGGGGTTTTAGTCAAAAATATGGCGTTGACTACTTAGAGACTTTGCTCCTGTGGAAAAAATGAATACAATACGGATTGTGCTTTCTCTTGCGGTTATCAAGAAATGGAAGCTTCATCAAATGGACGTAAGAATGCCTTCTTGAATGGAGATCTCTTGGAAGATGTTTATATGTACTTGCCACTAGGCCAAGAGAAGATAAGAAAATGTTGTAAATTGAAGAAGGCATTATATGGACTGAAATAGTATCCTAAAGCATGGTTCGAGAGGTTTTTGACTTGAAGGATCTTAAAAACTTGAAATATTTCTGGGTATTGAATTGACAAGGTCGAATGATGGTCTTGTTCTTTGTCAAAGAAAATATGCTTTAGATCTGTTGAGTAGACTGGAGAGTTGGGATGTAAACGTATCCCTACGCCTATTGAAGGGAGTCACAAGTCGAGCATCAAAGATGGGAAGCAACTTGAGGAAAGCTTCAATAGTCGGTACCAGAGGTTTGTGGGTAAGTTGATTTATCTTACTCTTACTAGGTCCGACATTACTTATGCTGTCAATGCATTGAGTCATCGATATTCACATGAAGGTAGTAGAGTGTATCCTTTGTTATGTGAAGGACCCTGGAAAAGGACTTATCTTTAACAAAAATGAAAAAAATTGAAATCGAAGGTACCCAGATGCGGATTAGGCTGGATGCACTGATACAAGGAGATCTACAATTTGCCATTGCATATTTCTGGGTGGCAACTTGGTGATTTGGAGATTGAAATTGCGGAGCACCTTTTCTTTTCTTGTTCTCGGGTGACTCCTCTTTGGGATAACCCGTCTTTGCGCTGGCTTGTCCTCTCTGATGTGGGTGCTTTTTGCAGCAGCTTGGTGGCGGCCTCCAACTGTGCAAGGTGTGATTTACTGTGGCCGGTGGC
Source organism: Ottelia alismoides (assembly GCA_037367405.1). Taxonomy (NCBI): domain Eukaryota; kingdom Viridiplantae; phylum Streptophyta; class Magnoliopsida; order Alismatales; family Hydrocharitaceae; genus Ottelia; species Ottelia alismoides. The sequence continues at coordinate 478,224 of JAZKJV010000702.1, forward strand.
TACGCTTTGGGCTGTTTGGCTTGCCAGGAACACGCTTCTTTGCTCATGACAAAGATTCTACTTGGAAAATGTAAAAATTTAGGTGTCGAGCCTTATAAGCTCTTGGTGTGTTTAGCACTCTGAGTGCTTTCCTGTACATTCTCCCTTTTCTGTCCCCTTTTAATAAATCTTTGGGGTGAACACCTTCGAGTGTATCGCCCGTTCTTGGCTTAAAAAAAACTTGGTGATTTGGAGAAGCAAACGACAATCGGTTTGTGCTAGATCTAGTGCTGAAGCTGAATATAGGGTTGTTGCCATAGGTGTTGCTGAGATGATACGAGTCAAGACTATTTTGAAAGATATTGGAGTAATTTTCGAGCTGCTTATGAAGTTGTTCTGTGACAAGAAGGCCACTATAAATTTATCCAACAATCATGTCCTACATGATACAACCAAGCATGTGGAGTTCGATCGTTACTTTATTAGAGAAAGAATTGACTCTAAAGAGCTTATTCTACCATACATAAAAACTGAAGATCAAGTGGTTGATGTCTTCACCAAGGGGCTTCCCATGAGTAGCTTTGAGAAGAGTATGAGCAAGTTGGGTGTGTACAATCTCTATGCCCAACTTGAGGGGAAGTGTTGAGTTGCTTGTATATGGGTAAATGGATCATAGGTGAGGATCCATTCACCCATGTTGAAACTTATATGTAACTCACCTCACCTTATGGTTCAAGCACATAGAAAACAAAAGAGAAAATGCTCTGGTTGCTGCGAGCAACATGGATCGTTCACCCCGTGGTTTTTCCCTCCGATTTGGAGGGTTTCCACGTAAATCTTGTGTCTCGATTCTTGGTGCTTGTTTGATATCTTTTTCTACAAAACTCAAATAACTAAACATGAGTATTTGTATAAATTCTCAAGTTGCATGGGTATTTCTGTAAATTTCTCTTTAAAATGTTATAGAAAGGAATTTGAAGGTGTTATTGTTAAGTGGCATGTATATGTTCATGCTCAGTTCATGATGTTGGATTACATGTCTTGTTTTTTTTCTTCTAATAGTGACCAAATTATTGAGAGGTAAAATTTAAAAATTAAAATAAGCTATCATTGACCTACTTATAGTTGGGCTTGCCTCGGTGACCATCCTATAGATTTGTGGATTGGGGTTGATGGTAATTAGATTGAACGCAAGGCTCAAGGGCTGGAAGAAAGCTGTTTTCGAGAGGGGATGGCTTGTTCTATTGATTTCCAAGCGGTTTTCCAGAGGGGATGTCTTGTTCAGTTGAGTTCAATGTTGACTGTCATCCCTCTGTTCAATGTGTTATTTTTTGGACTGCCAAGGAAGGTGAAAAAGCATATCAACAGTATTAGGATGAAATTCATGTTGAAGAGGCACGGGATGGGAGGGACATTTGATTAGTGTAGTGGGAGGAGATGTGCTTGCCCAAGAAGGAAGGTGGGTTGGGCATCAAGGCAACAAGATAATGCTAATTAAGTGGGATTTTGAAGCTCTTAGGTGACATGGGTGAGCTATGTGGTAGGTTGATGAATGCATGTTATGGTTGGTGCCTTAAACCGGGATCTAGAATCAAGTTGGCAAGGAGGCCTTTGGTATTGTGGAGGGAGTTGATGCCCGTGTTGCCAATTGTATTGTTGTTTCTTGAGAGGAAACTAAAGGATGGCTAGGATTTTTTATTTGGGTCAAATGAGTAGTAAGGAAAGGGGTTGTTGGCCGAGGTTTCCTTGGATTGTGTGACTCTCTAGGAGAGGCAAGTGGTGGTGACCAAATATTGGATGGTGTATAGTAACCTAGGTTCGCGACACCATTGTAGGACTAGATGGATTGCCAACTTTGAGTCGATTGGATGGGATGGCATTAGGGTTGTCACGAGCAGGGCACATGGAGGTGACAAGGGAGTACAAGTTTTTCGTCATTTTAACCTACAAGGAATTGAGTGTATGCCTAAGGTCACTAGAGGTTGATGACTGATTTGGGAAAACAAAGCATCGCTAAAAGTGAATATGTATGCGTGGTCGATCAAGAGGACTCGGCTGATTACCATGTTAGTTAGCCAGTCAGGTAGGGACATGGGCAGTAGGTGCACAATTTATGGGTTGGAAGAGGAGGATGTCAATCATCTCTTCTTCTTGTGCCCATAAATGGTGTAGGTTTGGTATGTGATGGAGGTCGCATGGACTATTATGATTGAAGTTGGGAGCTTTTGGATGAGCTTCAGAGGAGTGACTGACTGGGTAGACTAGGTGTACAACACCTTGATATAAGCTGGTTGGTGATTGGTTTATGGGTTGACTAGAGCGAGAGAAACTTGCTGGTCTTAAGGGAGGGGGGGGGGATCATGTTGGAAATGTACCTTGGTGTACAACTCACAAAGGGGTGGAGTTCGTGAAAAGAAGGTGGTGCCTGAGGATGGAGAGGGAGTGCGGAGTTGTTGTCGAGGGAGGAAGGGGGTTGGGGAGGAGGATGAGTTCAAAGCCCTTGCTATGAGTTACACATGTATAGATGCCATTGAGAATGATCTGGTGAGTTCAAGGCAATTAAAACTTTATACAAAAGTTTAATATGTAGATAAGTTATATGAGCTAATATTCCAAAGTATGGTAGTATGTTATGTGAGCTATTGATTGAGTTAGGTCAACATCCAATTCTAATGTATTTAGAAAACTTATGTGATTTAATCGGCCACGACTTCTTTTTGATTGAATGGAATCGAATAGCATTGTACAAATCAGATCAGATTAGAATCCCCTTCAATTTTAAAGTCAAAATCTTATAGGCACTCGAAGAAATATCAATTGGCATGCATCTCAAGGTCCACTTGAAAGGGAAAGCACATTTTCCATCATTGAATCAATTATGGATCAAATTATAGGCATGTATACTCTATAAATGTATCCCAAGTTTTTGGCAGTTGAGATACATATGCCCCTTGTTAGGAAATAGGAATGCGGAAGCAGAATGATAAACAAAACATTAGGAACAGAAAGATAAACTTGGAACACAAGAATTTTAACGTGGAACCCTACTCCATAAGGAGCGGGATGAAACTACGGGAGAAGGCCTCAAAGGACCATATGGTTCATTGCTTTTTCTCATTTGATACAATGGGTGTGGGGGTCTATACATAGCCTCCACTGACTCTCCACATGTCCAAATTGGTAGATGTGGGACTAAAGACTGGATGTGGTAAATGGATCCTGGAGGGATGCATTTACCCATCTCCCACACATTGACGCGTATAACAAATACTCCTACACTCCCCTTCAGGCTAGAGCATGCAATGCTCAGCTTGGACAAACAGAAAGGAACTCAACTTAGGATACATGACACTACAGACAATATCAACTCAACGCGTACAACTGCTGCTGTCGAGGACGTTGCTTGTCATGCCGTGCAGGTGAGGAGGACGAACGAGATGGAGTGTGAGTCAATTGAAACTCCTCGTGGGAGAGCATGTGCTCTGGATTATGCATGTCAGAGTCACTGCAACTGAAATGAGTCTCCTTGTCGAAGTACTCTAGCCTGCCACAATAATGTGGACAACTACTCCATCTCTGAAAGGGCCGAACTGAAAGGCCATGGAGTGCAATCTTCGTCGGAGTCCACGTGCGTTGGAGAATGGAGTCTGAAAGAAGTCTCCTCGTTGGAGAACTGGATCTCTCCCATTTGGCTCAGATAATGGTCCTCTACTCTGGAGTCCGTATAAAATCGCATGAAAACCCTTGCCAATATAATATAGGGAATGATCCTTTATTCTGGAGTCCCTATGGCTTACATAAAAACTCTAGCCGAAACATAAAGAATGATGGGGACCACGACAAATGATGGCATACATTTGCACATCTGAAAAGACCGCATCCATGTGCGAGTCTGAGACTGAAGACTCGGAACCTGACGTTGAGTCTGAACATCTGAGAAACTGTAGAGTCTGGAATCTGAGTGGTCTAGAATCTATATTTGGAGAATCTGAATAGACGCGTGACTCTATATATACTCCCCCTTTCTCTCATACTTGTCGGAAACAATGACATCGACAATGTAGGGAGAAGATAATATAATGAGGGTACAAAACATCAATAAGCCGATCGCCGTTTTTTCGGCTTTTCAAACATTCTTTTTTTAAACATTATTTTTTTCGACAATTTCCTTTTATTTTCTTTCTTTCTCTTTTTTTAAATAATAGCCATCACAATAAGACGATCATTTTTTACGGCTTTTCTTTTTCCGTTTTTTCATCGCGTACGTATTTTTTACGCACCTTTTTCTCTCTCAAAACACATTTTTTAACTTGTGGCCTTTTTTTCTTATACTCGATGGGCTCCCTCTTCTTATTTTTTAATATTCAGCCAAAAACTGCACATGGCCCACTTACAATGAGAACATTTTTTTAATAAAGAGCATCGGGCCCGCTCGAGCCTTAAGAAAACCCCGCCTTCCTCTTTTAGGGTTCCCACTTGCGGGAACCCATCAAACAAGAAAAATGCCGCCTTGGATGTGGGTCTGCTCCGCCTGGAGCCCTCACGTGATGGGGAGCGTGGAGATGTGTGCATGTGGAGGGCCCCACCGCCTTTATGTCGCGCGCACGAGGTACGTTGGATATTCGTGCGCTGGAGGATGCTCTTAGGGAAAAGTACGGTTGGAGCATCGCGCGCAGGGGCGGGGGGTCGCGCGTAGAAGGCGATGTCGCTGGATCTTTTCATGCTCCGGAAGGAGTCTCTGCCTAGGAGGGTCTGTTGGACATACGAGTCCACGGCGAGCCATTATGCAATAAATGTTATTGTAAATATCATTCCCTGATCTGAAATGAAGAATAATTGATTTGCATAATAGATCCCTTAGTACAATTAGGGTTATGTACCATGGCCATCTTAGTGATCATATAGTTGTTGATTCAATATTAAATCATAGAGGCTAGTGTTTGGATGAATATCTAAAGAGTTAGATTGATGACTCATCAAGCGCTGTCAAATGATTATTAAGAGAGGATCTCTAGCCTGAGAAGGAGATGGCAATCCTTTCTCTAAAGCATGATATCTAACTGACCTCTTGATGTAGGTCCTCTGCATAGGAACAGAGATTCGGATGTGTTAGATAAGTTAGGTCAAAGAGTTGACGTAACGAGATCGAGATAACCAAAGTCCTATGTCGTATGCTGCCACGATATAGGCACGCATCCTTCGACTGGAGATAGATGTGTTACTATATGTCTGAGTATGTACATTTGACAGACCAATAGGTTGATGACCTAACCAAGGTTTATATGCCGGTGCACTGGTGTGCATAGACATATAAGTAATACGATCTCTCAAAGATCATATAGGTTCATTACTGAACCGGAAGACGTGAGCTCACTTATGAGATATTGGGAAGAATCAAATTCTGTGCACGGTCGTCTCGCTTTGGAAGCTTGACTGCATTTGTAGGGTTTGATATATGCTTTTGGAAAGTATATAATCAACACCTATGTATGATATATGCTTTTGGAAGTATACGATCGATGCCAACTCTCAATGATCGAATGAGAAACTTAATGACAAATCCCTGAAGTAGACAGTGTAAAATTGATCTTATACTTCTGGTTTATTCTGGGTCTTCCAGTATGAAGGATATATAGGTATTAGGAATACCTGAAGGTGATGTGATCATAAACGATTATGTAACCATGACGCTTCCATTCCTAGGGAGTGAAGAAACGAGTCTGGATTTTAGCGACTCCTCTCAGTAGAGAAGTGATCTGATCTTGGTCTAAATGTTGGACATTGATATGAATGTGATTAAGGTGCAATAAGAAGATTAGATTTGCAGTCTTGATCTAATCAAGCATCTATGAGAGGTTCGCAAGATCTGGATTTGAGATGTGATCTTAATGTCCAAGTCACTATACGCGGAACAATACAATTGCCTTGTTTTTATCTCCAAGTATCCACAGAGAAAGTGCATTATCCTTGAAAGAGTTCAGGATAATTTCATTGTTGATATATGTGTATCCGGGCATTGAGAAATGGATAACTAAATGTGATTTAATTATCATAAATAATATGGATTTGATTCATGTTAAGAGGAGGGTTATCATAGATAATTAAATATGATTTAACTATCAAAGATGTAAATAATGTGATGTGACTCATATTATTTGAGCACATGAGAATAGAGATCCAAGATGATTAAATGTGATTTAATTATTATGGATATGAATAATGTGGATAGAACTATTCATATTAATCATATATATTATAAATGTGATTTATAATATATAAAATAGAGCTATTTGTAACATACATTTGTTAATTAAATCTTCGTCTCCTTCGGTGTGCCTCGCTCGTGAAAAAGACATCGGATCTCGTATGACGAGATCAACAGATTCGCCGCTCGGATCATCAACATGGATTGCGAGAAGCACGCATCTCATTAATACGCTCGCAAGCGTCTCCTCCGTCGGATCGAACTTGAGACAGAAGGTCTCTTCGTTTATAGACTCGATCGCAACCACGCTTCAAGAGGTAATCCTATTACTTATTTGTGGTTTAGACGAAACGATCCGAGAAGTGTTCTTGGATGTAGTTTCGTCGCATGAAAATTTTTAAATTTCGCTGCCTCGAGCAACTAGTGCGACTAATTGCTCCCGATCGCATACGATGCGATCCTCACGCTTCCATGATGCGCTTAAGGATTTCACCATATCCTTCAGGATCTACTGTGATGGAGATCACTGTGGGGTCTGCTGCGAAGGATCTCTCCCCCTTTTCGCCATATGTGGCATGGCCTTAAATTTCGTCGAAATTCGGCCGAATTTCGATTTCGGTAGGTGACTGAAATTCGGCTGAAATGGCCTATATCGGCCGAAATTTGGGGTGGGGGGGCTAGCTCAAAAAACCACCGAAATGATCGAAATTTCGGTCGAATTTCGACCGAAATTCGGCCGAAATTTCGATTCGGTCCCTCACCGAAATGAAATCGAAATCCGACTTTTAAGGCCTTGATATGTGGCTGCTGCGATGAGTGTAGCGTCACTGGGGAACGCGGTCGCCAAGCAGAGCGGCGGAGGCGCCACTGCCTTCGAGCAGGGCTTCTGGAGGATCGCGCGAGTTGGAGGTAGCTCGTGGAGCCTGTTGGAGTTTGAAGCACGCCCGTGATGGATGCTCTTCATTGACCGTAAGAAGCGACTGAAGCCTGAAGGTGCCTCTGTGTTTCCTGTGCCTTCTCGCACGACATGGAGGTGCTAAAGTTGCGAGGTCTGAGGGAGGCATGCATACGACTTGGGTGCCACGATATGCGGCTAGGGTTTTGTGAGAAACCCTAGACAACATTCTTCGAGAATTGAACAGATTAGGGCTTCATGAAACCCGAAAACAACTCTTGAACAGCTTTCAAATAAGTTACATAAAATCGAATCTCGAATAAATAATAAATCTTCAAAATTGAATCTTCGAGAATCGAACCCGCTCTGATACCATGTTAGAAAATAGGAATGCGGAAGTGGAATGATAAACATAGCATCACTGTTGTAAAAATCGGCCAACTAATCTTTTTAGTCGGTCCGATTAGTCGACTCGATGGGGTAGCCGAGTCGACTAGCTATAATCGTGTCATAATCGGGCATAGCCGATTACTCGGCCGAGTAACCGGTGTAGTCGGTCGACTAGGCTGCCAGTTTTTGCAACAAGTAATCAGGTTCCCAATAACCCTAAACCCACAAACTTATTTTTTAGAGAAGCTTATTATTGCGCAGTAAGCCTCTCGTTTTTTCGAACACCTCCACCCCCGCAGCCCTAACACTCTTGTGTGCCTCCTCCTGCTTGACGTTCGCCACCTCCATCGCCACTCCTCCATCGTCGCTCCAGTCAACCACCTCGCCACTCCTCCATCGCCTCTACGTCGTGCGACTGCCCAAAGGAGGATCTCCACCAGGCATCTCGCCGATCGCCGCCCAGGACCCCAGGTTAGGGTTTTTGTTTTTTTTCATTTTTTCCCTTTTTTATTTTATTATATGATCATAGCATTCTCACGAGCTTATACCATTAACTAGAATCCTGATAACAAATTATTTAGGTTGTATGTTGGATTGTTTGGAATTGTATAATATAATTATGTTGTATGCTTGTTTTAGGGTGTGTTGCATTTTACATCATGCCACTGATTATGGTTATATCATGATGTGTAGAGTTGTATGCAATTATAATTATGTTGTAGGGTTGTATGGTTTCAAAAAAAATAATTATGTTGTATGCTTGATGTTTAGGGCTTGTTGTATTATTATGTTGTATGCAATTATAATTATTTAGGTTGTATGAAATTGTAATTATGTTGTGTGTTTGAGGGTTTAGGGTTTGTTCTAGTATTAGGTTGTATGCAATTATAATTATTTAGGTTGTATATCATGCCACTGATTTTTTTATATCATAATTTGTCATTTTTTTATTATGTAGATGGTTACACCTCCAGTAAACGTCGCTTCCGGTAGCAACTCATCTTTTTATCTGGCACCAGGATCAACTAATCCTGCAAGGCAATACGGTTACCTTGCGAGCCGTACGGATCCAAATACAGTCACTTGCAGATTGTGCAAGAAGATTGTCAAGGGTGGTGTGTATAGGTTCAAGCAACATCTAGCACACCGAAGAGGGAAGGTTGCTGCATGTCCCAAGGTTGATGAGGAAACGAAGAACAAGATGATTGCATACCTTGATGATGTTGCCAGGAAGAAGTCTTAGAAAGCCGCATATGTTCATGAGATGAGGGAGGAAGTTGATATCACTGGAGATGTTGGCTCGACGAAGAGATCCCGAGTCTCTGAATCCTTGGAGCAGACTGTCGCAGTGGAAGGATCATCACATCAGATGACTATCAAGGATGCATTCTCCAAGGATCATCGTGATAGGGTCATATCATACATATCCAAATGGGCATATACATCAGCGATTCCGTTTAATGCATTACGACGAAAAACTTCCTGCTGATGGCGGAGGCTATTGGGAAGTACGAGCCTAGACTAAAGCCTCCTACAAGGTATGAGCTTAGTGGTCCACTTCTGAAGAAGGCAGTGAAGGAGATTCACGATGGATTGCAAGGTCATCGTGATACGTAGACATCGGCGGGATGCTCTTTGATGACTGATGCGTGGACGGACAAGCGTGAAAGGGGCATCATTAATTTTTGTGTCAATTGCACCTTGGGGACTTCATTTTTGAAGTCCATAGATCCCTCAGATGAGGCTCACAATGTTGAATACATCTGCAAGTTGGTGGAGGAGTGCCTGAATGAAGTGGGAGTGGATAAAGTGGTTCAGATTGTGGCAGATAATGCATCCACCAATGCAGCAGCAGGAAGATTGTTGGTTACCAAATATCCGCAGATTTGGTGGACTCCGTATGCTGCGCACTCCATTGATATGGCTTTGGAGGAGATAAGCAGAGAGACAAATGCGAGAAGTGCAATCACAAAGGCGAAGAGGCTTAGGGTGTTCATCTACTCACACACCAAAACTCTAAGCTTGATGCGCAAGTTCATCAACAAGAAGGACATTGCAAGGCCCGAACAAACAAGATTTGCAACCATTTTTCTCACTCTCGAGAGCCTAAATGAGAAGAAAGACAAGATGAGATTGATGTTTTCCTCAGAAATGTGGAGAAGCTGCAAGTGGTATAAGACCAAGAAGGGAGAAGCTGCAAGTTCCATTTTATTCAACCCTACAATCTGGAACCATACAACACATGCTATCAGAGTGTTCACCCCATTGGTTCGTTTATTACGTGTGGTTGATGCAGATCGACGCCCATCCATGGGCTTTGTCTACGGAGGGCTTGAAGAAGCCAAGCGGGAAATAATTGCAGCATTCAATGGTGTGGAGTCATCTTATAAATTATTTGTGGATTCTATTACCTCCAAGACCAAAAGGAGGCTCGATACTCCATTGCATCTAACAGCTTATTACTTGAACCTATTTTTCTTCTACAATGAGTCTCATGGTGATCCAGATGTTGTGGTGAGGAGAGGGTTTAATGACTGCATGGAAAAAATTTATCCAGATTTGGATATACAAGATGCAATTACTAGGGACGAGCTTCCGACATATAGACATGGTCGTGGAGATGTTGGGAAGCCTTTAACTGTGAGACAGAGGATGACGAATGATAGAAATTTTGATCCAGGTATTTCAATCATTGTTTTCTACTAATGTTAATCATTATTTTATTAAGTTGACCAATTCTCTATTTTAATAGCTAATTAGTGGCATAATCATGTAGATGACACGCCTCATTTGAAAGCTATGGCTATCAAAATCTTGAGATTGATGTCTTCATCATCGGGATGTGAGCATAACTGGAGTACATTTGACTCGGTAATGACTCCACCCCACCCACTAAATTCGATTAGTAATAGTAAAATTTAAATTAGTAATTGATATAAAGTTAATTCTTTTGGTCTTCAGATCCATACCAAGAAGAGACACAGGTTGGAGACGAAGAAGCTGAATGATCTTGTGTATGTGTGTTTCAATTCCAACCTGCAGGAACACCGAGTTGAGAAAGAAAGAGATCCTCTCTCATCTCGTGATCGTGCACACATGGTTGAATGGATCGGAGACGTTGATCCCATGATGAGGAGGTTTTTTCAGGTTCCGGACTGACATGGGGTGTCGTAGCACATGCCAGTGGTACCGAAGAAAATTTGGACCCAAGAAGGAGCCAACGAGTTGAATGTGGAAGGGGACCTTCATCGTCAAGCTCCAATGCTACGCCGATGAATGAGGAGGAGGAGCTACATCTTAAGGATCTAGAAAAAGAAGAAGAAGATGACGATGATGAAGAAGGTGATGAAGAAGAAGAAGAGTTGGACTTGGATGATGACATTGACGATTGAATCCAATGACTTGGGATACTCGTCTGTTACTTTTTGCTTGTATTATTTTTTGGGCATGTTGTAAATGTTTTTTTATTTTCGACCATGTGCTTGTACTATGTACCAAACATTTTCTTCTTAACTTGCTTCTTTTTTCCTTCTCTTGCTATATTGTTTAAGCTCTTAAAAATATTAAAATTGCTAAATATGTGAATATGAATGAGAGTATATGCTATAAAAAATTTATTTATATATTTAAAATAATAAAAAAATTCCAAACCGACTAATGCCCGACTAAATCCGATTACTCTCCCGACTGTCGATTAATCCTTAGTCAGTGACCCTACCGACCGAGTATCGACTGCCGACTTCTGCAACCTTGCATAGCATTAAGAGCAGAAAGATAAACTTAGAACACGAGAATTTTTACGTGGAACCTTACTCCCTGAGGAGTAGGATGAAACCATAGGAGAATGCCTCAAAAGGACATATGCTTCATTGCTTTTTCTCATTTGATACAATGGGTGTGAGAGTCTATATATAGCCCCCACTGAGTCTCCACATCTCCAAACTGGTAGATGTGGGACAAAGACTGGATGGGGTAAATTGATCCTGGAGGGATCCATTTACCCTTCTCCCACACATTGATGCATATAACAAATACTCCAACACCCCTAATTATTAAATGATGTAACAAGCTCATATTGGAGACCATGGAGGAGGTCGAGAAAATCGAGGAGGAGCCTAGGAGGAGGAGGGAGCCCATGTGGTTGTGATCAGGGGTGTCTATCGAGCTCAACGAGTCGAGTTGACCCCAACTTGGACTCAAACTCGATAAGAAAACCTGGGCTCGAGCTCGGGCTCAATAAGGTTTGAACCTTGGACTCGAACTCATTGAGTTCAAGCTAGCTCACAAGCCTCTTGACGAGTCGAGTTCAACGAGTTGAGTTGAGTCGAGTTCGAGTCCTGGAATGTCTATTATAGGAACTAATATCTATATGCACAATTCGTAAAAACACCTGTAAATCATATAAACATATTAATATAAGATTTAACACACGGACCCAGCTTGAGCTCGACTCAACTCGTGTGAGTATATCAAGTTGAGCACGTCCCAACTCGAGTTCGACTTGATACCCTAACGAGCCACAAATCCAACTCGAGCTTGGGCTCGTTACGTTTTTGAGTTGGGCTTACGTGTTCTTCTCGAAATGAGCCTGAGGTGTGCTATCGAGCTTGAGCTTTCCTGACAGCCCTAGCTTTGATCCACACCCATTGCTGTGAGACATGCCACGTCGGTCATTGTCGAGGATCCGGAGGGAGTGGGGATGGAATGCTGTGAGACATGCCACGTCGGTCATTGTCGAGGATCCGGAGGGAGTGGGGATGGAAGTACGTTTGTGATGAATGAACAATATGAAGATGGATGTTAAAAAACAAAATTATATAGTTTGGCATTGTTTTGTAATTATTTCTATCCTATTTTAGTCATTCGAATGTCATTTCTAAAGATTTAATCCATGGATGGTATCAGTGGGAGCACAAGTATAGGTATAGATGTATTATAGAGGTTGTCGTGAAATATAAAATAGATAGAACACAAGTGGTATCCATGGATGTTATCAGTGGGAGCACAAGTGTAGGTATAGATGTATTATAGAGGTTGTCCTGAAATATGAAATAGATAGAACACAAGTGGTACCTGCAAATTTTGCAGGGGCACCAAGTGAAAATTCTCAGATTAAAGTTGCCATTATTTTTACCAGAAGGAAAGATCTCTCACTTATGATGTAGATTAAGTTTTGCATTTGCCATATGGGGCGTGGGAGGTCTTTCTTTCATTCCACTTGCAATGAAAACCTATAAACTCTTTAAGCTATCGAGTCAGAAAATAATCTTTAGACTCTATAGAGTGCTTTTAAGGGGTGCTACTGGAGCTTATCACATAAAGGAACCTTTCACTGTCTATCTTATGTAATGTCATTGACTTGAACGAGCGTCTATACGAGCATGCTCTATTTTCACTTTTCTTTCCCCATTTCATAGAAGAGCTTGATGCCTCCGAGAATGCTCTTTGGTTCTTTTTTTCCCACGGGATGGGCTTGAGTCTACCCTCAAGGATCAGGAATAACTCTGTAGTAACTTATGTCAAGAATGTTTGGAACCTCATGGGTGAGGATAAGGTCATGGATTGATTGAGAGATGCATAAGACTAAATAGTACCAGAATATCGATAAAGGGTGATGGGTACCCGACCCATTCAACCATAACCCGCCCGACCCATCATTACAAGGTCAACGGGTCGACCCGACCCATTTCAACGGGTACCCGATTCTAACGGGTACCCAAATTATTTAAATGGGTAATGGGTACCTGTACCCACATGTCACTACAATACGAATCAAATGAATCATAACTATGCACAATTAAAAATAATAGAGCAGGGATTTCCTGTATACATACAACAGAGCAGGGATTTCGTGTATACATACAATATGCCGGATTAAAAACGAGAGAGTAGATAAATAAATACATAAATAAATACAATATAAATAAAACTAAATAAATTTAAAAACGTAGTATGGATTCGATCACTTTGGTGGACAGTCACTGGTCAGATATTTAATTTTATACGAAACAAGAGTGAATAATGTGGCCACTTAGCACACCTAACGAGTAACGATCATAGTCAGGCATTACACCCCACAAATCCTTTCGAACTTCGATGTCTCCGCCGCAGAAAATTGGAAGCTACTCATCTGCCCCATCAGAAAACAAACCAAATGGCGAGTCTCCCCTCTCCTCCATTCCTCCACCCACTGCCTGTTTCTCCTTCCCCCGCAGATCGAGAGCCCCCACCAGGATTCGACTACGCGGAAGAGATGGATGAGGACTCACGGCTGAGGGTCGTGGAGGATTGTCCCGATCTGATGGATCTGATAAAGGAAGGGAGTCTTGTGGCTGTGGGGAAAGAGAGGTTCGGCCCCGTCCCCAGTTGGAGGACCGAGTCCGTGGAGCCTGAGGTGATCTGGGTGCTCAGGACATCACATGTCTCAGAGAAACGGCCTCGGATGTCGCGCGTGTGGTTTCCTCGGTGGGTCAGTCGATGTCACTGCGATAGCACGAAGGAGCAGAGAGTGAGACTGGGAGGCACGGTGTGGTGGAGGGTTGCGCGAAGCAGCAATGTGCTGGGTGGCGAGGCGTGCAGGATGGGTTGTGCTGGGCGGCGAGGCGTGGAGGAGGGGCTGTGCCAGCCCTGTCGGGTGGCGAGGTGTGGAGGAGGTGCTGCGTCGAGCGGCAAGCCCAAGCCGTCAAGTGCAAATCCAGGAAACCCTAGTCAAAAAGGAGAAGAGATGGCAGTGGGGCAAATGGCAATCGTTCAATGAACCACCGGGTTAGGTTGGTTCAACCCACGGATTTTTCCACCAGGTTGAGAAGGCTGAACCCACGGATTTTTCCACCAGGTTGAGAAGGCTGAGTGGGTCAAGTGACTGTGGGTACCCGACCTGAATAAATTCCTCCAGGTACCGACATATTTAGGGTCAAAATTGACGGGTTAGGTTGGGTACCCATTTGACCCGAAAATTTGAACAGCTCTAAAAGAGAACAGGGATTCTTATAGAGATCATACAAGGAAGAACTGGATGTTGGTTTTTTGGATAGAAGGTATGCTACCCAACTATGGGACCATTTAACCATTCAAGTGAGTTCCATGCATTCTTCCTTGCTTCATAACTGATAGCCCTCGCAAAATGTTCAAAACTGACAGCGTCGAATCCCATGGAACTCGCCGCAGCCCTGTCCCTTTGCAGTGCGTGTTAAATTACCAATCTGATTTTTTTTCTTTAGGCATCTGTTATTTGCCAAATGTCTCCTTGGTTCTTTCCTTTTTAGGCATATCCATTCCTTTCGTCGGCTGTCAAAAGTCTCACCGCCAAGTAGAAACAGTCTCTTCTCTTGTAAAATTGCTTATGGTCAATTTTAAGCATTCCGTTTATCTTACAGTGAAAGACACTAAAGCTGTAACTGTTTTTTGCTACTACTCTTTTCCCAGATGCTATTAAATTGAATGTTTTTTCGAAGCTCATCAGATATTTCTTTGCTTCTAATGTTTTTCAGAAAAGAAGGTCGAGGAGCTTCCCAAACCCACGTGTTCGTGCTCTATATTATAAATGTTTGATGATTGATCAGTGGTTGCTTTGTCAGGAACTGTCGGTAGGCGAGAAGCGTTGTTATTGGAATTAGTAATGTCGAATTGGACGTAAGTTGTAGGTGTGTATAATAGATCTGAAATCCTTGTGAAGTTGGTTCAGTGGCATCTCGGAGGAAGACACTATCTAATTGATGCCTTGACCTGAAGCCTGTTTTAGTGAATCTGTAATCCAGCCTTAATCTCTGATATGGATTCTTGTGTGTTTCATCTTATTTAAAATTTTTATTATATGAGGTGTCTGGGTATTTAATATCAGTTATTATTCTCCCTTTTTAGAGAAAAAGTTATAGGTGAAACCTTTTTAGTTTATTTTTTATTGCTTGAGCTGTCCGGGTACTTCTTGATAATGATAGTGATTTTCTTCTCCGGTGGTTGTGAGACGTAGTTGGCCGCTGTTATATCGTGTCGTCTTCTTCACGTGTTTATGTGAAAATTGATCATCTTTTTCTTCCGATGTTGTTCCAACATAATTAACTTCTACTACTTATCACTTCATTAACCTCTACTACTTATCACTTCTCGAACCGAATAGAGAATAACAAATAATTACTATTTATCTCTCATTTTACCTTAAAAAGAACAGAAATGAGAGATAAATCTCCTTTATACCTTTGGAAGAGGATATCTCATCCAAGAAGGGAGGTTGTTTAAGTAGAAATGGGAGATCATGTCATTAGCACCATCCTTGGAACAAGGAAGCAATGTGTGCTAGCGAAGACAAGTAAGAGTGTTGTGAATGCCATTGAGAACAATGAAGATGTAGACATAGATATCACTATTGTTCCATGTCAAAAGAGAACGAAGTCGTGCTTGTTTATGCATGTCAATACGCGGAGAAGGTTGCGCTCTCATAAGATTTTGCTCTCGTATGTTCTTCATTCATGTGTGCACGTGTGCATGTATGTGTGCAGATTATGAATCCACAATTCAAATTCACTCTATACTAGGAAGGGTATTTCTTAGTAGTTGTTAACCACCTTCTATAATGGGATGTGTGGCATAACTATCGCCAATGGAATGTAGGTAGTGCCCCTCCCCTTGTACATAGAAAAAGGTTCCACATCTTTAGATTTTAGGCTTAGGGTTTACAAGAACAATGACGACTCCATTGGTGAGAGGGTCAGACGAGTTCGAGGAGTAAAAGGATTTAAAGGTATCATCGGTGAAGTCAACAGCAAGAGACTGAATGACGGGGTTAACCGCCAAGCTCAAACCCATTAAGACGTCTTGAAATAACAGATTATTGAATAAAACATTATTTTTATTCATGCAATTATAATTAAAATACACACATCTCGGCTAACTTTAAAGCACCGAAAGTTATTGCATAAACTAATAAGTTTTAGGGACTATGGAGTATGGAGATCACGAAAAAAAATCCCTTCTAAGACTTGATGATATTCAGAATGGACAAGAACTAGTGTATACCAATAACTTCTTCGAATAAATTATAATTAAAATTTCAAAGTTGCAAGTCATTTTTACATACTAATGAAACTGAGATTATGTGCTTTAACCATCCAACCTAAGGATACTAATTCATGAATCATGATAAAAAGTTATATATGTATGTAGAGAAAAATAAACAAAATAAAAATCTTTTTTTATTTCTTACTCATTTTTCTCATTCAGTCTACACTCATCATTTCTTTTGTTCACGTTCTTGTTTGGATACTCTTAAAAATAAAGAAAAGGGAAAAAGCATCCATTTTGTTCTTGATAGTCATTTATCTAAATCAGTGGATAGGAACATAACATACTTTAGATTGGGGTTGTGGATAAGTACTGCTTGATCATTTCTGCCAATTTAGAGTCCTTGTTATGATTCGTTTTATTTATGTAGAAATATCTCTATTGATTCTTTTGATATTTTACATTATATGTATTACTAATCTTTGGCATATCTTGATTTTCCTACTCATCCACTAATTTTGATTGATCCTGGTATGGTAATGCATACAAGACAGTAGTATAAATTTGATACATTTGATCTTTTGCACCCGCTTCAAGAGATGATGACTAATCAAACAATCTCAATCTTGAGGTAAACAATTTATTTTATGATGTTTATATTTACTTCCACGTTACTCTTGTACATAGGAAATGAAATGCAATCGTGGAGGAGACTAAATCAGATCTATTTTAGCCAGTTCTCTCATCTCACGTGGAGTTTATTAACTATAACTAAATAACGGCTTCACAACTAATCAAGTATGGTTGCATTGCATAGACCAATAAAGTTGCTTCAAACATGAAAATGTGGTCTCAATCAGAACCATGCAACAGCTACTAGCTCAGACATAATTGCTTAAAACTATGTGTTTTTATCAATTGTACCCCTCTGAGATATTTCAATATCAATTATGCTCTTTTTTTTTTGGAATATTACTTGTGCCCCTACCTTCTTGTAAAATTCACAGAGTTAGGGTAATGTAAGGGCGTAACTGATATTACAAAAGGACAGACCTGCGAATTTTTCAAGAAGGTAAGGGCACAACTAATATTTCAAAATAGAGATGGACATAATTGATTTTGCAATATCTCATAAGGGCACGAATGATAAAAACCCAAAAATTATTTGCAATAAAACGATATATAACCAATACAATGTATGTCAAGCTGTCTACTCCTTGTGCTTTTTAATTGTTTTTAGTATTAATTTAATCTTTCCATAACATTATATTTTTTTATTGAGTATGAAGATGTATTTTAAGTGAACTTTATTTTATTTATGGAGAATTACGTAGATGGGTATGTTATTCATCACATCCCTGACTGAAGTTTATCCATTGTCTTTCATTTTGTAGGGCCACACTGCTTAATGATACACAAAACCTTAACTACCTCATCTGTGTTCCCAACAATCGTACAATCATCAAGATATCACGAATGAACCCAATAACCGTACCATCATCAAGATATCATGCATGAAGAAGAAATAACAAATCACTCACGCAGATACGGATCTGGCTCAGTGATCACCTTATAAAGAGATTTGTTGATAGAGTCAGATTATCTTCGTTACATGTTTATTAGACAATACTGTTTATTTCTTCGTTACATGTTTAAAAAAAGTATACGGAGTCAGATTTTTTCTTTTGACGTTTTGTAATAAAATTCAGAGTAATTCAGCGATGACATCTTTGCTGATAAGGTGCAATTAGCCCTCGTATAATTCAATATGACATATTAGCCCCTACATGTTTCGTATTTACACAACAGCCCTCCGAAAGTGACATATTAGCCCCTCCGTCAGTTAAGTCGTCAAGTTTAATTGTAAGGACTGAAACACAAATATCTTATTTTACCTGATGATCCATGTCGTTACCATGTCTCTTAGGAGATATCGTTCATTTTTTGTTTAATTGTTTTAAAAGACACTAAAAATTTGTTGTAAATATAAATATAATGAGGAAAAAATGGGGCTGCCCCCTGGGGGCAGCCAACATGGCTGCCCCCGCCCCATTTTTCCGGCCGCTTTTTTATTTATTTTTTGAAAAATAAAACCATGTATATTCATCCATATATCCCTCCTATATGCCATTCGAATTTCGTCAGAAACAGAGACTCCTACGGCCTCCATCTCGATGATATCGATTTAAAAAAATCCTGTTACCGTTAAAAAATTACTGTCCGGATGGAGGCCGTAGGAGTCTCTGTTTCTGACGAAATTCGAATGGTATATAGGAGGGATATAGGGATGAATATACATGGTGTTATTTTTCAAAAAAAATAAAAAAAATTGCCCAAATAAGGCGGGGGCAGCCATGTTGGCTGCCCCTAGGGGGCAGCCACATATGACCCATATAATGAATGGTGTAACTTAATTTAAATTTTAGATTAATTTATATATATAGAAAAAAAATAGGCTGCTCACACTCTTATTTTCTACGATTTTTTTATTTTTTAGAAAGATTACCATGTATATTCATCTATATATCCCTCCAATATGTCATTTGAATTTCGTAAGAAACATAGACTCATATGCCCTCCATCTAAAATAATTAATTTTAACGGTCTAAACATTGTTGTAATCGACATGTTCTAGATGGAGGGAATAAGAGTCTCTGTTTCTGACAAAATTTTGAGTAACATATAGGAGAGATATATAGATGAATATATATGATGATATTTTTCAAAAAGTTTAAAAAATATCGAAAATAAGGCGGGGGCAGCCCTATTGATCCCTATATATATCGTGTGTGTATACAACCTAATGTATATATCTCGGATTACTTGTTCTGATTTAAAATTTCGTGTACTTAACAGGAACAAATCCTTTGGTGTAGTTCGACCACAGCAAGGTTGATAGGCTCCCGTTATTTCTTTGTGTAATCCAAATAAAAAATGTGAAAAATGCAGCTGCTCCTTCGGCAGTCAACGGGTGCGCCCATCTCATTTTTTTCTCTAATTTTTATTTTTTTGGGAAAATAAAAAATATTTATTTTTATCACTATAACTCCCTGATATCTCGTTCAAATTTCGTCAAAAATAGGTATTCATATGCCCTTCATCTAGAACATGTAATTTTAACGGTTTTAGAATTGTTGTAATCGATAGATTGTTTTGGATGGAGGATATATGAGTTTGTATTTCTGACGATATTTGAATGGCATATTAGAGGGATATCGTGATGAAATACATATTTTTATTTTTTTTTAAATACCAGCTCCACTTTTCCCATAAAAAATCTAACCTTACAGTTGAAAGTATGTATTTTCATCTACATAAATGTTAGTTTTCGTCATAATAACCAATCAAGATCCATCAGACTTGAAACCTATTTTAAAATAGGATATTTATACTCAAAATCCTCTATAATCACGAATTATATGAGAAATATCGAATAATGCTTAACTCTTACATGGCATAACCATGTGTGTTAGTCCCGTTTGTTTTGCCCGTTATCTTGGACGGATTGCGTTAAAGAAGATAAAATTACCACTAATGCTCAATTTTATTTGTGAATCATATACTCTCATTCTCTTCCGCATTCCCACTCCACCTAAGTTGTTTCCGATCAAGTGTCGTTGTAGTAGACAGCTCCCAACCAAGTGCAGCTTCTGGCCAGAGCTGTCATCATTGTTGTCGAGGGGGATAAGAGATTTTGGTGCAAAAAGATACAGATCTTAATTACTTGGGATGAATCAGTCATAAGTATCGAATCAGGTTGCACTCGCGTAGTGGGTTTTCATCATCATAATCAATCAAGATTCTTGTAAATCTATTTAAAAATCAATTGAAACTTAATTGTATAAGATGAATAAGTTATAAGTATCGGATCAAGATGAAATTTGATGTGCACGTAGATGAAAATACATACTTTCAACTCATAGAGTCATTCCGTAGATGAATGAGGAAAAGTGATAAGGAAGAATAAGACATTGTTTCCATTCGATTTGGGGAAGAGGATAAGGAGGAACAATGAAAGATAAGTGGTTATTTACTATTCTCTTTTATATAGACATAAAAGATAATAAAGGATAAAGAGATTATGTTAGATAAAATCGTCAGATAAGTACTTATTATTTGATTTTTTTGGAAGAGAAATATATGATAAACGAATACCGAGGGAAACATTATTTCTTATTTTGACCGCAAGATCAAAATGTTGATCAACTATGAAGTGAGCAACAAGAAGGGATAAGTCATACGAACAACCTCCAAGGTAGATTTGTTATCCGGATGTTGTAAAAAAAATCTAATTAAATCTCCTACTTTAACAAACAGTGATCTCTTGTCATACTCAATTTAAAAATGGATTTTTACACTTATAACCTTGAGTAATTTCGCAATTACATTCATAACCCCGTAAAATCGCGAATTACATCCAAGGCCTCGAAAGATGCTTAACTCTTACATGGCATAACCTTGTGTTAATTGCCATCTATTTTATCTGTTAATTCTCACGGAAAAAGTTACATGTTACCAATTTTACCTTTGAAATAATATCACATATATAAAATATGCCACCTAGTATAAAAAAATCTAATAAACAATCATAAGGCTATATTGTAGCAGGTTCTTGGAGAAGCCCAACCGTTCCTCCCTGCCAAGGCAGCCCCTCCCACCGAGCCGGTTGTCCTCGACCTCCCCCCTCCCACCTCCTCCTGGGCAGCCTAAGTCCGGCAGCACCGACCCCCGCCCACCATTCACCAGCTGCATGGAAAGCGAACCTCAGTTGGGCAACATATACCTCCTCCTCGGAACCCCTTGACAGCCTCGTCTCCGTTTCCTGGCAGCCCCCTCGTTGAACCCATCAAATGGCCAGCACCCCCATCTTCCCATACCTCAACCTTTATGCCCTACGTCCTGATTGAGAACTCATTTCTCGAGTCAGGAGTGTCCTCACCAATCAGATTTCGTCAAAACACCCACGCGCACCTTGCATCTCCGACGAACGAAGCAGTAGCATGGGAGATTAGTCATGTATCGACCATCACCGAGAGGTTGATCTGCCTCCACCCCCACCTGGAGTTTCTTCATCGAGCACCTAAAGAAGGAAGGGGGAGGTTAGATTGACCCATGATATGGGTTAGTTAACTGTCCTCTTAACGGAAGGGGTTATAGGTGTAGGACAGAGAAACTATCCAAAATTTCTCGCGTAATAACGATTATACGTGATTATGAATGTAATTACAAAATTACTCAATATTACATGTGTAAAGATCCCATTTAAAAAAACCTCCTAGACGCTAATTCCACAAAAAAACACAAAGAAAATCCACGTATGGGGATGCTGACGTACTGCAACGTGTCAGCTTTTTTCTGGACTTTTCCCTATCCTTCGGGAACGCCGGTCCAGTTCCTCCAGAACCTTCCAGACCCCCAGACGATGACCACAAAACTATAAATTTCCCAGGGGGTCCGTTCTTTCTTTCATTACAAGCAAACCACAGCTGAAATCGTGATCGACCGTTCTCAAACGATGGACGACTACGTGATTCGACGATACTGGAGCCCCCAACCCCCAGCGGACCGTCGTCCACGGACGGTCGTCTCCATCCCGGTCCTCGACGGCAACCGGACGACCGAAGCCCCTTCCGACTCGACGAGGCTCGCCGCGGCCGTCAGGATCCAGAAGTTCTTCCGGGCTTTCCTGGTGAGGAAATGCATGAAGACGGTGCGGAACGTGGAGCGTCCAGTGGAGGAGATCGCGGCCAGGGATCGAGGTCGTTGGATCTGATCGCCAACGACGAGAAGGAGAGGCTGAAGGTGAACGAGATGGTGATGGCGCTGCTCTTCAAGTTGGATTCCGTCCGCGGGGTCAGGGATTACGGAAGCGCGTCATCCTCAGAGCGATCGCGCTCCAGGAGGCTCTCGACGCAGTGGTGGATGCCGGGTCGGCATGCGGAGTTGAGGGCCCGGAGATGGAGATATGGTGGAAGAGGAGGCGGAGAAAGAGGTGGCGGCGGAGAACGAGAGGCTACGGCAGGCGGTGGCAGAGTTACTGGAGAGGAGCGCGGAGCAGAGCGGGGTGATGCTGAGCCTCGCGAGGAGGGTGGAGGTGCTCGAGAGGAAGGTGGAGAGGCTCGGCCGGAAGAAGAGGAGAAAGCAGCACTTCACCGCAAGCTGCAGAGCAGGTCCAATCTCCAGTCGATGATGAGGAGATACTTTGTTCTGTTTCTTGGAGTTGATGTCCCGTACAGAAGGATGTAATTTTTTCCCCCTTTTTAATTTTGTTCTTTGATGATTGAAATGTGTTGCTTTTGATTGGAAGCTTCTGTTTATGTACTGTTGAAACCCCGAACTGATGATATCGAGGGGCTATCGATATTGATTTTTAGAACCAACTAAGCATATGGTATGGATAATGGAACCCCTCCCTCTGCCAAGCAGTGCATCCGTCAACCAACCTAAACTCGCTTGACCTTGCTGGTGTTGGTAATCTCCGAGAAGATCCATTGTGTCAAATATTGATTAGCATTAAGATATTCATATATTGGTGTAGATTGATTTTGTTGTAACGATGGCAACCTCTCCTTCTGACGAACTTGAAGCCTACGTGTCAAATATTGATTTTGTTGTAATGATGGGCCCATTCGGTAGGAGAATAAGCAGGAATAAGGATGAGGAATAAGAGAATAAGGGTCTATTCTCCGTTCGGCTGGAGGATAAGAATAAGGAAAATAAGGTGAAATAAAGGTAGGTAAGGTGGGATAAAGATAGGAATAAGAGTGAAATAAGATGAAATAATGAGGAATAGTCGTACCACGGGGAAGCGTGTTAGGGGCTTATTCCCCTTATTCCATTCTTCCTTATACCCCAAACAACAGGGGCTTAGAAACCTAAAATACAAACTCGGTACAATTAACAAAGCGTGGTGCTGAGCGGTACAATTAACAAAGCATGTTGCTGTGTAACTAATTCACCCATAGAACGAGTGATTCTTGACAATGAATAGTGTTGTGTAAATATAACACAAAATCTACATATGAAGAGGTTTCTCAACTGTTTGATCAGATAGAATTGACCTAACCAATATTATCTTGATGCTAACTTGAACCATGATCATGTACTTCTATTCAACGCTTGATTTGGCTACCATTGTTTGATTCTTGCGTTTTTCATATGACAAGAGATGTACAATGAACACAACAATACCCATGGTTGACTTTTACTCTTTAGGACGTATTGCATAGTTTGAATTGCACAGTTTTATTATTCCAACGGATCTCCCCTTGTTGAAAAGTAAACATGTACTTGGTGATTACTTGGCATGGTTGCTCCATGAAATGGCTGACTTTGCTCATATCAGAAGAGACATCCCAGCAGATGATAGTGAAATAAATAAGCTTCCCAACAAACTACATGTTAACTCCTGTTGTCGGCCTCTTCCTTATCATCCTCATATAGCTTCATACTAAGATCCATAACAATAGTAGCGGGTCTTCATCGATAGTCTGTCGGATGCTATTGTACAACAAATAAGATCGTTGAGCTAATTGTCGATACAACCAATTTGACGTGGGGGTAATGCTGGGCTCTTGGCCTCCTGTAACTTCTTTTTTTTTAAAGAAAGGAATATATGGTATACTTACTTGCCAAAAAAATTTACCATCGTAGTCCCTATGAGATCAATCATGTACTTTCCTTGACTCAATTTAAATTTACAAGCCCTATATGATTTATGACAAACTCCCAACGTGAAAACTTTTTTTTCATCACACACTGTATTAAGGGAATGATGAAAATCACAAAAGCTGTAAATCTAATTTTTGCAATCAAATTTTTTTTATTTTACTTGGTAAGTATGTCAAGATCGAATTTAAGTAGGCAGTGAGAATTTATATATAACTTGGATCGTATTTTGTGTATTTAAATTTAATGTGATAAATATCCAAGTGTGGTAAAATGTATGTAATGATGAGTTAGTACAATTATTTTAATGCAAATGAATGGCAATGAGTAGAATCTGCCGCCCCGACCTCCTCCACCCCAGCCGCCCCGACCTCCCCCACCTCCTGCCACCCCGACTGCCCCCAAGCGGCGAGGCCTCCCCTCACCCCCTGTTTCAGCCCTTCCTCTCCAGGCAACGAGGCCTCCCCCCACCCCCTGTCGCCCCCTCCGCCCCGACCTCCCTCCGTCCCTTGCCCTCGCCCCCCTCCCCCTGAACGTGCCACCCCCTCGCCTACCCCCTCCTCCGGCCCCCACGCCTCCTCCGGCGCCTTCCGCCCTCCTCCCCTGCCTGTGGTTGAAACTGGAGTTGAGTTTTTTTTGTTAAATTTTGTTAAATTTTTGACTAATTGATTCATAAAAAGCCATCTAAAAATTCAATAAAATTCATCGTTTGATCCGTAATGAGTGATATGTCCGTGGAAATGTAAAAATTTTAGAGATTCGATGGATGCATGAAGGTGTTAGTAAGAGAGAGAAATTATGAAGAGAAGGAAGAAGAGCAAATGGAGGAGGAAGAAGATGAAGAAGATGTATGGACCATAATACCCTTCTTAACTACACCATAGTTTGAATAAACATGGTTATTTTAATTTTTCGACGGTCAATCTGACGGAAATGCACAACTGATGACGGAGCAAGAAGTGAGGGGTACAACTGATATTACCAAAAAGATAGGGGCATAACTGATATTGCGATATCTAAGAGGGGCACAAGTAATAAAATCCCTATATCGTATCGTGGACCAATCTTTTTAACTTCTCTGTTGATAAAATGCCTACCTTCATCTGCAATAGGAGTCTTGGTTATCACAAATCGTGATATGATATAATCTGCAAAATGCAAAAAAGGAGTTTTCAATGTTTTGTCTTTATGGTGATATTATGGTGATATATTAACAATATCAAGATATATCGTTGGCATACCATTGATACAATATAAGTTATATAACCACCTCACCGATATCATCGAATTGCTTATGGGTTTGAACGAAACATTACAACAGTGTGGCATCTAATGGTAATTTTGTTTAAATCTATCCGTAAGGATGTTTTTTGCCCTATGGTAAATTTTAAATTGTTTTTTTCCTAATAAATGTTCTATGATGATTTTTGAATGTTAAAAAATCGAATTCTATCCTACCACTGCTAAGCTAAATTATCAAGTGGATTTTAAAATAGAAAATAATGATAAAATGGAAACAACGAAATGCAAGAAATAATGCGAGAGACAAATAGGCATGAATATCATTTTATATCAATATATATATAAGTATTTCGAAAGGAGATATAGTATCACATCAAAAAAATCCAAAACTCACCCAAATCAAAAGTAGATCCAACTCAACATCCATATCCCCACATACCATGACATCAACATCCTCACATGCCATACAATATGGCATACCACCTAAGAATTTTTATAAATAAATATACTAAGCCTTCTCCCACTATAAGTAGGGTCGGTTACATGGATTGTTGCTCAAATCCATGCTAAAAGATTCGACTATTTTACCTAAGAATTTTGATAATAAAAAAACGATATAAAAGAAGGAATGAGACAACTCAACTCTCATTATATTCATGTGTCTATAGTATTGAGACGAGCATTGCCAGGAGTGCGATAGTGTTGTGGAATCGGGATGGTGGCACGCGAAGAAGACATGGAGGTGGCTACATCGGTTAGGTGAGAATCAATGGTTGCACAATAGTGTTTGTGAAGCCAGGATAGTGGCGTGTGGTGGAGACACGGTGGTGGTATGCAACGCTTATGGTGTGAGGCAGCATGAGACACAACTGGCTGCGGTAGCAAGTGATGGAGCGCACTGGCAAGTGAGTGTTGGTAATGGTTCTGGTGTGGCACTGGTGGTTGCAGTGTGAGTGGTGATGATGGCGGTGCTCGTGGTGGTGATGGTGCTGATGATGTGGGTGATGGGGTAATGCATACAATGGAGCCAATGGTGTTCGCGATGCGAGTGGTTGTGTCAATGACATGGTGTAGGTGGTGATGTGGATGGTGGTGGTACGAGGGTGGCAACAACAATGGTGGCATGATGCTGAGAATGCGGTGCTGAGAATGCGGTGCTGAGGTAGAAAATGGGAGGAAAGAGAAGGTGGTAGGTTAGCTAGAAAATTGGGAGAGGAGGATCTGTAATCAAAATGAACAGATTCGTATTAAATAATATTATAAAGTTATAACAATTGGCCCCTCCTACTGGTATGTTTCCTAAAGCAAGAAACATTTATTGATGGTGAAAAGACATTAAAGAGAAGGAAACACTGAGATGATAGAATTATTATCTAATATCAAATTAATAGAGAAACAAATAATCATAGGAAATGAGATTTTTAAGTGAGAATCCTAAAATTTAAAAATATAGGTGATCTAATTCGTCTTGATCTTAAAAATTAAGAGTCAGAAGTCCATTATAATTTTATTCATGTATATGAAATAGGGATATAAACAGATAGGTTAATGAATCCATGATTCATCTACTTTATAAGGAAATCTTAGAAAATTTTCCTTAATAAATCACTAAATAAATCCCATAAAATCAATTTATTAACATTCACTAACTTTGTTACAATAAAGGTTAAAATCTGTAATTAAATAATATGTATTTTTTACCATGATTTAGCTTATCATTTTTTGTACAAAATTACTTATTTCGATCTAATTCTTTCCCTAATATATTCTTTTACTAAATAATTAACTTGGCATAAATACTCAAAACCCATAAAAATCAGAAAATCAGAAGAAAAACACAAAAAAATCTGGCATTGCATATTTTGTGCATATTTTCCCTTTGTGATTTTTATTTCACCTTTTTCTAATCTAAAAAAATCCATAAAAATTAGATAAATTATGTATATATTATATATAAAGTAATCCACTTATTAACAATCAAAGTAAAATACAAAAAAATCACAAAATACAAAAATATAGTATTTTATTTCTTTATAGAGTACCTTCAAAAATACTTTTGTATAGATGACATCTTTTGGTTTTGGGTCCTTCACAAAAGTTGTAGATATCGTCGAAACGAACAACTTTCTTGTTGACATTTTTTGATTTAACTTCATTTACTATTTCTTTTTCATTCTTCTTCTTATTTTTTATATTTTTATTTTACTTTTATTTATTTAATCATTAAACTTTTTATTTCTATTATATTTTATTATTATATTTTTATTTATTTTTAATTTTTATTTACTTTTTTCTCTTCATTTCCCTCTTTCTTTTTCTTCCCTCCCACTTTTATTTCCACTTCCCCTCTCTAGGTCATGTGCCCCATATGTGACCCCTCTCCCATCTCCTCTCTCTTCACTCTCTACCACGTACACAGCAGATGTTCCCCACCTCCTTCTCCTTCCACCTCCTGTAATGGCCAACCCTCGGTGTTACACTGTCGCCTCCCTCTCCCATCACTGACGCTCTCTTCCCCTTCCTCCTCCACGTAACGGCTACCTCCACCTTCTCTGTGTAACTGTCACCGCCACCTCATATAGAACCCTTCCCCCTCGCCCTCATGATCCTCATCCGCCCTTTTTCCCTCGAGTCCGATGATGGCGACTTGAGGCATCTCAGCCACGACGTGATCCACAATGGTTCTCCCCTTGCTGTTGCTCATACCTGACAAGCAAAGCTTTGAGGAGTTCCGTCGCTTCTTTGAGGCGACTAACATGATGAAAATCCTTCCTTCTCCAATCTCAAAAGAATCTCCTCCATCCTCTTTTTCTTCTTCATCTTCCCCTTGCTGTTGCTCATATCTTTCCTTCTCTGTAGCCACATGCACCATCGCTCCCTTACCTCTCCTCGATTCTCACAACTCTGCCCTCTCTATCGCCTTAGATCGCCTCCACTGCCATAATCCACTCAACACCATGCACCGCCGCTCCACCGGACACCCTAGCCTCTACCATCCTTCGCCTCACAGCTACAGCCCCTCTGAAGCTTACCCTGTAGCACAACCGTCGTTGGATCGGGCTTCCTTGATCAAACAACCCCGAAGGCCGCCACGTCTCGCCCCCCGAGCCTTGGTTCATGCCTCGAGGCTCAGGTCAGCCAAGCCGCCCTTAGATACCATGTGGTGCCATGGGTGTCGCACCTCAACCGCATATCTGAAACTTCTCCCCCTTACTACTGCTCCCCCTCTGGTTCTCCCCTTGAGGTTCTCCCCCTTGCTGCTTCTCATCTCTTTCCTTCTCTCTAGCCACATGCACCATCGCTCCCTTACTTGTCCTCAATTCTCACAACTCCGCCCTCCCTATCGCCTTAGACCACCTCCACCGCCATAAGCCACTTGACACCATGCACCACCACTCCACCGAAAACCCTAGACTTTGCCATCCTTCACCTCACAGCTACACCCCCTCCGAAGCTCGCCCTGTAGCATAACTGTCGTTGGATCAGGATTCCTTGATCAAACATCCTCGAAGGATGCCACGTCTCGCCCCCCGAGCCTTGGACCATGCCTCGAGGATCATGTCAGCCAAGCCGCTCTCAGATACCACGTGGTGCCTTGGGTGTCGCACCTCAACCGCAGACCTGAGGTTCCAATCGAGCCTCTCTGTCACTTCCACGTGGAGGGTTGGATCCCTAAGCCTAAGCATCCTCCTCTGAACCTCGATGCACACATGCAACACACGTGCGCTAGCAGGGAACTGAAGGATATGGGAAAAATTCTCAAACACACCACGGAAGCGTGATGATCACATCAAATGTGATCGGGAGCGACTAGTCGCACTAGTTGCTCGATGCAGCGGAAATTAAAATTTTCATGTGACGAACGTTTCGTCTAAACCACTAACAAGTAATAGGATTACCTCTTGAAGTGTGGTTGCAATCAAGTCTCTAAACCAAGAGACCTTCTGTCTCAAGTCCGATCCGACGGAGGAGACGCTTGCGAGCGCGGGGATGAATCGCGTACTGCTCGCAATCCATGTTGATGATCCAAGCGGCAGATATCCTGATCTCGTCACACGAGACCAATATCTTCTTCACGAGCGAGACGTACCGAAGGAGATGGAGATCCACAAGTAGATGATCTAGTAGCATAACGACGATGTTGCGTCGATGATGACTCTCACAATGACTCCATGGTGGACGACCATTATAAGAGAGAGAGAGAGAGGTTTGGCGTGTAGAGAAAAGAGAGAGAGCATTCATAATTCATATCTCTTGAAGAGCAATGGATGCCTCTTCTTATATAGGGTTTTGGGAGTCTATGGATCCGAATCCATGGACAACACACAATCAATGGTTGAGATTGATTTGTGTTTCTTTCAATGGTTATGATCTTGTTGTAAAAACACAACAACAATTAATTTAATTTAATATATATTGATAAATCAATATATTTAAATTCAAATCAAATCAATCAATTATCCTTGGAGATAATGAGGAGATAAATCATATCCTCACTCTTCTCATGAGATCTCACTTATCTCATGAGATCTCATTGTCTCATGAGATCTCATTATCTCATGATATATCTCCAAAATTTACAACAATAATTGTTGTAAATTATTTCACAAATATAATTCACAATTATCTTGTGAAATATTGCAATCATGCCATTAAAATAATGTGAATCACATTCACATCCCAAAACAAAATGTAAATTATATTTTCAATTAATCATCTAATGTGAATCCAATTCACATTAATAATTAATTAATAAATATAATCACAATATGCTCTATCTTGTATATTATAAATCACATTTATAATAATATGATTAATATAGATAGTGCTATCCACATTATTCATAGCCATGATAAGTAAATCACATTTAGTCATCTTGGATCTCTTTTATGATGTGCCCAAATAACATGAATCACATTCACATTATTCATATCTTTGATAATTAAATCACATTTAATTATCTTAGATATCTCTCCTTATAATATGAATCAAATTCATATTATCCATGATAATTAAATCACATTTAATTATCAATTTTCTCGATGCTTGGATACTTATATCAACAATGAAATTATCCATGAACTCTTTCAAGGATAATGCGCTTTCTCCGTGGGTACTTGAAGATAAGGACTTGGCGATTGTACTGTTCCACGTATAGTGACTTGGATGTTGAGATCACATCTCAAATCCAAATCTCGGGCCTCCCATAGATGCTTTATTAAATCAAGACCGCAAATCTAATCTTCTCATTGCATCTGAATCACATTCATATCAATGTCCAACATTTGGACCAAGATCAGATTACTTCTCTACTGAGAGGAGTCACTAAAATCCAGACCCATTTCATCACTCCCTAGGAATGGAAGCATCATGGTTATACAATCGTTTTGACACATCACCCTCAGGTATTCCCAATACCTGTACATCCTGCATACTGGAAGACCCAGAATAAACCCAAAGTTTTAGATCAACTTTATACTGTCTACTTCAGGGTTTTATTAGTAAGTTTGTCATTTGATCATTGGAGTTGGTATCGATCATATACTTTCCAAAAACATATATCATACCTAGGTCTTGATCATATACTTTCCAAAAGTATATATCAAACCTACAAATTTAGTCAAGCTTCCAAAGCGAGACGACCGTGCACAGAATTTGATTCTTCCAATATCTCATGAGCTTCAGTAAATGAACATGTATGATCCCTTTGAGAGATCGTATTACTCATATGCCCTTATATGCATGCCAGCGTGACGGTGTATAGACCTTGGTTAGGTCATCAACCTATTGGTCTGCCAAATGTACATACTCAGACATATAGTAACACATCTGTCTCCGGTCAGAGGATGCGTGCCTATACCGTGACAGCATACGATATAGGACTTTGGTTATCTCGAGCTCGTTACGTCAACTCTTTGACCTAACTAATCTGACACCTCCGAATCTCTATTCCTATGCAGAGGACCTGCATCAAGAGGTCGGTCAGATATCAACCTATATATGTGAGAAAGGATTGCCGTCTCCTACTCAGGTTGGAGATCATCTCTTAATAATCATTTGACGGTGCTTGATGACTCCTCAATCTAACTCTTTAGATATTCATCAAAGCACCAGCCTTTATGATTCAATAATTGAATCAACAGCTGTATGATCATTAAGATGGCCATGGTACATAACCCTAATTGTACTAAGGGACCTATTATGCAAATTAGTTATTCTTCATTTTAGATCAGGGAATGATATTCGCAATAACATTTATTGCATAATGGCTCGCTGTGGGCTCACATGACCAACAAAATCCCAGTAACCCAAAGAGCCATTAATGGGCTAATCATTTAAACCCACACTCATGTGACAATCATAAGCTATTTAGAAAAATAGCTAGGTAAGCTGATCAGTCACTCTGTTCACGCGAGACTATGCCAAGTCCTTTTACGGCACTTGCATATCCCCAGTATCAGTGCTCGCATCTAATGCGAATGTTGCATCTTATGCAACCAATACTCAATCTAGTCAAAGCAGTTATAGTGTCCTTGTCACTATTGCTCAGTAATTATTATAATCAGTATTTCTGTAATCCTTATCAAAATACCCTTATTCCTGGATATCACTATCTCTTAAGGTATCCGCAATTAAGACCTTTTAGATCTCTATCTATAAAATCTTAAGATTTTGAAGATAAGATTTTGAGATCACTATCTCAAAAAATCTTGTCATCTATGAAGATTTTATTATTAGTGCAATCAAGTGTTTTCTCTCCATAGTAATATTAGCAACACTTTACTATTCCCACTGTACGGAAGATATCTGGCTTTTGTACACATATAGCATACACTTAGCTTCTCGTAACTGATGCACAAGTGCAAGCAGTTCTAGCATTCACTTCCTCAACTCTTTGAGGTGCTATCCCTTTAGATAGGTCAGTACCAAATCTTAAGGGAAGGAAGCCTTTCTTGGAATTTCCAAGAATGGAATACGTCCAAGGTGTATTACACATGTGACAGTCCCAATATCCTCTTCTCTTTGCTTCTGAACAACTTCAGAACTAAGATCTAAGAGGTATCTTTGAAATCATATTTCAAGATATGGAATAGCTAATCTATAAAACAATTATCATCATCCTTATATCATTCTAAATGATTAGGATATTATCTACATTTAGCACGATTAACACAAAGGCACTCCCACTAAGCTTCATATGATTCATCAAGATTCTATCTGAAATCATAACATTTATAATTTCATCAAATATTATGTTCCAACAAGAAGTTTTTTGAGTCCATTGATGGATTTCTTTAGCTTTCACACCTAACTTTCCCCAACATGAAGCCTTGGGGCTTCATGTAAATATCCTCAGAGAGGCATTCATAGAGGAATGCAATCTTGACTTCCATCTCAAAGATGTCAAAGCCAAGTTGTGTAGCTATAGTTAGCAATAATCTGATGGGTTTAAGCATGGTTACTGAAGAGCAAGTCTCATCGCAAGCAATGTCTTCTCTTCCATTGTGTAGCTCATGGCTACGAACCGAGCTTTGAAGGTCTCTACCTTATTATCAGATTCCCTTTCTCTTGAAGATCCATTTATACCTTTATGGGTCTTTACCCATATAGGTGGATCCTCGAGGGTCCATATACAACACTTGCATATGAAGTCTTTATTGCTAAAATCCATCTTTCCATGTCATGATCCTCAGGAACTTCATCACATGAAGTCCGATCATTGTTAGACTTAGCTGACACATGGAATACATCCTCAAACTTATTTGAAGAGGTATTAGTGTTTCATCTTTAATTGTCCTTTTAGTTCCCGATTTCAGGAGCCTCATTATCTTCTCAAGATTCAATGAGTTCCTTCACTTCATTTTCATCTTGATTCTCAAGAGATTCATCCTCTAAGAATCACATTCTCAGAGATGAGATCTTTTTAAGAATCTCAAGGTCATAAAGTAGGTATCCATACCATCCTTTATTTTCCTAATGAAGTAGCATTGTCTAGTACTTAATTCCAGCTTACTTGCATGGAATCTTATTAAGGATATATAGTATAGTCTCTACTACATAGATACCTGGAAACTAAGAGGTAATTATGCTAAAAAATATCATTGATCAAATCGTCACACATGATCCAATTATATCTCCCTACAACTCTATTGAGTTCAGGTTTATCAGGAGGAGTGAGATAGAGATGATATTCATATCTCCATAAGGTATTCTTTGAATTTTATCTAACAAGTACAAGCTACCTAGGTTAGATCAAACTCATTTCATCTTTCTTCAAACTTTGGTTCTAAATCAAAATTGTGAAATCTTTGAACATTTCAAAGGCTTCTTAGGTGAAGATAAGAAATCTTATATCACAAATAATCATTGAATGATATCATATATCATCAATGTTTATTATGATACAGATGATCCACATACATCAATATGTATAAGATCATGAATACCCTGGCATCTTACACTATTCCCAGAGAAGAGTGTATTGGACATATTTACTTTGAATACAATATTCACAAATATGCAAGATTTGAACCTTCAAACAATCTAAAGTTCAATACCTCACTAGTCTATTGATCATGTCAATAGATATAAGTCCAAGAATTGATGCCGGATCATTGTCAAATGATCTTCATCCTCCTATTGATCTGTTAAGGTTTAATTTTTAGTATTACAAATCTCAATGAACCATTCATTAATTTTCTAATTTTGTGGAGTCCACTAGATGTTAGATTACTATCTGAAATATATCCATCATAACCTTTATGATAATTCTATCTCAGAATTCATGTTTATTTCCAACATTTAGAAACAAACAATGAGTATTCTAATATCTAGGTCATAGAGACATTCTCTAAGACTAAGTCTCTCCCACTGAAACTTTGAAGTCTATCAATCCAACAGAGATTGCTGCAACAATTGCATCAATATCCATGTGGATAACTATAAACCTTAAGATCAAATTTTTCAGTCTTCTAAACATATGCAACAATTGCAAGTGTCATTAGAAGAATGAGATACAATTATTAGACTTTAATCTTATCTTATAAGAAAGTCAATTTCAATGATCAAATGTACATTATTTCGATGCACCATCCGAGTCCTTCTCTAAGGATCATAGATAGTCCAGATAGCCATACTATCAATACATCGACTCATTGCAGTATTGGCATTCTTCCAACTATCTGGATGCCATATGAAAGTTACAGAAGTAGGTCAACTCTTTGACTTTCCTTATTTCTTGGGTCAAACCCATGCTTCCACTGTGCTTTCTTTATATATGAAAAACCATTGCTCAAAACAAAAGATATCTTATGTTGAACTGAAAATATTTCAATATAAGAGAATTTCAACATTTATACATGCTTCATTTAATTCATAGAATATGAATATTATGAAGATTCATGAATGACTTGAGTATAGACTCTTAAAACATTGGTTCTGGTAGGTATTCAAACATTTTGAATACATCATCTCTTTTGAGCTACCATTCTACATAATGCAGAGAACCATGTCATTCATGATTAAATGTCTAGAGCACATATGTATGCCAAAATATCTTCTTTGATTTTATAAGGATTATTCGACAATTACGATCACCATCGACATGTCACTTCCAAAGTACACTCGATGAAAGATCAAGACTATAGAGACATACGAACCTAAGGTGATGTCTTATTTAATTGTCATACTTCGTTATGTTGAGGAATCTTGCACAATGCAACCACATACATTATGTGTCCAGCTGCAAGTACAATATTTGGATCATGAGTCCAATCCATGATATTTTACTAGTTATTATTGAGTATAACATTGAGTGGGTTTAATGAATGATTATCTGAAATAAGAAATTTTCATAAGTGTATATATATTACTTTGATTTGGGAGTTTTTATATCAAAGTGTCTTGCCTTTTCAACATTGAAAGTTCATTCCCTTAATCATTTTCAATGTAAGAGATATACTCACCATTATATCTCAAGCAAGATCTGGGATGTCCTTCCTTATCTTTGTCACATCCCAATAATACGAGAACTTGTGACTCCGATAAAAAGAAGAGGGAACGTATTCCGCCTTGCAAGTCCAACTTGCATCTCCCAATTCGGTCTTTAACACCTGGGCCCACTACCCCTAAAGTGATGTTGACCCGTTGTTAATTGAATCAACCGTCAACAGGATTAGAACTCGCTATGCGCAATCCAAAATCGCCCCAATAATATGAGGATTCAATATTGGGGTCACTACGCATACAACCTTACTCTTTCGAGAAGCAAAGAGCCTGATCCAGATGCGCTTGTATACAGGAGCTGTCACTTCGGATAGGCATCTCCTACATACAATCCCTGGCGATGGAACCCTTCGCCTTGACGGGAGACTATGGATGTCACTTATGTGATACTCCAATCATATTCAAATTCTATTTTATCATCATGAATCACATTCATTATGATCAATTCTTCCAAGGGAAATACACATCTATTCATAATAGAGTGCTTTTATTTGGATATAATCAATTTAATCACAATAAATTAATTATCAATCCAATTTTCAATCAACAGACTTGATTATTACTTGAGTAGTAGGTATAATCTCCAAGTACGTATTATTCGATTTTTAATAATTAGAAAAATACACTTTGACTTCTCCGGCATTATCGAGTCCCTACCTGTTGTCATGGCCAGTACCGACGAAAGTGGGACGGACCACATACGTTGCAACCCGCTACCCCAATGCTCTCCGACTAGACGCGAAAACTTCTGGATAGGTATCCTACATCTGAACCATATCCATCTCAGGAAAGGATAATGCCAGATAGATCATTATGTACTTTGAGATGCTCATCGGTTTTTCAACCGAAATTATACCATATAATATTCATCAAAATCATTTTGATAATATTATAAGGAGATTTGTTAAACAGATCCTCAATCCTATTCAAGCAATAGGGTTTTGCATGTAAAAATTTTCCTACAACTATTGTAGGATAAACTAAGATTTTAAATGAAAATAATGTTTGTTGATGATTTCATATCAACCAATTATGATCAAGATCAACTATCTTATCATTTTGGTTTGTGAAATGTCATTCAAGGAAACAATTATCATCTTTAAATATTTCACAAATATTTATCAAAAATCATTTCAAAAAATTAACAATTAATTTCCATTAATTTATTTGAATGACAATAACAAGGTTTTGGATAATCATGCAATTTCCAACAGTGACCCTCACTAACTAAAAATAGCATATCTCATTCATTTTAAATCCAAATTAAGCAAAATCAATTTCAGAGATTGATAACTTGATTTAAAAATGAAACCATGTGATAGGCACGCATTTCCTGGCATTTTAAAATCATAATTAACATCTTAATTATGCCTCTAATCACTATCCCCGAAACAGTGAATATATGATTAATAAAACGACCATATCTTGAGCAAACGGAATCTAAATTATGCGAACTCAAATCCTGTTGTTTCCTTAATTAATGGAGAACATTATCCAATTTAAAATTTTGTGTTTAAATATTTTAAACAGGGTCGAAATTTTATCACAAGACAGGGCTGCGAAAATCGAAATGCTAAAATCTTCACGAACCCAAACGAGCCAAAATCTTCGTAGGTTCATGGATCTAATCCAAAACCTTCACCAACCTGGCTCTGATACCAATTGAAGGAAATGGGAAAAATCCTCAAGCGCACCACGGAAGTGTGATGCTCGCATCGAATGCGATCGGGAGTGACTAGTCGCACTAGTTGCTCGATGCAGCGGAAATTAAAATTTTCATGTGACAAAACCACATGATCTAAGAACACTTATCGGATCGTTTCATCTAAACCACTAACAAGTAATAGGATTATCTCTTGAAGCGTGGTTGCGATCAAGTCTCTAAAACAAGAGACCTCCTATCTCAAGTCTGATCTGACGGAGGAGATGCCTGCGAGCATGGGGATGAATCGCGTGCTCCTCGCAATCCATGTTGATGATCCAAGCGACGGATCTCCTGATCTCATCATACGAGACCGATATCTTCTTCACGAGCGAGACGCATCGAAGGAGATGGAGATCCACGAGTAGATGATCCGGCAGCATAACGGCGATGTTGCATCGATGACGACTCTCACAATGGCTCCATGGTGGACGGCCATTATAAGAGAGAGAGAGAGAGGCTTGGCATGTAGAGAAAAGAGAGAGAGAGAGAGCATTCATAATTCATATCTCTTGAAGAGCAATGGATGCCTCTTCTTATATAGGGTTTTGGGAGTCCATGGATCCCAATCCATGGACAATACACAATCAATGGTTGAAATTGATTTGTGTTTCTTTCAATGGCTATGATCTTGTTGTAAAAACACAACAACAATTAATTTAATTTAATATAATATATATTGATAAATCAATATATTTAAAGTCAAATCAAATCAATCAATTATCCTTGGAGATAATGAGGAGATATACCATATCCCCTAAAAATAGAGGACGACCACTCTTCTCATGAGATCTCATTTATCTCATGAGATCTCATTGTCTCATGAGATCTCATTATCTCGTGATATATCTCCAAAATTTACAACAACAATTGTTGTAAATTATTTCACAAATATAATTCACAATTATCTTGTGAAATATTGCAATCATGCCATTAATAAATATGAATTACATTCACATCCCAAAACAAAATGTAAATTATATTTTCAATTAATCCTCTAATGTGAATCCAATTCATATTAGTAATTAATTAACAAATATAAATCACAATATGCTCTCTCTTATATATTTTAAATCACATTTATACTATATATGATTAATATAGATAGTGCTATCCACATTATTCATATCCATGATAATTAAATCACATTTAATCATCTTGGATCTCTTTTCTCATGTGCCCAAATAACATGAATCACATTCACATTATTCATATCTTTGATAATTAAATCATATATCTCTCCTTATAATATGAATCAAATTCATATTATCCATGATAATTAAATCACATTTAATTATCAATTTTCTCGATGCTTGGATACTTATATAAACAATGAAATTATTCATGAACTCTTTCACGGATAATGCGCTTTCATCACGGATACTTGGAGATAAGGACAGGGCGATTGTATTGTCCCACGTATAGTGACTTGGATGTTGAGATCACATCTCAAATCGAGATCTCGGGCCTCCCATAGATGCTTGATTAAATCAAGACCGCAAATCTAATCTTCTCATTGCATCTGAATCACATTCAGATCAATGTCCAACATTTGGATCAAGATCAGATTACTTCTCTACTGAGAGGAGTCACTAAAATCCAGATCCGTTTCATCACTCCCTAGGAATGGAAGCGTCATGGTTATACAATCATTTATGATCACATCACCCTTAGGTTATTCCCAATACCTGTACATCCTGCATACTGGAAAACCCAGAATAAACCCGAAGTATTAAATCAACTTTATATTGTCTACTTCAGGGTTTTATCAGTAAGTTTCTCATTTGATCATTGGGAGTTGGTATCGATCATATACTTTCCAAAAGAATATATCATACCTAGGTCTTGATTTTATACTTTCCAAAAATATATATCAACCCTACAAATTCAGTCAAGCTTCCAAAGCGAGACGACCGTGCACGGAATTTGATTCTCCCCAATATCTCATGAGTGAACTCATGTCTTCCGGTTTAGTAAATGAACTTGTATGATCCCTTTGAGAGATCGTATTACTCATATGCCCTTATATGCACACCAGCGCGCTAGTGTATAGACCTTGGTTAGGTCATCAACCTATTGGTCTGCCAAATGTACATACTCAGACATATAGTAACACATCTGTCTCCGGTCAGAGGATGTGTGCCTATACCGTGACAGCATACGACAGAGGACTTTGGTTATCTCGATCTTGTTAAGTCAACTCTTTGACCTAACTAATCTGACACCTCCGAATCTCTATTCCTATGCAGAGGACCTGCATCAAGAGGTCGGTTAGATATCAGCCTATGTGAGAAAGGATTGCCATCTCTTACTCAGGCTGGAGATCATCTCTTAATAATCATTTGATGGTGCTTGATGAGTCCTCAATCTAACTCTTTAGATATTCATCAAAGCACCAACCTCTATGATTCAATAATTGAATAAACAGTTGTATGATCATTAAGATGGCCATGGTACATAACCCTAATTGTACTAAGGTACATATTATGCAAATTAGTTATTCTTCATTTCAGATCACGGAATGATATTCGAAATAATATTTATTGCATAATGGCTCGCCGTGGGCTCGCATGTCCAACAGGAATTTGCTCTCTGGCTCCATCCATTCATCTATCTGCATCCATATCCCCGCGCCCACCGCACGTGAGGAGCGCGTGCCTGCTTGAGCAAATTACTTAAAAGCTCAGACGGCTTTTAATAACTGTGTATGTCCTGCAGAGGATATTTTGACAATAAACTATTCATTTTTATTACATTTTATTCCCCAGAACTTCATTTCATCATATCTTTCTCATTTGAATTCCAATTTTTCACATAATATGTCAGTTTGAAGCTATTTATGTGCTCTATCATCTTATATATTTTGTGAACATATCCGAGCTTGAATTAAGTTGATTGAGGATTTATTTTTATCTATGCTAGCTGATTTTTGACTTATATGTGCTATGTAATATTGAGAAAAAATCGACTTAATCTACAAGGACTCCATTGTGGAAATTTTAATTTGATTAATTATCTACTGATTAGTGATCATTTTCTAGGATTTAATTTTTGTAGGGACTTATCTAAAGAGATTGATTTGTTCCCTCGGATTAATTGATCATTTACTAGAGAAGCGAATCACATGACGAATTTTGAGGTCTTCTTTATCTGAGGATTAATTCAGGGAAATTAGAGTACATCTCTTCTTAAGGATTATCATCGATCTCTTTAATTGCAGGATTCTTATTTGATTGAAATCTTCTCGCTTGCAGCTTGGATTTTATATTGATACATATTTCTTGAATTCATCTCTATATATCTATGAATTTATTTTGAGGAATGATTGACTAATTTAATTGAGAATTGAAAATAAACAAAACCACAGGTCACATGCTTCATTATCTTCTCTGTTTCTTTTTCCTGCATTTTTTATCATTGCACTTCCTTTTTTTTATTTTCACTTTATTTTCTGACAAAGAGATTAACACAGCAAATAATCAATTATTGAAATTAATTTAGAATCACACAACTAAAAATCATCATTCCCTGTACTCAAACTTGGTATACATACTAAGTAAAAGTTCTCCAAAATATTCAAAAATTGTATTTTTTGACGAATCATTTTTTGCCTCCTATACTACAATTATCGACTATTAAAGAGGTTGATTTTGTGTTCATCAAATGGCGACGTTGCTGGGAAATGACGAATTTTTAGGGTTTTAGATTAGTTTATGTAATTAATTACCGTGAGTTAAATTTTTGTGTTATTTTTTATTTTCTGCTTATTTTGCATTATATCTTTGCATTTTATGTGTGTTTCTCTCTCGGTCCAAATACTAAACTCATCTTCTCTCTTCATAGATAACTCATAGCAATTTTTTTGGACAGAAATCAAGGACTTACGAAGAAGAATGTTATGTTTATTTTGTGAGAGAGAGTTAGAATAGGTTTAACTTGTACATTATTTTCAGGATCTCTTTGAACCATAATCTCTATAATAATTTAGATTGAACTCTATATGGTCTTTTTGTCAACTCCTTCTGTGCGGTTGCGACCCGACTTGAGTGGCATAGAAATTCGGTACACATATGTTGGCTTTATTTATTTATTTTTGACTGTGCTCGTAATTTTTAGTCCATGCATTTTTACTTGCAAGATGAACTAGTAGATTGTTTGAACATAGCCAGATTAAATTCCAAATTCTTCTCGCTAATCGAACTATCTGCTTAGGGCAGTTTCATCTGTGCATATCATTTAGTGTATATTTTAATTTCCTTGTATTGTACCCCGCAATAAGAATGCAAGGTATCACTATAAGTCATCTCTTTAGCATACATCATTTATTTAACGCTTACATCGCCTTTCTTGATCCTCTTTACCTTAGTTTTACAACTTAGGATTTAAAAGAATTGAGACTGCTCATTAGGCGTGATATTTTTGTGCTCGCTTCATACTTAAGTGTGAAACCCCATTTTTTGTCTTAAATTATGGAGTGTTTTTAATTCCTAAAAATGTAAATGACTACGTCATTTTGTAGTCTCATAGAGATCTTTCCAACGAGCCCAAGAACGTCAAATTCTGAGCTCCCTATCTCAAGTTATCGATGTTTTAAGTATAATAATCGGGATCCATATATGGATTCAAACCGGATCCGAATTTGAAGCCATTTCCACCAAACCTTCTATAAATAAGGCATGCTGGGTTACCCTCTCCATACCCTAGTCACTTTTACCTTTCTCCTTCATTGGAGTACAACCACCTTGGTCGATTTTATCGTTGGAAGGCCGCCGTCGTCGTCAGAGAAGCTGCTCCAATTGAAGATCCGTGACCACCATCACGTAGGAGAGCTCGAGGTCATCATTGTACGCACATTCGTTTCCGATTATGTGATGGAAAATATCACTCCCGCACGAGAGGATATCCCGAGGGAACATCCTCGGGGGGTAACGATGTTATACCTGTTGAGAACAGGATCATTACCGCATATATTAAACAGTAATTACACGGATTCAAATGGATTGACAGAAAAGCATTACAAATTAAAATTATTATTGTCATGCATTAACAATCCATTATTCGATTACAAAATGCAAACAAGATTCGATTAAATAAACGGAAACATAAATTAGGGTGAGATCCAGGAAAGGTAAAGCAACAAATGAATTACAGCAAACAAAATAAAAGAAGAATAAGGTTAGAGATCACCGAAGCATCCATGAAATGGATTGTCCTTAGAGGGGATATCGCCCCCACAATACTGGTGTGAAGGGTACTGACAATCCGCTCACAGGATACGACGGTCCACGATCTTCGTATGCGCACACCGATGAGACCGTCCTCGAAAGTACTTTCGAGAACTTGCAGTCGAGAGAAAGAGAAAGTGGTTCGTCCACGAGAGGAATAACCAGAGCGAGAACAGAGGCGGCGTGAGATTTTTCCTGTGAGTGAAGAAAATAGTGTGAGGGAAGGGATATATAAAGACGGTCGCATGTCCTAGTGTGCGGTACCCTTCGGTTTCCAAAAACACCCCTCAACAGGCACGTCCCTTTGGATTCCAAAACCACGGCTAAATCGAGCTATTTGGATCGAGTTAGATTCCCAACGTGATCGAATCGAAATTAATCTGTTCGATTAATTTAATCGATCAGCCAAATGAAACCCGCAGCAAAAGTATCAAGATCCGAGATCCGAATTGACTCTCCTGAGCCCGAGCCTGAGCCGGTGCCGGAGCTGGAGCGGCACGCGCACGCGTGTCTGTGGCCCTCCATTCCTCCTCTCTACTATTGCTACAAGAGCTTGGGGTGTGAACTCATATATAAGTCTACCAAAAATTTAGAGATATTAGGTATGGTACTAAACTTCTACCCATGCTTTTCCATGTTTTAAATTTGAGAATTCCCTACTTTTCTTCAAGCCATTTGGTTTCCCAATTGAAACCAAATTAACTTCAATTGTAATTATATAGACTTTCCAATTAAAATCTAATTACAAATCTTAATACAACAATCCCCCACGAATTCATTAATTTGAAAAAGAGATTCAAAGAGAGTTAAAAATACATCTTTCAACTGCCATACTTTGCTTTCAGTAAAGGTACCTTCTGGTTTGAACCTCTACCTGAGTTTACTACTTTCACTTTAACATGAACGAAGTGAACTACGTCTTGAACTTCTGACCTTGTGTAAAGTATACGGTAGAAACAACGAAGTATTATTCTTGGTACAATCTTCAGGGTTGGTGCTCTTAAAGGTCATGCACCCTTATCCTGTTTCATGAGTGTATTCATGAAAGACCCTTTTCCTTTAACTGCGGCCACAGTCACTCACATGGGGGGCGTTCTCCAAGGATGCACTACTAACATCCTGCCCAAAGGCTTGAACCCATTCAGAGCCTACGCTCTTCCTAAACTTGCAGCTTAAATGGCACTCAAGCTTCCTGGGATAAGACACTCATGCTTAAGCACTAAATCAAGAGTGCCAACCAGTCC
This sequence comes from Ottelia alismoides, assembly GCA_037367405.1. Lineage (NCBI taxonomy): Eukaryota > Viridiplantae > Streptophyta > Magnoliopsida > Alismatales > Hydrocharitaceae > Ottelia > Ottelia alismoides. Next base: position 521,776 of record JAZKJV010000702.1, read on the forward strand.
TCCAGACAGCTTGTTATTACCACATTGAACCTACTTTGTGGGATCTCCACTCAGATAGGTTGGGTTGCTACTGTAGAGGAACTCCCAATGGGTCTCAGTCCAATTCCAAGCCTAGACTTTTGGAATAAAGATCTATCAAGTTCCTTAGTCAATGGATCTGTCGTTTTGTCTTTGGATCCAATAAAATCCACAGCCAACACTCCTCGAGATACCAAATCCCTTAACGTCTTAAGTCTGATTTGTACGTGTCTTCTTGTTTTATGATTGAACTTTGAACTCTTGATCTTGGTAATTGGGGTCATATTATCATAATGTACCGAGATCGCAGAAACTGGCTGACCTACCATGGGAATTTCAGACAGAAGATCCCTTAGCCATTCAGCCTCAATTCCAGTGGTGTCCAAAGTACACAGCTCGGCCTCAAAGGTCGATCGAGCTAGAATGGTCTGGTTCACAAATGTCTAGGAGACTGCACCGCCTCCAAGGGTAAAGACATACCCAGTAACACCATTACTCCCAGACTCCTCTAATTTCCCTATCCAGCTTGCATCACTATATCCTTCTAGTACAGATGGATATCTACCATAATGCAAACTACGGGAAATAGTTCCCTTCAAGTATTTCAGTACTCGATCCAGAGCATCCCAGTGAGTACGGTCAGGACAGCTAGTGTATCTGCTTAGCTTTGCAACCGAGAATGAAATATCATGCCTCGTGTAATTTCCAATATACATTAAACTTCCTATCACTTGTGAATACCTTAGTTGAGCTACAGGTACTCCACTTTTATTCTTAAAAAGCGTTTTGGATGAATCAAAAGAAATGTTTACAGCTTTGCAATCTTGATACCAAATTTCTCAAGTACCTTCTTAACATAGTGAGATTGAGAAACTACAATCTCATCAACTGACCTTGTCAGTTTGAGACCCAAGATCACATCAGCAACACCCATGTCCTTCATATCAAACTTGCTACTTAAGAATGCCTTAGTCTCATTAATAATCCTTATATGTGATCCAAACAACAATATGTCATCAACATACAAGCACAAGACAATGCACTCATCACCTTTCACCTTGGAATAGACACACTTATCGGATTCATGAACCTTAAAGCCACATGATAAAATTATTTTGTCAAATTTTTCATACCACTGCTTTGGTGCTTGTTTCAATTCGTAAAGGGATTTAACAGGCTTACAAGGCGGTCTTTACATCCATCTGGTGGATAGAGAGGTCATATACATATGCCAATTCTATGAGCATCCGGATTGCGATCATCCTAGTCACAAGGGAATAAGTATCAAAATAATCTATACCTTCCTTTTGCCTAAAGCTCTTGTCAACTAACCTGGCTTTATACTTTTCAATTGATCCGTTAGGTCTAAGCTTTCTCTTAAGCACCCACTTGCATCCAATGATAAAGCATCCTTTGGGTAAATCAACCAACTCCCAAGTTCCATTAGCCATAATGGAATCCATCTCAGATTTGATGGCTTCCTTCCATTGTTTCACTTCAGATGAAGCCACGACTACCTTGTAACTTGATGGATCACCCTCGATCTGGTAGAAAATAAAGTCGTTATCCAGATCCTTGGCTATCCGAGGTCTTTTACTCCTCCTTGGCTCAACCTCTTCTGAAAGGTCATTGGGTTCAAGTTGAGTCTCAACCCCCACATTCGTTATCCTTTCCACTTGATCTGGAATGGATCCTGATGTGGGGTCAGATTCTGAGGAATCTCATTCTTCATAGGAAAGACATCCTCAAAGAAGGTAGCATCACGGAGTTCAACAATAGTGTTGACATCTATACCTGGTATCTCGAACTGAATTACTAAGAACCTATATGCATAGCTATTTTTCAAGTAACCTAAGAAGACCGCATCAACAGTTTTAGGACCTAACTTGTCTCTTGTGCTCTGGTACTAAAACCTTAGCGAGACAACCCCACACTTTGAGGTATCTTAATCTTGGTTTTCTATTTCTCCAGAATTCAAAAGGACATTTTTCCATATGTCTTGGAGGAACCCTATTCAGAATATGGTAAATTGTATTCAAGGCTTCTCCCCACATATAGGTTGGAAATCTAGAACTCTGTAGGAGAGCATTGATCATGTCAGTTAAGGTTATATTTTTCTGTTCTGCTATCCCATTTGATTGTGGTGAATAAGGGGCAGTAACTTCATGAACTATGCCAAATGATTTGCATTGTTCATCAAACAAGTTAGAGGTATATTCGTCTCCTCTATCTGATCTAAGGTGTTTAAGAACTTTTCCTGTTTGCTCAGCATCATTCTTAAATATAAGAAATTTCTCTAAGGATTCATCCTTGGTTTTCATTAGATATACATAGCAGTATCTACTGCCATTATCTATAAAGGTAATAAAGTATTTCTTATCGTCTCGGCTCAACACACAATTAAACTCACAGATATCCGTATGCACTAGATCCAAGATCTCACTATCTTTAGAGACAGACTGAAAAGACCGTCTAGATGTCTTAACTTGCACATAGATTTCACATTTTTTATTTTTATCAATAGTGTGTTTAGGGATAAACTCTAAATTCATCATCCTTTTAATTGAATTTAATTTACATGTCACAATTTACCATGCCACAGATCACAAGATTCTATATTATTCACAACATGAGACACAAAATTAGAAATTAAGAACTTAAAGCATTTATTTCATTAATGTTTACTCAGTCACATCTAATTCTAAACAACAAATCAAAATCTGCCAAATAACCTTTTCCATAAAAAATATCATGTCTCATAATGACAATTTTATTGCATTTAAAGTTCAATTCCAAATCATTTCTATCAAAGATAGAGCCAGATAAAACATTCTTCTTGATTTTAGGAACATGCAGCACCCTGTGCAACGTCCAGACACATTCAGAGGAGAACCTCAAGTTGACTTGTCCTGACCCTAGCACCATACCTGCAGAATCACTCTCCATCTTCACAGTCCCACCACTACAGGTCTAATAAGAAAAAAACAAAGTTCTGTCAGAATAAATATTTACATTGGCTCTCGTATCCACGAGCCACTCATTTGCATCTTGAATATGGTATAGTTCATATTTTACAGAGACATACCCCTTGCTAGCCCCAAGTCCCATAGTGATCATATTCACTTGTGAACTCCCGTCTGCAGCCTTAGGTATTCTCCAATGGCCAACCTGATTACAGTACCAGCAGGGTTTATTCTTTGCCTTTTTCTGGATCTTGCCCTTTGGTTTCATTTTATTGTTGCTTTTACCCTTTCCCTTCTTATCCTTGCCCTTCGAGGTCATGAAATTGACCTTAGCCTGAATATCGACAGGAAGCACGTGCTTTTATTTCATGTGTTCCTCCTCTATGGCAATTTCCACCATCAAGTCATCCATAGAAAATTTTCCCTTCCTATGTTTCAGGGTCATACGAAGTCTTCCCAAGATTTATAGAATTTTTCTATGATGCACATGACCTGAAACTTCTCTGGAAGTTTCATTTTGGCATCTTCTAAACCATGAAGCAGGGGTAAAAACTCGTGTGCCTGTTCATAAACTGACTTTCCTTCAGTTATAGAAAACTTTAAAAATTTGGGTTCTCAATACCGAGGTCTTCGGTATTATACTTCCAATCCAAATCTTCCCATAGCCCCTTCGCAGTCTGCGTAGACGAACAGTATGCATCAACCAACATGTTGGATAGAGCCAACAAGATGCAATCATGACATATACGGTCGCTTTCCTTCCACGCAGATTGCGCCTTCTAGCTATCGGGTGAGTGGTTTTCCTTTTCCACCGTAGGGCAATCAGTTTCAAGCATCGAGATTAGTCGTATGGTGGTTAACTAGATGTTCATAAGTTGTTGCCAACGCTTGAAATTCTGACCACCAAATTTTTCAGGCATACCCGTCATACCCTCGATTTAAATATGGTTTCCAACATTATTTTAAAACCAGTTCCAGATATCCTCTCTAAGATTGTTGAGAACAGGATCACTACCACATATATTAAACATCAATTACACGGATCCAAATGGATTGACAGAAAAGCATTACAAATTAAAATTATTATCGTCATGTGTTTCCAATCCATTGTCTGATTACAAAATGCAAGCAGGAACCAATTAAATAAACGGAAACAAATTAGGGCGAGATGCAGGAAAGGTAAAGCAACAACCGAATTGCAGCAAACAAAATGAAAGAAGAATAAGGTTAGAGACCACCGAAGCGTCCATGAAATGGACTGTCCTTAGAGAGGATATCGCCCCCCACAATACCGGTGCAAAGGGTACTGGCGATCTGCTCCCAGGATATGACGGTCCACGGTATTCGTTCGCGCACACCAACGAGATCGTCTCGAAAGTACCTTCGAGAACTTGCAGCCGAGAGAAAGAGAAAGTGGTTCGTCCACGAGAGGAAGAACCAGAGTGAGAACAGAGGCGACGTGAGATTTTTCTTGTGAGTGAAGAAAACAGCGTGGGGGAAGGGATATATAAAGACGGTCGCGTGCCCTAGCGTGGTACCCTTCGGTTTTCCAAAATGCCCTTCAACGGACGCGTCCCTTCGGATTTCAAAACCGCGGCTAAATCAAGCCATTTGGATCGAGTTAGATTCCCAACATAATCGAATCGAAATTAATCTCTTCAATTAATTTAATCGATCAGCCAAATGAAACCCGCAGTAAATGTATCGAGATCCAAGATCCGAATTGACTCTCCCGAGCCGGTGCCGGTGCCGGTGTCGGAGCAGGAGCCAGAGACGGAGCGGAGCGCGCGCGCCCGTGTGGTCATCCGTTCCTCCACTCTACTATTACTACGAGAGCTTGGGGTGTGAACTCATATATAAGTCCACAAAAGTTTAGAGATACTAGGTATTGTACTAAACTTCTACCCAGGCTTTTCTATGTTTCAAATTTGGGAATTCCCTACTTTCCCTCCAAGCCATTTGGTTTCCCAATTGAAACAAAATTAACTTCAATTGTAATTACATAGACTTTTCAATTAAAATCTAATTACAATTCTTAATACAACAATACCTTCCTCTTGTTGTTGGTTTCATGCAACTTTTGTGTTCATATTCTTGAACATATTTTAGAGCGTTGGTTAATCTTATGATGTGCTTCATATACAAGTAATTGGTTAATCTTATGATGTGCTTCATATACAAGTAATGATAAATACATTCCCCCTCTTGCTATTGATTTCGCACGATTTTTATCCCCTCTTATTGTTGGTTTTCACACGAATCTCTTTCCTATAAACTTGAATATGCTTAGAGCCCAGGTGTCCTTGTGGTGTGATTATTGAGTATGAATGGGCGGTTTGAAGATATGATTGTAGTCATCCTTTTTTTTTCTCTCACGATACTTATCTATGAAGTTATTGGACATGTTTATTTCCGTAATATGTATGTTGATTTACAGTGCATTCCATCATACCCAAAATGCACCAATGTCATTCCATTGGGCATTCTCACGTTTTGTCTCCAAGACATCATTGGGTATTCTCACGTTTTCCGGTTGGGGAGCACACACGATATCCAGTTTTGTTGGAGTTTTTTTACATGGTAATCTATGAAGGGTTAGAGTACATGCTATATAAATTGAGATTTATTAATCGTATACAAGTTGTAATTGTTTGCCATTATGCTATAGATTGGCCCATCCAATTCTTTATTCATGTGTGATGTATGTGTATCATGAAATCACAACAATATCATCTAAGATCAAGTTTAATTTCAATGTAGTTAATTTTTGGCGACAATTTCTTGAGAGTAATAACACAATCTTTACAAATTCCATGCACCAAGATTTAAGAATACATAAGGTCTCTACATATGTTCATTACGCAAGTGCTATTAGGAAAAAATTGAATTTCCATATAAATCGCATATAAATATCATGAAGCTATAATGTATCTATGCGTTAACTAATAATCGAGTCTTTACAAAGCATTGATAACCCACGTTACTAACATTTAGATACAATGTTCATAAAGATAGTCCTTTTCTATTAAAGACAGAATGATTAGTAATGATGTAAACCATATCTTTGTTTTGCTATCAACTGTATCTCTTTATTCCATTCTCGTTTGAATTCACTAGCTACGTGATCTTGACTATGTACAATCTATGAAGATAGGCAGTTCAAACATCTCTTATATCAATATATTTTGGCAATGTTTCTACATTTACAAATTAAGGTCAAAGTACCTCTGTGATATGATCCCGAACTAATGATCATAAACCCGATAAATTCAAATTTCTAAATGCTCAACAACATGAATTGTGTTATTTGTAATTATTGTCCAATACGAGAGATTTGATGGTAATTAGGTGGATGGACTAGGTGTCCAAGGGATTGTGTATGCACCCTTGGTCCTCCAATTGATGAGTTGGGCGATGTTGCACGTAGCAGTCCGATTGTATCCGGAGTCGCTCGACGGGGTAGGCAGGTGGCGTGCTTGGCGTTCTTGATTTCGCACTTATACACGATATCATGACTCAGAGTAGGATTGGGTGTGGCCGCATCAAATTTTATTTCAAGTAATTTTATTGTGAGAGATGTTCTGGGATTTGGTTTTGAAGTTTGAGAGATTAGGATTTAGATCTTTTCCTATTCTAGTTGGACAGATGTCTTTGAAGGTTTACTCAATATGATAAACAAGTTCTCGTGTAGCAGAGGCATGCGAGTCGCGTACTTACATTTGCTAAAATAATACGAGAAATGATTAAAGATTAACGATCGGATGTCGATAATTGTATACCACTGTGGAGTCTAATCAACTTGTCGAAATATCAAGATCATTGTGGTAGTACTCAAATGACTATTATATCAATAAATAAAATCAATTATTATGTGATCCAATGTGAATCAGAATGATGTGGTGTTTTTCTCAGTTTCTACAATATATGCATATGTCATTTGATAGACTTGAGTGTACATTCTTTACCTACCCCTACATTACTTATTATAATGTTTGTCTCGTTACTTGGAAATTGTTCATAATGTTACTGATGAGTCTCCATTTCATCACCTTTATTCTATCATTTTGACTTTAAAACCCCAGCAAATGCATGTAAATAGCGTCAATTTGTACATAATAGCATTCATTATTTATTGTATTTCTTGCACATAAAATAAGGTTTTTAATGCCAAAATTATAGAATAAAGAGAAGGAAAGAAAAAGGAATAAAATATTGCAAATTTTTTATGACCCTAACCCCGAGACCAAGTCCAGAATGGAATTGGTCGAGAAGGAATAAAGTAGGCCGAGATAAGGGCCAATAATACAATAAAGTCCTCATTTATTTATTCATTCATTTATGCATTTTGACACCTATTTTGTATATAATTGTATATTCATTAAATATAAATATGTTATACATGAAAGTTGTAGAGAATAATGTAAATAAAAATATAAAATTGAGTTTGTGCAAAAATAATATATGATGTACATTTTATACACAGAATAAAAAGCCAGAATCTCAACTTCACAGACCCATATCTTGCAAATAAAAATTCAAAATCCATCAAAATCACCTTTAATTGTATATAACTTTTCAAGAACTATTTAATAAAATTATTTTCATAATTTTTTGGAGTTCATCTGTGAAAGTTAGGTTTTTGGCCCTCATTGTACAGTTTACCGATTAAAATATTCAAATTATTCATTACTTATTATTTTTCCAAATTCATATTTTAATAATTTTGAAAACATTATTTATAACATATGTGTACATTAAAATAATAATTAAACCTAAAATAAAATGTAAAATAAAATAAGTCCATAGATACATAGACAAAAATACCTATGTTATATATGTATATAAATAAAAGGGGATCTCATTCTTTTATTCTTTTTTCATCTATATTTTTATAATACTGTAAATATTATATATATTATATTAAAAATATAAAACCAAAATAAAAAACAACAAAATACATTAAAATAAAAAGAAGTATATAAAACATAGGCAAAATACATATACCTATACAATTCATATACCTATTTATTTAAATGTGCAAATGAACTCATAAAAATCAAATAAAAATATATTTATACTCACAAAAATACGTTATAAATATATAAAATAAGAAAATTTACTAATAAAATAAAATGTATAAAATAAAAATAAATTATACAATATACACGTAAATATACCTATACATACACCATTAATAATTAGCTTGTAATAAAATACATCAAAAAAATAAATAAAAATCATAATAAAATACTACATAAAATAATAAACATTTTCTATCTTATACTCCAAAAATAATAAAATCATTTACTATTTTAAATTAATTATTCTTTAATAACCCTGCTGTTTTGTCCTATAGTGAGCCTACATGGACCAATGGCAGAGCTCCCTCCGTTGACCTCTGGTCAACTCACCCTCCAGCCTCTGCAACTCGTCAAATATGTCCAACCTTACGTCTTCTCCCATTTTTCCCGGGCGCACCGTCCATCAATAGCAATTGATTCCTTCACAAGAAATGTTCCTGGCATATTGTATATACACGCCCACACCTTGTACACGTTGTATATAGCATAGATTCTTCACCATCGCCTGGTAAATAAGGGTGCACACCAATGTTTATAAACAAACTTCCTCCACCTCCTTCTCAAATTTGGTCAGTCTTCAACCATCTCCCTTCCTCGTATTCGGTCTAGGTGGAGTCCTTGTGACAGGAGGAGCTCCCTGGTACCTTGAATCGGTCAGAGATAGTGGAGGTTGCACCCATGACCACCGTCACCGGCGGCCCTGCTCATTGGCCAAACAGCCAGGTATGAGCTGCGTTTTTCCCATTTTTAGTTAGATGTTTGCTTACGTATTTTAATTACATCATTAGTGTAGTCTTTAGAGTAGAGTTATAGCGTAGAAATCGAAGTTCGTAGTTAGTCGGAGCTCCCCTCCGGCGAACATCTCATCGTGCTCCGACTGTCCCCCTACCACCGTTTCATCTCCATTCCGTACCCCTTCCATTTCCCTACGCCCCAGGCCCTTCATTCCAACCGGATCCCTATTGGATCCGGAGATCAGATCTCGCATCTCCGCCCTTTGCCGGAGATCACCGCTCCGCTCCACCCTCCATCCATTTCACCTAAATAAGGCCGCCAGACCCTTATCTTGCTTGCACGATTCTCTTTTGCAGGTATGGAGAGCCAAAGGACCCTCGTTGGGGTCGATTGCAGGATTTCGCAAGTACCTGGGCACCCCGAACTTCACCGACCTCACTGGACCGCTCGGATGAGCCCCTGGCTCTCTTGAGCACTTCAGACGACAGAGAATGGCCCCAAGGACCTTCTTGGACCATCACCAGCTCGGGGAACGACCGGACGCGTGTGTATCATCGGATCGAAGGTCGGGGACGGGGAAGTTCTTCCATGTTCTTCGTCCCTTCATCTCTGTCGTTCGATTGATGAAGGCCCCCAGTTTGAAGCCCAGTCGTCCGATGAAGCGAAGCCCTCACCGTAGATCTCACTCACGAGATCTAATCTCGTTCGTTCATCGGCGAACCGTCATCGGGCGCGGAGGAGGCGACGCGTGGCAAGCGAATAAGATCCAGGCGTCCGTCCGCACGCAGTTAAGGGGTAAATTGCAGATCTAAACCCCTGTATTTTTGTATTTATTGTTTAATCTTGTAAAATAAATGTAATGTTGTAAAATAAATGGGACTTTTGCCTGAGGACCCCTGAACTTTCTTGTAATTATAAAATGGTCCCTCCCAGCCTCGCGTGCAGCCCTACGTGAGGCGCGTAAATATTGCATGTATACCCTGGCAGTTTTGGATATTGTAAAATAATCTTTAAAATGTAAATAAGTGTTTATACTTTTGGTATATTTGCACTGTGACTCCTGTCCTTTATTTTATTTGCATTTATGCCTCTGCCAGGCTGTGTATTTTTGTGACATTCATGTATTTATTAAAAATACCTATGATGCTCCTAAAAATCCATAAAAATTAGGTTAGATGCTTCATGCAGTGTAGTTTCATGCCCACATTTTTAATTTGCATTTTTTTGCATTTAATCTAATTATTAAAAATTGAAATAGGAGCCTTTAATCCCTGTTTAAACTATAAAATACCAAAAAAATAGAAAATGCTTTTGAAAAATTACAAAAATATTTATATAGCATGTTTATATATCTATTGAGTCCAGAAAATAAAAAAACCCTAAAAATAGAAAATAAAATATAAAAATTTCAAGAAGCTCTAAAATCCTTAATAAATAAATATAAAAACCCTTCAAAAAACCAAAAATATGGTTTCCTATTTTATAATTATTTATATATTATTATTTATGTATTAAAATCAATTTCGATAATTTTGAGACTTATTTTATATTTTTAAAACCAAAATAACTTTTGGCCTATTTAATTAGTCCCATATTAGGGACATTTTGTGATATTAAAAATGCATAAAAATTAGAAAAATTCCAGAAAAATAACAAAAAATTAGAAAAATATAAAAAGCCAAAAAATATTATATCTAATATATTATGAGTATATATATACCTACCCATGTATTATATCTCTCTCTTCTTTATATCTCTCTCTATATATACACCTATATTATATAATATAAAATATAAAAAAAATATAAAAAATATATAAAATTAAAAACACACAAAAACAATAAAGAATTGGACATGAACCAAGAATTGAATAAATGCGCATTCGATTCCATCACACAACCTTTCGCCTCCCAGTGTTCGACCTCTACACATACTTGCACCTATACACATCTTGTTGTAGAGTTATAATAAATTTTAACTCCACATTTTTTATATTAATTGCATATACTTTATTGTGGGTTATCTATTGATCGACCGGGGATTTTTGAGTGGTCAATTCAGTGACTGGATCTCTCGCCTTGTGAGATTTCTAGACCCTCGATTTCCCTCTGTCATCAAATGGCGCCGTTGCGGGGAAGGCAACGGATTTTGTGTGGTTATTCATTCATTTATTTAATTCTTTGCTCATGTCCAGTGTCTGTTTTATTATTTATTTATTTGATTACTTATTGACATTATTGATTGACTGTTCTGACCTCCTTCTTTCTTTGTCTTTGATGCGAGGGACCGCCAAGCGACGGAGGACCTCCTAGGAGGACCAATGCACCCAAGCGAGGCGGAGCCGGCTTTCAGACCTAGCCCGTAGGAGAGAACATTAAAGACAGCGGGAGAAGAAATTTTGTAGACTGTCTCCATTTTTATGCATTTTTATGTATATTTATGTGTGTGAGAGAGAGAGACTTAGAAACATGTAATAATTCAGGACTCTCGCAGGTACACTCCGGCTTCCCGAGGTCCATTGCCCGAGGGATTGTTCCCTTGGGGGCCTTGACGGTTTTGATGCCTTTTCCTTTCCTTTTATTTTATTTTTATTATTTTGTGTGAATGAGCCCTAGTTTAGGAATGGCTTGCTCATAGATTAGGTCCATTTTCGAGGATTGATTGACTATTATGATTTGAACTTCAAGACAAAGGTGTACGGGACCCGCATGATCTCGCATCTTTTGATTAGTCAGTCCTCCATCTCCTGATTCTATTATCCACCTGTGGCACTCTGAGGTTTTCTGATTATTTTTGTGCCATCTCAGCTAGGTCGGACTGAGGGATGTTCGGAACTTCACCTGATTATTTTCTCCCTCCACATGATCTTATGCCCTCCGGATGATTGGATGATTGAATGCTTTTGAGGACCTGAGATTTTATGCCAGCATTTCCATGACCTACATTGATCTAGCTCGCATTCCTCCCCGAGGACTATCTGCAGGAGAATGCGACAATTTCTGGGACTTCGGTTCCATACACTTCTTGGGTTGCCATTTTGATGGGACCTGGAACCGAGTCGGCTGTTGTGTCCGATTGGCCTCCTCCTCTGCTTGCGTACCTGACTTGTCAGTACATGAGGCCACTAGTTTGAGTCCGCTCTCCTTGATGGTCCTCGCAAGTACGAGCCTCGACATTTTGGTTATTTACTGCCCAGTTCATAGCTCTCCGAGGGTTTTCTGCGAGACGCTATGACACATCATAGCTCGGTTGGTCTCTTCTGCTGGGGAGACGATTTGTTGTTTTCCGAGACCACATTTGTTGTGGATCCGGCTCCTTTGAGCCATCCTCTCTCCTTGTCGACCCTCGCAAGGACGAGGGGTACTCTGATTATTCACTATGTAGCTCGCATCACTTCCCGAGGACTATCTGCGGAAGGATGTGACACTTTCTTTACGATCGGCTTCACTCACTTTTGGTGCCTCCATCTATTGGGGCACGAAGCCAATTCGTCTAATATGGGAAGTCGGTCTCCATTCTGATTGTGCGCCCGATCTATTGGGTAACGTGACTGACTTGGCCAGGCTCCTTTGAGTCCGCTCTCCTTGATGGTCCTCGTTAGGATGAGATCTTTTCTGATTATTCCTTGACTAGCTCGTAGCTCCCCGAGGGTTATCTGCGGGAGACTACGACATATTTCCGATCTGATTGGTCTCCTCTGTTGGTAGCCGATTTGTCGACTACTGAGACCACTCTGTGGGTCCGTCTGATGGATTCGGCTCCTTCGAGCCCTTCTCTCTCCTTGACGACCCTCGCAAGGTAGAGACACACTCTGACTATTCCTTGTCTAGATTGCATTACTCCCCTAGGACGATCTGCGGGAGAATGCGACACTCTCTTTACGCTCGGTTCCCCCCGCTGACTATGTCTCCGATCTGCGGAGCACGGAATCGAGTCATCTGATATATATGATTTTTGTCCCATCCTGAGTTGCCTATCCGATCTGCGGATCATGGAACCCATGTGTTTAGTCAGATCTTTGACTCCTTTGAGTATGCTCGCCTTGACGGTCCTCGCAAGGTTGAGCTCCTGATATCTGCTATTTCCATGCCTAGCTGGTAGCGCGTTCCCCGAGGGTTATCTGCGGGACTTTACCACATTCTCTTGATTCTCAGGTCTCTTCTGCCGGTAACTGTTATGTCACCTATCGAGACCGATACTGATGATCCGTCTGATGGATCACTGACGCCTTTGCGTCCGCTCACCTTGATGACCCTTGCAAGGTTGAGTTTCGAATTGAATATACGATGATTAGCATGTACCACTCTCCGAGGGTTATCTTCGAGAGGGTACATCATTTTCTAGGTACTCGGTTTCATTTCTGGTGTCTCCTGTCTGTTAGAGCACGAAGCCGAGTCTTCTGAGCTTTGTACCCAGTCTCCTTCTGATTGTATCTCCATTCTGTTGGAGCATGGAGCTGAGTTTCATGTACTTGGTCCTCTCTCTGATTGTGTATCCGATCTGCGGATCACTGAACCAAGTCTTCTGATTAGTCTGATTTCTGGCTCCCTTGAGCCTGCTCACCTAGACGACCCTTGCAGGGTTGAGCCATGTCTTGTGGTATTTGATGTGTCCCCTGATCTTCCGACCTCACGACCACCGAATACCACGATGTCTCTTGTTCCTTACCTTTCCATATCTTATTGCGACTCTAATTGACCGGAGGAGTATATATTGTTCCTTCTTCCTCCCAGTCCTACGGTATCGGCTCCGCTCACCCATTCCTTCCTTATGAGCCGACTGACTGCTTCATGCTACCGGACCCGATATATGTCCTCTCAATATATTTTGCTTCGGTAGACGGCACCCACCTGACTGCATATCCGGGTGTCTTACACTATTTGATCGCGTCACTGTTCTCACAGGGAGACGATGACGCAAGTACGGTATTCACTTGTCAGATACCGTCCTGTACTTCACCAGTTTCTTCACCGCTTGTATATATGTGTGCTTTGTGCATTCTTTCGCTCGTATGTTTTGTGTGCCTCAAATCTATCGCCATATCTCTGTGATTATACTTAGGACGTACTTTGTCCTAAGTATAGGGGGATACACACCGTGTTGTTCTATGTTCCGTTTCGACACTCTTGTCGTTGCTTATACTTACGGATATCTCACCCTAAGTATAGTATAACGGGAGTGATGTGTACATTCTCCAAGATCTTTTCATATATCTGTATATATCTGTCTTGTCTTCTTTTCTTCCTTTCCTTTTCATATTTCTTTATCTACATAAAAGGTGTTGCCCCTTTATGTCAATTTCCTGTACTAAGGATGTACTTTGTCCTAAGTACAGGGGGTTGCACCCCTGATTCGTTCATTTCTTCGTTTGATTATTCCCGCCCGTGACCCTCCCTACGTTGTGTACAGTTTGCTAAACTTAGGATTATTTGATCCTAAATATAGGGGGGAAGGTCACCTTCTTATTCCTTTATATCTTCACTCTTTCATTCTTTCGTTAGTCATTGTAGTATAGGCTTTTCTATACTCAGTATGAGTTATGTCTTCTCTTTCTCTTCTCGACCTATGAGGACATAGCTCATGCTAAGTATAGGGGGGTCGTATATACTCTATATATACTTTAGCCATAACTCGTACTTTCGTATAATTATCAATAAATATGGATAAAAATATGATATAATTCATTGAAAATTAATTAAGAATGCTTCTTATTCCTCGGATTCTTTTTGTATATATTGATTAATAAATCAAGTTAAAAATATTTTTTGCAAAATGATTTGAAAAATGGTGTGAACTGTTTGGAAAACTTTTTGTGAAATATTTTCAACCCTTGTAAAAACATTTTAATTGCAAAAATTCTTATAGTTGTGTGAAAAAAAGGGATTTGAAAACCTATTTACAAATGATTTTGAAAACATTTTGTAAAAATATTTTGAAAAATGTATATATAGTGTTTGCAAAATGTTTGTAAAATGGCTTTCAAATGTTGGAAAATATTTGCAAAAATTATTTTGTACTATAGTTTTCAAAAATTATTTCAAACAAATTTGAGGAATAAAAGCATCATTAAATATATATATATATATAAATATAAATCATAGAAATAAAATGTGTATATAAATTCTTTATCAATTGAATAAATACACCCTAATTAAATCACTTTGTGAAAACCTGTAAATTCTTTAAGTCTTGTAAAATAAAGCGGCATGCCCGTGTAAATAGTTGTATATATTTTATACTTTGGATACCAAAATTCTTTTATTTGCAAAAATCTTTGTGTAAAAAATTTTCTCTTTGTTTTCAAAATTCTTTGAAAAACTACATTATTCTTTGCATATATGTAAATAGCATTTGCATAGCATTCATATATTTTTATTGAGCTTGATGCTTGAACTAGTCCAATAAAGTCGAAGATTGGAGCTTGGTTGGACCTTATCGCACCTAACTGCACTGGAACCTTATGGGAACTAGGTTTAAGGTACTTCAGGTCTATTCAGACTTAATCCTTTGAGGAATCAAGGCTGGGTTCAAGTCAACTCAACTGACTAAATAGAACTTTTCGAGACACACGTATGACTCTTGTCGGTCGTGACCTAACTTGGACACTTGCACCCTGCACTTGGCTCAACTCAGTTGGAGTAGTGAGGGGGTTGGATTTGCTAGTCTGAGACGCACACGGGTGGAAACATTCATCCTCGTCTAGGGAGGGAAGTGCGGCCCAACCTGGTCCAGTTTCAATGAAGTCGAATGATAGGAGAGTGTGGGTTGCAATAAAGCTTCAAAAGAGGGATAGTCTTCTGGCTCAAGAGGGAAAAATCCTTATGTAAATGTTGTTGTAAATAGTATGTTGAAAAAAAACTCCAAAAAAAGTGCACAAGCTTGTAAATAAATAAAAATAAAAGTGCCTGCCGGAGTATGTATATATGTTGTATAGAAAATAAGCAAGCTTGAGCATCAAAGTTATACCATGTGAGCATGCAGTTGGATGACTTGACTACACTGGTCTTGCATCCAAGGATAGGTAGCTACACTGGATACCGTCCATTCTTTTCTCCTCCTCCTCTTGAGTTGGATGCCACTTGAACTTAGAAGGGAATACCCCGCTCCTCGACGGTAGAGGGCTGTATTAGGGAATCTTTGGGTCAGTTCTTTATCATTTCATTTGGGTAGAGCCACAATCACTTACACCATACAAGTCAGCTTCATAGTCATAAGGGTTTGCGTATGATGTAGGTCAGTTCTGACCAGGCTATTGAGGTGGGTTGAACCGAGTTCTGTGACTCTCGAAGGTTGTTGTGTTTTAGATTTGGTTCCCGACTAGGTTCCACACACATTTTCACACCAAGGTCTAACCTGTGCTCCAAACTTTGATTTTGTACAGATGAGTTTAATAATGATGATCAATTCAATTTATTCTTTATTCTTTATTTCTACCTTTTCTTTTCTTCTTATTCTTTATTCTTTTTATACTTATTGCAGAAGTATTTGCTAGGGACTAACAAAGGCAAGTATAGGGGGGTGATGAATCTCCATTTCATCATCTTTATTCTATCATTTTGGCCTTAAAAACCCCAGCAAATGCATGTAAATAGCGTCAATTTGTACATAATAGCATTCATTATTTATTGTATTTCTTACACATAAAATAAGGTTTTTAATACCAAAATTATAGAATAAAGAGAAGAAAAGAAAAAGGAATAAAATATTGCAAATATTTTATGACCCTAACCCCGAGACCAGGTCCAGAATGGAATTGGTCGAGAAGGAATAAAGTAGGGGGAGATAAGGGCCAATAATACAATAAAGTCCTCATTTATTTATTCATTCATTTATGCATTTTGACACTTATTTTGTATATGGATGATTTTCCCTATGATGAACTAGCGTAATATGAAACATTGCTTGTTTTGTATAACTTGTTGTGTTTATATGTTGGAAAAAATGTTGTGTTTATATGTTGGAAAAGATGTTGTGTATAACGTAAACACAACATTTAAGTAGTATATGATGAACTAGATGTTGTGTTTATATGTTGGAAAAGATATTGTGTATGACTTAAACACAACATGTAAGTAGTATATGATGAACTAGATGTTGTGTTCATATGTTGGAAAAGATGTTTTTCCCTATGAAGCATTGCTCTCATTTGCCCAACATTTAACTTGTCCCACTAGTCCTAAAATATCATGTAGAATTTTATTCTTATTTTGCAGTTAAATGGATAAAACATGGATGGATAAGAGATATGATGATTTTCATCGATACCAGAGAGGAGTGATCACGTTCTTGGACTGGACATTTCAAATAGAAAGCGTTAATAAGAAATTTGGTGGTCATAAGATTTATTGTCCATGTGTGAGATGTAAGAATATTAAATGTAATGTTAGAGAGGAAGTCTATAACCATCTTATACTCAATAGATTTTGGTTACATTACCACATTTGGACTGAACATGATGAGGTTGTAGATCATTTGCGAATGGATGAGGATATGGGTGTAGATGTAGAAGTCACTACACAATCCTTGAATAATGTTGATCATGAGTTATTTGAATTAATGGACGACTTAAGAAGACCTGAGACACAAGACACAGGTTTAGAAGATAGGTTTTCGAGCAGTTTGCCAGATGCAGAAGAAATGTTGGCTCCTGGGGTGAAAATGACGCGGTTACAGTTTTTATTGGAGTTGTTTAAGATGAAAGTACGGAACGGATCAACCGTTGCAATGATGATAGATTACTGGGTTTAATCAGGAAGTTGTTGAATAATCCTCAGAATTATCCAAAGGATTGGAAAGAGGCGAAGCAACGATTCCGATCGCTAGGTCTGAAATACGAGAAAATCGATGCTTGTGTTAATGACTGTGTGTTTTTTCGAGGAGAAAATTCAGATTTAGTGCTTTGTCCATATTGTCAGGCTTCCAGGTATAAAGAAGAAAAAACTAATTTAACGAAGAAGAACAAGTCGGTGAAAATATTACGATACTTCCCATTAATTCCAAGGCTGAAACGTCTATTCATGTCAGAAAAAACTGCAAAGTGGATGACGTGGCATTTTCGTTCCAATAAACGAGATGCCAATGGAATTATGAGATATCCATTTGATGCAGAAGAATGGATAAAATTTGATCAGAGATATCCTCATTTCTCTAAAGATGAGAGAAATATTTGGTTGGGATTAGCTTCGGATGGTTTCAATCCGTTTGGTAATATGAGTTTGAGTTACAGCATTTGGTCCGTGATTTTGATGGTCTACAACCTACCACCGTGGATATCAATGAGTTCATCATTTATGATGATGACACTACTGATTCCCGATCCTAAAGGTCCTGGTAACGCAATTGATGTGTACCTTCAACCGTTAATGGATGAACTGAAAGTACTATGGACCACAGGATTACCTACATATGATGCATGTAGGAAAAAATTTTTACATTGCAAGCTGCACTGTTGTGGACTATAAATGATTTTTCCGCGTACGCAATTTTGTCTGTTAGAGTACTAAGGGAAAACTCGCGTATCCCGTCTATCTTTAAAAAATGCATTCAACATGGCTTTCTGGAAGTATGAAGCATTACTATTTGGGTCATCGTTGATTCCTACCACCGAAGCATAGATGGCAAAGGGCAGATACTAATAAGAAATTTGACGGTTCACCCTATGGGCAACGACTTGACTTAGCTCGTGTGAATGGGAGCATTATTTGGGAACAATAATTACAAGTACGAAGCAATTGTTTAGGACGGACATCGAAGAAAAGTGTAGCCGGTGGATGGAAGAAACAAAGTATTTTTTTCAGAGAGTTACCATATTGGAAATATTTACAAATTCGTCATAATTTGGATGTCATGCACATCGAGAAGAATGTTTTGGAAAATATTTTGGGAATGTTAGACCTTTCAGGTCAATCAAAAGATATTTAAGGATGAGACAAGATTTAGTTCAACTGGGTATACGTGAAGAACTACATCCAATTGAATCAGACAATGGACGGATTACTATATCTGCAGCAATATATGCATTATCCAACGTTGAGCGTGATAAAATTTTCAGCTTCCTTTAAAATTTGAAGGTATCTGATGGGTTCTCGTTGCAGTTGTCGAGTTGTGTAATGAAAGAGAACGTAAGATAACCGGATTGAAAAGTCATGACTGTCATATTTACATGGAAGTGTTACTCCCATTCGCTGTTCGCGGGGTTGCTGACGATGTTGTCCTACAATCCTTAGCAGAATTGAGTGGATTTTTTAGATTATTGTGTTCGAAGGTTTTAGATCCGATGATCTTAAGAAGACTTGAAGAAGATATTGTTATCACATTATAAAAATTAGAACATATATTCCCACCTGCTTTTTTTGATGTAATAGTTCATCTAATAGTTCATATAGCAGGTGAAGCAAAGATCGGTGGACCGGTTCAATATCGTTGGATGTATTTAATAGAAAGATACCTTCGAAAATTAAAAAATATGGTCTTTAATAAGGCACAACCCGAAGGATGCATTGCTGAAGGTTATCTTTGTGAAGAGTGTATTAATTTTTGTGAAATGTATATGGAAGGTGAAAGTGTGCGTCTCAACCGTTATGAACGAAATGATGAAGGCGAGGTCATCGTGGAAGAGGACGAATCTAAATTATGGGTCTTTCATTCATGTGGCAGACATATATTCAGTGGCAGCCGTCGCGTAATACCAGACGAGGATAGAGATCTCATACAGTACTATATTTTGATGCAGTTGTCAGAGATTGATGTATTTTTTGATGAGTATAATTCATTATTTAATGAGACGCACAATAAATCTCAATTCCTCAGATGGTTCCGTTCACGTGTGAAACATTTAAGGGAAATGACAGATGATAGGTTAACCTTGACATTCTTAGATGTATACCATATTCACAAGTTATGTCTTACAAGGGCTATATTGTGAATGGCTACAGATTTAGGACGAAATCCGCTGATGAGATGAAATCAACGCAAATGTCCGGTATTATAGTAAAAACAGATTTACCATCAGGTTTAGACAGCTACTATGGGGAAATACTTGACATAATAGAGATCAGCTTTACTCATGAATATCGATGTGTTCTTTTTATGTGCAACTGATTTGATGTCGGTCACGAGGGGATAGGATATCGAAGAGATAGAAACGGGATTACTTCGTTGAAACAATCTGGGAAATTGGAAACAAATGAGCCTTTAACACTTGCCAGTCAGGTAGAACAAGTTTTCTACATTCCAGACGCTTAAGTGATGGGTGGATCATATCCGTGAGAACAGTATCAAGAGATTTTTTTGATGTCAATGATGATGATGAGTTGCTAAATATAAACGACGCATATCAAGCTGAGATACAACAACATCGATCTGATATTGTAGATGCGGATGTTTAAAGTGTAAGTTCACCAATACATTTTTTTCCTTTAGTTGCTAAATATATAATTCTTGTTATCTCATATAAATGTTTCTTAATATGTAGATATGCCTCCACGTCCTAGGCGCATTCGGGATGCACCGCCTGCACCACGTCGAGGGAGTGAGACCTCCAATCCTGATGGGTCGAGTAGCTCAGGTAGACGTAGAGGGCCATCACAGTGTCGAGTGTTGGACCGTTTGCGTCCCGTTGAGACACTCAGGGAGAGGATAGTTGGAGGCGATGCAGTGGGGGAGAACTCGGCTGTTTTTCAGAGTTACTTGGGGCAGGTGTGCGGAGCCAGGGTTCCTCTCCACATTACAGACTGGCGATTAGTAGAGCACTCAATAAAGGATGCCATTCTTCATGATTTGGAGGTATTTAAAATAATAATAAAGCAAAGTTTTTGTTCAGTGCATAAACTAAATTTTGTTTACTTGTTTTTCTTTGCAGTCTAGTTTTTCATGGGATCGTGACCCAGCCACTGACGCTTTGATTTTAGGACATGGAGCGGAGTTGTGGCGTAAATATCGAGGTCGTCTGAAGGCCCGAGTGAGTATAATAACTTGGTTTTTTATCATTTAAGTATGTAAGTAATTTTATTTAAATTTTTTAAGTACTTCGACCCGGAGCTTCCATTGGAGACTCTTTTGGTAAATTGTCCTTCAATTGTATCCGCGGAACAATGGAGGGCGTTGGTTTATATTTGGATGGGAGAAGAACATGCGGTATGTGACATATTTATGTGTGTGTTATACTTATATTATTTGAGATTCTGTTATTAAAATTATTATCATTGTATAGGGCATCTCAAGGAGAAATGCTGAAAATCGGAGGAAATGTTTCAAGTCTACCCATAGAATGGGGAGAAGAAACACAAATCAACTGAAGGATGACTTTGTAAGTAATCTACCTTATGAATTCTAACCATTATATATTAAAATGGTATCGTAAGTTTTAGTGATATTTTCACATTAGGCAGTGGAGAACAATCGTGTGCCCAGCCGAATGGAAGTCTTTGAGATGTCTAAGAGCCGCGATGTGGGCGGAGAAGTTCATGGGGTAGATCCTGCCTATGGTCCAATTCATATAAGCTATTCATAACATTTTCAGTTTTTTTTACAATTTATACAAATATTGAACTTAAATAAATTTTTAGGAGGAGATGGTCAGACTCACTACCACTAGCTCTCTAGACAACACTGGAACAAGTCAACTGCCTCTTTCTCCTGATGCGGCCTTCCTCCAGGCGACCGGTCCGGAGCATCAGGGACGCGTCCGTTGTGGTGGTCGTGGTGCCACCATACGGAATTGGTATGGAGTGGGGAGCGGCTCATCCTCTCAGAAGACACAAAGGGAGAGGGAATTAGAGAGTCAGGTGTCTAGAATGAATATCGAGATTCAGAGTTTGCGACAGCAAATGGCGATTTTTAATGCATTCATGCAGGCACATCAAGGTGCAACGTCTACTAGCCAAGCAACACAAGTTGATAATACCGTTGCGAGGCTAGGTGACGACGATGACGGAGAAGAAGAAGAAGATGATGATGATGATGCTGATGACAATGATGACGACGACGACGATGAGGACGACGATTAGGAAGACGTAATATAGATAGTTTGGTTACTTTGTAGCATATAGTGTAGCATATTGTATAATTATTTTGGACAATTATTTTGCAAAGTAGGTTACTTTGTTTGAATACTTTATGTTTGAGTACTTTTATTTGAATGTGGAATGAATATTATTTTCTGTGTTCATCATAATATTTATTGTTGAGAAACAATTATTGTAACAGGTACAAAATTATAGTGAATATTTAGCAGGGTAAAATGAAGAACAAATATGGGGTACTGAATATCTTTTTTGTTAGCAGATGAACAGAGGGGACGGTCATCATGACCGTCCCCTTCGTTGTAGTAAGAGATGGTCACGACCATCTCCACTACGTAACTTTCGGGATGGTCTTGACCGTCCCCCCTGAATGACTTTAGGAGACGGTCATGACCGTCCCCAATAATTGCCTATTAGGACGGTCATGACCGTCTCCTCTACTAGACTTTAAGCGACGTTCACGACCGTCCCCTATGTATTGCAATAGGGGACGATGTTAATTATTGTCGCATAAGCCAAATGGGACGCAGGCTTTGGAGACGGTTTCATGACCGTCCCCATTGATCAAAGGGGACGGACTATCTCTCATTGGCGACGGATAATGACCGTCACCTGTTCTATACTATCTTGTAGTGATAAAAAAATCATTTACTATTTTAAATTAACTATTCTTTAATAACCCTGTTGTTTTGTCATGTAGTGAGCCTACATCGACCAATGGCAGAGCTCCCTCCGTTGACCTCTGGTCAACTCACCCTCCAGCCTCTGCAGCCCATCAAATCTGTCCAACCTTGCGTCTTCTCCCATTTTTCCCGAGCGCACCGTCCATCAATCGCAATTGATTCCTTCACAAGAAATGTTCCTGGCATATTGTACATACACGACCATACCTTGTACACGTTGTATATAGCGTAGATTTTTCACCATAGCCTAGTCAATAAGGGTGCACACCAATGTTTATAAATAAACTTCCTCTACCTCCTTCTCAAATTTGGTCAGTCTTCAACCGTCTCCCATCCTCGTATTCGGTCTAGGTGGAGTCCTTGTGACAGAAGGAGCTCCCAGGTACCCTGAATCGGTCGGAGATAGTGAGATTGCACCCATGACCACCGTCGCCGGCGGTCCTGCTCCTTGGCCAAACAGCCAGGTATGAGCTACGTTTTTCCCATTTTTAGTTAGATGTTTTCTTACATATTTTAATTACATCATTAGTGTAGTCTTTAGAGTAGAGTTATAGCGTCGAAATCGAAGTTCGTAGTTCGCCGGAGCTCCCCTCCGGAGAACATCTCACCGTGCTCCGACTGTCCCCCTACCATCGTTTCATCTCCATTCCGTACCCCTTCCATTTCCCTACGTCCCAGGCCCTTCATTCCAACTGGATCCCTACTGGATCCGGAGATCAGATCTCCCATCTCCGCCCTTTGCCGGAGATCATCGATCCGCTCCACCCTCCATCCATTTCACCTAAATAAGGCCGCCAGACCCTTGTCTTGCTTGCACGATTCTCTTTTGCAGGTCTGGAGGGCCAAAGGACCCTCGTTGGGGTCGATTGCAGGATTTCGCAGGTACCTGGGCACCCCGAACTTCACTGACCTCGATGGACCGCTCGGATGAGCCCCTGGCTCTCTTGAGCACTTCAGACGACAGAGAATGGCCCCAAGGACCTTCTTGGACCATCACCAGCTTGGGGAACAACCGGACGCGTGTGCATCATCGGATCGAAGGTCGGGACGGGGAAGTTCTTCCCTGTTCTTCGTCCCTTCGTCTCTGTCGTTCGATTGATGAAGGCCCCCAATTTGAAGCCCAGTTGTCCGATGAAGCGAAGCCCTCAACGTAGATCTCACTCGCGAGATCTAATCTCGTGCGTTCATCGGCGAACCGTCATCGAGCGTGGAGGAGGCGACGCGTGGTAAGCGAATCAGATCCAGGCGCCCGTCCGCGTGCAGTTATGGGGTAAATTGCAGATCTAAACCCCCGTATTTTTTATTTATTATTTAATCTTGTAAAATAAATGTAACATTGTAAAATAAATGGGACTTTTGCCTGAGGACCCCTGAACTTTCTTGTAATTATAAAATGGTCCCTCCCAGCCTCACGTGCAGTCCCACGTGAGGCGCGTAAATATTGCATGTATACCCTGGCAGTTTTGGATATTGTAAAATAATCTTTAAAATGTAAATAAATGTTTATATTGTTGGTATATTTGCACTGTGACTCCTGTCCTTTATTTTATTTGCATTTATGCCCCTGCCAGGTTGTGTATTTTTGTGACATTCATGTATTTATTAAAAATACCTATATAGCTCCTAAAAATCCATAAAAATTAGATTAGATGTTTCATGCAGTGTACTTTCACGCCCATATTTTTAACTTGCATTTTTTTGCATTTAATCTATTTATTAAAAATTGAAATAGGAGCCTTTAATCCCTGTTTAAACTATAAAATACCAAAAAATAGAAAATGTTTTGAAAAATTACAAAAATATTTATATGGTATGTTTAATATCTATTGACTCTAGAAAATGAAAAAACCCTAAAAATAGAAAAATAAAATATAAAAATTTCAAGAAGCTCTAAATCCTTAAAAAATAAATATAAAAACTCTTAAAAAATACCAAAAATATGTTTTCCTATTTTATAATTATTTATATATTATTATTTACATATTAAAATCAATTTTGTAATTTTGAGACTTATTTATATTTTTAAAACCAAATAACTTTTGGCTTATTTAATTAGTCCCATATTAGGGACATTTTGTGATATTAAAAATGCATAAAAATTAGAAAAATTCCAGAATAATAACAAAAAAATTAGAAAAATATAAAAAGCTAAAAAAATATTATATCTAATATATTATGAGTATATATATACCTACCCATGTATTATATCTCTCTCTTCTCTTATATATATCTTTCTATATATATACACCTATATTATATAATATAAAATATAAAAAAATATATAAAAAATATATAAAATTAAAAACCCATAAAAACAATAAAGAGTTGAACATGAACCAAGAATTGAATAAATGCGCATTTGATTCCATCACACAACCATTCGCCTCCTAGTGTTCGACCTCTACACATACTTGCACCTATACACATCTTGTTGTAGAGTTATAATAAGTTTTAACTCCACATTTTTTATATTAATTGCATATATTTTATTGTGGGTTATCTGTTGATCGACCGAGGATTTTTGAGTGGTCAATTCAGCGACTGGATCTCTCACCTTGTGAGATTTCTAGACCCTCGATTTCCCTCTGTCATCAGTTACCCTCATGTGAATCCAACAGATGTAGCTGAGCAGCAGCCGCAACAGTAGTGGCTTTCGAGGAGATTGGACTTTCTACATCGTACTTGCACCAAACAGGGTGCGTTCTACTTAGAGTAACTTATTTATTTCCGTATTATTTTATGTTCTATTTGAGAGACATTGTAGTGAGATATTTAGAGAGCTTCTTATATAAAATTTATAATTTTAAGTGTATCTCATTCTATGGACATGGATGTGATGATTATTATCAATGAGAATGGATGTTGCCTTTTTTCCATGTTATATTATTCTCTAGTTGTTATTTATATTTCAAATGTTGATCTAATGTGCATATATGGTTTGCCGAGTATCATAGATCATGGACGTATTTGGACGGTAGGTCCGACGCTCTCGTCCCGTCGATTTCGGTAGTTGGAGGGACGGGGCGTCACATTAAGTCATAACCTTAATAGATACTAATGAAGGAAGCTGAAATAAATTAGTATAAATTTAACCTTGTATCTGGTAGAGAGCAACTCACTCATTGTACGTAGGAAAGAATCATACACTTAGGGTAGAGACTGAAATAGGCAAAAATTCTATCGATCATGTACTCCTCACAAGGCAGGACAACAATCCTCGAAGCAGTCGATAAGAACCTCAGGCATTGTTCAATAATCAACCCACATAGTTAATCAATCAATGAAGAAGTGGGTGTGAATCAAAATTTATTAAAGTATAAATATAAATAAAAATATTCAAAAATATAGAAAATCAAAAGATTTTGGTTTTTAAATATTATTTCACTGTTTTGTCATTTTTTAGAATTTTAGTTAATTTTTATATATTTTAAAGCCAAAAATATCTCATTTCAGATAATTAATAATAGGGTGAAATTGAAATGAAGATTAAAAATAACAGATTAATGCTAAAATTCTTCAAATCATTTTAAATATATAGATAATAATAGAAAGAAAATTATAAAATAGAAATATATATGTATTTTTGGGATTTTAGGGGATTTTTTAGATTTTTATATAGAGCTTTGGAGTTTTTTTAGTTTTTATGGATTTTCTTTTTCTATTTTTAGTTATTTTTGGTCAGGAGGTTCAAAATACATAAATAAACAAAATATTTTTTTGGTAATCTTTCAAAAGGTTTTTATATTTTTTATGGATTTTTGGGCTGAAATGGTCTTTTTATGCCCTTTTTAATTTCTATAAAATTTTTAAAAATCCTAAATTGCAAACATAAAAATATGGTATGGAAGTATATGCAATCAGGAACCTATACCTTTTTTTGTGATTTTTGGAGCATTAGTGATATGTCTAATAAACAGTTCAAATTAATAAAAATACAAGTCCTAGAAGGGGCATAAATGCAATTTAAACTACACTTCAGGTGCAAAATGCAAATATCCCACCATTTTAAACTATTTATGAAAATTTTTGGACTTAAGCAAAATACATAAACCTGCACGGGTATTTATACACATTTTACAACATAAAACGCGCGCACGCATGTCTCTGATATAGACTAAATTGTAACATTAGAAAGTTGTAGGGGCTAATTGCAATTTACCCACTGCATTTTAAACTACATATAATATTTACAAGAATTTTGGCAAGTATGAAAAATACGGAGGAGGTCGGTGAAAATTACCCACTAAACATCTAAGATCCAACTACTCTGATGTCGCCATGTGTCCAATCCAACGATCGCCGTCACGTATCCCTTCGCAGAGATTCAATGGTCCAGAGTAGATATGGATCGTTATTCTTGATCGAACAACCATGAGAGGCGTTGCAAGAACACCGATGAACTGGACTCTTGCAAGATGAGATCCTTCTTTTCTATCTACTCCGACGGTCAATCACTCCTCTGCCAGACTTAGCATGGAGCTAAGTTTCCTCCACGTGCAACAACTGTCTCCAAGGACGATGAGGGGGCTTGCGGTGCTCTGGAGAAGTCGAACCACCTTGACCTACTCCCTTTGGTCGTCGAGGTCTCAAACGTGTCCTCAGACCTGCATGTTAGCACCAAAATGTTCCTGGGTTCGAGGTCTATCTCCTCCACCCAGGAGTTGACCCAAACAGCGGAGAGAGTGGAATGTAAGAGGTTCTCTAGCAAGATGCGGAGGAGGGAGCTCCTAGGTCTCGATTCCTTATAGCAATCGAGGTGGATGGATGGGGAAACATGGAACAAGCATAGGGAAACAAGAGTGATTTGAATGGAATGGATGAACGTCGAGGTTACTAATGAAACAGACCTGGAGTGCAACCTCCAAGGATTTGGGAAAAATCTAATTACGGCTACCATATTGGATCAAAGATGAAATTAAACCTACTAAGTGAAAATAGAACTCTAAACATACCTAAAATGCTAAGGAAAAGAGGCTCAACCAAGCTGGAAGCCCAGGAGAAAAACCTGTCGGAGCAGCTCCGGCGGTGAGTGGATGCGACGTCGCCTTGGCCTCTTCTTGCTGCAAAAATCCAGCCACACCCTGCTGTCACCACGAAGAAGCTTTTAGGAGTGATTTGAGGGTCTAAAGACCAAGATAGAGCGATAAAAAAGCAAAAGGAGATCTGGAGGTTTATTTGTAGATGAGTTTTGCGGGACTTTCGATGATAGATTGTGTAAAGATGGACGGTGTTAGGTGGAAATTCAAATAAGGGTGTGGGTCTAGAACGAAGAGGTTATAGGGTAGTGAAATTCTCGAGGGCAATGGATGAAGAACTGTGGCGTGATTAATCGGTGAAGTAACGCCCTCGTGATGTTCTGACAAAAGTCAAAGGGAGGCAGTACAGTTGACCTGGGTTAACGAATGGAGGTGCCTGATTGGTCCACGTGTACCAATCAGGAAATTCCAAGGCAAAAATGTCTTGGAAAATGAATAATAAATAATACTTTATTTTATTATTTTTAATTTATAAAATGAAAGTGTTTCTAATTTTCTGTAGTATTTTATACTTATTTTTTTCGAGGTGTTTTATTATAAGTTAATTTTTAGGGTTTTATTCATATGTATATTTGCATATGTTTTGTGTATTTTTTTTATTGTGTAATTTTGATTTTATTATTTTATTTTATTATTTTGTGTATTTACAACTAATTTTTATACACATAAATATGTTTTTTATCATATTTTTTAATGTAATATATATACTTAAATAAATACGTGTATTTATTGTATAAGTATAGGTATAGGAGTTTCATCTATGTGTTTTATATACACATTTTATTTTAAAGTTTATTTAATGGTTTTATTTGAGTTTTAATATGCAAATATTTTATATATAATATTTACAACATTATAAAAATATAAAAATATAAAAATAATAAAGAATAAATAAAAATGAATATTTTATTTAGGTATATTGTACAATAGAGTCTAAAACCTAACATCAACACCTTAACTCAAAAAATTATGAAACCACCTTATTTAAATAGATTATAAAAGTTATATACAATGAAAAGTGATTTAGATATATTTTGAGTTTTTATTTGGGAGATATGGGTATATGGAGTTTGGGTTTTAGGATTTTATTCTGTGTATAGATGTACACTGTATAGTATTTTTGTATGAAATAAATTTTATATTTTTCTATACATTTTTACTACAATTTTCATGTACAAAGTTTATTTTGAGATGTAAATAATAGAGAATAAAATAGGTCCCAAAAAGTAATTGTTGCCCTATTTTGTAGAGTATCCGACTATGGTTTTTGTACAATTGACTGCCCTATCTCCCCCTACTTTATTCTATGTCGACTAAGTCATCATGATGACTGAGTCTCGAGGGCTAGAGTCACTTCAGTGTCCTTGACACTTCTCTCTTTTACTTTTCTTTCTTTTATTCTTTTATTTTGACAATAAATACAATAATATATAGTATTTTATACAATATTTTGTATAAATTAATGAATGTTTATTTTGAAAAATTAATGATATATCCATGCATTTAGCTAAAGTTTAAAGGCCAAAATAAAAGAATAAAGGTGATGAAATAGAGAATTCATCACCCCCCTATACTTGCCTTTGCTAGTCCCCAGCAAACACTTATGCATATAAGTGCGAAGAAGAGAATAAAGAAAAGAAAATGAAATAACTTGGAATAATTTTCGACTTTTAAACTTGTCATAATAATGTCAAAGTTTGGAGCTCAGAGAAGTCCTTTGGATCAATGGTGTGTTTGAAACCACTTTGAGGTTAAGATTTCTGACACAACAGCCCCTAGGTTCCATAATCCTACCATTCAGTCAAAGTCATAGTCAGGTTATAACAATACTCTCAGTCACATATTATTGCTACCTTGAAGTAATATAACCATGTATGTGAATTGTGTTAGCTCTCTCAAGACAAAGCTGTCGAATAACCAAGGATTCTGCTCTTCTGGCAACTCTTCCTTGTGGAGACATATATTCCCTTCTAAGGTTAGGTGCTCCCGATCTTTACAACCGAAAGGGGAGAGGAAGTAAGAAGAATTGGGAAGAGAAGTGGGAATGGACCTGTGTAGTCTTGATTCCCTTGTGAAGTCGGTCAGCGTAACCGGATCTTCACCAAGAAGTGGGCCTTTTCTGAAGCTCAAATTTTTGTGGAATATTTGTTGTTGTATTGTTTGGATATTTTCTTTGACTTTGAATAGCTTCTGCATTCTTGTCTGTGCCCTGATGGATATGCATCTTTTGGTCCGCCCTATTTTTCGAGGTCTTGGAAAAAGTTGCGTCGGTAGACCATTCTTCATCCGAAGCATTATTTCAGTCCACCTCCAGTCTTTAGATATCATGGTTACCAGAAGAAGTGGATTAGAGTGATACCATCCCCTCATACTTAGGCTATGGCAGCCTGTGTAGAAAAAGATCAAAAATGGGGCGAACGAGGTCAAGAATGAAAAATGGATGAGTACATATACATGACGGGCATCGATCACCCCTATATTTAGGCTATGATCAGCCTAAGTCTAGGACAGAAGTGAGTGTGAGAACCGATGAGATATGGAGAATATACAGAGGAGAGAAGAAGAACTCGGCTCACTCTCCCCCCATACTTAGGATCTGGTCATCCTAAGTATAGCCATAAAATGAAACGATATGGAGCCGGGTGAGTTATACGAATCACTGGGGAGGGAGGAAAATAAAAGAAAGAAAATATATACAAGGAGGAGTGAGAATATACAAGGATCAAGAAGGTTTGTGATGAACCTTCCTGCTGGAGTAAGGAGGTAGGTAATATACATATATGTCGCTATCAAAATCGTCCGTTAGCCACGTGGTGGAGTAAGGTTCGAGGATCGATTTCAAAAACTTATCCGTTAGCCACGTGGTGGGATAGTACCATTTCAAGTTTCCAGATAGTTTAGAGGCAGTCTTCTGCCAATATGACACTTTGGTGCGAGAAATGGGTGCTTGATAGTAATATAGATGCCTGGTTAGACTCTGATTTTTCTATCTTATCAGACGAGTTTTATTTCTTCCCCGAGGGTTATCTGCGGGAGGAAACACTACGTTCTGATTATCGGTTTCATTCCAAGAGCGTATATTCGATCTGTCGGATTATGAAACCGAGTCTTCTGATATTGATTCTGAGTCTGAGTCATCTCACCTTGATGACCCTCACAAGGATGAGCCATCTTTTGAGATATTCGATGATTTCTCTGATTTCTCTGTATTAGATGCATCGGATATCAGTTTTCTTAGAGAGTTTCTCGATCTTGACTTGCTATACATGTTTGAGATGGTGATTGATGTGGAGGAATCTCTTACTGATCCTTCTTTCTCCACATTTGACTTTCTCGGCTCCGCTATTTCTCTCTATTTGGATCGTGAGCCGATGATACCATTTGAGCTACTGGTTCACAACTTCATTTTCTCATCTATTTACCCGGTAGTATTCACCCACATAATTGAACATTTGGGTGTTGACTTTGTTGTTATTCTCACATCAAGACGGCAACAACAGTACGGCATTCGCCTTACAGATGTCGTCCTGAACCTTGATACTACTTTGTCCTAGCCTTTGTGCCCATCTAGGGGCATAAACTCTAGCGCTTGTTGAGAGGCACCTCAACATTGTTCACTTTGTACAGTTGTTATTTATCTTTGTTATTTATTCTCTTGCTCGTCCCTCATGTGTTGATATTCTTTTCCATACTTAGGGATACTTCACCCTAAGTATAGGGGGACGAGTCGATTCGCTGATTCCACATGTTCATTCTTCGTAGACCACAATCGTCCCCATTTTTTGCTCGTCTTTTATGCTTAGGATACCAGATCCTAAGTATAGGGGGGAGCGATTGCCCGGTGATTAATGTTTTCAATTTTTATTCTTTTTATTTTTCTCTTGTATATCCTTTCTTTACCACGAATCACTGATCCCCAATTTTTGGCCATATTCTTTTCTATACTTAGGATACTTTATCCTAAGTATAGGGGGGACCGAGTGATTTCATTGATCTCATTCTTATCTATTTCTCTTGTGCCTTCATTGTATATTCTTTTCACTCAGTCACCTCATTTGTGTCTTCTACTATACTTACGATGACCAGATCGTAAGTATAGGGGGTTGACTGACTTCTTTACTTATTTGTTTTCACCCACTTTTACTTAGCACGAGTTATGTCCTCCTTTTTCTCTTTTGATGCTATGAGGACACATCACAGGCTAAGTATAGGGGGTGTGTATATATTGTATATATACGTTTGTCCATAACTCGTACTTTTATGTATTTTCTATATCTATAAAATCCATAAAAAAGTGGGAGAGGGTTAATTTAAAATTCACCTATGTATGTATTTATTATTTATAAAATCTTTATAAATAAGTAAATTATGTTTAAAATCTTTATTTAAAACTCTTAATTTAAAATATGTATGTAGAATATGTGTTTAATATGTATAATACTTATTTAAAATCCGACCTATTAAAATATATGTAAAAATCATTTAATCCCTGTAAAATTCTTTGTATATAAAATTTGTAAAATACATCAATTATTTAATCCAAATAAAATATGGCTAATTTATCTTGTAAAATACTTGTACATATGCTTGTTTATAAAAATTGAAAAATCCATAAAAAAATACAAAGTCCTAAAATTCATAAAAATTACAAAGGCTTTAATTTAAAATCCACAAAAATGAGTAAAATTCAGAAAATATACTTCACAGAAATATTGTTGCATTTGCATCCACATTTTTCAGAATAAATTTGATTTCTAGAACTAAGGATTGAGTCTAGTCTAAAGGATGGAGATTGATCATGGCCTTTAACTTTCGTTGTAAGGAGCCTAGTTAGGAGATGGAATTTAGACTCTTCGGGTCTTTGACTTAAAATCTTTGAGTTCCATAAAATCATATTTGGGAAATCAATTCATATGTACTTTAGTAGACCATTTGGTGTCATCCGTACAACTCCGCACCAGTGAATCAATTTTAGACACATGCACTTTACACTTAGCTCGACTTGTATGAAGTTACGAAGGGCAGTACATCTTGGTAGTGTGTTTCTATCCTTGTCTTTGCAGCATTGACGTCTAAAGACGGGAGAGATTGGGGTTGCAATAGTCGCTTCGGATGAGGGAAGGATCTGCTGACACAATTTTTTCAAGACCTCAAAAAAGGGATGGAACAAAAGATGCTATATCCGTCGAGGCACAAAGAGATGAATGCAGTGCAAGCAAATTACAAAGCCAAATCAAAGAAGAAGACACCAAATTCAAATACGACCACAATGGTCCAAGCTTCCACCAAAAATGCATGCACATCTTAGTGGAGACTTAGCTACACCGGTTGAGCTTCACAAGGAGATGCGTCTACAATGGTCGCACTCCACTTCTTTTCTCATTCTTCTACTTTGTCTCTATACTCGATTGTGGACATAGCACGAATTGACCTCAGAAGGGAATACCTCCCTCCCCGAGGAAATAGTAGCTGGATGAGGAATCAATGGAAATGTATAGCCAAAGTGGACGGTTTCTTCGCTTCTTTAAGCAGGAAAAGCTAATTCAATTCACACATTGTACAAATTGACTTCAAGGATAATGGAGTTTGCGATATGACTAAGTGAGTCTGAACTAGCTGATGAGGTGATCTTAAATAAGGAATTGTAGAACTTGAGGACTGTTGAGGATAAATCCTAATCCTAGTTAAGGCTTCGACAAAATGCTTGTTTCAGGCTCGATCGAGATTTGACCTTTGTCTGTTCTCATGAATTGGTTTAGGAAAACAAATTCATTCTAACTTTCTTCTTTTCACTTACTTTTTCAAATAAGTGTTTGCTAAGGGACTAGCAAAGTTTAATTAGAGGGGGTTGATGAATCCATGATTCATTAACTTTTCTATTGCATTTTATCTTAAAACCCTTAACAAATACATGTAAATATTCATTAATTTCTACATTTTATCAAAACCTCATTCACAAATAAAAATGTACTTTTATGCATCAAAAACATGTAAATAAATAAAGAATAAAGAAAAGAAAATAAGGCAGATTGTAGATATGTATATATGTACAATATGACTTATAGATATAAATATAGTTGCAAGATATATTTATATAACCTAACCCCGAGACCAAGTGAGCATGAATTGGTCGACAAACCAATAAGTATGGGGAGATAAGGAAAGAAAATCATAAAAATAAATTAAGATACACTTCACATATTCTTCACTATTTTTCATTGATTTTTAATTAACTCATATGTACATATTTTTCACCAAACTCTTTTCCTAATTATTACTAAAAATGTATATATAAATATAAAAATATGTTAAAAATATTATCATGTATATATGCCAAGAAATCCAACTCTTAAATTCTCAAATTCTCAACTTCCAAACCTTATAAATTTCTCATATGAACTCCAATTTCACTCTACTCACATTTAAAGTTCATAAAATAATATTCTCTAATTAATAGAGGTGGTTTCATTGAATTCGGAATTCGTTTGCAAAAAGTCGGTTTTGGGACCTCATGACAAAGGAGTTTCTGGGCTATTTATTTTATTTAGAACACATTATTTAAAGTTTTATTAATTTTATAATTTCTAATTCTTTTCATGATATTGTATTTTCATCTTGATTTATTTCAGAATTTTTGGAGCTAATTTATTATTTTAATAAAATCTAAAACACTAATTTATATATGAAATTGAACTGTATAACTTATACCCCTATTTATTAATATATGTAAACTAATTTATTAAAATCCCTAAAAATTCACAAAGACTTTATTTATTATTCTAACCATTAAGAAAATATAAAATTAAGAAATAACTAATTATATATTAAACTAAAAATTCAATACCTACTTATTAAGTATTATCTATACTTATTTATTAATATAATATTTATATTTCAAATAATATTTATTATTTATGAAAATTAATTATACCATAATTTAGAGAATTTAATTATGTACATTTTCATTTTTACACTTATTTAAAATAATGTTATTTACTATTTATTATATAATTTATACTCTATTTAACACTCTGGCCAACTAGGTGCTTCTTCTCCAAGAAGCCGGTGCAGATTATGTTTAAACCAGCCATCTTCGCCTATTTTTCCCGTGCATACCATATCCCCTTCATGCGATCTAATCCCTTGATTTTATTCACCTAACAACCCTCCTACTCGCCAACCATTGGATCTACCCTAATTCCCCTCCATTTCATCTATAAATACCCCTAAAGTTGGCGCATTCCCACTAACTCTCCCCTAACCAACTAGAACTCCAGTTCCAGTGGCCGAGCACCAAACTTCCTCCCCCGATTCCGGCCATCCAAGGAGGTGACAGCTCCTCGTCCTTGGCCCGCGTGGAAGGAGGGTGATCGGAGGAGGTTCCAAGGTGCTCATCAGCCCTTGCATCGCTGCCTTGCGTAGTGTGGAGCTCCGGGAAGCCACCCCGTCGAGCGAAGACCTGGAAGTTATACACTTTCAACTCACAGGTAATTCATCCATATTTGCCATTTTGTTTCTCGATTCTTGTGCCACGATTAGCGTGGATAATCACGTCATTAGATCCAGTGTTCACTCTTCTTAGACGCATACCAAATCCCATCATCAATACGTTTCAAAAATCAAACAATTTTACGTCTCAATTCTTGCTACCATTCACGTTTATTTCATCTATTCTAGAAACACATATTTGAACTTGCAAATCTCTTAATTGTTGGTTGATTCTTGAGAGAATCGACTACCTATATCTTCTTTGCGGGTTTATCTTGAATCTAGAGCAAATACAAGGCAATTGGAGCCTTCAATCTTCACGCAAATCACAATTAAAGAAGGCGTAATAAACTACTTCAGTCTCCATGACAGGACAACCGTC
The DNA here is from genome assembly GCA_037367405.1 of Ottelia alismoides. Lineage (NCBI taxonomy): Eukaryota > Viridiplantae > Streptophyta > Magnoliopsida > Alismatales > Hydrocharitaceae > Ottelia > Ottelia alismoides. Next base: position 557,184 of record JAZKJV010000702.1, read on the forward strand.
CATCTTCATCGATGAAGCCGCATTGATCGCAACCATCTCCGACCGATCTCAACCGTAGGCGAGCTCAAGGGGTGGAGGAGCCACCCATCTGGCCCTACCGGAGGCCCAAACGTCACTTCGATCGACGGCAAAAAATCTAAGAAGAAGCCATCTCCGTCAGCCGCACAGAATAGAAGAACAGCTCAAGAACATCCAGACGCTACAGGTGTGCGACACGTGGCAAACCTGGATGGCCCAGATCACTTTTGATGTTATAATCCTGACCGTCAATCTGAAGGGGTGGAGAATTTGCATACTAAGTCCAGAGAATCTTTAGAATTTTAGCGCGCCTCCAATCTTTCTAGATATTGCATTTAGGTCCCCACGTGGGGACCTAAATGTAATAATTCATAGTTTCTTTACATTCTAGTCTCTGGCCGTGGACCAAACTGCAGAAACTTTATTCCTTTTTCTTACATTTCTACCCCTATGCTCTGGGGGATTTTGGATGCTTTTTTGACGCTATTTTTTATCGAGTTTTCTTGGGTAGTTACGCAACTACCCTAGCAAGGTTTTTCAGTATTTCTTGTGTGTTTTTGTCTCTTTATTGTTGCGTTTTGATTTGTTTTCGAGTGTTCTTCGAGCTCGTTGCTCGATCGATTTACCTACTATATAATATCACCTATATTTCATTTATTTCTCACATATTATATTGTAGGTAAATTGTTTGAAAAATATCACTTTGAAAAATAAATAAAAATTGAAAAAATATAAAATCAAATAAAAACTTAAAAATCAAAAATAAATAAAAAAGAATATCGCATTTTCTCGATCACTTCAAGAAGAGATAAAAGATCACAAAAATAAATTTTCACTCAAAAATCAAAGTATCTCTACTTTGCCTCCTTGAGTTCTACCCAGACACACTTACCTGGATAAATAAAAAATTGTAAGGTTTAAAATAGGAGAGAAGCTGATTAATCTATTGCACAAAAAGATAAATTTTATTTTAAAGATATATAAATACATATACACAAAAATGAGCAGAGAAATGATTGAGACAGAAAAAATTGATTAATTACAAGGTGGCTCAGGGGTCACACTACCTGGACGAATGTAAAACCTAAATCTAATTTTCTAAAATGATCCTAAGTCATTTGCCACCCGACAGTGGTGCCATTTGATGGACCCCATATTTACCCTTTGTTAATTGTGTCGTATTGTTGTAGCTAGGCAATTGGGATCGATCTAAAATTAAATACATGAATTGATAAATCAATGAATTAGTTAATGTGCATTTTTATATATTTTTAACCTGGACAAGCCGCGGAGTCGACTAAAGGAGGCAAAGGAATAATGTCCGGTCAACTTAGATGAATTATCTCACGATTTCTAAGCAGAATTTTTTGTATTTTTTTATGCAATCAAAATATAAATGCAAAAATATGTGGATGAACAAGGTTATTAAGGAATCAAGCAATTTAAACAAATTAATTTTAATACAAAATTCATACAATTTAGACATATTGCATTTTTCCTAGAAACCTAATCCAATGATAAATGCAAAATGTATTTTTTGTAATTTTTTGGTTTAAAATACAATAGTGAAAAATGCAAACTTTTAAAGGATTTTATACAATTCTTCGTGCAAATAGAATACAAAAATTATGAAATTTTTACTGGAGGTAAAACATGATGAAATGAAGCTACAATAATTTTTGTAGAAATTCCTGACAATTTATGATTTTTTATGAATATTTTAATGGAAGTAGAGTGATTATGAGTATTTAATTCATAATAAATCCATGAAATTATTTTATCCAGAGAGCGAATTATCTCACAAATATATTTTAATGAGCAATCTATAAACTTGAAACCTCGCAAAAATAATACTCGTGGATTTAATTAAAAATCAATTACAATAATCACTCAATAATTTATTTTATGCACAAGATATGCCCATTTTTAATGAAATTTGGATAGTGATTAAAAAGCACTTAGAAGCATCATCTATGAGTTTTTGAGAATTTTTAGAACAAAAAATAATTACATACAAATTTCAGAGCAAGAATGGGTAAATTTTCAAGTGAATTTAATCTCTGATTATTAATTAATCAAACAATGCTCAGAAAATTACAAACAAATAACCACTATAAAGAGAATTTAATGCTCTAAGATATTTTTTAATTAAACAAAAATGCTAAAATACAGTCCAAATTAAAGCGATAATGAAGGGGTATCCGTACAATACAGAAAATAAAAACTTAATAAAAAATATGCACAGGGCACTTTTGCAAATAAACAAACTTAATAGGTTACTATGCAATTGTTTCAAATTAAATAGAAAAATAAACAAAAATAAAAAGGATAACCTTCGGGAGACGTGGGTTCCCAAATTGGAACCCACCTTCCCGCTAAGGCTCACATGGGTGGTGGCATGGGCGACGAGGATGTAGGGCAGCGTGGGCAGCGACAGCTCAAGCTGTATGAGACATGCAGCAATGGGTGGCTGAAGGCTGATCAGTCGCGGTGGTCAGTTGCGGGCGTGCACGTAAGGCGTGGCGAGGGGGCGCATGTGGCCCGTTGTCAATGGTGGAGCGGCCAGAAGCCTCGCATGGTGAAGGGGAGGTCGGATAATGCATGTAGTGAGGGGTTGCAACCGGTGGAGGCATGGCATGACAATGGTAGGCGCGGGGGGGGGACACAGACGGTTGGGCGCACACTTGTTACACGTGTAGGGCAACGACAGAGGGTCGATGGCAAGGAGAGAAGCATCGGGGACTCGTCGAGCGTAAGACCACTGGTAGTGGCGACTGGGGTGTGTTGTAGCATGGTGCGATGACAATAGTGTGTGGCGGAGCGGCTGGCAGCCTCCTGCTGTAGGAGTGGGGAAGGCGGCAGGCCGTACGCCAACTACTTCCTCCTATTCTTCTTCTTCTTCTTTTTTCTTTTTTTGTGACATTTTTTAAATACAAATAAAGATGTAGGAAAGAAGAGGTGATGATGATGTTGATGATGTGTGATGGAGATGATGTTGATAGATTTGATGTGGTGTAAAAATAGAACATGATCAAGACAACAAAAATAACGTTAGATAATAAAAAAGTGATAAGAAGCTAGAAAAATTACCTGGAATGTTCTCATCGGGTTGTGGAGTAGCTACGTTAAAACTCATGTCATCGCCTCAAGAAGGTTGGCGGAGATGGACCTTCAAAGCTGCGTAGTGACATGGAAGGGACTGCGACGCGAAGCTCCGCGGATCTCGCCTGAAGAAGGTCATCACTTGAGGAGGATGTTAGGATGTTGTCATCGACAGAACACTACAAGCTCGCTCCCTTTCTTGTTGAAACAGAGAATGGTGGATGAATAAAAATGAAGAGGATGAGAGAAATAAAAAGAAGAGGAAGATGAGGGGAAGTTGGAAAAGAAGTGGGGTGGAAGTTGGAGGAGTGGTGGAAGCTGATAGGAGAATGGGAGTTGGTGGCTTGGATGGGAGGTTGGAGTAGAGAAGATGTAAAAGGGAAAAAATATAATATATAAAATAAAATAAGTAGGCTACTAAAAATAATGTAGAGAAAAGAACATAAAATGGAAGAAAATAGAAATTAAATTAAAATAATTAGTTAATTATAAAAAAAAATTAAATGAATGAGTAAGTAATAAATAAATAAGTAAAATAAATTAAATAAATTATGAAAATAATATAAAACAGAGTGACATGTGGCGACTCCAAGAGCTGCCACGTGTCACACCTAGAAAAATCAAAAAATTAAATAAAAAATCAAAAAGAAATAACAAAAGGAGTTAAATCGAAAAGTGATCAGCACGAAAGTTGCTTGTTTTGACAGATCTACAACTTTCATGAAGGACCAAAAATCAAAAGAAGTAGTATGAATAAAAAGTATTTTTGGTGGTATCTTATATGTATAAAATACCATATTTTTATCTTTTGCAGATTTTTTATCTTTTTTAAATAAGATAAAAATTAAAATAAATATAAAAAATATAAAAATAATATTTACAACTTAATCTAATCTTTTTTATTTTTAATAATTAAGAAAATAAAAGAATAATATGAAGGTTATCTTACAATAGGGGTCTAAAACCCAAGTTTCACATACGAACTCTAATTCTTTTAAATTTGGTCTTATTTTAAAGGTAATTTAATGCACATTAATTCAAAAGTGAGTAAGGATCCATAAGAGACTGTATGAGAGAGATATTCATATTTTAAGGTTCTTAGTCTCAAACTGGGGCTCAGGTTTTATTGGAAAATTTTACAAGTTAGTATTTTTTGATATTTTTCCTTTATTAGTATTAGTAATATATACACTATAGAGTTGATTTTATTGGATTTTGAGTTAGTATAAAATAGATAAAAATAGGTGAAGTTGGATAATATACATGTGAATATGTACAAGTGAATTTGGCTCCTTATTTAATGCAAATATGCATGCTGAGATGCGAACATTAATTCTAAATGCAAGAATGTGAATAATGCACAATAAATGGAGATATACATCTAATTACTCATGAACAAAGCTCTATTTTTTATTTTTAGAGTGATGAATTACATATTCATCATCCCCGCAACACAACCATCGTTGGATCAGGCTTCTAGCGCGTGATCCAACGGCCTCAAAGACTACCATATCTCCTTTTTCGAGCCTCAGCCCATGCATGGAGGCTCCAGTCAGCCAAGCCACCCTCCGATACCACGTGGTGTCTCGGGTGCCGCTCCTCAACCGCGGACCTGAGGCTCGACCCGAGCCTCTCTATCGCCACCAAATGGAGGCTCGGGTCCCCGAGCTTAAGTCTCCTCTACTGAATCTCGTTGCGTACACGCAAAGCACGTGCGTCAATGGGGAATTTGCGCTTCCCCCCATCCATTCAACTATTTGCATCCAGGTCCCCGTCGCCCATCCAAACGTAAGGAGCATGTGCCTGCGTGAGAAAATTACATAAAAGCCCATGTGACTTTTATTAATTGCATATAACTCCTCCATGGGCTATTTTGTGAAGAAACTATTTATTTTTATTGCATTTTAATCTCCAAAACTTATTTCATCGTAACTTCTCATTTGAACTCCAATATTTACGTGCAATACGTCATTTTGAAGGTATTTCAATGTTCTATCATTTATATATCTTGTAAGCATATCACATCTTGAATTAAGTTGAATATTTGTTGAGGATCTGTTTTGATCTATGCAGGCTGGTTTTTAACTTATATGTGCTAAGTTATATTGAGAAAATGGACTTAATCTTTAGAGACTCTATTGCGGGAATTTTAATTTGATTAATTCTCTATTGATAATTCATCATTTTCTTTGAGAATTAATCTTTGCATGGACTTATTTAAGGAGAAGTAATTGACTTATTATTCCCTTGGATTACTTGATCATTTCTTTAAAGAGTGAATCACATGAAGAATTTTGAGGTCTTCTCTATTTGAGGATTAATTCAGGGAAATTAGAGTACATCTCTTCTTAAGGATTACCATTTATCTCTTTAATTATAGGAATCTTATTTAATTGATTAATCATCTTGCTTGCAGCTTGGATTTTATCTTGATAAATATTTCTTGAATTTATCTATGTAGATCAGTGAGTTTATTTTGAGGATTAATTGATTAATTTAATTGAGGATTGAAGATAGAAAAAATCATAGATCACGTGCTTCATTGTCTTCTCTGTTTCTTTTGCTTGCATTTTTTATCATTGCATTTCCTTTATTTTATTTTCACTTTATTTTTTGACACAGAGATTAACATAGGAATTAATCAATTATTGAAACTAATTTAGTTACACATAGCTAGAAATCACAATTCCCTGTATTCGACCTTGATATACTTGTCAGGTAATATTCTCCACAATATACTTAAAAATTGTGATTTTTGAGGAATCATTTTCCACCTCCTATACTATAATTACCGACTATTAAAGAGGTGGATTTCAAGTTCGTCATAAGGATATATCCGAATCCGATCTGCCATCGTATCCATTTTATACAGAAATAGATACGTGTATGCATATCCCTTAATGGATACAAATATGGACTCTAATATCCATAAATATCCATGTGTGCATCCATATATCCATTTTCATATATAAATATAGTTGTAAAATTATTTTTAACCATATGGAACATAATTTTATACCTTCTTTCACTATATTTGGTATATTTATCATTTTTATTTCTTCCTATTCATGTATATTTATCCTAATATATAGAGTACTTCTAATATATTTGTATTCGATTAGTATCTATTTTAGGATGTGAAAAATAGTTGTCATATTTGTCCATCTACATTCATATTTGTATTTAAAAGCATATAATGATATGATAACACTCAAATCTGATTCCTATTTGTTGTTTGAATACCTAATATGGAACCTCTGTTAATGCCTCATTGTAATTCTTGGTTCCGTCCATGCCTGCCATTAAAATAAGTATTAAAACCACGCATGTATATTAAAATCATTAATATTTTTTTAAAAAGCACTTTATGTTTCTCCTTATTGTCTGAGCATTCGCTCACTTACTATATATTTCTGTTGGACAATATTCACTCATAGCATGGTTTTGGATTATGTTTATGTGTTTGATGGTGATTTTCTACACTTGGACCTGTCATGAGTTGGACAAAATCTCTACGAGAGATATCACACCATGCACATGAGTAGGACCAACTCCCGATGCATTAGCCATCTATTAAGCAAACCTTGAATCTTACGTGACAACTTACATGTCATACCACGTAAGATAGGTAGGCTTTTGAATATTCTTTTAGGTTTGAGAATCATTTTCCTATCAGAAATGATCAGCACTATTTTTTAAAAAAATAGGTAAATAGCGGGGAATGGAATGCTACATAAGATAATTGGCACACTGCTCTACCACTAGTCTTTAAGTGGATTTCTATCGTTCAAGAGATGAGATATGTTTGAGATTCAAGAACGGGCCTATCAAAACTAAGAACATTATGCAAATAAAATATAAGAATTGAGGAATGTCCATGACCTTTTCAAAATACATGCATGTGAAATATATGGTCTTATGTGTTGTTTATAACTGCTCCGATACTAAGCCATTTTGGCTCATCCATTATAGCCATTGGTTTTCCATTAGTAGATGATGCAATACTTAAAAGGATTTTGTATTTACCTTCTTTACTCATTTTATCAAAAAAATCGTAAAGGACATGGTCAGGTTTCCTTAAAAAATCGTAAAAATGTTTAGAGTTTTCTCTAATTCCTACAGTGTAAAAGGTATTCAGCATGTAGTTGAAGTAGACAAAATCTGTCTTCCAAAGAGCAGAAATTCTGGACTAATCAAATCAGGACAGAATCGTAACTATGACAACTTCTTGAATTAACTTTGAATGCGACATGACACGTACCTTCATTCTTAGCATGTCCTGATAAAAATTATCAACAAGCGAGGCAAAGGTTTTGGCCATAATTTAAAAACAAGCGAGGCAAAGGTAATGGTCTGGTGGTTCAAATCCCAACAATTATGAATTCCAAAAAAAAACATCAATAAAACCAGAAGGTTTTTGGTACTTTATTTAATCATCTAATTGAAATTCAATTGCACTTCTATTTGACAGAGTATGAGCAGAGATTTGCTCAACAGATAGTATTGAATCCACGAGAAACACGAGGAAAAACAGCATCACCTGATTATTAATGTTGACGCCAACAAAATGTGATGTTGGAGAAAAGTGGTGAGCTGTTGTGACCATATACGAATTAAACTTCTAGTGACCTAGTTGTTCTTTCCTGCATATTGACGGCCTCCATAGTCTGTTGCAATGCCAGTCATCTAACTTTACTCCAACGTTGTCGGGATCCTACCAGTTTTTCGTTTTGAGGTTCTGTGTTGCCCTACGTCCCTGAAAATGTGAAGAACATTATTTTCACCCTAGAGTAGAAATCGACTAATAGAAATGGACAACATAGATATAAAATTGCAGACAATTTAAAACTGCAAATAATTAACAAAATCCATGTTTATCAAAATGAATGGTTCTTTTATAGAAGAACAGATTATATGAATTTGGGATCATATAGAAAACGCATTATATGACATATTAGTATAATGATGGAATCCATTCCTATGGCTATGGGAATTGTGGCATAATCATTGTTGAAAGGAATGAATGAGATGCATTACCATTAACCCTAGAGCTCTCTTATATAGGAGAAAAGCTCTATGGGTAATTTACATAAAGAGGACAAACAAACACTACAAAATAAAGTTACTCTAACACTCCCCCTCAAGCTGGAGCATATATATCCAACATGCTCAGCTTGGAACAACAAAGATGAAATGGACCCCTAGCAAGGGCCTTGGTGAACATGTCTGCAACCTGCTCTCCTGATGATACATGAGACGTTGAAATAAGTCCTTTTTGAATTAAGTCCCGTGTATAATGGCAATCCACTTCAATGTGCTTCGTCCTCTCATGGAAGGCTGGATTATTGGCTATGAACAAAGCCGCTTGATTATCACATTTTAGATGCATGGGAAGAGGAACATCACTAGTTAAATCAATTAAAACGGATTTAACCCGCATCATCTCAGCGCTACCTTGGGCCATTGCCCTATATTCTGACTCAGCACTAGATCGAGCCACTACAGTTTGCTTCTTACTCTTCCAAGCTACTGGTGAGCTGCCAACAAATACAATAAAGCTTGAAGTTGACTTTCTATCATTAGGACACCCACCATAGTCTGCATCAGCATAACCTGTGACAGATATAGAGGTATCTCTTCTAAACAGGAGACCAGTACCTGGAGACGACTTCAGATATCTCAAGATCATAAAAACAACATTCATGTGAGCCTGTCTGGGTTGCTCCATGAATTGGCTTACCCTATTAACCGCAAAGGCTATATCCGGTCGGGTAATAGTGACATACAAGAGCTTTCCCACTAGCTCTCTATATCGTCTCTTGTCTACCTCCTCGGAATCATCATCATAAAGTTTGACATTAGAATCCATAGGAGTAGCAGCTGGTCTACATCCTGCCATACCTGTCTCAGATAAGAGATCAGTAACATACTTCCTTTGTGTCATTACCATACCTTGCTTGTTTCGTGCAAACTCCAGCCCCAAGAAATAGCGAAGTGTACCCAAATCCTTCATAACAAACTGCTCGCTAAGAAATTCCTTGGCTGCTCGAATGCCCTGCTCATTACTTCCTGTAATAATAATATCATCAACATACACTAGGATGATCACAGTACCTCGCTGATCTCTCTCTACAAAGAGAGTATGATCTGCTGTAGATCTGACAAAACCCCTTTTTTCAATCAACTCTGAGAGCTTTTGAAACCAGGCCCGTGGACTCTACTTCAGGCCATAGATGGCCTTATGAAGACGGCATACCATACCTGACTCCCCCTCAGCAGCAAAATCCAGTGGCTGCTGCATATACACTTCCTCCTGGAGATCACCATACAAGAACACATTCTTGACATCCAACTGAAATAGGGGTCAGTCACGGACAACAGCCACAGCAATGAGAATCCGTAGAGTAGAGTGTCGTGCTACAGGAGAAAATGTCTCTTGATAGTCCACCCCATATGTTTGGGTGAATCCACGAGCAACCAACCAGGCTTTGTATCTATCAACCGTACCATCAGGCCGATGTTTAATTGTAAAGACCCATTTGCTGCCTACTACTGGCGTGCCTAGTGGGAGTTGTACAACACTCCACGTACCACTTGACTGTAATGCCGCCATCTCCTCCTCCATAGCTAAGCACCACGGGCCGCTCTGTAGGGCCCCCTGATATGACCGTGGGATCTCCACAGTTGATAACCCTACAACAAAGTGACGAAAGTCTAGAGATAAACGCTCCAAAGAAGCCTGAGATGCAAAATCCATCCCATATTTGGGATTCAAAGTCCGAGCACGCTTCTGCCTACGATGGGAAATAGGGATGTCTAGATCATCAACTGGAGGAGTAGGATCGTCGGTAACCTGTACATCCATCTGTACATGCAAATCACTTGTGCCATTAGTAGTTCTCAAATGTTCATTACATACCTCGGGCATGCTGGATGATGGAGGAGGCACATGAGCAGAGGGCCGACGCTGATAGACCTGAGGGTAAAAACCTGTTGCTGGTGGTGGTGGTAGCGGCGGTGGTGGTGGTGCAGTAAGTAGAGTAGAACTGGGAACAGATGGAGGAGGAGGTACATAGATATCATCTCCTTCCTCCGAGTGAGTGAGTCTGTCACCTGTAGGAGAGAAAAACATAGTGGACTCAAAGAAGGTGACATCAGCACTAACATAGTACCGTTGTCTGGCTGGATCAAAACACTGATACTCTTTTTGGGTTTTGGAATAACCCACAAAAACGCATTTGACAGCTCTAGGAGAAAGCTTGTCAAGACCTGGAGAGAAGCAATGAACAAAAGCGACAGACCCAAAGACACGTGGTGTTAGAGAGAAAAGATCCTTCTCGAGAAACGCAGTCAAGAACGGGATCTTCTCTCCTAACACTGACGAAGGCATGCGGTTGACCAGATAGCAAGCAGTTAGAACCGCATCCCCCCAAAAGGAGTGAGGGGCACGGCTCTGAATCAATAGGGTCCTGGTGATATCCAACAAGTGACGATGTTTCCTCTCAGCCACCCCATTCTGTTGGGAGGTGTAAGCACAAGAGGTCTGATGTACAATCCCATGAGACATAAGAAATTTTGAGATGTGAGAACTACACAATTCAAGAGCATTATCAGACCGTATGAACTTCACTCTAGCAGAGAAAATATTCTTTATTTCAATAATGAAAGATTGGATAACATTAGTAGCATCGGACTTATTTTTAAGTAGAAAAACCCAAGATAACCTAGAAAATTCATCAACTGCAACAAGATAAAACCTGTGTCCTTGAAGGTCAGGGACACGATTGGGACCCCAAATGTCAAAATGTAGTAACTCAAACAGACCATAACTACTCGAACCTTTACGACTCTGAAATGACGACCTATGATGTTTGCCAAGTTGGCACGCGTCACACTGAAAAGTAGACCTCGGAGAAAGCTGAGGAAGGATATGGATCATCTTTTGCAACGGAAGATGACCAAATCGAAGATGCCAAGTGTAAGGTGAAACAGATCCAACCTTCATAGAAGAGACACCCGCATAAGGAGACTGTACCAGTTTATAAAGACCCCCTTGCTCACGGTCAGTTCCAATCACTCTGCCCGTTAGTATGTCCTGAAGCACAAGAGCAGAAGAGTCAAATATGGCACGACAATGTAAATCTTTAGTGATTTGACTAATGGACAGTAGATTCATGGAAAAATTAGGAGCATAAAGAACATTCTGAAGCCGTATCCCAGGGGTCAATTGCACCTCCCCCTGACCAGTAATGGGAGAGTGTGTCCCATCAGCTATCACCACGGAGCGGCTTGTCTGAGTTGCACTAAAATCATTCAACTGCTTCTTGTCACCACATAAATGGTGAGAAGCTCCTGAATCCATGATCCATTCTGATAGATCTGCACTGTAACTACTAGTAAGTGCATACATTATACCTGAATAGGATGCTAAGCCGGCTATCTCTGAGGATCATGAAGTACTAGCTGGTCCCTGGCCGGGCATGATCTCCCGAAGTCTCGCCACTAACTCCTCAAACCTCTGATCTGGGACAAGGGAATGGCCTCCTTCCTGCTGAGCCTGCTCCGCCATACGAGCCGTAGTAGTAGGAAACCCATGCTTGGAGTAGCATGTTTCCTCAGTGCGCCCAGTCCTACGACAATAGGTGCATGGCTGTTTAGAAGGTCTGCTACCCCCTCCCCCTCGGCCACGACCGCATCTAAGTCGAAAATGTGAATAGCCTCCTCTGCCACGAGAAGATGCCATGGCTGAAGGTGTCGAAACTCCACCATGAGATATGGAGAGTCTACTCAACCTACGATAGGCCTCTTCCATAGGTGGGATGGTGGCATCTGTAAGAATCTGTACTCGGGCGGCATCATACTCCAGATCAAGGGCTGCTAGAAACACTCCAGTCATCACTGAGTCCCTGTATGCTTTGAGCTGCTCCGGTGTAGCTGTCAAGGGAATGTACCCGTGTAACTTCTCAAACATACCCCTCAGAGAGGTATATAGGGTATGGAGAGGACGTCCGTTTTGCTTTGAGGTGAAGATATCATGCTGGAGTTGTAAGATCTTGGACTCGTTCTTTGCCGGAGAATATGTGGCTGCCAGAATATCCCACATAGCCTTTGCAGTGGGTTGACTCAGAATGTCATTGGCTATTTCCATGGACACAGTACCGGATAGCCAAACACGTGCATAAGCATTGTCAGCCTCCCAGGAAGCATTAACCCCAGTCTTGTCAACAGGTTCTTCTTGTGTGAGGATATGCTTCTTGCCATTGCATTGCATAAGACTCATGAACTGCATGGCCCACAGTTCATAGTTCGTGCCATCCATCTTCACAACGGGTGTTGGACCTTTGAAGGCACCTAGAGATGGAACATCTACCTTGTTGTCTGACATGACGACAACAATAACTTGTAACTGGGGTTACACAAAGAAGAAAAAAACTGTCTACTTGTACATAGACTCAAAGCGGTCACGTGCACACAACATGCGCATTCACGAGAGTATGGCTAGGGAATATAGTGCACACGCACATGACTTGCGTGTACTGGAAGACACGCTACAGGAGTGGACGACACGCTGACTTGCGTGCGCAGATGCTGAGGACTCCCCGGCTTATAGCGCAGATGCTTCAGAATGTAGTACAGATGCTGCAGGGCATAGAGTGCAGATGTTGCAGCACTAGAAGGAACGACGGGCGCTACAGGCCAGGAGATGCTGAAGACTTTGGCCCTACAGGCAATATCGCCAGGCGAGCCCTACAGGCGATAGCGCCAGGCGATAGCGCCAGGCGATAGACCAAGATGGCGCAGGAACGATGCGCTCCTGACGATAGACCAAGATGGCGAGCTTCACGATGAGCAATGGGGCTCCCTCCTGACGATGGGGCTCCCTCCAGGCGATAGGGCTCCCTCCTGGCGATGGGGCTCCCTCCTGGCGATGGGGCTCCGAGCGATGGGGCTCCGGGCGATAGGCGAAAGGGCTCCGGACTTGACGATGAGCGCCGCGCGTACAGGAACGATGCGCGAGCAGCGGCCAGCCGTGCGTGCGGCGGCGTAGGAGGCGGCGCCGATCAAGAGAGAAGAAGAGAGAACAGGCGGCGGGTGGGGTAGGGTTAGGGTTAGGTTTCAAAACTCCGGCCTAGGACCGTCGCTCTGATACCATGTTGAAAGGAATGAATGAGATGCATTACCATTAACCCTAGAGCTCTCTTATATAGGAGAAAAGCTCTATGGGTAATTTACATAAAGAGGACAAACAAACACTACAAAATAAAGTTACTCTAACAATCATAATAAAAAATAGTAGTTTGTTCATCAAAATTCTTACAGCTTTCTGCTCTGCTTCGCTATCTTCCCTTGTTGCCCTCTTCCTTTTCCCGCCACCCTGTAAACAACATAATTTAGGATGCTGCATGTTAGTATTGCTGGTGCTTCAAAGCAAATAACCTGTCTTCTGGAGGGTACATCCTCTCTGGTTGCTTGGGAACCGCGTCCTCCCCTGGAAGGTAGATCACCCTCATTTGCTTGAGGAGATTCCAAAAAACTTATCAATTCTTCGACCAAACTTTCCTGAATTGGATGTGTTAAGCGTGTCTGGGAAGGTTCATCGTTAGACAATCTAAGTCGGTAACACTACCTTTCGGGTAGATCTTGTAACAGGGATCTCAAGCAACTGGCAAAAATCAATCAAATTTTTCTTCAGGCATTTGTTGATTTTCTTCTTTACTTTTTCTTTCTGCATTGCCTGTATTAATATTCAAACAAATTTTTAGAACAGTTACTGCATATATTTTGCAACAAAGAAACAAAGGTTGAACCTGATTCTCTCCCCAGACGAACCCTGAGAAACGATATATATTCCTTTTTAAAGTTGTCGCCTGAAACCATCAGAGACAGAGTTCACTCACATCCATATGTAAATAGAACACTCGAGTATGCAAATGGGGGAAAAGTCTTGGAAGAAGAAGAAGAGAAAGACAAGAACCTTTGCACTTTTCCCAAAAAGAATCGTATGGAGAAGATGGAGGTTCTCATCTACTTCTCTACCACGCAGATTACTATGAACTGGAAAAGAACATGCTCAAGAGCAGCAGAAGGAAAAAAGAAGCAACTTTTACTATACTTCGTTGTGCAGAGTTATTATTTCCCAAGCAAACAGATCATCACGATTGTCGTATTCTCATAACCATGGTGAGGGAATCGAGCAAGATAATATAAGGTACCTTTCGGAATGTCCTTCAATTTCGTTCCCGGACCCTGAAATTCCCAAACACAAACATCTGAGGGTGATCAAACTAGCAAGATTCTTTAACCTCCCGAACCCTCGCATTGCAAAAAGTAAAGAATCGGGTTTAAAAAACCGAGAGGGGTAGAAAAATGGTCATTAGACCTCCACGATCTCGACTCCCTTCTTGGCTGGAGCTCTGACGATATCAGCTCCCGTGTACCGCTCGATGGCCCTCTTGAACCTCACGGCCCTGCCGCCGTGTGACCTACGCGCCGAGGACGAGGAAGAGTGGCTCCGCGGGGGCCTCCTGCTCGGTGTCGCTTCGTCAGCCTTCGGTTGGCCACGCTTCCTCTTGGCCTGAGCCTCTCCTCGAGCTCTGGGAGGCGCCATTGAGGAGCAGAGGGGAGAGGTGGTGGAGTGCGAGAGCACTGGAAGTGTTGGGAGGGTGGGGGTGCTTAGTTGGAGGTCGTTGGGTTTAGGCGCTAGTGGCCTACCGAGGTCGTTTTGAACCGTGGCATGGGGCCCACGTGGCTTGGATATTGTTAAGAATTCGCACTTTTTCTTTTCGTCTTTTTATTGTATCTTTTTACGAACAGGTCCCTAACAATGTTCATTAATTATGTACCAGTACCGTTATATTATTCTATTTGCGTAGATATGTTTAAAACGTTAAATGCTATTAGTAGTCACCTCGAAGCTAAGTGATGACCCGAGTACACAGCGAGAGCTAGCTACTAGTAGTCACCTCGAAGCTTTGATGAAGAGGAGCTGAAGCTTTTGCAAGCTTCGACAGAATTCTGCTATGATGGGTTCAAGGATTTACCGAAAGTACCACGCATAGATGCAGTAGATAGATTTGTCATAGCCTCAACAGACCGAAAGAAACCAAGATTTCTGTCCAAGGTGGATACTATAGACCTTTCCGATGTTTAAATAGGAATGAAAGCTTGGCTTTGATTGAGGATAGTCGATCTTGGTGGAATATGTTCAACGGATCTTTCTGGATGCAGGGCTATGGTCCTATGGATGGGTTATGGGTATGGTAGGGTGCTCGAGTGCTCATAAGATTTGCTAGGATTAGAGTCATATTAGGATTGAGAATTCTAATGGGATTGAATTACTAATCTTAATAGTTATCGAGTTTTATTCTATTTATAGTCATATTGGGAATATGACTATGGGGTTGTATTTTGGTTATATAAAGAAGAAGGTGGAGGCATTGCCACAACACTACCAGCAAGAACAATGTAACCCCTAGAGAGGGGGAGAATGAGGGGAAAGAGTTGAGAGCGAGGGAACGGGGAGAGTTGTCCTCGTTTTATATAGTGATCTTTCTTCTCTGGTGGTTGTGAGAGGTTACCGACCACCGTTATATCTACTTGTTTTTTCTTCACGTGCTTCTGTGGTGATCGATTGTGTATCTACATATGCTTCCATATCTGAGAGGACCAGTATCCGAGAGGAGACAATACTAGTGGGTCATGTTCCCATCAACTGGTATCAAAGCAGGGTTGGTACTGCTTTCGTGCCCAACAGGATCAACCATGGATTTGAGGGCTTACCCAAAGGGGATTGGAGTCGATCGACTGGAGGTGGTTCATTTTAGTAGAGTATGCTGACAAGAGAAGGGCAAGGAGGGGGCGACAGAGGAGGGGCATAGGAGCCATTGTTGTTGTTGTGGAGGGGGTGGAGGAGGGTGCGAAAGGGGCTGGATGGAAGTGACGGAGGATTTGGGTTATGGGGCGAAAAGGGCTGATGGAGGGGACAGGTGGTATGCAGGGAAGGTGTGGGCAGAGGGGGAGGGAGTGTGGGTGGAGGAAGGAGGAGGGGCTGGAGGAGGAAGGAGGGTTGGGGGCTTTTCCTCTCTCTTTTTTTAGTTTATATCATAGCCATTTGGGTTGAAGATGGGTTAGATTAACTTGATGGTGTGCTTGAACTAAAGGATTAAACTAATGAAGGTTTATGGGTGTGAGACAAAGTGAATCTTTAGGGTTCATCGTGTAATTCATTATTATCAAAGGTTCTGGGTGTAATTACAAAAGTACTCAGGATTATTGGTGTACATCTTTAAAAATTAGTTGAACCTTAATCACTTAAGATGGATGAGTTATAAGTGTCGAATAAGTTGGTAGTTGCGTAGTGTGTTTTCATCATCATAATCAATCAAGATCCTTGTAAATTTATTCAAAAAAACAATTGAAACTTAATTGCATACGACGAATAAGTTATAAGTATCAGATCAAGATGAAATTTGATAAGCGCATAGATGGAAATACATACTTTCAACCCATAGAGTCATTCGGTAGAGGAATAAGGGGAAAAGATAAAAAGGAATAAGGCATTGTTTTTATTCGGTTGGAGGAAGAGGATAAGGAGGAATAATTAAATATAAGTATTAGTTATTTGTTATTTTCTATTTGATAGAAGGAAAGGATAACGAAGGATAATGATTTTTTAATATAAGATTTTTAGATAATTACTGGTTAATTAATTTTTTCAGGAAAAGCCTACCACGAAAGAATAATGAGAAAACATTATTCCTCGTCTTACATATCAAAACAATACCAAAGATGGAGTAAGGAATAAGCAGGGATAACTCAAACGAACAACCCTAAGGTAGATTTATTATCCGGATTTTGTAAAAAAATTTAATTAACGGGGACATAAAAGAGAACCACACACACAGGGATTTTTTGTAAATTAATTATCAAAATATTCGTAATTAATTAAATATGTATCAAGTTTTTATATTTAAAAAAATAGCTATGAATCGGCATCTGAGGTGCCTATTTGGGATGTAAAGTCCAAATCGACACCTCAAGTGCCGATTTGGATTTCTTCCTTCCAATATTTTATGTGCATACCCTCTTTTTTTTCCCATTCAGAACACTCAACACTCATTTTGTCTCTCAAAAGAATGGGCCATTTACATCCATATCCCCCCTTTTTAGGAGCATGCTTTTGCTGCATGCATCACATAATTAGTTAAAATCATTTCATCTATCTCTTCTACTTCTCGATTTATTTTATTTAGATCAACAAATTAAACACAGGTCAGAGGAAACAACACGGGCACAAGTGAGGTCACTATCGACGTACACTGTCGAATGGGAAGATGTACACCGCCGTGAATATCGACGATGTCCAGAAGATGCATATGTAGAACATCAATCCAACCTATAACAACAATTGATCAATACCAATATTTTTAGCTAATTAATCATATGAATACTTATGATCTTAATTAATTACTTGATCTCTCAATGTTTGGTAGTTAGTTTGTTGATCTAAATAAAATAAATTGAGAAGTGGAAGAGATAGATGAAATGATTTTAACAATTTTGTGATGCATGCAGCAAAAGCGTGCTTCTAAAAAGGAGGGATATGGATGTAAATGACCCAAAATGGAGCAACCCAAATCGGCACATCCTGTGCCGATTTGGGTTGCTCCATTTTGGGTCATTTACATCCATATCCCTCCTTTTGAGAGACAAATGAGTGATGGGTGTTTTGAATAGGGAATAAAACGGAAGGTGTGAACATAAAATATTCGAAAGAAGAAGGTACTGATTTGGACTTTACATCCCAAATCAGCATCTCAGATGCCAATTGATAACTATTTTTTAAATAATAAAACTTGATACATATTTAATTAATTACGAATATTTTAATAATTAATTTAAAAAAATCCCCACACACACACACACTCACTTTAACAAATAGTGACCTCTTGTGGTTACGTCGATTTTAAAAAAACTACCGACAAACTAATTCGACGGGAAAAAAACTCGAACAAAATCCACGTATATGGGGATGCTGACGTACTGCAACGTGTCACCTTTTTCTGGACCTTTCCCTATCCTTCGGGAACGCCAGTCCAGTTTCCTCCAGAACCTTCCAGATCCCCCTCACGGTCACCACGAAACTATAAATTTCCCAGGGTCCGTTCTTTCTTTCATCACATGCGTCGCAAAGCAAACCACAGCAGAAATCGTGATCGATCGTTCTCCAACGATGGACGACTACTTGATTCGACGATACTGGAACCCCGAACCCCCAGCCGACCGTCGCCCCCGGACGATCGTCTCCATCCCGGTCCTCGACGGCACCCGAACGACCAAAGCCCCTTCCGACACAACGAGGCTCGCCGCGGCCGTCAGGATCCAGAAGTTCTTCCGGGGCTTCCGGGTGAGGAAATGCATGAAGACGGTGCGGAACGTGGAGCGTCAGGTGGAGGAGATCGCGGCCAGGATCGAGGGGTCGTTGGATCTGATCGCCAACGACGAGAAGGAGAGGCTGAAGGTGAACGAGATGGTGATGGCGCTGCTCTTCAAGTTGGATTCCGTCCGCGGGGTCAGGGATTACCGGAAGCGCGTCATCCGCAGAGCGATCGCGCTCCAGGAGGCTCTCGACGCAGTGGTGGATGCCGGATCGGCATGCGGAGCTGAGAGCCCCGGCGATGGAGATGTGGTGGAAGAGGAGGCGGAGAAAGAGGTGGCCGCGGAGAACGAGAGGCTACGGCAGGTGGTGGCAGAGCTGCTGGAGAGGAGCGCGGAGCAGAGCGGGGTGATGCTGAGCCTCGCGAGGAGGGTGGAGGTGCTCGAGAGGAAGGTGGAGAGGCTCGGCCGGAAGAAGAGGAGAAAGCAGCACTTCACCGCAAGCTGCAGAGCGGGTCCAATCTCCAGTCGATGATGAGGAGATGCTTTTTTTCTGTTTCTTGGAATTTTTTTTGCTAAGCTTCTTGGAGTCGATGTCAATACAGAAGGACGTTCTCCTTTTTTTTTATTTTGTTCTTTGATGATTGAAATGTGTTGCTTTTGATTGGAAGCTTCTGTTTATGTACTGTTGAAAACCCCGAACTGATGATATTGAGGGGCTATCGATATCGATTTTTAGAACCAACTAAGCATATGGAACCCGAACTTTACCGGCGTAGATCTGGGACAGGGTTTCCTATCACACCCAATGCTTCTATAGCAACACCGTCGCCAATCTTTATAGTCACCATTTCAGAGCCCATGTGACCTCGGTAGCGTATCGCCAGAGCACAATCTTTACAGTAACCGCGCGAGCACAAATGCCCACTTTTTGTGGGCTCTTTCCGCAGAGGACCTCATGTGACCTCTCCCTCTGCCAAGCGGTGGATCCATCAACCAATCGTTGGTATTGGTAACCTCCTCTCCTCCTTTACATTGTGTCTAAGTATCCATTAGCATTACGATATAAGGATATTTACACTCATAATTATGAGTAATTTTGTAATTATAATCACAATCCCGTGTAATTGTGAATTGCATGAGATCCTCTGATAGTCACTCCCTCTCACATACATAATACTCTGTTAATTTTTGTATTAACTCAACTATATCATTGGATTAATCTAACAACCCATGGTCTATCCGACGGCTATTAAAAAATTTCAAAAAAAGAAAAATTCCCTTCCTTCTCCAATGCCTGACGCCCTCCCTCCACCACCGCCCTCTCTCTCGCCCCTCCACCTCTGTCTCTGCCTCCTCCCCGACACCCTCCCCCCACTGACCGCCTCCCCTCCCCTTCTTCCTCCTCCAGCTCGCATCACCCTCGCCGACCGCCTCCACTTCTTCCTCATCCAACTCTTATAATTTCATTTAAAATTGTGATTCTTCCCATAGCTATCTCTCTAACTCGTTGCATAAGCTTATAATTATGTGGATATGGATGTCCAATGAATCTCCCATTTGAAAACTTCTTCACTGATAGATACAGAGGGTGGTCGTGGGGTCGATCGAGTAGGTGAAGGGATATGATCGTCTGGGAGGAGGAGCGGGTTGTCGTCCCCACAGAGCGAGGTCCCCTCACTTCAGGACTCTAAGCTCTTGTCCTTGTAACTGAGGATGATCTTCTCCCTCTTTACAGCCCTAAAAGCAAACAACTGGAATGGGACTTGCGTGACGGGAGACAACCCACCGACAGTGAACTTGTATAAGTTGGCTTCTAATTCGAAGTAATTGACAACCGGAATGGGGGGATCGAGTTGGATGTGTTCAGGATTCAGCAGCAAGAAGTGTTTGATGTAGCGCAATATCGACAAATCGATGTGAAGTTGAGGCGTTGCGTCGGATCGGTCTTCTAGCTCCTCTGGGTGAGGCTGGTGAGGCACTTGGGCGATAGGAATGGGAACAACGGCTTCTCGCCGACCCTCATGTTCCTATTCAGCTTCTCCTCCTACATATACCCGTCTTCGAACGACACCTTTTTGGTGAGCAACTCGAAGCATATCATGGTGAAGTTGTACACGTCCGCCTTCTTGGTGTACCTGGACTCGCACGCCTGTTGCTCATCCATAAACACTTCCGGTGCATACCAGATCCCCACAAGCTGAGTGTTGAAAGCGTTGTCGACGATCCTCATCAACCGTCCAAAGCTGTTGATCTTAACCTAGAGGAACCCATCTGAACTAAAGCTCCTTGCCTCCCTAGAATGTTAAAAGCATTCAAATTCCTATGATAGATCTTCCTGGAATGGAGATACTCCATGTCGCGCATGATCTGAAGCATTATGTCGATCGCAACCAGCAACGGGAACAAGATCTTATGACGTGGGCTGTTGATCACCATCACATAATTGTCAAGATCCTTGGTTATGAGATCCATCATGAGGAAGCACTCCTTCCTCTCCTCGTCGGAGAAGGAACACATAAAGTGCATCACATTCTTGTGAGCGAGCGACGAGAGCAGCGATATCTCCAGCACAAGGGGCTTGATGTCACCGAAGAAGTGACATGCGATGAAGTTATCCCCTATCCATTGGATCTCCTTGTATTGATTGCTCGTGCACAGCAGCAGGCAGTGGCGTTATCCCATGAGGCAGCATCCTTGACTTCGTCCTCCTCCTCCGGGTCCTCCGCCATCACCCCCCTCCTCCCCGACAGTGATGGGTTTCTATGGAAGTAAAGGAAGAAGAAGAGAAGGAAAGGGAAGTGGCGTCATTTGTAATTATCATGAACCTAAAGGGTGAAAATTATCCACATTTGACGGATTCTGTCAAAGTTAACGGAAAAAACATATGGGTGTTAACATAGTGTCATTCCATGTAAGAGTTAAGCATTATTCGGAGTTCTTGTTGTAATTCACGATTACGCGAGATTACGATTGTAATTACGAAAGTTGCTGAGGGTTATGGGTGTAATTAACTCATTCAGATATTGGTGTAGGTTGATTTTATTGTACTGATGGCAACCTCCCCTTCTGACGAACCTGAAGCAAACGTTCTACTTCCACCGCCCCCCCCCTATCGTTAAATCTTATATTCAGACCTCTTATAAACCTAAGAATACAAACTCGGTACAATTAACTAAGCATGGAACTGAGGGGTAAAAGACTTACACACAGTACTTCAAAGAAAGCACACATTGAATAACAACCATCTCTGCACATAATAAGGCATATTACCTACACATTTTCTACCTACTTAGGCAGATGTTAATAGATTGGGGAGTTTTCTTACCGGAGATGTCCTCTTTCCCTATCCTTTTCACATCAATGTTCTCACCTTCGGCCACTCGTGCCACTAATATGCTCATAGATAGACGTGCTCTTATTGGAAACACTCCAAGTGTGTTGCAATGCAAGGTGGCTTCTTCACTAGGCTGTAAGTCAAAGTATTAAGTACTATATGTTATCTTCTCAAGAAAATTAAGGATGATAATGAGGAATTAGAATAGGAATGTGAGAGCTCGGATTGGGATTCTATCTCTAAGAATGAGAGGATAATTGTCGCGAGGAATGGAAAGAAGCAAAGGAATAAGTTATGCATTAGATGTCTATAATGTTCAACTTAAGATGAGCACTTCTGGAATGGTCCCTAATGTAGTGGCAATTCACCTCAATGTACTTGGTTCGCTCATAGAATACAAGATTCTTGACCATGAATAGTGTTGTCCAGATATAACACAAAATCTACATAGGAAGAGGTGCCTCAACTTTTAGGTCAATTAGAACTAACATAACCATAATATCATGATGTTAACCTAAACCATGACCATGTACTCTTATTCAATGCTTGATTTGACTACCATGGTTTGCTTCTTGCATTTCCACAAGACAAGAGACGTATAATGAATACAGGAAAACCCATGGTTGACTTTCACTCTTTAGGACATCCTGCATAATCTGAATTGCACAACTTATTATTACATTGGATCGCCCCTTATTGAAAAGTAACCATATACATGGTTATGACTTCAGGTATAGTCATTGTGACAACATACATGTAGGCATATCGTGGCTGCTCCGTGAACTGGCTGACTTTGCTCATAGCAGAAGAGACATCCCGCATGATGATGGTGAAATAAATAAGCTTCCCAACAAGCTACATATACCTCCTCTTGTGGATCTCTTCCTTATCATCCTCATATAGCTTCATATTAGGATCCAAAGCAATAGTAGTGGGTCTGCAATTTACCATTACAGTCTCTAGGAGACCAGTCTCATACTTTCCTTGATTCCTTTGAAATTTACAAGCTCTTTGTGATTTATGACAAACTCCAAGCTAAGGAAGTATTGCAGCTCCCTGAAAACTCTTTTTACCACTCTTGAAGCACGTTATATGAAGTGAATGATAAAAAATCACAAAAAGTATAAATTTAATTTGCACACTCAATCCTTTTTATTTTACATAGCAAGTGTGTCGAGATCGAACTCAAGTAGGCAATGAGAATTTAGATGTGAATTGGATAATATTGAGTGTATCTAGATTTGGCGTGATAATATCCAAGTGTGGCATAATGTATGTAATGATGAGTTAGTGCAATGTATTTTAGTGAAAATGAATGGCAATGAGTAAAATGTGAGGTGGATGTGATTCAATATGGATGCAAAATTTCTTATGAGATTTTAAGTTTATACTTTTACTTATTTTTTATCTTTGTATTTAATATTTTCCAAATGAATGGCAATAAGTGTATCTTTGTATCTTTGTATTTTAAGTGTTTCCAGGTACTTTTCAAATAGAAAATAAAAAAATAAATAAAAAGGAAATTTTTGAAATCAATTTTAAAGGAAATTGGGTCAACTTGTAAAATGGCTTCGTATGTGAAAGTAAGTGGACATTGAAAATATAATTTATATTTTTTCTTAAAATTTTGTTTAATAAGGAATCCCGAAAGTATTTTGGGGATTTTTATGTTTAACATGAATTAAATATGCACGATACATATTTTTGATGTTTTTGTCTTTAAGTATGAGAAATGTAAAATTTTGGGAATTAAAATATAGAGTGGAATGCAATTACATGATAATGTTTTTTTGGTATTTTAGAATTATAAACAATATAATGCAGCAAATCAGATCCTATTTTTCATTTTTTAGTTTTTAAGCATAAAAAACCATATCAATAAATTCTCATTAAATCATCAATGGTAAAGATTGTCACGGGTATTGGAGAGTATGTTTTATTTTTGGATTGATTACAATTTGAATCCTATAAAAACAAAACAGGAATCCACAAGAAAATTCTACATTGCAAAATTCTTAGAGATTTTTGTCGAATTGGTGCCAAAAGTTTCCCTATTCAATGAGGTATGCAATGATTAATTTTTCACAATTTTCTTATAATGCCTTGAACTAATAATGATTTTATGAGCAAAGAACATGGATTTTGTTCAAATAAATCACATATAATTTATTTCACAATAGAAAAAATGCACCATTGCTTGAAAGAAAGAGAATTTCATAATATTTTAAAATGAAAAAACTTATCCCAATTAGGCACATGGTTTTGGAAACTATGAATAAAATAATCCAATGACTAAATTAAAAAAATAAAATAAATTTAAAATATCAAGATAAATGCTTATCTACAACTAACATGAGCATGAGGCGCTTCTCTGTAACTTGCTCCAGTGTACAATGTGGGGTTTAAATTGATTCCAAATATCAAGGAGTTGTCCTAAAGCAGAGTGTCGTGAAGCTTGTAGTAGTGCGAGCACAGGGAGTACGGGCAGCAATGCAATACATGATAATGGATGCATGCAATGGGTACATACGCGAGCGCGGAAGGGCGGTATGCAGTGAAGCAGTATGCATTGAGGAGCAATACGGTACGATCACATAGGGGTGCGTACGAAGGTGCACGGTATCGGTACTGATGCATGGCGATCCACAAAGGCATGGAGTGTTATAGGTGCTGATTATGAGCATTGTCGAGCATGCTCAGTAGTCCACGTACGAGAGTGTCTGGAGGCCACAATAGAGGAGTTCTAGATGGCTTCCCCTTAGTACGCAGAATGCTAATGAAGAGTTTACCGCAAGAGGGTATGGATGCTGCGAGTTCCCTTTAGCACAAGACTGGGTGTTCAGTGGCACTCGGTGAATTACGACAAAGCTACATCAGCAAGCGTTAGAGCGCAAGTGTGCTGATGACTAGGCGGTTGATGTGGTGTCAACCATGCGGGAAGACGAAAGGACAACAAGGGAGTCGAAGAGACAGGAAGACGAAGAGTTGCTGTGGAATGTGTTGCCGAAGAACTCAAAGGGTCTCTTGTGTCTTTATGTGTCATTATTGTAAATGTAATAATGAGTGTCCCTTGGATTGCCTTGAGTCTTGTATAAGAGGAGAGTTGGTGGCTCATTTGTAAACATACAGAGTACACGAGAGTGTTGTGTGTCACCCTACTCCAGAGAGAGTTCCCCTTCTAATAAAGAGAAGAACTTTGTGCCCGTGCTTGTGTGATTGCATTGTGGTGTTCTTGAGCATTCTTGAGAGAGTTCTTAAGAGTGTTCTTGAGAGATCCGAGAGTTCGTGCTTGTTCTTGTGTTGGAGCGTCGGTACATGAGCAAGCAAGAGTATGAGAAGAGTTAGATCACGTTCGTGACCATTCTACTCAGGAAGGTTGGTTAGCTACAGGTTAGCTAACATCATATAGGTTCGGTCGAAATCGATAGCAGGATTTTAACCCTGTGACAGCTACTATCATCAATGGTGAGGATGGAGGGGTTTGAAATCTAATGTTGTTGTACCCCTACAGCTCCTCTTTCCTCCATCTGTAGGTGCACTCGACAACTTAGGGGCTCAAAGGAACTCTGTTGGCTGCAGTTCAGAGTGCTCCAACTCTCTTCATCTTCGATTGAAGTTTGATGGAGTTCGATGGATGTAGTTGACAATGGTGGACCTCGTTGTTGCATTAGTAGTCCAAAATAGAGCAGTGGTGATCATCAGCTGATGGAGCATAAATGCCTCTGTACTCCTTCAACGAAGACAAGAAGCAAGAAGTTTTCCCCCCTAAGGTACAGTAGTGCTTAGGCGATACTCTGCAGCTTGCTCGTAAGCGATAAAGCAAAAGGACTGAGGATGAAGCTTCGATAGATGATTCTAATGAAGATGTTGCTCCCTCTTCTCGTTGAACATGGAGTCTCTTGAGTAACAAGCTTGACTCTACTCAAAAGGAAAACAAGGGGACTTAGATGGCGGAAGACTTAGAAATGAACTGCGGAGCTCAAGATCATGGCTTAGCTTGAGATAGATTACAAAGAGGGATGGTGTTCCTGGTAGTTGCGGTGAAAGGAGAAAATGCCTGAGAATGATTTGGCTGAAGGGGGCATGGATGAGGGATAGAAGGGAATAGGAGAGAGAGAATGAATAAGGTCTGCTATTGGTAGTCTGAGATGGGTGGAATTGAAATAAAGGAAATAATGGTGTCGGTGATAAAGGGGATGGAAATAGAGAAATTGGCTATAAGAAGAATAATAATATAGAAAAAAAAAGTAAAGGAAAATAGAAAGAAATGGTAAAAATTCACCTTAGGTTTGGATGTCGTGACCGAGCTCAAAGGAGCTGACCGAGGATCTTCGCCGCAAGAGTTCCAGTGATGGACCTCGAAGCTTGGTAGCAAGCTTGTTGTTTCCTTCTAGCTTGATGTCACAACCCCAACTTGGGGTTGTCGGATCCTTCCTTTTACCAAATATGATTAACAACAATAAATATATCATATAATAACAACTAACATTCAGAAAGAGAGTGCGATAGAAATGTATAACGAAGGCATCTTACAATTTTCCATTCACAAAATAAGGTTCACATAGCAAGTTGTCATGCTATATTCTTTTACATGTACATCAAGTTAAAGGGAATAATATTATTAATGAGTAACAAGCTTGACTCTACTCGAAAAGAATACAATGTAACTTAGGTGGTTGAAATGGACTGTGGAGCACGAGCTCAAGGCTCGGCTTGAGATAGCTTACAGAAGAGGGATAATGCTCCTGATATTTGCAGTGAGAGGAGAAAATCTCCGACCACGACTTGGTTGAAGGGGATAGGGATGATGGATAGAAGGGATCTGGAAAGGAGAATGAGTAAGGTGTGCTATTGACAATCAGAGATGGGTGAAATTGAATTAAAAGAAACAATAGTATCAGCAATAAAAGGGGATGGACAATAGATAAATTAGTCTAAAAATAAGAAGATTAGGAAAGAAGAAAAGTAAAGGAAAAGAAAAAAGAAGTTTAAAGAATTATCTTATGTTTGAATGTCGTGGTCGTGCTCGAAGGAGCTGGCCGAGGATCTTCACCTCAAGAGTTCTAGTGATGGACCTTGAAGCTTAGCAACAAGCTTGAAACGTTGCTGCAACATGGAGTTTACTTGTGAAGCTCGCCTAGAATAGAGGGTCAGACTGTTGTTGCCTTCTAGCTTGATGTGACAACCCCAATTCTAGGTCTTCGGATCCTCTCCTTTACTGGATCTGGTTACTCAACAATAACGTTATCTAATAATAACAACTAACATTCAGGAAGAGACTGCGATGAAAATGTTACAGCGAAGGCATCTCACAAATTTTTATTCACAAAATAAGGAAGACACTAACCATCATGGTGTTCTTGTATATGAGTTGCTGCTCAATAATAGCATCTAGGGGCATGTAACTATTCATTTTCTTAATCACGACCCTCTTACTAAAGTAGAAGGTGTGGAATGGGAGCCATTATTCTTGGTCATGTATATGTCATGTTGAAGTTGAAGAATCTTTAATTCATTCTTGGTTATGTATGTGTCGTGGGAACATTGCCTTTGCAGTGGGCTTGTAACATCTCGAGCCCTACCATACTTCAATATCAGATATTGCTGATTTAGACGACTTGGACTCAAGTATTTTGGGATGTGGTTAAGGATATAGTTGGGTCTAAGCCTAACAAGTTGTTTAAGTCAGTGATCTCCACTAATGAAAAGGGGCAGGGCCAAAGACAATACAGATGATTTTAAAGCAGATTCCCTCTAATAGTGAAAACGGCTACCTGAGAGGTGATAGGACAACACACGAGGGTGTTGCAGTGATGTGTAGGGGGTGACTGTAGCACCTCAAACTTGGTATTGTATCAAGTAGTTACCAAGTGTGATAGTGGGCTATAAGTAGTGGGGTCTACTACTACACAATTTGTGGTTGGTTGTGATCAAGAGCTCCAGCTGGGCCCAAGCCTAACAAGTTGTCTGAGTCGGTATTCCCCAATAAGAGACCATGGCAAGGCCCGACCCTGGACATTACAAACTTTTCGACTATTAGAGGAAACTTTGCTTCGATGTCATATGTAATGTTATGGGATTAACTGGGTATGTTATCAGAAATTACTGACTCAAACAACTTATTAGGTTTGTGTTCAACGGGAGTCCTTGATCATATCCCAAATGCTTAAGCCTTTAGTAACCCTCACTACTTCTATCCACTACCACACTTTATGATTAATAGATGTGATACTGTACTTTGGGGTGATATAATCTCTCACTTATATTTGCAATGTCCTCGTTGCCATGTGGATTGTCATTTATGTTACGTCATGCCCCCGTGAGGAGTGTCAGACCTAAAATCTTCCTAGACTTCAGATACTCAGCAATAGCCAAATTCATACATCATGATTAACATTCCGGATGTAAAACATGACAAGAATAAAAAACTCTAATAACATCTATATATTTATGGTTCTCAAAATTTTACAATTTTGTAATAGAGTCCAAAATATATTTTTACATGACTAGCAACTTAAACTGCAGAAACTACAAAAGTATAACAACAAATACAACTCTACGAGTAAAAATGTACCCCGAAGCTTCGTACAAATTATCGAAGCTTGTCACTACTGCTGCTTAACAACCTACAATCTTTGATGTGTTTCTAAAGAAGTATGTATGAGCAAAAAGTTCAACATAGCTAAAACAGACTAAGAACACTACACTAATAGAGGTGTAAAAGATTAATGAGAGGGATGTTCATATTACATTATTATTTTTGTTATTGATGTCCAACATCCCAACCATCTTAAAAGTGTTATTATAAGTTGTATGCAATCTACTCCTTGTACCCAACAAGTGTTAGTAGTATCATATATAAATGAGTTAATCAATTTTACATTTACTTACATGAATCACTATGGTTAATCATATACATATATGTACACAGGTATACTATTCAATACAACTTTCAATCATTCTACTACTGAGTTCAGACATTCATAACATCATGTGCACTTAAGCAACCAGCTCAAGCAAGCAACCCCCAACTCCAACTTCAACATATTTCCCCCAGCTTACTAAAGAGACCTGGGTTTACCCTACTTAATTCAACCGGATTACCGATCAATTTTTTTGTGTGTTCGTTGTAGTCGGGTAAATCAAGACTACTCAAAACCACTTAGATTAATGTCGAGTTAAACACAAGCGACAAAATTTTATTACTTGGGAAAGCCCAACGTCGAACTCAAGGAGGCAACTTTCTCCTAAGGTTAATTTGGGGTCAATTTTGATGTTAGATTTTCAGAGGAATATTTTTGATATTTTTTATGCAATTAAGGAAAATACGATGTAATTCAAGCCAAATTTTAAGGTTAAAATTAAAAGATGGTCAAATTAAGTCTAAAAATGATGAAACTTGGCAAGAATATGAAATGCAATGTAGTTAAGCTAGTGCAATGTTTTTGGAATTTTTTGAGTCTAAATGAATTAAATATGAATTAAATATGAATACAGGGTATTTTTTGCAAAATTAGTTTTAAGAAATAATAAAAGACATCATTTTCAGATACAAAAATTATCCTAGATACATCTATGTGAGATGAATCTAGGAAAATTAAAAGACATCAAAAAAATGAAGTTTTGGGCACAAAGTAGAACAACTTAAACTATACCTATTATGATTTTTTGGTGATTTTTGGAGCAATAAATAATTTAATATGGACTTTAAAGCACACAATGGGCAAATTATATCAATTTTCACAAAAATAATAATATTAAATTTCTCGAAGCTCACAAAAATATGACAAGCGTCCACAATGATAAAGCACAAGTTTCTCTACAATATGCAATTTTTGAAATTTAAAAATGATGCTAAATGAATGGTGAAATAAACGTGCAAACACGGGGATCAAAATGCAAATAGAAATAAAATTGTTCAAAATAGAAACATGCATACATGGACTAAAATGCGATTACCTATAATGTTGGGGGTATGTGTGCAAATTGTCCACGGAACACGTGCACCTCACATGACGCGCTTGGCAGGGACTGAAATGCAATTGGGAAAACTTGCAGGGGCCTCAAGGTAAAATGCCCAGACCGCACGTGAGGACCATGTCAGGTGCTAGGCCCGGGAAGCGTCGGAGGCTCGGATGGTGGCTGGGTGCTCTGCAAGCTCGGCCTTGCTTCGAAGTTGGCTCGGGAGCTCCGAGCCTAAGGGGCGGGGAAGAGGCTCGGAGGAAGCTATGTGGCGCTATATGTACCGTTCGATCGAGATGATCAAACAACTGCTGAAGCTAGAGATGTGGTGCGCCTTGGGTCCGTCAGATCAAGATAGATCCAACGGTGGTGGTGACTCTTGGAGTGGGCGACATGGCGAAAGGCAGACCGTTAGATCGAGATGGATCCAACGATATCTGGAGATGTTGGAGAAGTTGACGTGGATCGATGAGGACCATCCGATCAAGATGATCGGACGACAACTGGGCTTTGTGCTCCTCCGCACCGTTGCCTCCTGCGGAGAACATGGATGGGCTCTAGCAAGAGGCTATCAGCTCTGCCACTTTGGTTCTTGCTCAATGCTGATCTTCGGTGACTCCAGGTCAGCCTAAGTATGAGATAGGAATGAATGTGAGAACTGATGAGATCTGGAGAATGTACAGAGAATGATGTAGAGATTCGGGTCACTCTCCCCCCCTATTCTTAGGATTTGGTCATCCTAAGTATAGTCATAAAATGATAAGATATGGAGCTGGGGTGAGTGAGTGGAGTCGCGGGAGGGAGGGAAAGAATATACAGGAAGGGTGAGTATATACAATAATCATGATCTGAATCTTTTCGATTCTGCTAATGGCGAGAGCTCACTGTTGCAAGGTCTCATGCACGGCTTTATGTGTGTCTAATGAATCTGCCTCGTGCATGAAAACAATCTCCTCAACATGGACTAACTGTTCATTGGGTTCGACAAGGTGTTTCAACAGTTATCCATTAACTAGGGATGTCTATGCTCCATCTGTAAAATATGAGATCTCTACACACCCACTATCATGCACAACACGGACTATTAAGTTAATGAAATGGTCGAAACGTGATTTTTTTTTACGTATGGCTTGTACCCGCGTAGGTTAAAAGTCAAACAGGTTGGCTTCAACTTATGTTTCTCAATCTTAATATGATTATTATCATGTTTTGCCTTATATATTTCAGTGGGACACAAATTAACTATTTGTCTGTAGATATAAAGATGATTTGTAAATGGTATGGTGTATTGAGACCCAACTTCCATTTCTCTTCGGTCAACATTAAAAATTCCAGGATTTGCAAATATCATATGGATTAATGTAAAAAAAGAAATGGCATTAGCATATATTAGTTGTATTTCTCACATACGATTCCTTTTCCTTATAATTATCACATTAACGTCATTAATACCTAGTAATAATATTTAAAGTAATAATGCATGCAATTATATATGCAGAGCGGTTGGCATTATTGAAGTTATTATAGGTGTTGTGCATGTTTTAAACACAATTAAGGCTGCTGTGAATTTATATCGGCTTTAACCTAAATGTTTTTTTTTCTGAACATGAAACGTATGTAAATATGATGATCAAATAGATAACAATTACTCACACTATCCCATTAGTCTATAATAGTGATGGGCTAAGTATTACATTTTGATTTCAGAACTTTTCAGTTGTATATGGGTTATGTAATAAATGCATCATATATCATTTTTAGATCCATCCTTTATACATCATTGTGATATCACGACGTTAAAAGCCATGACGCCTAAACATTTTGTGATAGGAGAATTCAACCATTATGTGGAGTTAAATTAAATTAAAATAATTGGGAATATGATATGATACTATAAAAAATGCATTGAGGTAATACTATCGGGTTGAAGCTATTATCCTTCTGCATAAATAATAATACCTCACAACATGTTTACTTATCGTACGAGGTTTTTTATACAATTTGTTTTTTCATCTCTCGGGAATCAAAACTTTTTTTGTTCTTTTTTTAATATCGTAAATCAGATACAAATTAAGAATAGACTTAAACTTAATGGTTAACAACTACAAGCATGGTTATGAAATTGTTTCAGTCGAATCATGATTAGTTGATGATAATCCTCATTATAAACAAATCAAGTTCCAATAGGTCGTAGGTATAATTCATTAATGATCGGGTAGTTGGAGTTAGGTGTCTCAAGGGATTGGACATGCACCCTTGGGCCTTGGGTAGATGCCATGAAGGTCGTGATCCCAAGTTGGGTGATACATTGCACCTAGCAACCCGGTAGCATCCGGGGTCGCTTGACGGAGTTGGCAGATGGCACGATTGGCGTTCTTGATTTTTTACTTATACATGATTTTAAGACTCGATTTAAAGCTATATGTGCCCGCATCTAATTTTTCTTCGATTATTATTATTGTGAGAGGTATTCTGGGTTGTGGTTTGAAGTTGGAGAATTGAGATTGTGATCTTTTCCTATTCCGATTGAAAAGAGGTCTTGAGAGTTACTCAAGATGAATATCAAGTTCCCACGTAACGGAGGCCTGCAAGTCACATACTTGCATGTGCTAAAATAATACGAGAAATGATTAATGATCGGATACTAGAAATTGTAATTGTATACCATTGCAAACCCTAATCAATTTGTAGAAATATCAAGACCATTGTAGTAGTACTCAAATGATTATTATATCAATAAATAAAGCCATTTGTTTGATCCAAGGTGAATCAAAATAACTTGGTGGCTTTCTCGTTTTCTACAATATATGTATACGTTTTTTGATAGAGTTGAATATACATTCTTTGGTTCCTCCAACATTAGCTACTGTACTATTTGTCTCGTTACTGGGAAATTGCTCATAACGTTAACCTCGTGTGAACCCAACAGGTGTAGATGAGCAACAATTGAGGAGATGAGACCTTCTACGTCATACCTGCTCCAAACATGATGCGTTCTACTTAGAGTAACTTATTTACTTCCGCATTGTTTTATATTATTTTTTAGAGTCGTTGTAGTGAGATACGTAGAGAGCTTCTTCTATAAAATTTATAATTATATGATGTATCTCATTCTATGGACATGGACTTGATGATCATTATCAATGAGAATGGATGTTGCATTTTTCTTTCCATTTTGTATTATTCTCATGTTATTATTTATATTTCAAATGTTGATCTAATGTGCATAAGATGGTTTGCTGAGTAGCATTGATCATGAGCATATTTGGACCATAGGTCCGACACTCTCGTTCCGTCGATTTTGGTAGCCAGAGAGTGGGGCATCACAGCCGTGGATAAATCGAAGAAGTCGCCCTCGATGCCATCTACGCGGAGGAAGAGAAGAACTCCAAGAATGTCATATCGTACAGGCTCGCGCCACATGTCCCGGGTGGACGGTCCATATCGCGTGACATAATATAGTTTCAGCCGTCGGATGAAAGGGTAGAAAATTTTCAACATAAACCTAATGAAGAATCCATAATTGCCCAAAGCTCCAAACATTTCCAAAAATTACATTTAGGTCCCTGTACAGGGACTTAATTGTAATACTTTTAATTTGCTTTACAGTTTAGTCCCTTCCAGGGACCTTTTTGTAATAGTACGAATAACTTTTCTTTCAGTTGTGCCCCTTGCATGTAGGGGTATTTGTACTCTATTTTTGTTGTATTTTCTTCCCAATTTTTTGGGTAGTTTGACAACTACCCAAGAAACATTTCTTGTATTTTTCTGCGATTTTCCTCGCTTCGTTTTGTCGATTTGATTTTCGCAAGATAGAGCTAGTTTTAAGTCTTTTATTGAGTCTTTTGTAAAATCAAGAATAAAGTGAATATTTTAGGGATTTATTTCTTGTACCAAAAATCGAAGTATTAATATTCTGCCTTCTCGAGTTCGACCCAGACACACTTACTTGGATAAATAAAATAGTGTAGATAAAATAGAAGAGAGCCCGCTTTTATTAACATTTTCTCTCTCTCCTTTTGTTACTGATTTTTGTTTGATAAACCGAGTCTGATTTCATGGTTATTTCTACATCGACTCTATATCAATTAACCCCTGGTTGGATTTTGCGTTTATCACCTTGCTCTAGTATGTTTTAGAGATTATTGGGCTGATGCAACATCTCATTGTTTATCTCCATCACTAGAGTGCTTGATAGATACACTTGGGTCCATGTGTTGTATTGCTTCCATGAAGCATTGGCACCCATCTTATCGGTCGGCTCTAGATCCATCACGATGTATACTTTATTATAGGTCTCCATGATGTTCATTACATACATCGCCCCGCAACTTGTACTACTTCCCATCCATCTTGACGATGATACAAGGCCCTGTGATAGCCCTAGGAGAAGGAGCAACATTAACCTTGCTCTCTGCTATCATAGATAAACGAGACATGTGGAAGGAAAAAGACCAAGAGATTAACCAATATTCGTTTACACGAGATATAATTGAGATGTATACACCTATACATGCACGAACTTCCCATTACCTTCTAGGTACTTTAGGGTATGTGGATTAAATTTATATGAGTGAATCCGAGCTAGGCTAACCTAAGGAACACAAGAGCATCTGTTCTATTGCTGGACATGCCCTTTGCAACCGCACAAGCGCCTTCACAGATGTCAGTAAGAGTTGATGAAAGTGCAAGGGGATGTGAGTTGCGTTGGTGGGCCATGTGGTGGATGCGGAGGGAAGCCACTAAGCATTGGCTGGTGGCGTTGCCCACTCAAGGTTGCAGTAATGTGAGGAGGAGGGGGTATAGTATCCCATCGGGTTTGCGGTGGCATGTGCCTTGCTGGAGGTGTCGCACAATGGCGGTGGGTGAAGCCTCTGGGTATCGTATGGGCAGTTGTGCATACATGGAAGAGAGAAAAAGGATATAGGTAGGGTAGGATATGAAAATGGTGTAGGAGCTCTTGTTCAAGACCGTCGTTCTGATATCATGCAAAAGGGAATGAATGACTTGTTTATGATATACAATGGTGCTCTCTTTATATATAAAGGAAACCATAGAGCTACAAGATGTTGAATGTTAGGCTACACATTGACGAGTCGCTAAATACATATTTTAATTTGGGCACGTTGTAGTACGTGTACTTAGCGAATCAATCAGAACCGAGAGAAGATCTCCGTGAAGAGTGTCTCGGCTTAATTTATATCTCGGGCAAGTCCGGGGTCGAACTCAGGGAGGCAAAGGAACAATTCGGGTTTAATTCGAAAATTTAGATCTTGATTTTAAAATGCGGTTTTTTTAATATTTTTTTAATGCAAAAATAAATGCAAATGCAAATGCGGCTGAATTAAAGTATTAAGAAAGCATACAACTTAGCTAATTAATTTTAATAGAAAATAAGTCCAATTTAACCAAGTTATATTATTCCTAGAATCGTAATACAATGATGAATGCAAGATATATTTTTTGTATTTTTCGAGGTTAAAATGCAATAATGAAAAATCCACACTTTTTAAGGGTTTTTTCACAATTTTTCAAACAAACAGTAAGCAAAAATTATGAAAAATTTATTGAAATATAAACATGATGCAAGGGAACTACAGTAATATTTTTGGAACTTTTTGATAAAATATGGATTTTTTATAAATTTTTTAGCGAAAAAGAGCGACAGTGAGTAAATAATTCCTAATAAATCTACAATTGCAAATTAATCATAGAGAAAATTATCTCATATAGGTATTTTCATATGGAATCTAGAAGACTTGAAATTTTTCGAAAAGAATGTTTGTAGATTTAATTAAAAATCAAATACTAAATTCACTCTACAATTTATTTCAGGCACAAGACAACTCCACTTTGGATGAAATTTGGAAAGTAAATCAATCACGTTTCAAGGCATCTTGCCTAATGTTTGTAGAATTTTTAGAGCAATAATGAGTTCGATATGAAATTAATAGCACAGAATGAGTAAAATATGAAGAATTTCAATTAAATAATTTTAATTAATTACCCACAACTCACAAAAATATAAAAAAATATTCAGAAGGTAGACAATTAATTACTCAATACAATGACATTTTTCATTAAATAAAAAGACGCAAAGTTGATGTCCAAATTAAGTTACGAACACAAGGGTGTCTTTGCAAATACATAAACTAAGATTACCGTGCAACTTATGTATAGGGGCTATTATGCAATATTATAAACATGTAAAGACAAACATGCAATTTTTACAATAAAAAATAAGGAAAAGGAGGACCTTCTTCTTCCTTGGTTCCCAGGTGGGGAGATGAACCCAACAGGGGCGGATGGCGTCGCACACAGCCCCGTGTACGGTGCGGCCGGAGGGTGAAGTTGAAGGGGCATGTGGCGTTGGAGAGACTACTGGACGCAGGGAGGAAGAGGAGGAGGTAGAGGAGGCGGAGATGGTGGTGAGGAGGAGGAGGAGGAGGAAGGTGGTGATGGCGGGGAGATGAGCAATCTTTGACGTCCAGTGAGGAGCTTAAGCCATACTGTGGATCGGATTGTGGTAAGTTTTGAATCCATCGCTTCTTTCGAGTTTGAATCATTTTAACGATCGAAGGTATATTGCAATGAGTCGATGTACTATCTAGGATCCTTAGTGAAGGACTCAGATAGAGCATCAGAATAATCTACATATAATCATTGAGTTTGACTTACTTATTTGATAAGATAAAGTCTAATAATTGTATCTCAATCTTCTCTGCAGTACTATATTTTTTATTTTAGATTTTAAATTTTTTTATATTTTTTGAAACATGAAACTATATGTACACATGAAGGGGGAAAAGAATGGTAAATGGTGGAGATGGTGTGGTGGAGTGATATAAAAATGATGGTGACACAACAAAGGGCACAATATTAGATAAAATAAAATAACAAGAGATATGAGAGAAGATACTTACCTGATTCTTCGTCGGATTGGCGGAACAACTACGCTGGACTCCTGTCGTCGCCTCGATCCGATTGGCGAAATAAAATCGAAGAGGCTATGTGAGCTTGATAGGGAATTCGTGACGCGGCTATGGCGGTCGTCGCGGATCTCGCCTAAAGGAGGTCGTCGCTTGAGGAAGATGATAAGCCGTTGTCACTGACACCACATTCTAAGCTCTCTCCTTTTTTTATAAGAATGGCGGATGGCGAAAAAATGTGAATGAGGAGATGAATATAAAGAGAAGAGGAAGGGGGGTTAGAATGGTGGTGGTGTTGAATGGGAAGTTGTATTATTGGTGGAGTTGAATGGGAAGTTGGATGAAGAATATGGAGTGCAACCATCCTCGAACTCCTTCGAAGAGGTATGGCTGTTTCATCTTTATTTATCTCTTCAGTTTCTGGTCTAGGAGGCTCAGAATCCTCAGGGGATTCAATGAATTCCTCTACTTCATTTTTGTCTTGACCTTTAAGGAAATCATCCTCCAGAAACTTCACATCTCTAGAGACAAAAACTTTTTGGGTTTCAGGGTCATAGAGCTGGTATCCAATACCATCTTTAACATACCCAATGAAGTAACACCTATGAGTGCGAGATTCTAGCTTACTTGCGTCCACGTTCTTCGCATGGACCAAGCAACCCCAAACCCTCAAGTGATTAACACTAGATTTGATTCCATACCAGAGCTCATGAGGAGTCTTAGGCACAGATTTTCTAGGAATCTTATTCAGGATATATATTGCAGTCTCTACTGCATATCCCCAGAAACTAAGAGGTAAACGTGTTTTACTAATCATTGAACGGACCATGTCCATGATGGTCCTGTTGCGTCTTTCAGCAACACCATTAAGTTGGGGAGTTCCAAGAGGAGTGAGATTGAAAACAATTCCATTCTCCTTAAGGTGTTCCTTAAATTCATCTGAGAGGTACTCGCCACCTCGATCAGATCGAATCCGCTTAATCTTCCTATCGGTTTGGTTCTCAACCAAAGCCTTGAACTCTTTGAACTTTTCAAAGGTTTCGGATTTATGACGTAATAGGAAGATAAACCTGCACTACGAATGGTCATCAATAAACGTCAAATAATATCGATATCCATTTCGAGTCGCGGTACTGAAGGGACCACAAACATCGGTATGTATTAGGTCAATGGTGGAGTTGAATGGGAGGTTGGTGGTAGAAGAGTAGTAATTGTATAGAATAAGAAATAAATAAAAATAAAAAAATAATGTAGGCTGCTAAAATACAATAAAAATAAAGATACGAAAAAGAGCGGAGAATTTACAAAAGAAGATATACACCATGTACATATTTTTTTGTTTGCTTTTCTATTTTATAATTTTTTTATCTTTTTAATAGTAGCTATGTACAACAGGAAAATACAATAAAATACTACAATAAAAATACAACACCGCCATGATTTTTTTGTATTTTTAGTAATTAAAAAGGATAAAATAAAAAATGAAGAAAGAATGAATATATACATAATATACAATGTACATCTAGGTCCCAAAATCCAACTTTTGCAAATGAGCTCCGATTTTAATGAAACTACTTCAGTTGGATAGATAATTTTCTAACTCGAACTTTAAAAGTGAGTTTGGTGAATTTGGAGTTCATACGGAGCGGGAATTTGGCTTGGAAGTTGGACTTTACGGCTTTTTCTCTTTGGGATCTAGGAGCATTTATTTGAGGTGAAATTTGTTTTGTATTTTTTTATTTTTATATACATTATTATGAACAAGTTAGAGAAAGAATAAGCCAAAAAGGAGTTGAAATGAAATTATTAAAAATACATAAAGTTTTGGGCTATTTACATGTGAAAAACTCCTTTAATTTTA
Source organism: Ottelia alismoides (assembly GCA_037367405.1). Taxonomy (NCBI): domain Eukaryota; kingdom Viridiplantae; phylum Streptophyta; class Magnoliopsida; order Alismatales; family Hydrocharitaceae; genus Ottelia; species Ottelia alismoides. The sequence continues at coordinate 595,768 of JAZKJV010000702.1, forward strand.
CGATTTTTTATTGTTAATTTTTTGTACAATCTAATATAAAATAATTAGTGTATTTTATTTACAAGAGTCATTTTGTTAATTTATTGATTTTATAAACATTTTTCTGGGATTTTACTCGGTGGTTTTGCTAAGATCAAGATATTGAGATGATGAATCGTGGATTTATCACACATATAAGATGAAAAGAAGTTATGCAATTAGCATAATATTCGTTCATTTCTTCTTCGTTATCTCGATCCTTTTCATATTTTTAATAAATAGATTGATAAAGATCCTTTTCTTGAAAATAATAATTTTAATATATTTCTATTCGTTCCAATGGTGTATGAGGAATAAGATGTGATAAGAGATAAATAAGATTCATTTTTATTCTTTGGGTGTAAATGATAAGAAGGGGAACACAATATTTAAATAGACATATTGGATGGTATGACCATGATGTGACCATTTATCTTCAGATAGAGAAGAGGATTTGTACCATTTATGTGTAGATAAATGTGTGTGATGAGCTTTTATAAATTGATCATGAACAAACCAAACATTTTCAGGTTCGATTAGTTTATATAATCGAGCCTAGAATTATATTTAGATTTGATTTATTTATTTTCGAATTGCATACGAGTCAGATTTTAGCGAGTTGATTTTGAATGAATATATATAATTATAATATTTTTCAATGTTAACTTCTTTATTCAAACGTAGCTAAAGACATGAGTTTTTATCAGTTGTGCCCCGTTGAGATATTGCAATATCAATTATGCCTCTTTTTTTGGAATATTGGTTGTACCCCTGATTTCTTACCATTCTATCACATGTGCCCCTCAGATTAGTTGTTGTCCATCCCCAATGCAAATGGACCTTTGGAGACATGGTTCGTTTGGTTGCAGGGTTGGGCAGGGTTGGATTGGGTTGGGTACTATTCACAGGGGTACCCCCTCCTCACAGTTTACTATTCACCAGCCCAACCCAACCCAACCTAACCCTGCAACCAAACGAACCCAAAGGGAATTAAATCAAAAAATTAGATTAAAAGGTCATCCTCTACCCCCATGTGCTCCTTCTCAGCCACTCCACCACTTGCTCCTTTGCCCCGCGCCACCACTGCCCCGTGCTCCTCCTCATCTGCCCCCGCCCTGTGCTCCTCCTCCTTCCATTCGCCAGCCCTAGTCTCCTCCCCCTCCCCAACCACTCCTCCCCCACCCCAACCACCTCCGTTCCCAACTCCTCCTCCTCCTCCCCCTCCTCCGCCTAGCCTCCTCCCCTCCTCTCCTCCACCCCAACTTTCCCCTCCTCTGCCCGAGCCTCCTCCTCCTCCCCTCAACCTCTGCCCCACCCTCCAGATCCAACCCCCACCCACCTTTATCTCTTTACTGATGCCTCTAGTGCCACCACCTCTATGACCTCAATCTCAAAATTCTCCTACACGAAGCCCAAAAGAGAGGGGTCTCCCTACGCTGGTGTCCCCTCACTGGAGGATTGACGGGGAGTGGAGCAACTGCAATGACGTGATCATCTATCGGTTGTACGAGGAGGGTGTATGCCAAACATCGGGAGGGGGAACTGGAAGAGGAGGTGGAGCTACTGTGCCTAGTATGGGGAGGGCACCGTCTCGCCGTCGTAGACGACATGTCTTGTATCACGATGGGTATATGATGTTCTAGGTGAAAATGCACGATCTTGAACAATATCAAGTGGTGGTCTTCCTGTCTATTTTAACCATCAATAAACTGAACTTAACCATAGTTTTTTCAAACCATAGCGAGGTTAAGAGGGGTATAATTATCATACACTCCCCTACGCATCCTCCTCCTCCGACTCACCCTCCGCTGCACGCGACCTTCGAGCTCCTCCATCGATTCCTATCGTCAAAAACCTAATTCCCAATCTGAAACCCATATCTTGAATCCAAATATAACCATCTCTCAATCTATTCCTGCTTTATCATGCAATCAAAATCTTCTGTTTTCTCCAAATCACAATGGAGATTGGATCAACATGCTACTACTTGGAGAACATGCTTCTCCCCCCCTTCGATTCCTAAGGTTGAAATATACTACGACGATTTACATCTTCAATTTGTTTTCAAGAGATCAGAGGAGCACAAGTGATACAAACCCTAAAAGATATTATAAAGAAGAAAATGTGACAACTAATTCCTTCGTAAGGTTACCCGAATTCCAAACCACAAGGGCATATTGGTAATCCCGTTCCCTCCCTGACCACCGATATAAAAGCCAGACCCCTCCCTTATCGGCAAGCCCAACTCTTCCCACTCCCCACTTCTCATTATCACTCGCAGAGCTCGAGCTCCTCCCCCTTCTCCAATGGCGGCCTCCTTCTCCGCCCCCGTAAGTCCCTCACGAAAACCCTAAAACCCTTTCCCTATCCCTTTCTCGCTCTCTATCTCCAATATCGTTCCCTCCTTTCAGGCCAATTCGGGATGGGCCGTCTCCGCCCAAACTGGAATCGCCGTCCGTCCCCGACTCGCGAGCCCCAACCCTATTATTCTAGGGCTCCGGGAATGTGTCCCATTTGTCGATGGTATCTCCTCAGCGAGGTCGTACTCGGCTTCCCTGCGCCTTGCTGCTCCGATCTCGCCGCCGTCACTTTTGCGTGCCCGCAGTTCGGTGCGCGCGGCGCTGCAGGTGAGGAAAAATGGTTGGTTGGTTGCGTGGTGATTTTGCGTGGTTTTGGTGGAGCGACTTAAAAAAGTAAATATTGGGAAATGAGATTCCGTCATCGTAGAAGTTTGTAAAATTCGCATGCACTTGCTCCTATTCCCTAATAAGATTGGATATTTAATGGCATTCCCGGAAGATATAAGGCTGGAGCTTTGCGGTAATTGTTACTAAATATACTGAAAATATAATTCTTATATTATTTATCATTTTGGTTTGTTATTTTCAAAATCTAAGGGTATGTTTGCAATCCGTTTACAACATTAATCATCCAGAGAATGCAAACCTGCAAGAATTCTGGCATGCTTGTATAATGATTTCCAGATAATTTATTATTTTGGGTTGCCATGTCCACAATGCACTAGGAATCCCATATTTGAGAACCACTTTTTAATGAGACTGTATTAGAGAGTCTAATATAAAGACTATATTTGCTAATCTAGTATTAAGACCGTGATTGAGAATCTAATATGAAGAATGGATTTGGCACATAATATATATGCTTGGATTTTTATTTTTTGAGAATATAATAGCGTAGGACCTTAAAACATGGCCTTAAATTTCGGCGAATTTCGACCGAAATTCGGTCGAAATTCGGTTTCGTGGCGATACCGACATCGAAACCATGTATAATATCTGTTTCCAGGATTTCGGCCGAAATTTCGGCCGAATTTCGGTCATTTCGGTCATTTCGGTCCATTTCGGTCCATTTCGGTGGAAATTGTTCACAGATTTCTCGGATTTCGGTGGAATTTCGGTGGAATTTCGGTTCATTTCGGTCCATTTCGGTCCATTTCGACGGAAATTGTTCTAGGTCACCATATGTCATGCCTAGGCCACTTATTGATATTCATAGGTACTATTTGGTCACTAAATGAAATTTATAGGTCACTATTTCAACCACCATTGCAATATAAGCCACTATTCCAACCACCATTGTAATAAATAAGGCCATTAAGGGTCCTATTTAAACTCAATAAATATAATGTATATGTTCTCATTCCATCTCACAACTTCACAAGTCACAATTCACAACCTAACTTAAGTCTTGGAGAGCCAAGTTTCCAAATTCCAAGTCTCGTATAACATACATTTTACGATCACAAACTCTACTATGCATTTATTTTGGCATACATGTTAAAATATTCGTGTTTGTGTGTGTGTCTTGTTTTATTTTTAAATAAAAGTATTATTATTCTTTTGAGAATTGATAGAAAAATTGAATGCCAAAATTTAACCGTGTACTGAAATATGAAATTTCACTCTGGACGTTCATTGATATGATGACCGAAATCATTATTTTAAGGTACTGAACATTATAACATCTTATTATAAGCAAAAAAACTTGTATTTATGCCTCTTTTTTTGATTAAACAACATTACAAATCTTAAATTTTGAAAAAATGAGTTTTCAAGTCGTTTTCCCAATTTCCGGCCATTTCACCGAAATTCCTTTTCTGGGCTTACCGAAACGAAACCGAAATCCGACATTTGAGGCCTTGGCGTAGGTATACATGTATTTCAAAACGCTTTCAGTCCTCTCGTTGGTTATTTTGCTTAAATTATCCTGATGACTAGTACATCTCCAACTTGAATATTGTCCCGTTGTAACACACTAGGTTTCCTTTTATGCCGCCATAATAATGAAATTATGAAAGTATTCTTCCACCACATTTCTTTTACAACTGGCAAGCTGCCAATCTAATTCATTTCACTCAATGAGTATCAGGGAAAAATCAATGATCAACGAACTGTCGCTAGTTGTTCCCTGAATTCAACAAAGCAGCTATTGCAGGAATTCATTATGTGAGCAACACAATATCCTTCGCAGACACCTGGCACAGTGCGGCATGGTACACATGCGTGCCTGTGTGATTTTAACAGTCATCCCTGTTTGCTAACATTTAGCCCAGGGTGAAACATAACATTTACGATCCTCAAAATTTCTCTGCTATACAATGTGGGAGTAAATCCCACATAGAATTGTGGCATTGAATTCACTAGATTCACAATCTAATTTCTCCAATCAATTGGAGTTCCGCTAAATCCGAAACATGCTAATGGGAGGAAATATGTTTTTTGTTGTCGTGGTTTACTTTTACATGTTTCACGGTCTACATTATACAAGCTGCAAACAAATTTGTTTGGTATATGAGAGTTGTCATATCCTCTTTAACGATTCTGACAACTTTTGCATGGCACGTAGAATGTTGGGAGTTAGATTAGCTTTGTAGAGAGTAACACACATTACAGAATTAGCTAGAGCTATATCTGTAACAAAAGATATTATTAGCTTGTTTTTCTCTGGGGTTGTTCCCTCGCAAACTAAATTTGGTTTTTTTAACCACCAATATGTTTTACATTCAAAGACGCACAAAGTTGCTTTTTGCTCATATTTTTACATAATGCTAGTAGGTTAGCCTCTTTGATCTCTTTTTCATTTTTCTTTTTTATTATCAAAATGTTTTGAGGGCATCCTAATAACTATATTCCTACATTATGTTAGTGAGAGCTTTTGGATTGATTTTCATGCATCCTCTTATTGTAGTTCGGGTGAGTCTCTTGGCCAGTACGTGATTCTGAACATCAGTTAACATCACATATACCTCACGAAACCCCTCGACAAATCTCTCTCCTTTCTTGCACATTGACAAAAGACTCTGAATGAAGAACTATCTTTTGAATGGTCCTGACCAATAGTAAATGGTTGCTGGGATTTCTCATGGTAATACCCTTTAGCTCAATATAATTTTTAGACATTGTGGTTGTGGGTTATTTGCTTAGGACCAATAGGCAACCCTGCAACCAAGCACAAACAGGGATGGAGACAATTTACAGGAAAGGTCTGATTCCTTCTTATGCTTCTTCATCAGGCATCCAAAGCGAAAAAGCCATTTTCTTAGCACTGAATTCTGTCAAGAAACCTTTAGTTGATGTCTGTAGCCTGTAGTCCCTTCATTATTCATTATTAATTATACTTGTATAATTTTGTCCTGAAAATATGTAAATATAGATAGTTTAGAGCATGCTTGAAATGATGAGTGGATGTTTTTTCACTTTTCAGCAAGGTTGTAAAATGTTGACTGATTAGACAAATTAGTTGGTTCAACTTTGCTGTTTGCTGGGGTTACCGATTGAATGTTAGCAAGTCAACAATTTGTTGGCCATTCTGATTACTCAGGTTGAGTAGCCAGTACTCTGTTGAATAGCCATTGGCTAATTGGCAAACTGGCGCATCCCATTTGGTCATGAACCTTACGCTTAATTAAATCTAATCTAAATGTATAGTTGTACTTTATTCTTTTAATTTAATATATGATCTATATATCTTGTTAAATAGTTTTAAAATGGAATCTTCATTAGCCTTTAAGGAAATTTGTTAATTTTTGTTGATAACCTATATGATGCGATATATTATCTTTGTATTCAAAATAGTAAAAAAATACAAAGCTGGTTATTTTCCAACAAAACTCGTGAATATGATCTCTCCAACTAAATATCGATTTCATTATTTTAAACATGAATCCTCAAGTGTAATTTGCCCTACTAATAAAACAAGTCTAATTCGCACTCGTATTCAAACATTTGAATGCTTAACATATGAAAAGGATGTGCTGGTATGGTTACTGTTTCAGGAAGAGACAACACTACAAGCCAAGGTCACCAACAAAGTGTATTTTGATATAAGCATTGGAAATCCTGTCGGCACTCCTGTAGGGAGGATAGTTATCGGTTTGTTTGGAGATGTGGTTCCCCAAACTGCTGAGAATTTCCGTGCATTATGCACAGGTTGGTGTGGAATTCCTTGATCCTATTCCATTTCTTCATTGTTTGTATTATGTTTTATGCTCTGATCCTGATATCATGATTATGCAGGTGAGAAGGGGTTTGGTTTCAAAGGCTCTGCATTTCATCGTGTTATCAAGGATTTCATGATCCAGGGAGGGGACTTTGACAAGGGCAATGTGAGATTTCAGTTTTGACTTTCAAAATGCAACACAATGTGGCTTTTTTGGCAGTTTGTTTTGTTTCTCTTTGTCCAAATAAACAATGAAGTCTCAAATGAATTAATCCAAAATATATATAATTCTTGAATGAACCGGAAGACATGCTCACCGGTAGTTATCTATATTTTCAAAATAGACATGGACAGGTCCATTAAGACTCTGACCAGATCTGATTGCCTTTTTGTTGAATATGTTGATGTTTCTCAACTTGATGTTGATGATAACGACATTGGAGAATGATGAAACCTAAGTGCCAGAATTCCTACATGTGCTGGCCTGTCATTGTGCAAAAAAAAAACTGACTGCAGTCTCAGTCCAGAAAATAAAATTGACGTAAAACCTGACAACTGTTATCGAAATTATCTAAAAACACCTAAAATATAGAAGTGCCGAATAGAATCTTCATCAAATGTTGACATGCCTTGAGTCATAACCCATCAATTGCGAAGATGATCAATCTCGTCAGATTTGGGGGCGAAGCACCCCATTCCAAATTGGGAATCTCATTACCTGACCATTGAGATTGGGGGGAGGGTTAAGGGGGCGCATGTGCATCTCCAACTTTAGGGGCTCGGTGTTAGCGCCTCTGAAATTAAAACAGATTCCGATCATTTATTCTATTTGTTTTTTACATGGATTCGTTTATATTAGAAGTTCTTGTAAACTCCATGTGGTTAGGGTTTTGACTACCGAGCCATGCGTAATCTCTATAGTGAAGATTGATCATAGTCGTTGAAGAACGTCGTTTACAAACCTTTTAAATTCATGTATTTGTGTGATTACATAATTGGTTATTCCCAACTTGGTCGATGCCATTATTTTCCGACAAGAATGGGAGAAACTGGATTCACTTAGTGATGCCATGCATGCAATAACCTTTTCGTCCAGTGTTGGGTGATGGTAAATCTTTTGCCTTATGGACTGATAATTAATTGGTCAGGCTAGGGAACCTTCTCTTCCAGATTCCCCCACCTTTTTGCTTTGGCTTCCAATCAAGACGTGCGTGCATTCGACTGTTTGTTAGATGGCAACTGGATGCCATATTCTTGACGGATTTCTCTGATCAATGCCTGGGGGATTTTCTTACTCGCCTGGAATGCATCAGGAAAATTGCTAGATCGACTGAGGGTCGGGACCATTGGGTGTGGAAGAGTAACACATTCTCAGTCAGTTGAGCTTCAAAGCCATCAACATAACTTTACGCACTGGTTCGTGATTGTAACTTTATATGGGAGTTAAATATGCCGATCATAATCAATTTCTTTATTTGGCTACTACGAAGGAGGCACATTATGACTAGGGACTGCTACATCAGACTTTTCCTGGATGTCTCTAATAGATGTCCCTTTTGCGAAAAACATGTTGGGACGATTAAACACCTATTCTTCCATTGTGTGAAGACATTCACTATTTGGTCGGAACTAGACATTGATTGGCTGGATTTATAGAACATGGATCTTTTCTGGGACTCACTGTTTCCGGTTAAACAATGCTCTATAGATGATATTTTGCGTCCTATGGCAACTTTATGGGCAATTTGGTTAGCTAGAAGTGACGTACTCTTTTCTTTATAGCATTTTTACTACGATAATATAATTTTTCATTCCAAGACTCTTCTCGAGTCGTGGCTACTATAAGTCTTCTTGTAACTTCCTCATTTTTTAGGCGATTTGGAGCGGACACCATAGCATATTTCCCCCTTTTTTGACTTAAAAAAAGTGTAGAAGAAATATAGAGTATTGGTAGAGCATCCAGATTCCAGACTCTACAAGTTTGAGACACTCCATTTTTGAGTAACTTGGGCACTCCATGTTTGAGTGACCCAATTTCTTCAAGTTCTCCAGAGAGACCTATTTCAGATTCCATTCTCCAGTGATCATGAACTCCAGTACCTGATCCTTTCAAGATTCCTATGAGAGAGATCCCACTTTGAGGTCCAGAGAGACCCATCTTCAGAGATCTACGTATGGACAATTAACAATGTTTATTTCATTGACTCTACGTAGTACATGGCACATGTTCTCGGATATAGAAACTTATTCCAGTTTCGATGACTCTAACTGACGTAGTATAGAGTATACGTTCTTCGACGAGACTCAACTGACACTCCAGCCCTTTGATTCCTCTTTATCAGCACGACATGAGAAGCAACATCCTCATCATGCAGCTAATATAGTACGCGTCAAGTTGATATTGTTCATAGTGTCTTGTATTACGAGTAAGCGATTTCTTTTATTTGTTCAATCTGAGCATTGCATGCTCCATCTTGAGGGGGAGTGCTATTGCATATGTTAGAGATGGGTAATTGAATCCAATTCGGGTCCAATTAACACATCCACAAGTTTAGTCCCACATCATATATTAGTATGGACTTGGTCATTTTGGTGGGGCTATATAAGAAGCCCCACACCCATTGTAACAGTTGAGAAAGAGAGCAATAATAAAGTATCCATCCCTTAATGGCATTCTCTTGTGGTATCATCTCACTCCTTATTAAGTAGGGTTCCACGTTATACCCGGTATTCTTCATGTTTTATATCTCTGATTACGTTTCCTCATTCTCGTTTTCAACAATTGAGATCAATTCGTCGCGATCAGAAATCAAGCAAAGAATGATTACAATAAACAAGCAGTACCCTCTTGCTTTAGTGCAAAGAATGATTACAAGGCAATGGCCTAAATTGTTGCAAAGATGCAGTGCATTCAGATAGATTCTATCGATGTTCACGTATCTTCTTATAGAGTGATGGATCTGAGTTTCATCAACTCATCCACTATGCACATAGGAAGCAATTCTATGTCTTGCAAGTGCATTAACTTTGTAAAGCTTCTAGACCGCCCAATACCCTCCCCCGCCACTATGTTCAAGCATGTGGAGTTCGAATGCCACTTAATTAGAAACTTCAGCTAGAGAGGTTGTCTCTAGATTTTATGTATTTCTTTTGCAAATCAGACAATAAACATGTTTACTATGTATTGGAATATTTAGGTTGTACAAACTTTTGTATACAGTTCGGGGATGTAGATGTAATTGTTTCAGGAACCCTACCCTCCCTTGTACATAAGGGAGATCTATTTAATGCTAATTACATAACATTTTAGTCCTATTTTGGTAATCTTAAATGCTATCGGAGCCCTAAGAGGGGCTCCCTCTCCAAGGGGTCCATAATCTATCTTCTCCACCAACGTTGCCCCTTCTCTTGGTATCTCCACCGACACCCCTTCCTCTATGCGAGTTCCAACGCAGCCAACTGCTCCAGTAACCCTCCAACGAATTTCAACCCTCACCATGGCCATCTCCAATGAGTTTCAACGTTCCAGACTTCCAAGTTGGGTACATTTTTTATATTATGAAAGTTACTGCAACCATTCTTTGCGCTCTACATATTACTACTTGAAGGGATCGTCATGGCCTAGATCTCGTGGTATGAGATTAGTTTTTTGTTGATATTATCCCCTGTTGCTTCTGCTGTGACTGTTGTGTTGGTCCTTTATATGTTGTGAAGACATGTAAGGTAGTAGATTCATCTACCTACGAAGGGAAAATGAAGAACCCCTTCTTTGGTACCATCACCAAATTGGATGGCACGAATTATGCCGTGGTCCCAATCCCTTCTGAATGTAATAGAGGGACATTACAAGGAACACATCATCACCACGGGGGAAATATTCGAGAAGATTAGCACGAATGCAACATGGAAGAAGGATAGTGCTATGGTGAAAGCGTGGATTATGAGTAGTTGTATATCACATATTACAAATGATATTGTGCATTGCAATACAGCTAAACATGTGGGATAGTCTCCGCAAGGCGTACTCCGAAGAGATGAATTATGTCAAGATTCTTCAGACATATGTTGATGTCTTTATTGAAGCAAAATGGCCATCCCCTTGTTCAGTATTATTCGGCAATGAGTTTCAGGTTCTAGATATTGGACTCATATTTGCCCATTTGTACCTATCCTACTCAGATTGTTTTTAGGAATCAATTGATGGTTAGACTTTTCCTTCGAGGGTTAAACCCTATATATGAAGTTGCTAGAGTACATATGATCACTTCATCTGAGATTCCATCGATAGAAGAAGCCTTCAATAGACTTAGCATGTTGCCTACATCTTTTCCTGCAGAGATTCGAATTGAGACCCCATCGAGCTATGGTCATACCATCCATCGGAGGCCGATGGACTTTCTTTAGAGGTAGAGGACATGGTTGTGATTTCGAGCATAGAAAGCCCAAGTGCACATATTGTGGCCGTATGCGCCACTTTGAGGATCGATGTTGGGGGACGCATGGAAGGCCTCCGACGACTCATCATGCCATTCCAACATAGGAGGACATCTCATCGAGTATATCCAAAGCATAATACGAGGATCTGATGCAATGGTTGAACCAACATGGGGTTTCATCGCAACCATCTTCGTCAGGAGCAGGAACTACCTCCACCGATATTGCAGCATTTGGTGATCTCTTAGGTATACCTACATTGTGCTATGCTTGTAAGAGTATATCTAGTTCGTCTGAATGGTTGATATACTCGAGTGCAACACAAACACATTAGTAGCAACAAAAAGCGATTCTCTACACTTCGAGAGATTGCACCATGCCATAGCATTGTCGTAGCAGATGTCAGACAATCCCCTATTGTTGGACATGGAGAGGTTCAAGTGGCTCCAAATATTTGGCTGAACAATGTTCCTTTATCTTCGAAATTTCCTATGAGTCTTTTATATTGTCGTGCAAGTTTTGATCTAGTGTCTCTTATCTTTTAGGATATGCTAACATATCATGTGATTGGTTGTGACTGTGAAGAAGGGGTTGTATACCACTTAACGTTGTCTCCTTTTACGGGTCATGTTTCTCTGTCTACTAGAGAGTCGTCATCCTACACATGGCACTTCATTCGTCTTTACCAAAACTGAGAAGAGTCCTACCACAAATTCCTGCATCCTCATCATTCTAGTGTGAAGCATGTCAACTTGGCAAGCATTATAGGAGTTCTTTTTCAAGTCGCCCTGGCCGTGTAAGCACGTATGTTTTTGATTTAGTTCACTTTGATGTGTGGAGGCCTAGTTGTGCTTCAGATCATTTGGGACACAGATTTTATCTTGTTGATGTTGACGACTTTACCTGAGTTTCGTGGGTTCTCCTTTTGAAATCAAAATATGAGGTCAGTATTGTTATGAAAAACTTCTTTCTAGAAATAAACAATGTGTTTGGTTTTCTTGTCAAGACTATTTGTATTGATAATGTTCTTGATTTCTATAATCAATACTTTCGCTTAGCTAACATGGGATCATCCACCAAACATCGTGCCCATATACTTCCCAATAAAATGGTACGATCGAAAGGAAACAACGCCACATCATTGATGTGGCTCTCTCCTTACTTGTTCAGAGTGCGACTCCTCACACCTTTTGGAATGATGCTGTTCTCACTGGTAAATAAATCATATGCCATCCACCATCTTGGAAAATCAGACACCATACTCTTTGCTCTTCCCGGACAAGAACTTGTTTCATGTTCCACCATAAATATTTGGGTGCATCTCCTTTGTTCACATTTATTCTGTCGGCTGCAATAAACTCTCTCCCTGTGCAATAAAGTGTCTTTGTAGGTTACGATATTACTCAAAAGGGGTACCGGTGTTATGACTCGTCGTCTCGTCCTTACCTTGTTAGTGCGGTTGTGACATTCTTTGAGTCTACACCATGCTATTCCATCTCTGGTTCTCGAGTTGTGTCTCCTAGTGACAAATATATTATTGGTATCCCTAGCCAACTCCTCAAAGTAGTCATCTGCATATGAACTCTATTGCCACAGATAATCTGCCATTTTGGTTAGTTTATTCCCATCAGATGGCACCCCTATTCTTACGCCAACACCTAATCTCGAGGTATGTCAATATGATAACACTAATGAGCTTGCACTTGAGGAAAACATATCTACATGTGAACATGCCAATGAGGAGGAGATTCAAGAATCTCAAGATCATTTGATCTACCTATACACTACATCCCATTTTCAATCATGTGTCGATATCGAGGCTGTCTCCATAATACAAAACCTTCTTGATGACTATCTGCAGTTACCATTCCTTCTACTTATCAACGTGCATTATTGGTTCCTGAGTAGAATGCCACTACACATGAAGAAATGAAGACTCTTCTGTCCAGGGATACATGGTAGCTAGTTGATCCTCTGAAGGATGCAACTATCGTTGGTAGCCAGTGGATATTTACCACCAAACATCTCCAAGATGGTTTCGTGGAACGATATAAGGCTCGTCTGGTGGCCAGGGGTACACATAAACATATGGTATTGATTATCTTGACACTTCTTCGCCAGTGGCTCGTTTCCCTACCATGTGTATTCTTATTTCTATCGCAATCCAACTCTCTTGACCATTGTATTAGGTTGATGTGAAAAATGCTTTCCTCAATGGTGATCTGTATGAGGAAGCTTATATGCAATAAACACATGGTTTTGAGACCAAGGTTGAGTATCAGGTGTGCATGCTCCACACATTAATATATGATCTCAAATAAAGCCCTAGAGCTCGATTTCAAAAACTATATGATATTGTGTTCAAGGTTGATTTTATTCACTCTATTTCATATCATTCTCTATTTGTCAAGAAAATCGAGAAAGAGACTATTGCAATACTAGTATATGCTAATGACATAATCCTAATTGGGGATGATACTAATGGCATGGTAGATAGTAAAAGCTATCTTGCAGAACATTTTGCCACCAAAGATCTAGGAGAACTACATTCTTTCTTGAGCATTGAAGTCGCAAGAAATACTGGTGGCCTGATTACCTCACATAGAATATATGTTATAGATCTCTTAAATGAGACAAGAATGTTAGGGGCTAAGCCGTCATCTATTCCTATGGACCATAGTGCACTAATGCACGAAGATTCACATGCGTATGTTAATGTAAAACAATACATGTATCTGGTGGGAAAACTCATGTATATTACCATTACTTAGCCCGGTATATCTTTTGCTGTTAACTGAGCAAGTCAGAGCATGGATCTAGGAGAACTACATTATTTCTTGAGCATTGAAGTCGCAAGAAATACTGGTGGCCTGATTATCTCGCATAGAATATATGTTATAGATCTCTTAAATGAGACAAGAATGTTAGGGGCTAAGCCGTCATCTATTCCTATGGACCATAGTGCACTAATGCACGAAGATTCACATGCGTATGTTGATGTAAAACAATACATGTATCTGGTGGGAAAACTCATGTATATTACCATTACTTAGCCCGGTATATCTTTTGCTGTTAACTGAGCAAGTCAGAGCATGGCTAAACCATGCCAAGTGCACCGGTAGGCACTATTGATGATTCTGAGATACATGAAATCTGCTTTAGGAAAAAGTCTATTGTTTACATGTAGAAAGACACGATGTTTTGACCTAATCTGATGTTGATTATGCAGGGTGTCCAAATGACTGGAAGTCTACAATAGGTTACCGCACCTATCTTGGGGGGAACCTAGTCATATGGAGAAGCAAGAAGCAAGTGGTCGTTTCTAGGCCTTAAATTTCAGCGAAATTCGGTCGAATTTCTGTCAAATATTGATATCCTGTCAAAATTGAAATTTGATCGAAACGACCGAAATGATCAAAATATGGGGGCCCTAGTACAAAAATGATCGAAATTTCGGTCGAATTTTGATCGAAATTATGTTTCGATTGGTCACCGAAATGGTGACAGAAACAAACATTTAAGGCCTTGGATCCAGTGTAGAATCAGAATACATGACAATGTCCCAAGCCACAACAGAACTAATGTCGATCAAATCGGTTATTAAGGACTTACACTTACTAGATCCAAGCCTTATGATAATGTGCTGTGACAATATTATTGCAATGTTCATTGCAATTTATCCTACCTTATATGAACACGCCAAAAATACGGAGGTAGACTACCATTATACGAGGGATATTATTTAATAAGGAAACATCAAGATGGGGTCGATCACTTCAAAAGAACAAACATCGGATGTTTCCATCAAACCTCTTAATCCTTATTCAATAGATGTATCCCCAAATTGAGCATGATGGACATATGTGCTCTAGTTTGAGGGAGAGTATTGGAATATTTAGATTGTACGCACTTTTGTTTACATTTCGGGTGTGTAGATGCTATTGTTTCAGAAACCCTAGCCTCCCCTTTATACGAGGGAGAGCTATCCAATGAGAATTACATACCATTTTATTTCTATTTCAGTAATCTTAGACTATGGATCTTCCGAGAGATTTATTTAAGCATTGTCGTCAAACGTTGATAACGAAGGATAACTAAGCTCCAACTTGAGGGGAAACATCAGGGTTTGATTCCAATTTCTTCGTGGGGCTTTTACATCTTTTTTGCTTCATTAGTGTCATTGTAACCCCTAGCCTCTTTCTATAGAAGGAGGTCTATGACTCACTATTTGTAGAAAATAATATTGCAGGAGCCAATCGAAGCAAGAACAAAATATAAATGAAGACGTTGATTTTACACGGAACCCTACTCCATTAGGAGCGCGACGAAACCACGGGAGAACCGCCTCAAGGGCTAGATATTCTATTATGTTTCTCAAAGATTACATGGGATGTTGACTTCATATATAACCCTACCAATATGACTAACTCCCGCCACTCGTCCATGTGGGACTAACAACTCCCTCATAGAGGCCCTACAACACAAATATTTCAATACTCCCTCTCAAGTCGGAGCATGAAATGCTCAGCTTGGATAATACAACACACACCAACCGAATACAAATATCAATTGCATCTTCTCACGCTTGCGATCATGGGAATCTGCACCTTTTGTTGCTCGGTTCTTGAATGCTCTAGATATGGAAGTCTAAAACTGGATCTCTCCAACAAAATCATTATGAGCACTGCCACCACATGATGATCTGAAAAGGACTTCAATCACGAAGACATTGCGATGAGAGCCTCGACTGGGCCTCTCCCACACTAGCTCAAAGAATGGGATCTCTAATATGGAGTCCCTATGGATCTTTCTGTATCAAGCCTCTATCATGGGTCTCAACCATATGTGGTCCATTTGAAGACTCTGAGCTCAAATCAATAATATGAGGACCTCTCAAATAAATGATCACATATGTACGCAATTCAAACAAAAAACGAGGGAGGTCAAACTTTCCCCCTATCTCCTATATCCATGTGGGAGATACAAACAAATAAACAATCTTATTTTTTTGACTTTTCTTTCTTCATTTTTGTTGGAAAAAATGAAAAGAGATAATCATTCCTTTAGCCCTAGGATCTTTTATATAGGGAGAGACCTATGGGAAAATTACATAAAGTAGACAAAGAAGAGAGAAAATAGATAAAAGATACATAAACACGAAATATATATCTACACTCTCCCTCAAGATGGAGCATATATCTATCATGCTCAGCTTGGATAAGCACTTCTGAAAGGACCACTTAAGTAAGGCCTTGGTGAAAATGTCTGCTTTCTGGTCTCCTGAGCTGACATATGATGTAGAAATGAAGCCTTTCTGGATCATATCTTGTATATAATGACAATCAACCTCAATGCGCTTTGTCCTCTCGTGAAATGCAGGATTATTAGCAATAAATAATGCCGCCCTAGTGTCGCATTTCAACGACATGGGAAGAGGAATATCTATATATAGATCTGTCAGAACTGTTCGGACCCACATCACTTCTGTACATGCTTGGGCCATAGCTCTATACTTAGATTCAACGCTGGATCTAGCAATCATGGCTTCTTTTTACTCTTCCATAAGACAAGCGACTCTCTGACAAATATAACGAATCCTGATGTAGACTTCCTGTCCTTTGGGCACCCTGCAAAGTCTGCGTCTGCGCATGCTGAGATAGTAATAGTGCTAACCTTTTTTAACAACAACCCTGCACCTGGAGATGATTTAAGATACCTTAGTATCATCTGTATAGCATCCATATGTACTTGACGAGGTTGTTCCATGAACTGGCTCACTCTACTGACTGCAAATGAAATATCTGGTCTAGTAATGGTAACATAAAGAAGCTTTCCCACCAGTTCCCTGTATCTTCTCCTGTCAACCTCATCAGTATTATCATCATACAACCTTATGCTTGGATCTATAGGTGTAGAAAAATGTCGACATCCAAGCATACCCGTGTCACTTAGCAGGTCAGTGACATACTTTCTCTGAGTCATCACAAGCCCTTGTTGATTTCTGGCAAACTCTAATCCCAGAAAGTATCTAAACGCTCCTAGATCCTTGGTAACAATTTCACGGCCCATAAATTCTCTTGCTCTTTTTATTTCCTGCATATCATCTCCTATTAATAAGTATATCATCAACATACACCATAGTAGTAGTCGTACCTCTGGAGGTCCTCTGTACAAAAAGAGAATGATCTGCATTCGACCGTTTGAATCTTTGCTTCTCAAACAAATCTGAGAGCTTATGGAACCAAGCTCTCGGGCTCTGCTTAAGGCCATAGATTGCCTTTTGAAGTCTACGCAACTGTGAATACTCCCCCTCAGCAGCAAACCTTGGCGGTTGCTGCATGTAGACTTCTTCCTGAAGATCACCATACAAAAAGGCATTCTTGACATCCAATTGAAACATGGGCCAATCTCGAATGATGGCAACATATAAAAGAATTCGTAGGGTAGAATGACGAGCAACTGGAGAAAATGTATCAAGATAATCGACCCCGTATGTCTGAGTAAAATCCCGAGTAACTAGTCGAGCCTTGTACCTGTCAATGCTACCATCTGCATTTTACTTCACTGTAACGACCCACTTGCAACTCACTATAGATGCCCCAATAGGAGCTGGAACAAGGCTCAAAGTACCTCTGGACCCGCCATCTCTTCCTTCATAGCCAGACGCCATCTACTGTCAGCCAATGCCTCCTGGTATGTCCGTGGTATATCCACCGCGGACAAAGCAACTGCAAACCTCCTGAAATCGCCTGTCAGACGCTCAAAGGTGACATGAGAAGCAATCAGATATGAAGCACACGAACGTTTTTGCTTCCTCAGAGCAATAGGCAAATCAAGTTCTGCAATCTCTATATCAACGTCCTTATCATCTCCATCCTAAAATAGCTCTTGCTGAGAAACACCATCAGACCCATCATTAGAAGTAATATTGTCAGAACAAACCTGGGGCATGCTTGATGATTGACTATGATCATGAGCTGGAACTGACCGTCGACTGTAGTGATGGGGTAGAGGAGGAATCAAAAACCAATGGGAGGAGGTAATGCTGGTGGAGGTAAAGGTGGTGGAGATGGTGGAGGTGATGATGGATACATGGGTGGAGATGGAATATAAATCTCATCATCTGAATTTGACGGCGCCAGCCTGTCGCCTGTAGGAGAGAAGAGCATGACAGACTCAAAAAATGTGACATTAACACTGACATAATACCTCCGACACAATGGATCATAGCAACAATAAACCTTTTGAGTCCTTGAATACCCGACAAAAACACATTTGACAGTCCTAGTAGAGAGCTTGTCAATCCCTGGAGACAACTGATGGACAAATGCAATGGATCCGAAAACACGAGAGGTAAGAGAGAACAACTCCTTGTCAGGGAAAACAAGGGAGAAAGGTATCTTCTCCCCCAACATCGATGAAGGCATACGGTTAATGAGGTAACATGCTGTGAGAACCGCATCACCCCAAAATGAGTGCTGTGCACAGCTCCGGACAAGAAGCATACGAGCGACATCAAGAAGGTGACGATGCTTTCTTTCTGCGACACCATTCTGTTGGGATGTGTAAGCACAAGATGTTTGATGTAAGATGCCGTGAGATGAAAAGAATTGAGATAGTATATGGGTACATAATTCAAGAGCATTATCAGTTTACACAATTTTGATAGTGGTAGAAAAACATTCTACACTTCTTTAATAAAATTCATAATAGCAATGCCTGCTTCTGATTTATTCTTCAACAAGAAAATCTAAGGCACACGACTAAAGTCATCCACAACAACTAAATAGAACCTGTGTCCCTGATGATCGGGAATACGGTTCCGACTCCAAATGTCAATATGGAAAAACTCAAAAGGAGAGCTACTGCTCCGACTTTGATGACTAGGGAAGACGGGTCGATGATTCTTCCCTAACTGACATGCTTCACAATTGAATGACGAGCGAGGTGAGATCTGAGGAAGAATTTGACGCAGTTTCTGAAATGGAAGATGACCAAAGTGCAGATGGCATAGATAAGGAGAGATATGTCTAGTAGAATGAGAGGATGCTCCAGTATAAATGGACCATTCGATACAACCCGCCTTGCTCACGGCCACAACCAATCAGTTTGCCCATACGAATGTCCTGAAACACAAGAGATGATGGGTCAAATATTGCTCGTCAATGTAAGTTCTTAGTAATCTGACTAATGGATAGTAAATTAATTGAGAAATTAGGGGCATGCGATACATTCTGCAACTTCATAAAAGGCATCAAGGGTCCTGTGATGGGAGAATGAGTCCCATCTATTATAACCACTGTCTTTCCTAGAGAAGCCTGCTTGTAGGATATGAGCTGATGTCTGCCTCCACATAACTAAATAGAACCTGTGTCCCTGATGATCGGGAATACGGTTCAGACTCCAAATGTCAATATGGAAAAACTCAAAAGGAGAGCTACTGCTCCGACTTTGATGACTAGGGAAGACGGATCGATGATTCTTCCCTAACTGACATGCTTCACAATTGAACGACGAGCGAGGTGAGATCTGAGGAAGAATTTGACGCAGTTTCTGAAATGGAAGATGACCAAAGTGCAGATGCCATAGATAAGGAGAGATATGTCTAGTAGAATGAGAGGATGCTCCAATATAAATGGACCATTCGATACAACCCGCCTTGCTCACGGCCACAACCAATCAGTTTGCCCATAAGAATGTCCTGAAACACAAGAGATGATGGGTCAAATATTGCTCGTCAATGTAAGTTCTTAGTAATCTGACTAATGGATAGTAAATTAATTGAGAAATTAGGGGCATGCGACACATTCTGCAACTTCATAAAAGGCGTCAAGGTAATCTCCCCCTGTCCTGTGATGGGAGAATGAGTCCCGTCTGTTATAACCACTGTCTTTCCTAGAGAAGCCTGCCTGTAGGATATGAGCTGATGTCTGCCTCCACATAAATGATGTGTCGCCCCTGAATCTATAATCCATTCTGAGGTACTTGAACCATGATAAGAAGTAGAAGTATGAGCACTACCTGAAGAACTGACTCCTGCAATAGCAACAACGTCCAAGCTGCTCTCTGACACAGGTGAAGGAGTACTAGCTGGAGACATGATATCTCACAGTCGAGACAGCAGCTCATCATGCCGTTGATCTGATGCGGGTAGAGCGCCATGATGCTGAGTCTGTTCTGCTACGCGTGCATATGTTGGGAAACCATGCTTAGAGTAGCATGTATCTTCAGTATGACCATCCCGATGATAATAGGTACATGATGGTCCATGACCACGACCACCTCTATCACATGGTCCTCGTCCACGAAAATGGGATGAGATGCCTCTTCCATGAGAGGCTGCCATAGCATAAGAATTTGGCATATGTGCAGGGCTTGAGATATTGAGCCTGCTCAATCTTCGAAAGGCCTCCTCCATGGGAGGAATGGTAGCATCTACTAGAATCTGGGAAGAAGCAACCTTATACTGTGAGTCTAGAGAGGCTAGAAAGACTCTCGCCATCGTGGCATTTCAGTATGTCTTCAACTGCTCTGGAGTAGCTGTGAGTGGCATAAAGCTATGAAGCTTCTCAAACATTCCCCGCAATGCAGTGTAATGAGCATGTAAGGGTCGACCATTCTGCTTTATCGTGAAGATGTCATGCTGAAGCTGCAAAATCATTGTCTCATTCTTGGCCTGTGAATATGTGGCGGCAAGAATGTCCCACATGGCTTTGGCAATGGGCTGATGCGAGACATCGTTTGAAATATCTGGAATCAGGATACCAGACAACCAGACCTGAGCATAGACGTCATCAGCCTCCCATGAGGCATACGACCCTATCTTCTCTGTTGGCTCGTCCTCGGTAAGAATATGTTTCTTACTCATCGACTTCATTAGGCTCATGAACTGCATGGCCTGTAATTCGTAGTTCGACCCATCCATCTTCACAATAGGCACAAGACCTCTGAAGGCGCCTATCATGGGGATCTCTATCTTGCTTTCTGACATGATGATTGGAGACGACTAGGGTTGTAAACTAGATAAACTTTATGAAGAGGTTTGGTTGCATGTGTAGACTTATACAACCAAACCCATCAACATGGGGCCGCAAAACAAGCCACAAGACGCGGTGGCACGACGGGGCCGCAAGGCAGAGCGACATGACGGGGGGGGGGGGGTTAGTCTGGGTGCGGAGCCACCTTCCTCGAGGATCGTAAGGCAGGGTGTCACGACAAGGCAGGGCTACGCGGCAGGGGGGATTGTCTTGGGCGGCGGGAGTGCCCAGGGTGACGAGAGGCTTGAAGGGTGGGGGATTAGGGTTGGGTACAAGAGTTCCGGTCTAGGACCGCCGCTATGATACCATGTTGGGAAAAATGAAAAGAGATAATCATTCCTTGAGCCCTAGGCTCTCTTATATAGAGAGAAACCTATGGGCAAATTACATAAAAAAGTAGACAAAGAAGAGAGAATAAATAAAAGATACATAAATAAATATGAAATATATCTCTGCAGTTTTTCTGTACATTTTTTGTACAATACTCCTTTTTTATTCAAAAGCTCACGGTCCTCCACCCCTCCTTTTTTTTGAACTGGCTCCACTCCCTTTTTTTCTTGAATCAGTGAGGCCCTTGAGCCCAAAACCAACCCCCTCTTTTCACCCATTTTGTTTCTATTTTTTTGAACATTCCCCCTTTTTTTCCCTTCTGAACAGCCTCCTTGGGGGGGGGGGGGGTTCCTCTCATGTTTCAGCAATCCCCCCTCATTTTCCCCTTCAAGCAGCAGTGTAGTACATGGCCCCCTCCTTTTTCTTTTTTTTCTTAATCCTCTCTTTCATTTGTCAGCCCATTTCATTTTTTTTCTGTCAGACATGCCCACTGTGTCGGGACAGAGGGTGAAAATATGTCGGAAATAAAAGAACATGGGCTTGGGAGACCAAAGTATGAGGGCATCAATCACACTTTTTCTTTCCCTTTCGTTTCTAGGGCTCCTGCAACAGAACCCATCAACGAATGGAGTCAGCAGCCGCTGCTATTCATGGTTGAAGCCATACTTGGCTGCTGATTCACAGTGTGCCTGCAACGGCTTCGAGTACCTGCTTTGCTGGAGAAGACCAGCGATGGGAGGATGTGATGCCAAGGGCTGATGACAACTTGCGGGCATCGGCTGGTGTATCATTGATGCCGGTTGGCTGCAGTGCAGCAGCCCCTCTGCTCGATGGATCCCAGGTGCTGCTTGAAGACACAGCGACATCTGCAATGCATTCCAGTCTGAACGGATGGGTGTTGCATCTGTAGTTGTATCCGCGATCAAATGCATATGAGATAGCTCGAGGCTGCAACATCGTCTGCGATGCGCGAGGAGCGATCTCAGCATCAGCAAGGAGACATTGGGGATGCAATTGGCATCTATTCGTGGTGATGGGTTCAAGAAGAACCCAAATTTTCTTCTTGATAGCATTCTCCATGGGGGCATCAAAGATCCAGGGTTTCCATGGGAACCCATCACACATGATAGAATTGTGATCTGTGCATCTTGGAGATGGTGCAGAGGCACATCGGGGCGCTGTGTGCGCGGAGATTGTATGCTGAGAAGTGGTATGGAGATCCAGGGTTTTGGAAGGAATCCACAATAACATGACGAACCAAGAAACCATAATCTTCATAAAATTTGAAAAAAAAACCGGACCAGATCTTCGTATCTCGATGAACACGATCATGCTCTTTGATTCAAAAGAACATGTATAACAATCAATCTTAAAATAAAATCGAATCTCCCAAAAAATGATTTGCTGTGCTACCATGTAGAAAATAATATTGTGTAAGCAAATCAAAGTAAGAACAAAAATATAAAATAAAGACTTTGATTTTACGTGTGGATGAAACCACGAGAGAACCACCTCAAAGGCCTAGGTATTTTATTATGTTTCTCAAAGGTTACATGTGATGTGTGGCTCCGTATATAGCCCCATCAATATGACCAAGTCCCACCACTCGTACATGTGGGACTAACTCCATTATAGAGGCCCAACACAACTATCTCAACACTATACAATATATCAAGTATTACATTCCACAAAAACCAATGACCAATCCCGTTTTGCCTGTTGAAAAAATTGAAAACGTGTATTACCATCAGCAGATTTCTAGCTTCCTTCAATTCAACTATAATAAATACTAGAATCAATACAATCAGAAATTGATCCTGACATAAATTCGATGTAAACTCGATCGCTCTTTTTGTTTTTCAGGGTACGGGAGGTAAAAGCATATACGGGAGAACTTTCAAGGATGAAAATTTCCAGTGTAAACGAAAAATGACCATATAACATTCATTTTCTCTTTTATTTCTATGCATCCATTTAAGATTCTTTTTTTTGCAGTGGTACATGTGGGCCCGGGAGTTGTTAGTATGGCAAATGCTGGACCCAACACAAACGGAAGCCAGTTCTTTATCTGCACGGTTAAGGTTGGTTTGATTCTGATAGTTGCTATATGAAAAAAGACATTTTTACTCATTGTTTTAGCACAAAGTGGGCCTTCTTACTAAAAAAATGTTGTTCTAGGACAAATTATCTTTCTATAATAAAAAAAATTCTTTTTATTTTGAACCTTTCCCTTTCTGCATTGGTTCTTGAAAATTATAGATGTTGTTTCTCCGAGACTGAAAAATGGCATGCCCCGCAGCATGCATGGTGGAATCCTATAATTACGTGGAAATGGATAACACGTATAATATTCAAAGACGAAAAAATATATTCTTTCTTCTTATGTTCAGTGGATTAGGGAATTAGATACAGTTAATAGGCCCCGTTTCTACATCTGCACATCTGCACCAGTGCCTTTTATCATTCGGATATCTAGAATTATCTTTTAATAAGTTTTTTCATCTATAATGAGTACCAACTTAATGTCAAGGTTCAAAATCTTCGACCTCTTCACAGCCCAATTTAGACCCAAGTTTAAAAACAATCACCTTTTTTTCGTGCAATCTAAACTAGGTGTGCATATAAGAAACCTAAGAACATCGGCAATCTCCCAAAAGGCGAGACTCCGGACACATTAATCTTCTACTTAAATATTATTATAAGTATCTCAATGAGTATAAGTTTCAATTAGGCTACCAACAGAGCTTATCTAGTCTCAATATAATCGATTGTAATGCCAATAATTCAGTTCATTGAGGAATTAATCCTATTTACGTAATTAAAATAAAAAATATAAAAATAGATGATATAAATTGAGTCAAGTGGGGGAAATATGCAATATGGAGTGATAAACTCATTGGGGAATTAATCCTATTTAAGTAATTAAAATAAAAAAAATAAAAATAGATAATTAAAATTGAGCCAAGTAGGGGAAGTATGCAATATGGAGTGACAAGCTCACTCGATTCTATTGATATTTGATGCAATATTAATCCTGACATAGGCTGCATACAATAGCATGTGCTTTTGGTGTATGCATTTGACATCATGGGAAAAATGGCATTCCATGTCTATATTTATAATACACATGGTGGGTGATGACACACAATTAGGGTATTGCATTGGCACAACGTATGAATTTATTCTGTATATCTTGAGGTTCGAAATCTTGATTTCGATTTCATTCCGACCCCCTCCCCCATCAATCGAAATTTGGGGAAATTTTGACCATTTCGGTGGAAATGTCGAAAATAACTCAAAAAGATCATTTTTGACCATTTTTTTACAAATTAAGATCTTCCAAGTTATTACAACAATAAATAACTTACCAACACATACTTATATCACACATATCGTTCATCTATGCCCCTTACATTGGTCATATCACCAAGGTTCAGGAAAGCGGTATGCGTATGCGTTCGGTCAGGTCACTGAATAGCGATTAAGCGGTATGCGGGGGCATATGCGGGGTATATGCGGTTCTACGCGGTTTTCTAATTTTTTATTTAAAAATAATTAAATATATGCAAAAGTGACTACAACTGAACAAAAATTATGTATAATTGTGGTCCAACAGAAGTTCTAAGAAAATGACTTTCATATATAGCTCAAAACAGTCTCTATCAACAAATATTAATGCTTCAATAGAAAAGTTAGCAGACATAATAATTGACAACAATCACCAAAATATTTAAGTGGAGAAGAAGCGCTGCCAGATGGTAGTCTGGAGGCCATAGTTTCCTAACATTCAATCGTAATCACAAAACATCAACAGTAAACACATGATAATCACTACCGGTTATAGAATTATAACATAAACACAACATATGTCTGATGGAGCTCCCTTAATTACTGCAGATGCAGAGCACTAAAAAAGATGTATTAGATGTCATAAGAAGTTTTTGATAAATAACCCTAAAAGACATGGTTAATGAAATCTATCAATGCTTGGAGATGTTCAAGCAGAAAATGAAGCACTTGTATTGAATTCCTTGTGCAACTCAATGCATCAGTCTTTTAATGAGGAAATCTCAACATTGCATTTAGATACTCAACATTGCACTTAGATAACTTAATTTAGGCAAAATAGACCAACAAGTCCATTTTGTTAATCAACCCAATTTGCACATTTTATCACCAACAACAACTACATCACAAATTGATTTGCACAACATGAATCACACTTTGCAAAAACTGAAAACAAGTTTAATTGTAGCAACTGAAAACATAAGAATCCAAAATATTCAAACACAGGAGACGGGTTTTTTTATTGAAAGTGGAATCAGTGGATACCTTCCCCAACTAGGCCACGGAGGAGGCGATGGAGTCAACAGCTGCAAGGAGGCGGAGGAGTTCAGAGGCCACGGAGGAGGCGGAGGAGCTTTGAGGAGGAGGCGGAGGAGGCGCAATAACTGGGACTGGGAGGAGGAAGCGGAGTAGGCGGAGGAGCTTGGAGGAGGCGGCAGAGGAGCTTGGAGGAGGAGGCGGAGGCGCTTGGAGGAGGAGGCGATGGAGGCACCCGGGTATCGGAGGAGGCGATGGTGGATTACGAGTTTAGGGCAAATGGGTATCGCGGTATCGGGGTATCGGGGTAGAAGGGTTAGGGCAAAATGGGGGTATCGGGTAATCGGGTTGGAGCAAATGAACGCGATGCGGCGCTTGGTCCGCATATGCGGCCGCACATCCCGCATATGCGGGCCGCATATGCGCCAGACCCGCATAACACGGGGCTTCAGGAATGCGGTGCGCCTTAAGGCCCGCACACGCATATGCGGCCGCATATGCGGCCGCACAGACCGATTTCGTGAACCCTGCATATCACTGTTAATGCCGATTCTTGGCTGATACATATTAGAAATGGATATCATCCAAGTTTTTAAAACTACAACAAATTACAAATGCACACTTTCTTATCCATACGCCTTATATCATACGTATCGGACATGTCGTTGAGTTGGCTAATAGATATTGGAATGGAAATCGAAATAACTAAGTTAACAACACTTAGAACACATCTTTTCTTCATAAAATAGATGAGGGACAAACATCTAGTGAATTACATAATTAGTTACAATAAAGATGCATCTATTTACGAAAATAAATGACAAACATAATCAAACGAACAAGCTATATCGGATATCTAAAAGCTATAGAATTGTTTCATCTCCATTGCCAAAACCCAAAGAGGGTGAAGCTCTTCAAGTTGAAGAATCGTCGTATCGTATGCACTGCCCATGTCGTTTATATACATTGGTATCGGTGAATTTTTTCCAATATTGTCAAAATACGAGAACTTTTGTACTGAAATCATGAATTTCGATCGATACGGGTCAATATGTCGAAATATCATTGAGTTTTCAACCCATCTTGGTTGAAATCTTGGAAATCGATATAGAGGGGAGTTTCGATTCCCAACCCTAGTCGGAATCAAAGTTTCGATGAAATTTTACTGACATTTCGTGAAATCTCAATCCCTGGTATAGTCTGAATTAGTAAGTACCTTTTGGAACACAAATGTTTTTTCAAATATGATTGGTTGGATGTGTTGAGACAAGAAATGAAGCTCACTCTTTACACTTAATTTACCGGTGTAAGCAAGGGTATACACATCTTGCTTCCATGTACATGCGAAGGGTAAAATATACTAATGCTTTTAGTGAGCAACCATCCTTGAGGGTGTGTCTAAAAAAGTGAACTTTCAACTTGAAGCTTCATATGAAATTATATTTTTATATTATCACAAACAGATCAATAAATTGAAATGCCATATGGCCAAGATCGTTTGTCTTCATCCAAACTTTGAAATGAATCTGATGCATCCACATTACATGGAGCGAAAATAGTAAGTCAACAAAATGCTTACAATAGATATTACGTAAACAGAGGGTTCGATATGAGAGAGGTCTTTTGTTGGTTTGGTTAGCAATGATGAAGAGATGTCACAACAGTGTCCTTTTTAATGTTGGTGAAGTGAACAGTCAACCGGAAGAATGGGTTCAACCTAGTAGAGGAGTGAGATAAGGTTGCTCGTTGGTTTGATGTTTGTTTTTACTGCATAAGTGGTGGTTTTGACAATGTCTCGAGCTTTTGTAGTATTGACACATTTTTTTGATCCTGGGAGAAAACTGACTCACTGTGCAGGTGACAAGAAACATGCCAGATGAGTCAGGGCACATTTTTTTGTGTAAAGGAGGCCATGCAATTTTAGTGGGGTCAGTGCTCTTGGCCCTGCCCTTATTTAACATGTCCGTTTTCAGGATCTCAGCAAAGACAGTGACATATATTGATGGGATCCATAGAAGATTCTTCTTGGAAAGAGGCAAGAGAATGGGGGTGGGGTACATGCCTCGTTAGGCGGGAGTTATTGAGGCTTAATAGGGAGATTGGTTTGGTGTTAAGAGATTGCAAAAGTTAAATGGCTAGCTGGCTAGTGAAGCTACCGAAGAAGGGGTGTTATGTGATGAGAATTTGAAGGCATGTTGTGGGAGGTCTCTTTCTGTGGTGGAGGGGACAATGATACCACAAAATCCTTACGTGTTCTATCAAGGACTGATGCGACTTATACCCTTCAGGAGGTATGCTTTTGGAGATGATTCTAGGTGTTTGAGGGGGCCTCAGCTTCCGGTTAGACATATGGTCACAGATCGGTGGTGTTGGCGCGGTGTATTCCTAGGTTGATCAAACTTACAAACCTAGTCATAATAGCCTGGTGCTGGGATGAGATTTGGTTGTCTGGTTTCTTTGCTCTGATTTCTATTGCCGTGGTCTCTGATGTTACATCACTACTGGCATTGTCAAAGGGTGTCGTGTTGATAGTCGTGAGCAAGGCTCATGGACTGGGTATAGGAGGACCTCCATTTGAAGGGTGTATGAAGTGTTGAGGGAGAGGCTGTCGGTGCTTGATCCAGATTTTAAATGGGGTTGTAGATTGTTGTGGAAGCACGTGATAAAATTTCATTGAATTTCAACAAAATTTTGACAAAGCTTTGATTCTGCCAAGTGTCTGATTGCTTTCCATTTCCAAATTGTTTGATATCCGGTGATAAATTAACGATGTCGACGAAATGGCAGAGTGTATTGCTTACTAAGTTCCCATATTTTGCCTAAAAGTTATCCTTGTTTCGCCATATTTTTTTGTTATTTTTTTGCAGATTGTTTCTATCACTAATTTGGTGAGCGCACTTGCTTCTATTAAGAAAGCTTGGATCTAAGTCTTCTGTATGACCTCATACATCACTAGCTTGTGGACATGTATTTGCGATAAACTTGTATCTTATATAGTCGCTCCTTATATAAATATATTTCAATAAACCTCCATAAAATCCAAGTTAAATAATACATGCATCTTTTTGAGACTCCTAAAACCCATCATTCTAGACTGTGAACATGGAAATTGTTGAAATACATAATGCAGAAGCGACAATCATATCAAGCACGATAAACATGAAGAACATTAAAGATTTCACGTGGAACTCTACTCAGTGTGGAGCGGGATGAAACCGTGGGAGAAAGCCTTTAGGATGGAATATTCTATCGTAATCTTTCAATGAATACAAAAGATGTGGGGCTTCTTATATAGCCCCACAGATAGATTGAAGTCCCACTTATAAATGATATGATACTGCTGGAGAGGAAGGTAACACTCTCCCTCAAGATAGAGATGAGCAAGCTGCAACTTGCCACGAAAAAAATAAAGAACAAATCTTTCGATACATTTGAGAGATATATGAGGAGACCCTCTTAGAGAAGTTGCTACTAGGAGAAGACCTGCATGAGGATGGGTTTGTGATGATCACGACGTGCTTGTAATAGAGTTGCTGCAATGAACAGAACGCGTGTGGAGTGGAGTTGTTGTTGGAGAATACCACCGTGGAGAGTAATCGCACTAGGAGACCTGTGCAGAGGTAGTTGATGCCCGATGAAGATGAATGGTATATAATAGACTTAAAACCTTGGTAGTAGTAGTCTGGAGTTTCAATCTTCATGTTATTGATGGTAGTAGAAGTCTGAGATGATCCCATGTAGAGTAGTCCATCTGGAGTAATTGATGTCAAACACCAAAAGTAGAGTGGTCGTCTATCAAATACCGATCTTGATGTTTATACCTTTTCTATACATGAACCATTAGAATGACCTCACCCATATCTTATGGAGGCATGGAGTAGGTTCACTTATATAGGGACCTTGTAGATGAGATCCCTTTATGAGGAGCCACAGGCCCACAGGGACAATATGATTGACACGATAGAAATCTTGCAGATACATCTCAATTAGAAGAATATGTCATACTTTCTCTCCTCCTTTCATACTTGTTAGAATAAGAACATTAAAGTTGGGGGAAACAACAAAGAATATGCATTTTTTTGACTTTTCCTTTTTTTCTTTTTTTACAAGTTTTTTTTCTTTTCTATGAGCAGTACATTTTTTCCAGTTTTTCCTTTTTTTTATCAACCCATTTTTTGTAGCAGTGGCCCAACTTTGGTCCCAAAAGTTTCTCCTTTTTTCGTTGAATACAAACCTGATTGGGCCCAAACTTCTCTCTCATATGATGAATCGATAACCGACTAAATCAAATATGTATTTGTTGTAATACATCCGATTAACAGAACATCAAAACCTCGATAATTGAATCTTGGTGAAGAGATCGATGTTTAATTTATCCTGGATAAGTCCAATGTCGAACTTAAGGATATGATATATTTGTTTATTTAATTAGAATTTAAATGCCTACATTAAGTTAATTTGAGTGCTATCTAGGTCACAATATAAATGCATGTATTTTTATAAGGTTTTATAATGCAAGTTAAATCATGAGATGTTACATAATATAAGATAATTATATAACATGATACACAACACACAATAATCTAAAACCTGAATTAATTCCTAAATAATGAACATTATTTTAAATGGTTGGTCTAAATTAGTAATCAATATAATGCTCTGAACCTGAGTTGTCATTCCATGCTCTTATTGAGTAAAAGTTCATTCAATGCATAAACATTAAGCAACTAATCAAGAGATTATGATATAAAACTCTTAATGTAATAATATCATGAAAATCTCGATTCAACGAACAAATCGGAGTTCAAAGAGGAATTAATCAAGCTAACACCAGTGTTCAGAAAAATAACCGAGTAAGCCGCATACTCGGTCGCATACTCGTACTCGGTAGCCTTGCCGCTCCGAGTATGATGAAACGGTCATGTATGCGGGTTGACCCGCATACTCGGCCGAGTATACCTCCTATGCGGCCGCATACTCGGTCGTTTTTCTGATAGAACTTTTTTTATTTATTCTAAAGCCAAATAGCCCCACCCGCATAACCGCACACTCCCCGCATAAAACCGCATACTCCTCGCATAAAACCACATACTCTCCCGCATAAAACCGCATACTCCCCGCATACTCTCTTGACTAAGGATATTACCATAATATTAATTATTTATTTATATTTTTAATAATAAAAAATACCAAACCGCATAAAACCGCATACTCCCCGCATACTCTCCCGCATACCGCATACTCTCTATGCAGTTACCCTCCGACTGAATACCGCATAGCGTCTTCCTGAACATTGGCTAACACATACTTGTGATACTTAAATCATTTTATTGTAAGTGGAGTATTGCTTCTGAATTTTAGTTCAACATAAATAGATTACATCAATTAATAAATGCACAAATGTGTAGAACGTTAAATAATCTTCATTTGGAGATCAATTTCATTTTATTTGGAGTTCAGTTGTTCAATATATCAATGGTTTAATACTGGTGCATAAATGCAACACAACTTAATTAAAAATGCATAAAACTTCACAAACATGCCCAAATAAGGTACAAATGTAAATAAATAAAACCAAATGATGCTTATATGTAAATAACCCCATGCAGGGGTTATTCTTGGCAATATATGAAGTCACTGGGTAAGGATGCAAAATGTCCATGGCATGCACGTGACACACACGAGGTGTCAACTTTCGGGTGCAACTCGGGTGGCGGTGCTTGCTCGGGTCACTTGACGCGATCAAATGCCTCAGGGCTGTCTCAGATGAATCCGAGGCTATACGACTTGATCTGAGGTTCGGGGCACTCCTATGCCAGTATTATCAATATGATCCTACAGTAACTGCAAGTTGAAGGTCACTCTCCTCCGCAAGCGACGGTGAAGAGGCTGCACATCGGTGGTTTGTATCTCCTCCACTACTCCTCATGCCCCACTGAAGGTCGAATCACCTTTCATATCGACTGGCGAAGAAGATGGTGTGTCACAGTCAAGCTGAGGATGTCTGAAGGATCCTAGGATCTTGTCAATGTAGGTTCGTTAGAGGAAGAGCTCGAGATCGGATTAGCTTTGATTCCTCCGATCATTGTAAGGTTTGTGTACATGCGTGATTAGATCGCATAGTCGAAGCAACATAGACCAAAATAGAGTGAATTTGAGGCGTGATGGAGGGTCAATGGAGGCAGAGAAGGTGGGGCCCTAATGGGTACATCTTCTTTGCAAGAAGAGGAGTGAGTTGAAGTGAAAGAGGATCTGGAGGAAGTGCTGATGAACTGGGAGGGGTGTGCGGGGATCAACAATGTACAATGATAGTTGAGGAATATTCAAATGATCATGAAAGTGACTGTGTATACCGAACAAAATTGGAGAAAATACAAAGGGGATGAACTGAGAAGTACATGGAGGTGAAGAAGGTCGGTGGGTGGACGGAGGCCTGGGATTGAAGCTTGAAGCTTCGAGGGTCTTCGCTTGATGAGTGCGGCTAACGCTCAAAACTCGAGCTTCCCTTCAAGGTAGATTGCGACACGACTGTGATGCCGCGGATCTCGCCATAGGTTCTCTTTCTGTTGGGGCTTCAATCTACCTTCGCGCTGTCATTGGAAGGGAGATAAAACTAAGGACTCTCATACAAGGGCGGATGCTGTGAAAAGTGGTTGGAGGGAGAGTTTTGTTTGAGTGAATGGCGGTTGAACATGGAAGTTTCGATCGCGTAAGGAAGGCTCATGTAAGGTGGTAGTTGGAAAAGGAACCCCTTGCGAAGAAGAGGGTTGGAGCATCTACATGATGACACTGGAATCATGTCAAGAGGACACATAAACTGGTCGGAGCTAATGGAAGAAGTTACCCTGGTGAAGGGTCGCAACCCTTTGCAAGAACAACTGCTCAAGGAAGACGAGTGTCTAATGCTGTTGAATCATGAGGTCCAATGGTTCTGATTGAAGCGGGTTTGGAGCAGCTGGAGCCGCTTGATCAAAAGAAGCGGTTCTGATTAAGGTAGAGATGAGTCGATTCGAGCCATCGGTTCAAAAGATCAGACAATCCAGATGAAGAGCGGGAGACAAAGAGAAACCGACTAGGTGGCGAGCTGTGATTGGGCGACGTGTCCCAATCAG
This sequence comes from Ottelia alismoides, assembly GCA_037367405.1. NCBI lineage: Eukaryota > Viridiplantae > Streptophyta > Magnoliopsida > Alismatales > Hydrocharitaceae > Ottelia > Ottelia alismoides. Next base: position 628,481 of record JAZKJV010000702.1, read on the forward strand.
AAAATAAATAAAATAAATCTTATAAAATTAAAATAAATAGTAAATGGTCTCAAAATCAGAGGTGTTCTACATGATAGTTCTGTATTTTTTAAGATCTACAACTTTCATATGGAATACAATATCAAAATACATCATATATACACACATTATTTTGTAAGTATTTTTAATGAAATAAATTACTTCTTTTATCTATTTTGTTTTTTTATAATGAATAGTATACAAACTATTATAAACAATATTATTCTAATTTTTATAGGATTTTTAATAATGATACAACAACAAAGCCTTTTCCCACAATTAAGTAGGATCGACTACATGGATTCTTCGCCTCAATTCATATCTATCTTGGATTAATCTCGGTCTTATATCCACAAAACTAAGATCCCTTCGTATAGTCTCTTTCCAACACTTCTTGGGTTGTCCTCGTCCTCTCTTAGTTGGCTCAACATGCCAACACTCGCATCTCCTAACTGGTGCATCATCTGATCTTCTTTGCAAATGACCAAATCATCGTAAGCGGTTTTCTCGCATCTTATCCTCGATCGAAGCTACACCAACTTTCTTTTTGATCGCATCATTTCGAATCCGCTCTTCACGTGTGTGTCCACACATCCACCTTAGCATTTTCATTTCTTCTACAACCATTCTATGGACATGTCTATGGTTCACAGGCAAACATTTGGATCCATATAGCATAGCAGGTCTCACAGCTGCTTTGTAAAACTTTCCTTTAATTTTTAAAAGAATTTTATTATCATAGAGAATAACAGAGGCTCCTCTCTACTTTAGCCAGCCTGCATTTATTCTATTAGTAACATCATCTCCATCAATTTCCCCATCATGTTGCACAATAGATCCCAAATATCTAAAAGAATCTCTCTTCCGAATGTTATCATTACCAATCTTCACCTCGATTCTTTCACCATTATTTCCATCAAAGGTACACTCCATATATTCTGTCTTAGTCCTACACTCCTACTTATACTAAATCCTTTAGTCTCCAACTCATATCTCCAGACCTCAAGCTTCTCATTTACCCCATCTCTAATCTTGTCAATCAACACAATATTATTAGCAAATAAAATATATCAAGGTAACTCATCCTGAATGTGACTTGTCAACTCGTCCATAATCAAAGTAAAAAGAAACGGACTCAAAGCTGAACCTTGATGTAAATCAGTGTTGATGTCAAAATAGTCAGTCTTCCCAGACGGGGTCCCTACACAAGATAAAGCCCTATCATACATGTCCTTTATGAGGTTAATGTATTGGACATGTACTTGTCTCTTCTCAAAAACTCTCCACAATATCTCTCGTGGCACATAATCCTAAGCCTTCTCCAAATCAATAAAGATCATATAGAGGTTATTCCTTTTAGCTTTATAAATCTCCATTGTTCTAAAAAAATGGACGTCTTTAATAGTTGAGCGACCTGTCATGAATCCGAATTGGTCTTCTTTTACGTTAGAGACTCGCCTCAATCTTCTTTCGATTACACGTTCTCAAATTTTCAGTGTGACTCATCAGCTTGATACCTCTGTAATTTGAACAATTTTGAATGTCTCCTTTATTCTTATAAAGAGGCACCACGATACTCCTCCTCCAATCTTCAGACATTTTCTTGCTTCGTCAAATAACATTGAATAGATTCGTAAGCCAAGTCAAACCGCACTCACCTAAAACTCTCCATACTTCTACAAGGATGCCATCCAGTCCTACACCTTTCTCGGGTCTCATAACCTTGAAAGTCTCCTCTACTTCCTTTCTTTATATTCGCCTATTACTTGCACGATTCAAGTAACTTTCAGTCTAGCTAGATCACCCAAAGGGATCTCTTTATTTCCTTCCTCAATGAAAAGTTTATGGAAGTACTGCTCCCATCTAGTCTATATATCCTTCTGAGTAACAAGCACATGACCTTCCTCGTCCTTAATGCATCTCACTTGAGAAAGGTCTTTGGTCTTTCTTTCTCTTGCTTTGACGAACCTGAATATATCCTTCTGGTCTTCCTTAGGGTTCGTTTGGTTGCAGGGTTGGGCAGGGTTGGGTTGGGTTGGGTACTATTCACAGGGGTATTCCCTCCTCACAGTTTACTATTCACCCAACCCAACCCAACCCACCCCTGCCCAACCCTGCAACCAAACAAACCCTTAGAGTCGAGATTCTTTATACAAAACTTCATAAACTTTTGACTTAACTTCGCTTACAACCTTCTTTGCTTCCTTCTTCTTTATTTTGTATTTGTGACAATTTCCTCTGTTTTGTCCTTAGACATAGCTTTAAAGCATGCTCTTTTAATTTTTAGCTTCTCTTGCACCCCTTTACTCCACCACCAAACCTCCTTTTGACCTGGAGCTCCTCCCTTTGACTCGCCTAACATCTCTTTGGCTGCCCTTCAGATACAAGATGCTACTTCCTCCCACATCTCGTTTGCACTTCCGCTACAATCCCAAGATAAGTCTTCTAAAATCTTCTCCCTGAAGCTCGATTGCTTCAGTAGAAGATTCCACTGTCTAGTTCTAGTGATCTTAAGAACCCTCCTTTTCTTTACCAGCTCGTTTATTTGTACATCCAAGACTAACAAGCGATGTTGGGTTGTCAAACTCTCTCTTGGATTACTTTGCAGTCTTTATAACACAACCGATCTCTTCTCCTCAACGCAAAGTAATCTATCTGTGTTCTAGTTAGCACACTCTTATAAGTAATTAAATGCTCCTCCCTCTTCTTGAAGAGAGTGTTTGCTATGAAAAGATCATATGCCGTTACAAAATCCAGAATGACTTATCCCTCTAAAATGTGAGATGGAATGGCCAAATATGGATAATATAGGTTTGTGTCATTTCTTTTCTCCTCACATAGGAACACTGATCTCTTGAGTGCCTTATTAATACACACATGTATTCTTGGTGTCAATTAGTATGTCCGTCAAGAATTCTGAGTCGTCTGGACTTGTTTTTCTGGAATACACCGAATTGTGTTTCTTTTGGGTATCTATTATACCTTCAACATCGAGACTTGTATTGCTAACAATGTAGAGCCCCATTATCATGGTCGCCCGACATATATGGCCTAGTTGATTTGGTCCAAGTGGACACTTTGAAAAGCTTGGGAGCACTTGCCATTGACCTAAGCTCTTTGAATTTTTCGTGGGAAGGATGAGCTTTCTTTTCAACAATTTTCTTTTCTTTTTTTCTTTTTGGCTAGCTCCATTGTATTTACCAAGATGACACATACTGATCAACATTTTTAATGATTTTACACACAACAGCATATTTCTTTAAATCAAGATAGTATAAGAACCTTATTCTCATACCGACTAAAGTGTTGACACTCAGGTTTCATGAAGTAATCCTTAATCTTATCCCATCCTCGAGCATCGTTAAATCATGTCCAAACTCAAACCTCTCATCGTACTTTCTCAAGCGAAACATCCACTCATCACAATGACTACGCAATTGTGCAAGTAGTATTGGTCATGTTCTTTTAAGAATAGAGATTCTACATGCAGTATAACATATATCTTTCAAACTTGGGGATTTAAGTTGTTAAGTTCTGAGACCCTAATGAGCAACAATGGTTAAACTCTGAGTCAAGTGTCACTCTAAACAAAGTATCCTGAACTACACAAGTCTTGTATGATGTGAACATGTTAGGGACAAAACGACTTATTAGTTAGTATTTTTTTAGATTTTTATAGAGTTTTTTTCTTAAGTATATACACAAACAATGCGTGAAAATAATCTATACCCTTTTGCAAACAACATGTAAACTATTTTTACAAAATAATGTCACATATGTGTAATGATTTTCAAAATATTTTACAATCCATTTTATAAAATCAATTTCAAATACCCACACCCTTAACCCATAATAATATTAAAACATTTTAAAGTACGAACTATGGATAAAGTATATATGAAATATATGCGTACACTTCCTATACTTAGCTTGTGCTATGTCCTCATAGCACAAAGTGAGATGAAGAATATAACTCGTACTAAGCATAAGGAAGAACAAAAGTATGAGAACTGAAAACACGAACAACCCTTCTATACTCAGGGCTTAAAAAGCCCAAGTGTAGGAAGGAAGTACAAAGGAACATGATAACAAAGAATAGATGAACAAGAATAACATACTAACAATGTCTTGGTCTCCCTATGCTTCGGTTGAAAATAGCCCAAGTATTAAGAAGGAATGGAAATTAGAAGTGATTGAAGAAAGGGAATATTCATAACATGGTTTCAGTCCCCCTATACTTAGACTTTACATAGACTAATTAATGAGTAAAGATCTTAGAAGGGAATGAGAGAAACACAAAGAATGGCGTCAATCAAGTGTATAAGTTACGGTTAAGAGAACAAATCAACTGATGAATCTTCACTGCTTCTGAATCTACGCTGATCCGAATCTTTTTGTTGCGGCCTCGCGTAGAGTGATATGAAATATCATCATGATAATATCTCTGTATGAAATCAATCTGCTCAACTTGGACTAAACGCTCATTTGATTCAAAGAAGAGCTTCAACATCCGTTCATTCACCAAGAAAGAATGTGTACAATCTGTAAGATCAGATATCTCTATACTCCCATTGCTGTGCACTTCCTTCACTATATAGGGACTCGTCCATTTGGATTTAAGTTTTCCATGAAAGATCTTGAACTTTGCATTGAACAACCATACCTTTTGCCTCGGAACAAAGTTCTTGCACCTATTGTGTTGATCATGCCACTCTTAATTTTATCCTTATAAATCAAACTGTTACGCTTAGTTTCTTATCTCTATGAATTCATTCTGATTTTAGTCACGACAAACCCTAGATGATAACTCCAATTTATCTTTTGATTGCCCATTTAGATTTGTTCATTAATCTATCGGGTAAATGACACGACTTGCCATATATCATCCTAAAAGGTGAATCCGAGGCGGTGTATTGTAGGCGATCCTGTAAGCCCACAGACCTTGGTCCAATAGCAGAGACCAATTCTTTCTATCACGACGAACTAACTTTTGTAGAATACTCTTCACTTCTCTGTTTGAAACCTCTACCATGCCATTCGATTGTGGGTGGTAGATGACTAGTAACTCTATGATCAAATCCATAGTTCTTAGCTAAATTTTTCATCTCTCTATTCACGAAATGGCTATCCCGATTGGAAATAAGTACTTTGGGGACCCTGAACCTAGCAATAATGTGGTCCTTCACAAACTTACAGACAATCTTGTTGTCTGTGGTTCGGGTTGGGATAGCCTCCATCTACCTTGATAAATAATCGATCACCAACACGATGTGTTCATGTCCATTACTATTAGGAAATGAACCCATAAAATCAATATCCCATGCCTCAAAAACATCACAAAATATCACATGTTGCATGGTCATCTCGCCTCTAAATCCAACCGTCCCATTCTTTGACATATCGGGCACCAATGCCTTAAATATCGTATTTCAGTTTCGTTTCGCTAAGTATGGAAAGAGAAATTCGGTGGAATTTCGATGGAATTTCGGTGAAATGGTCGGAAATTGAGGAAATTACTTGAAAACTCCTAAAAATAATGATTTCTAATATTCTTTAACTCAATAAATAAGATAGAAAGATAGTTTTTTGCTAATAGTAAGATATTAATATGATATGTTAAATTAAATTTCCATCCAATCGTCTTAATAGTCAAAAAATAGTATACTGCTCAGAACCAAAATCAGCTTTGGAGCCGTAATTACACGTCATTAGTTTCTCCTCTTGAATACAGAGAGAATGGTGATATGTGATCACATCTTCAATAAGAATGAGGTGACACATATGATAACTACTAATTAAAATATATGCATCAAAATAAAGAAAAATAAAAAATACAAAGATCTTTAGTTAAAACTTTAATTTAACTCTTAAATCTTGTTCTAACTGAATTGGTTTTGATTTATATCTAAAATATAGAAACTAACTAAAGAAACTTCTTTAAACAATGTAAAGCACTCTATCAACTCAATATATTAGCGAATAAATAAATGAAAACTCATTAACTCATGCCGATTTCGATGAAAGCAAAGGGTATATTACCTTATTTTTATTGTTTCGCCGAAGCATCATGTAATTTTGACGAGATTTCATTGATATTTCGTTGATATTTTGTTGAAATCCTGGAAAAAGAAACAAGGGAGCGTTTCGATTTCGGAGACGTAAAGAAATTGAAATTTCGGAGAATTTCGGTGAAATTTCGTCAAAATTTGAGGCCATGATTACAATTAATTTACAATAAATAATGTACAACAAAATTTAACTAAGTCCAAAAGTCAACAGTAGCTAGCTGTCTCTACCTCTTCTCAAGCTTAACTGTCGTGGACTCCTCTCAACTGGAGCTCCGAACTTATGGCCTCGTCACCTTGGACTTAGCTTAGCTCCACGGATCCTGCCACAACAACAAAGCGGTTAGATGTTCAAGAGATATCAAGCTAAGCAATGCATGTTAACAACATTTAAACAAACAAACTAAACCAAACAAAGTTAACAAAACAAACAAGTGACCTAATTAACACTAAAAATCACTTAATTAAATATTCAAACCTAATTAACTGTCCTAATGATGAATTATCTCGACAATGATATCATCTAATGGAACCTCGATAATTGAATCTTGATGAAGAGATCGAGGTTTAATTTATCCTAGATAAGTCTAGGGTCGAACTCAAGGACATGATATATTAGTTTATTTATTAGAGTCTAAATGCCTATGTTAAGTTAATTAGAGTATTATCTAGGTCAAGAATGCAACATGATATAAATGCATATATTTTTATAATGTTTTATGATGCAAGTTAAATCGATGAGATGTTACCGTTAAGACAATTATGCACCATGATACACAACACATAATAATCTAAAACACCACTTAAGATCCTGAATTAATTCCTAAATTATGAACATTAATTTCATATGATTGATCTAAATTTCTAATCAATATAATGCTCTGATCCTAAGTTGTTATTCCATGCTCTTGATTGACTAACAATTCATTCAATGCATAAACATTAAGCAACTAATAATCACAACATGAAAATCTTGATTAAATGAAAAATCAGGGTTCAATTAGAGGAATTAATTAAACTATAATGAAATTGTGATACTTAAATCATTTAATTATAAGTGAAGAATCTCTTCTGAGTTTTAGTTCAACGCAAACAGGGAGCATTAAACAAGCTTCATTTAGAGATCCATTTCATTTCATTTCATTTGGAGTTCAGTTGTTCTGGATATCAATGGTTTAATACATGGGCATAAATGCAACAAAACTTAATCAAAAATACATAAGAACTTCACAAACATGTCCAAATAAGGTATAAATGCAAATAAATAAAGCCGACTGGTGCTGATCTTATCTGTAGATAACCCCATGTGGAGAGTATTCTTGGAATTATACGAAGCCAACAGGGCAAGGATGCAAAATGTCCAAGAGGTGCACGTGACACACGTGAGGTGGCAGCTTTAAGGTGCAGTTCAGGCGGTGGTGCAGGCTCGCGCCTCTTGGCGCAATCAGATGCCTCAAGACTGGCTCGGATGAATCCGAGGCCGTACAGCTTGATCTGAGGCTCGGGGCACTCCTGGGCCATATGATCAATACAATCCTATAGTAAATTCAAGTAGAAGGTTGCTCTCCACCTCCGCAGGCGATGACAAAGAGGCTACGCTTCGGTGGCTTGTATCTCCTCCACTACTCAAGCCTCACTGAAGGTCGAATCATCTTCTGGATTGGCTGGCGAAGAAGATGGTATGCCGTAATCAAGCTGAGGATGTCTGAAGGATCATGTCAATGTAGGTTCGTCGGAGGAAGAGATCGAGATCGGAGGAGCTTTGATTCATCCAATCAGTGAAAGGTTTGTGCACCTACACGGTTAGAGCACATAGTCGAAGCAACATGAATTAAAAGAGTGGATCTGATGCGTGATGGAAGGTCAATGGAGATGGAGAAGGTGTGACCCTAATGGGTTCCTCTTCTTTGCAAGAATAGGAATGAATCGAAGTGGAAGAGGATCTGGAGGAAGAACTGATGAACTGGGAGGGGTGCGAGAGGATCAATGATGTATGATGATGGTAGAGGAATAATCAAAGGATCATGAAGGTGATTGTGTGTACTGAATAAAATTGGAGAAAATACAAAGGAGATGAATTGAGAAGTACCTGGAGGCGAAGAAGGTCAGGGGGTGGACAGAGGCCCGGGCTTGAAGCTTCGGGGGTCTTCGCTTGATGAGTGCGGCTAATGCTCAAAGCTCAAGCAAACCTCAAGATAGGTAGTGACACTACTGTGATGTTGAGGATCTCGTCGGAGATTCTCTCTCTGTTGGGACTTCAATCAACCTTCATGCTTTCATCGGAAGGGAAATGAAACTAAGAAGGATTCTCACACAAAGGCGGATGATGTGAAAAGTGGTCGGTGGGAGAGTTTTGTTCGAGTGACTGGCAGTTGAACATGGAAGTTTCAACTGCATGAGGAAGGTTCACGTGAGGTGGCGGTTGTAGAACCCTGGCAAAGAAAAGGGATGAAGCAGCTACATGATGGCATTGGAATTTCGTCGAGGAGACATGCAGACTTGTTGGATCAAAAGGAATAAGTTTCCCTAGCGAATGATCGCAACCCTTCGCAAGAACAACTGCTCAAGGAAGACAACGGTCCAATGTCGTTGTATCATGAGATCCAACAACTCTAACTCAGGAGGGGTTGGAGTAGTTGGAACCACTTGATCAAAAAATCAATCGGTCCTGGTTAAGGCGGAGATGAATCGATCTGAGTCGTCTGATCAAGAGATCAAACGATCCATATGAAGAGCCGGAGACAAAGAGAGGTCGGCTAGGTGGAGAGCTGTGATTGGGCTACGTGGCCCAATTAGAAAATAGAAAAATAAATTAAATCTTGTAAAATGGAAATAAAATAGTAAATGGTGTCGTAAATCAAAAGTGTTTTACATGAAAGTTTGCATTTTTTAAGATCTACAACTTTCATGTAGAATACAAATCAAAATACGCCATATATACATACTTATTATTTTTGTAAATATTTTAATGAAATAGAAACACTTCTTTTATTTATTTTGTTATTTTTTTCTTTTTTGTATATAATGAATAATATATAAAATATTATAAGCAATATTATTCTAATTTTTATAGGATTTTTAATAATGATAAACACATAAAAATAAATGGAACTTTAAATATAGATATTATGTACTTATTTATATATAGTAATTAACCTTAATTAGTTGTTAAGTTAATTGGATAGTTTAAATAAAGGGATAATTAATCTAAATAATGCTGGTGAATCTAGGATTCATCAGCAGACGTGTTTTTTTTGCAACAGAGGCCCAATTGAACCCAAACTCCTTGGCCTCCTTTGATTCAAAAGCATGCCATTGGGCCCAATACCTCTTCCCCTGTCCTAAAAAAATTCACTCTTTTAATAAAATCGAAAGGGGGTTCAGACACTCGTTTCTTCTCTCACACATGCCGTAGGGTTCCCAGATGTGGAACCCATCAACGCCACCTCTCAAGGATCGTGGAGTAGTCACGTAGAGGTCATCACCACAACCCAGAGAGGTTGGAGGTGCCCGCCATTGACTGGAGGGCATGAGTCAGAGGGGGGGACTGTCGGAGGAGTGGGATGCTGGTGCGAGAACTATCTTGGGGGAAGGAGTTGCACTTGAGTCTGGAGAGGATCACCACATGGATCTTGGAGAGGGGATGATGGTTGTGCTCGGTTTCCTTCTCGTCATCTGAGCAATGAGGAGAGAAGTTGCCGTGTTCGGTTAGTCCACATCTTTGTTGAATGTTTGCAAGATCATACGGCATGGAGTAGCATTGCTTGTGAAGGGAGGATTCACGTGGATCGAACCCCTCCTTTTTCTTCTTTGAGGACTTTGACGCATAGCGTTGGAGAAGGTCAAAGTAGGGTTATGAAGCTAATAGATAAAGAATGGTGCATTTAAGACATGGCGCACACATAATTAGGGTTCCAATTTTCTTGAAATCGTCTATTATGACGTGAACTTCCAATTTCATGCATATGCGCAGTCTAATGTTTGATTGAAAAAAATCCAGAACATGATATTGACAGTGTTCTTCACAACTTGACCAACATAAAATAATAACCGAACTTGAGAAAATAGAATCAAATTTTCTAAAATTGACTTCCTCTACTACCATGTTGAAATATAATGCAGAAGATTTGAAAAAAGAACAATAAAGAATAAGAACGCTCGAGATTTACGTGGAACTGTTCTCCATGACGACCGAGATGAAACCGCAGGAAGTCTAATACCATATGTTCTATTGTGAATCTCTCAATGAATACAAGGGGTGTGACTTTTTGTATAGCCCCACAGACAGACTGGAGTGACACTTATAGATAATGTGGAGAAGACCAATTACCCATCTACTACATAAGCTAAAAGAAATCAGATTATAACTGCCTCACATGAGATCACTATTGCGTTAATACGTCTACTTTAAGGCTGCATCCTATTAGTAACAAATGTGATACACACGCCCATCTTGAAAGCTTCTAGTCAAAATTGTGTTCTAGAACAGCGCTTTAATACTTAGTGTCTCGAATTGGATGACAACTTTTTGATGTGTGGTAGTGGCCATGAAGAGGTGAAGCACATGTTTTTCATCAACTGCATACAACTGCGGTATGGCGGTGACCTGAGAATCCTGTGGATAAATGCAAGATGTGAAGATGTTTTTTGGGCCAACTTCAGATTTGGAGGCGGTGGCAGGGACTGTGTGTATACGAGCCATCAAGATAGGAGCTGGCCGCTTGCTTTACTGGGAAAACAGAACTCCATGGTGCTTTATAGTTCTACACATAGAATGTTGCACATCGTACACGAACGTTTCAAATGTAGAATGTTACGCATTGTACACGAAAGTTTTCGTTTAAAAAACAAAACATATACATATTTCCAGTCTTACCGCCATCGTAGTGGAAAGAGGAACAAATGTCTTATCTGCCTATATCCAGAGGTCATATGTAAGTTTTCTTACATAAATGTAAGACTGTACACAGCTTATTAGCTGCTGCTTTACCCTTAATGATGTGGCCATACTGATGCCTGCAGACACCTTGGCTGGACCAGAGACATGTTGTGTTTGGACAAGTGCTTGAGGGGATGGACATAGTCAAACTTATTGAATCACAGGAGACGGACAGAGGGGACCGGCCCAAAAAGAAAGTCGTCATCAGCGACAGCGGCGAGCTCCCAATTGTTTGAGTCTAACAGCGATGAGCTATCGTGTTTGTTTGAGATAGCTATCTAGTTATGATTTTGTTTCGTGCAGTTTCCTGGGTGTATCTAAATCAAATTTTCCCCAAACAAATCTGAATGTTTATCATGACATAAGCTGCATATGATGCTGTTGCATCCTATGTCCTTTCAGTAATTAATGACATCCAGGAGATTTATCTGCTTAATCTGCCTTTTCAGAAAGACGTAGGTCAATTGAAGTATCATTTCAGCAAAGGGTTGCCTGCCAATATTCCTGTATGCTTTAGCACTGGTTGATACTTATCTTTGGAATTAAGGTTTCTTCTCATATTAAATCCTTTCAACTGCATTATTATACATTAATTCCAGTTATTGTTATTTCTCATAAATTAATGCCTGAAACCTTTTCTCCTCACTACTAATTTAAATTATCTGCCTACCTCCGAGAAGAACCCAACGTCCCCCTGAAATAACGAAGAAACATCTGCATAATGATGATATGTGCCTTGTGTATTGTGATCGTCTAAATTATATGTTACGGTCCATTTTATGGTTACTTATCACGCATTATAGTTAAATTAAATTGTGTTGAGTTATTGTGCTTATATGGGTAACTGGATTTTGGGATGAGGGACTGTTTACTCGTCCTCTATATATTGTACTCATTCTCTTCATAGGAATTGAGTTTTAATGAATAGAGCCCTAATCTCTAGTGAGAGAAATTAGGGATTGTGTGCCTTCGTAGTTTTTCCTTCTTCGAAGGGCTTTCCACATAAATCCTTGCCTCCATTTTTGTGTGTTTTCCTTATGATTCTAACATGGTATCAAAGCCATGAATCGTTCAGATTGTCATGCATAAGACTTCCACAATGCATCAGTTTGTGGTCGTTAAGATTAGGTCGCAGTTTTCCACTCTTGTTTAGATCGCATATCTGGGATCAGGACGTCCAAATCGCGCTCTAGATCACATATGGTTCATGCATATCAGATCATCATCTGGCATGTGCTCAGATCGTGCCCTCATCGTGCATATTTTTGCATATTAAATCTCCATGTTCAGATATGGTTAGTGTTCCCTACAACAACCATGCCCAGATCTGTACTCCAGGCGACAGATCACCTTGTCTGTGTCCAGATAAGAGAACTCCAAGCGGAGGAGGATTGCTTCAGATCGAATATCTCGACCTCTAGAGTGTGATTGCCTGTTTTTCTACATATGGGATCCTCTATCGTTGTTGTTTCATACTACAGGATTGTTTTTTTTTCTCTCTTGGTGGTCAGAGCCTCGTGGATCTTGTTGGGACATGCTTTTGGATCCCTTGAGATTAGTTCACTGTTGTGGGAGAGTATCCGTGGTGTGGGAAAAGCCCTTGAGTTTTGTTGGAGTGCTTTTATCCTTGTTTGCTGAGTGATCTTTCAGGTGTGTAGTTGTGTATACAAGGTGTTTGATGATGTGCAAGAGTGTTCTGCTATTGGTATTGAACTCAAGGTATCTAAAGGAATGTTTGTGAGAGATAGTCAAAGTCTAAAGGGCACAAATTTGTCGGTGAATGACATCATGATGCTTGGAGCATCTAAAGAATCTGATTCGGTAAATGATACCATCACAGAGCTAAAAGGAATGATTTACGAAAGGACATGGTTCTTGGCGGTTGACAAACAGTTGAACTTGTGATTCAACTCTTAATACGAGGAGAATTGGAAATGCTTGTTCTACCAAATTTGAGTGGATTATCGATAGTGATGCATCCAATCACATGACAATTGACCCGAGAATGTTTCATGAATCATGATTATACGTGTTTGTCCGGAAGAGAGAAGATTATAGTTGCAAATAGGTTTCTTGCTACTATTTTTGAAAAGGAATTATTTCTGTTGTCTATCGTTTTCTCCTCATCGATTCATTTCACGTCCCTAATTTCTCAATAAATCTTTTACTAGTCAATAAGATTACTAAAGAGTTGCAATAGAGGTTGATTTTTTTTATCACAAGTCATTTGTTCTAGAAGATTTGCAAATATGCAAGAAGATTTGAATTGGATTAGTTGAGGGATGGCTTATATTATCTTCTAGCTTGAGTGAGCCAAGTCGTTACTTCTGTCATGAAAGTTTTTCTTGAAAAGGACAACTCCACTTTAGTACGGAAATGCCATGAACATCTTAGTCACATCATTTTTACTTCTTTATTGGGCACACACCTATACGGTGGGGGCCTTTTGTCCTTTCAAATTTTTTTTCTTTATGTATGTTGATGCCTGAGATTTTCTTGGATGGTCTGAAGATGATTTGAAATGTGATGTTTGCAAATTTGCAAAGAAGACACACTACATTTTCTTCCTCTACTGGTAAATCTACTTATGCATTTGAGTCAGTGCATTCTGATGTTTGAGGTTCGTCAAGTATGAATAGAATAGATGGCAACATGTACCATATCACTTTCGTTGATGACTTTTTCACGGAGTGCTTATGTGTACCATTTAAAACAAAGAAGTGAAGTTCCTGTTGTTGTAAATAACTTTATAAATATGATTAGCACTCAATATGCAACGAGAGTAAGAACAACCATGATTAATAATGCCGAGGAGTACTTGTAAAAATCCCTCTGTGTTTTTTCTTGATGAGAAGGATATCATTCAAGAAATCTCATGTAGTTACATACCACAACAGAACAAGGTTGCTGAAAGTAAGAACTATCACTTTTGAATGTCACTAAAGCACTCCTGCTCCAACGAAATGTGCCAAAGAAATTTTGGGGAGAAGTTGTCTTGACTATTGCATATCTGATAAATAGGATACCTTTTTTAGTGATTGAGAAGAGAACTCCTTTCTCTATCATCCATCTCCTTTAAATTCGGACCCACATTTTTTTGGACATGTTTGCTTTCTTCGTAACTCTCGGCCACGAATTGCATTTTTCTTGACTATTCTAGAACATAAAAATGATACAAATGTTATGACCCGATGACACGTCGTTCTTATGTGAGTAAGGATGTCACTTTCTTTTAGAGTGAGTCCTACTTCCCTAAGAATTCTCTTTAGGGGAGTCTGTGAGTATATATGTTGAGAAAAATGAGAGCGTGATTTACTTTCTTGGTGATATACATGAGCCTATCCATGTAGGGGAGCCAGAGATGCAAACAGACAGATACAAATACAGCATATAGGTATTATCGTATCCTTATCCGCTTTTTAATATGAACACCGATGTGGATATTGGTAGATATTAAAACTATCTTACCGTATCCTTAAAAAACAGATATAGATGTAAAACAGATACTGATCGCATACAAGTAATGTTAGAAATACTCTTTAGAATCGACTTAATATATGCGAATTGGATGGAAAACACATGACATAAATTACTAAGTACGTTTGTATCATAAAAGTTATACAAAATAGTAAAAGAAGGTACAAAATTATGTTATATAGAGTTAAAAATAAATATATGACTATATTTGTATATGAAAATGGATATATAGATACTGATACAGATGTTTGCAGATATCAAAACAATATCCATATTCATATTCATTATAATCGGATATGGATACAGATGTCAAAATTTGTATAAAACAGATACGGTGATGGATCGGATACGGATATATCCGTAACTATTTGCATCCCTAGGGAGAGGGCAGTGAGTAAGATAGAGAAAAAGATAGTGGGGGGGGGGGGGTAGATGCGGATTTGGAGAGATTTATAGCGCTCGGAAAGAATCTAATAAAGTAGTGGAGCCTGAAGAAGAGATGGTACCAAACCATAATGTCAACCTTTCATCAAACCATGATGTCAGCCTTTCTTCAACTGATCTAGGCGATGAAAACTCTACAATGACTTCTCTCCCTCCTAATATTCATACTGATAATGACAACACTTCACTTGATGATCGTTCCATTGCTACGAGAAATGCTATTAAAACTGTTTGCGCCTCTACTTGGTATCCATCGGAAGACTTTATTACTTTCACCAATATGAGTTCCAGATGTAAATGTTTTATTACTTCTCTCGATGCTCATCATGTTCTCAAAAATATTGATGAAGTCAAAAAGGATCCAAAATGTATTAATGCTACAAAGGAATATATGGATGTCTTGGTCAAAACAATACTTAGGATATTGTTGATACTCCTAAAGGCGCTCATCTTATTGGCAATAAATAGGTCTACATGACTAAATATGATGCTAACGAGGATGCTGACAGATTCAATGCTCGTCTTGTGGCTAGAGGATATAATCAGAAATATGATATTGACTATCTTGAGACCTTTGCTCATGTTGCCAAGATGAATAGATACAGAGTTATTATTTTCCTAACAACCCATTTTTCCAGGAAAATGTATCAGTTAAATGTGAAAAATACCTTCTTGAATGGTGATATTAAAGAAGTAGTGTATATGAAAATGTTGCATGTGTTCGAGAAGGGTGATAAGTGTTGTAAACTAAAAAGGTCTTTGTATAAACTAAAGTGGTCACCAAGAACTTGGTTTGAACGTCTTCGTGTGGTCTAGATTAGGAATGGATATACCCAAGTGAATGGAGACCACACTTTATTTATAAGGAGGAATGACGGAAAAAGATATATTCTTTTAGTGTATGTGGATGACATGATCTTTACATGGGATGATGAAGGGGAACTTTCCAGGATAAAGAAACCATGTGCAATTGAATTTGAACTTGTTGAGTTATCGTGCTTATATGCGTAAATAGATCTTTGGATGATGGATCATTTACCCATCCTTTATATATTGTACTCATCCCTCTCACTAGCTTTTCATCTTAGTGGATAGAGACATAATCTCTAGTAAGGGAGATTAGGGATTGAGAGCATCCGTGTTTTTTCCCTCTGTGTAAGATTTTCCACGTAAATCCTTATCTCCATCTTTGTACGTGCTTCACTTGTTTGATTCTAACATGGTATCAGAGCCTCATTGAGCCCTAATCTCTTCCGTTATCATGCCCATCCTCTGTGACTCGTGTCACAACCCTTGGCTCTCTCGACGTGAGGACCCTCCCCGGTGTCACGCCCCTTGCAAAACACAATGTGCAGTGCCTATGCAATGTCCTAACAACCCTTTGTGCAACACCCTAGTAGCGCCCTGTGCAACACCCTGTGTAGCGCATGTGCACTAGGGATGAAAATGAATGTGAGTATATTCTTATCCGATCCGCTATCGTATTCGTTTTGTACATATTTTGACATTCGTATTCGTATTCGTTTTAAAATGGATGCGAATATGGATATCACTTTAGCATTTGCTAATATTCGCATTCGTATTCGTATATTCGTTTTCGTACATAAGGATAGTAATATAATTATTTATAACTGTGCGTAGCAACATTTTATGATTGCATTCACCATTGTTGATATAATTGTTATGAAATTACTATATCTAGTGTATCTATTTTTTGTGTAAACCATCTTAAACATGTATATTTTAGTTAATCTATTAAAAATTTCTGTTATTATTCGTATATGATTCGCATTCGTTTTACATTCGTATTCGTTTTTAAGGATATGATAACACATTTTTTACATTCGTCAATATTCGTATTCGCATTCGTATTCGTATTTTAAAATGGATAAGGATATGATTATACCTATATTCGTATCCGTATCCGACCGTTTTCATCCCTAATGTGCACTGCCCTAACAGGCTTGTACTACGACCTGTGCAGTACCTTCCTCCTGGCAATGTGGCTCTGTTTGTGTGGCGAGTTGCAGTTTCTTTGATCGTGTTGCTCCATTCGTACATGCACTACTTTAGCCTGTGTGGGTCTTGCTGAGGCATGTTGTTTCGATTCCTTGAGGTTAGTTCCCTGCTAATGGGAGAGCGGTCGTGGTGTGGGCAAAGACCTTGAGTGTTGTGGGGGTTCTTTTACCCCTTGTTTTGCATAATCAACTTGAGAATTGGGGGACCTACCATATATGTAGTTTGCACACCAGGTGTTTGATGATATGCAAGGGTATTCTGGTACAACTATTCTACTATTGGTAGTGTAGTTGAGGTATCTGATAGAGTGTCTGTAAGTATCTGTCAAAGTCTAAAGGGCACTAACTTGCGGGAGAATGATATTATGATGCTTGAAGTATCTACAAAACTTATTTTGCCTAATGATACCATCATGGAGCTACCATCCTTCTTGAAGGAATTGTTTACAAAAGGACTTACCTCTTTGCAATTGACAGATAATGATTCGACTCTTAATATGAGAAGAATTGGCAATGCTTGCTCTATCAATCTGAGTGGATTATCGACAATGGAGCATCCGATCACATGACAAGTAATCCTAGAATATTTCGTCACTATGAGTTATCGTCTGGGAGAGAGAAGGTTACAGTTGCAGATGCATCTTTTCTACTTTACTCGAAAAGGAAGGATTTCTGTTGTAGATCACTTCCTCCTTACTGATGCACTTCACATCCCTGATTTTCCAATAAATCTCTTGATAAATAGTAATATTACTTAAGAATTGCACTGCAAGATGATTTTTTATTACAATTCGTGTGTTCTAGAAGACTTACAGACATGCGAGAAGATTGGAATTGTATTACTTGAGGATAGATTATACCATCTTTCAGCTCGAGGGGGTCAAATTCTTACCTCTGTGATGAAAGCTCGTGTTGAAAAGGACAACTCCACTTTAGTACGAAAATAGCATGGATGTCTCGATCATATCAATTTTCTTTTTACATAAGTTGATGCCTGAGATTTTCTCTTGATTGTCTATGGATGATTTGCATTGTGAGATCATATCACTTTCATGATGATTTTTCATGGAGTACTTATGTATATCTTTTAAAACATAGAATTGAAGTTCTTGATATTGTAAAGAACTTTATAAATATAATAAGCATCCAATATGCAACAAGAATAAGAACTGTTTGTAATGCCAATGCCAAGAAGTACAAAGAAAGTTCCCTACTTGTTTTCTGATGAACAAGATATCATTCATGAAACCTCATGTACTTACACACCACAACAGAACGAGATTGCTGAAAGGAAAATTCATCATTTATTTAATGTCACTAGAGAACTCCTACTCCAGCGAAATGTGTTAAAGAATTTTTGAGAAGATATCGTCTTGACAACTGCTTATCTGATCAATAGGATGCCTTTTGTCCTAATTGAGAAGAGAATTCCTTTCTTCGTCATCCATCCGGATAACTCTTCCTTCAGTTTGGACCCACTAGTTTTTGGATGTGTCTGCTTTCTTCATAATTTTGGACCAGGTTGGCGAAGGTTAGATTCAAGAGCCATGAAGTGCATCTTTCTTGTCTATTCTGGAACCCAAAGAGGATACAAATATTATGACTCTGTGGTATGTCGTCTTCATGTAAGCAAGAATGTCACTTTCTTTGAGAGTGAGTCCTGCTTCTCTAAGAACTTTTCTCAAGGGAAGTCTATGAGTATAGATGTTAAGAAAAATGAGAATGTGATTTAGTTTCTTAGTGACATGCAAGCGACTATCCATGTTGGACTATTAGAAATTCTCAGGTTCGACATTCACTCAGATTCGGCTCGCCAAAGTTCGATTCAGATTCGATTCGAAAATAAATGAACCGAACCTGAACATGAGTTTGGGGCCTTAGATTTGATTAAATAAACCAACCGAACCTCAAAAATATAGGTTCTCTCAGGTTCGGTTTGTTAAAAGTTCGATTATATATACACGTACATACATAAAAGTATATATACAAACATATTGTATATATAAGGAAAAAATACATTCTATATTAACATAAAGGCTATTCACTTATTTTCCAACCCTATCCATCAGTCATCCACTCGCTAAGTCCCTATTCCTTATTCCTGAAACCCCACAAAACCACCCCGCACAATATTTTTCCCTTTGAACAGAAACGTCTACACAACATTTATTCTTAAACAAACCTTTAACAAGCTGAACCAAACCTTAACAAACCTTAGCCGAGCCGAACCGAACTCGAGCATGAAAGTATGCTAAACGAACTGAACCGAGCCTAGGTTGGTTCGCTCAGGTTCGGTTTGTTCACACCCCTATATCCATGTAGGGGAGGGAAATGGGCATGACAGAGACAAAGACAATGATGATATATGCATATTTGGACATACTTATAAAAGACAAATATGACCGGATAAAATGGTAAAGATTGGAGAAGAGATTATACCGAACCATGAAGTCAACTTTTCCTCTGACCATGATGTCAACATTTCCACGATGATTTTGACAATGAAAATCATGTAATGTTCCTGTCCCTCATGTTATTCATACTGATAATGTCAACCGTTTACCGGATGATCGTCCCATTGCTATGAAAAAAGCTATCGGAACTATTCGAGCTTCAACTTGTTATCCAGTGGATGACTTTGTTACTTACACTAATATGAATTTGATATATAAATGCTTTAATACCCTCTTGATTCTCATCATGTTATCATAAATATTGATGAAGCCAAAAAGGATTTGAAATGGGTCAATGCTTGATGAATCTGCATTTCATCATCTTTATTTTATCGTTTTGGACTTAGAACCCCTAGTAAATGCATGTAAATACCCTTAATGTTCATAAATTAACATTCATGCATTGTTGTACAAATTATGTATAAAATATTGTTTTTAATGTAAAATCATAGAATAAAGAAAAGAAAAGAAAATAATAAAATATAAAAGATATTTCATGACCTTAAACCCCGAGACCTAGGCATCTCGATGACTAGGTCGACAAGTAGGGGAAGATCATGGCCATCAATACAATAAAAATACCATTTATTAATTCATTCTTTATTCATTTTGGGACCTATTTTATTTTCTATTTTTATATCTCAAATAAAGAAACTTTGTACATAAAAGTTATAGATAATAAAACATAGAAAAATATAAAATGATTTCACACAAAACTAATATACAGAATAAAAGTTTCAGTCTAAATAAAGATCTAATATTCCAACTTCCCAGACCCATATATCTCAAATAAAAACTCAAAATATATCAAAATCACCTTTAATTATATATAACTTTTAATAGCTATTTAATGAAGGTGGTTTCATATTTTTTAGAGTTAAGGTGTGAAAGCTAGGTTTTAGACCCCTATTGTACAATATACTCGATTAAAATAATCATTTGATTTATTCTTTATTATTTTTATAATCATATATCTTCATAATTTTGTAAATATTATTTGTAATATATGTACATATTAAAAATAGAATAAAATAATAAATAAAATATTAAAATAAAATATGTATATATACGACATAGATAAAATCCGCTATAACTATACCTATACAATTAGTAGACCTATTTATTTAAGTGTATATATTGTATCAAAAAAATATAATAAAAATATAATAAAAATATAGCCAAGTATCTAAACATAAGTTATAAATTTATAAAATAATAAACTAAAATAATAAAATCAAATATACAAAATAAAAGATAAATACACAAAATATAGATAAATATACCTATAATTTAACACGAAAAAGTAACTTGTAATTATATACCTTAAAAATAAATAAAAATCATAATAAAATACTTTTTAAAATAACAAACATTTTTTATTTTATAACTTAAAATTAATAAAATCATCTCTTATTTATTATCTATTTTCTTTATAATTTCACCTTGCTTTTTTTTGGTTGGTCCAGGTGGACGAACCGGAGGGAGTCAAGAGTTGACCCCGGTCAACTCTTCTCCCCATGCCTGCGACTTGTCAGACCTATGGTTTGACCCATCCGTGACTTTTTTCCCTGATTGATGTATTCATTGATCAGGATGGATTTTTTAGCATCTTTTCTTCCTCGTTCATCGAGCATACACACCCATTTGTTATCTCGAGGATTGAAGCTCTGCATTGCCTGATGCACCTCGTTCTTTGGACCCGCTCGTTCCACATGTACATAGCCACCCCCGATTCTTTCTCTCGAATTTGAACCTCCTTTGACCAAGTTGGGGCGCTCCTCTTGGCTTCGGATCGATTCTTGTGACAGGGGAGCCTTCGGCAGCTTCGAGCGAGGTCCAACGAGGCCTTTGGGTGGCTTCACCACCATCTCCGCCGCACGCCAGCGTCAAGGTCAAGCTTTATGGCTCCGACCATTCAAGGTCCATTTTTTCGTGTATTTCTAGCTTAGCATTAGTCCTAGGTTTATTTCTTGCTCTTGGTTTATCGTTTAATCGCATCATTTAGCTTAAAAATCCACCTTCGAAGTTTGCCGCAGCTTGGTCTCCAGTGAACCTTCCCATCATGCTCCTCCTGTTGAATGAACTGCCAAACCACCTCACTTTACTTCCTATCTCCTTCTCCACTTCCGTCCACTTCGAGAACCCTCGCTCCCTTCTGGATTTAGATCTCGGTGCTTCTCCTCCGCCATCCACCGGAGCCGCCTTCGCTCGAGCTATTCCCACATCATTTCGACAACTGGAGGGTCAAGGCATTTTGCCCTCGACTCTCTTAACCTCTTTTGCATGTACCTGATGCAGGAAAGATGCCTGGGATGATTTTGGAGTACGCCATAGCACTTGGATCTCTCTCTCATCCCGGTGGTCGTGGGGGAGCTCCGGTGTATGCCGATGCCTTTTGACACCACCAGCCAATAGAGGAGGGCCACAGGAGAGCTCATGCCATTTTGGAGCCTCAGGGGATGTCAAAGGGTGGCGATCTAGCTGGTGGAACTTCGCCTCGACGATGTCCTTCCAAGTTTGTCGTCCTACCTTTTTTGTGAAATGGTGTTAGCATTGATACTTTGAACCTTATTAATTGGGTTTTCATTTAGTATCCATTGGGTGGTCCTAGGTTGAGTTTCTTAGCAATGGAAAAAGAAAGCAATAAAATGCAAGATCTTGTTAAAATCGCTTGGAACACCAAAATCTTTATATGGATGTTGGGGCATCGGTTTTCTAGTCTTTGTATCAAGAATCGATGAAGAAAATTATATTCCCATAATTCTTGCAATATTTTCTCATTGTTGCTTATCTCATTGATTATAATTCCATAATTTGATTTCATCTTTCTCAATTTCTCAACCCGCTCCTTTCTACCGTGCAAAATGGAAATGGTGTTCAAACTACCTTACAATGTGAGCAACCTTGAAATTGATGCACTTAGTTCCCTTATCTTTTTTGTGGTAACCAAAGATCCTTTTGGTAGGGTGGGGGGAATACTGACGGAGTTAGGATTTTAAACCCCAGGTAGTGTAAATTGTGAAACTCAAAACTTCTCTGCTACATAGATATCAACAAAGATTGTTAGTTGAGTTCTTTGGTAGTTGTTTCTCTCTCTCTCTCTCTCTCTCTCCTAATCTGGAAACATAATCGCAAAAATGTATTTGTACATATTGATGTTCTCTCTATATTTAGACGTTTTGTTTTGTCTAGTTTTGTCCTTTCTATTGCCAGTAGTCTTATCGAGGACTCTCTTGTATGTCCGATCCCGCGTGGGGATCTAATCTGAGGCGTCAAGTCCGAACCGTCATCGCGTGAGGAGAAGCTAACGCGTGTCCAAGTGAGCGTCATCCGATCGTTGGCCCGTGCCTACATCTGGGTATTTTGCATATTAAACCCAATATTTTTTGCAATTTAATTATTAGTCCAAAAACTTCTAGTTGCAGTTGCTTAACTTTTGTTATAATTGCACCCAAGCCCCACAAACTTTTGGCATTTACTAATAGGTCCAGTCCACGTGTGAGGTGCGGGCATTTTGCAGAGGACCCTTTACGAGTCTTGGATTCTGTATTAGGTCCAAGAACTTTTAATTACGTTATATTATTTTGTGAAATTTGTAGGGAAGCCTTCGATATTCATTTTATTTACAAAAATACCCATGCGATTATTGCAGTTTTTTTATATTTTTTATTTATTCAAAGTATCATTTGTGCTCGAAAAAGTCCACAAAAATAGATGTACGATCCTGATTACATGTACTTTCATGCATGGAAGGCTGTATCAATATCGATATCGTTTCGGTCTGCCTGGAAATGGATATATCGGGATATATCGACGATATATCGACGATATCAGTGGAAATGTCGAAAATGGCGCAAAAAAGCCAATTTTTTTGGCATTTTTTTCAAAAATAAAGGTCATTCAAGATATTAAAACAACAAATAACGTACAAATACACATTTATATCACACATATCAGTCCATTTATAGACCATATATCGCACATATCAGTATCGCACATATCAGTCATATCGAACATATCAATATTAATATTGATTCTTGACTTATAAATATTGGAAATGTATTTCATTCAAGTTCTTATACCATGAAATACTATAAATATACACCTAGAAAATACATATAGATCATTTATGAGGACTATGATTTTTATAGTGCACATATCGGTCATATTGAACATATCGTTGATATTGTTAGCTGTTGACATATTATATATTGAAAATGGAGTTCATCCAAGTACTTTGATCACTAAATAATTTAGAAATGTACTCTTACTCTCTTAGATAACGCATATCGATCATCTATGAACCTTATATCGCTATATCTATACGGGTGCACTGTTAGTTGCTGACCTATATATATATATATATATTGAAAATGGAGTTTATCCAAGTTCTTAGATCACTTAATAACTTACAAATATACTCTTAGATCACACATATCGATCATCTATAAAGCTTATATTGCGTACATCGATCATTTCGAACATATCGATATTAATGTTGATTCGTGACTTATAGATTTTTTTTGAAGAATTGACTTATAGATATTGAAAATGGATTTCATTCAAGTTTTACAACATGAAATAACTTGTAAATATACACCAAGTTGAAGAACCATTGTATGCACCCTCCCGTTCCGCCATACACTACAAGTACGGGGGTCTTGTATAATAACATTAATATATAGGGATATCGATAAAATATCGGCGATATCGGTCGATATCTTGTATTTTTTGTACTGAATCCATTCATTTTTGACCGATATGAGCTGATACGGAGATATATCGTCGATATATCGGTGATATATCGTCGATATCCCAGTAAAAAGATATACACTCCGATTTCGATACCCCCAACCTCTTGATACCGATATATCAGCAATATATCGCCGATACGGCCTTCCATGTTTTCATTTGCCCTAATTTTATTTTACAATTTTGGACATTTTTCATATTTATTAAAAATAAAAATAGTCCTTTTCTTATGTTTAGCTTATAAAGTCCATAAAAATATAAAAAGCTTTTGAAAAAAATCATAAAAAATGATTTTCTATATATTATTATTATTATATTAAAATTGATCCGGAAAATTTTGGAATTAATTTTCTATTTTTAGTTTCCATTTCAATTTCAGGTATTTAACTAAACTTTGATTTAGGGTATTTTTTACTTTAAAAATCTTTAAAAATTAGCAAAAATTCCTAAAACATCATAAAAACAATAAAAATTTAATTAAAGCTTAAAAAGATTTCATCTCTTTTATTTTGACTATTTTTTAGTATTTATGTCTATAATAGTCTATAATATATATAATCTATTTATTGCTATATTATATTTCTTATAAAAGAAAAAGAAATACAAAATATAAAAATGAGGAAGCTAATCTCCTAGGCCCCAGTCATTGGATATGAAGAATAGGTCGCCTCTCTCTGGTGGAGTTTCTTATACGTCTGGTTGATTCTCCCTTCTGAATTGTCTTGAGCGGAGGGTCTCACATGCAGAGTCAGACTAGCCTCTCTGGTAAGTTCACTGACTTCATTCTATCTCATTGGATATTATTTTTGTCTTGCTCCATTCTGGGGCTAATATATATAGTGCTGCCTTCTTTCCCGACTATAGAAAAGGTCAAATGCCGGTCTGAACAAGACTTCCTCTTAGAGCCCTCAGTGCTTATTAGGGAGCTGAGGGGATTACTTATCCAAGAACATCAGGATCAAGACGGAACCTTCCTCTCTGGAGTGCTATGAGTCTTAGATAGAAAGAGAAAGGCTCGATGGCCTTACTCATCGAGGTCACAAGCCCTCATCCTCACATTCTTTCCAAAGAGCTGGCAAATAGAAAATTAAAATCAAAATAAAAAATAATAACAAATATAAAAAATTAAAAATAAAAATCCACAAAAAATTATAGACAAAGACTCATAATCACTATTTTGCATTCGATTGCCCAATCTATCCCTTTATGTTCCATGTGTTCGACACTCTACATACTTGCACACTATATACATCTATTGTAGAGTTATACTAAATTTTAACTCCTCATTTTTTTCATTGCTTTATCATTAATTGTGGTTTAATTATTGCCTGAAGTTGAGTTTCGTGAGCGGTCATTGCATTAATTGGATCTCTTGCCTTGTGAGATTTCTAGACCCTCGTAAAATCCTCTTCAACAATGGTGTCGTTGTTGGGGAGAAATTGTGCATAACTTAATTTTTGGCTCGATTGTGATTTATTTATCTATTATTTTTTCTTTATTTATTTTTCCAATTTATATGATATCCTTTTTAAAATGTCTAATCACATCTTCTTTGTTGACTTTGTTGAGGGGGACCACGGATCGAGGAGGATCGCCTAGGTGGTTTTGCGTAGCTTTGGAAAGAAGAGTTGGCTATTTTACCCTAGATGGCAGAAGAGAGCATCAAAGGATACTAAGAAGATTTTTGGGAGGCAGCTTCACCTTGCATTGTTTTATTGTATTTATTTTTGTAATTTATGCGAGAGAGATACAATTATTGTAAATAACTCGGACTCTCAGAACACTACTTCACACTTCACAAGGTCCAGTGCCCAGGGGATTTTTCCTTTGGGGACCTCATCAGTTTTGTCGAGTTTTCATTGCCTTTTTCCTTTATTTTCTGATTTTTCATTTTCTTCATTTTCTGTGATTGAGCCCTAGTTGTAGGATGTCTTGATGATAGATTAGGACCAAACACCTAATATATTTGTCTATTCCTATATTTACGTTTGGACTTAGTTAAATTTTGGAATTGCTCTTCACTTAGTCTCAGATCCACGTGCCACGAAAGTCCTCCGTACAACGCTTGCGGGACCTACTGTGGTGTGTACTGAGGAGACTCCAAAACCGGACCCTTAGGTTCTAGTCTAGGTGATTAGCATGCAATTCTTCATGCTAATATCAAATTTTCACTTAGAGTGATTTCATCGGTTGCATTTGTATATAGTGTAGGTTTCAATTATGCCTAGCATCCTTTCATGTAGAGAGCTGGAGGTAAGATGTGCATTTACACTTTAGCATTCATCATCGATTTGTCGCTTGCATTGCTTTCTGACTCCCTCCCTCTAATTTTGACGACCTAAGAGCTAAGAAGAATTGACTCCTCGATACACGCATTCATTCTTAGTAAAAATCCAAAAAAGTGATAATCAATAAAATCGGGACTGTTAATATTACTCGATCCTAAAATACACCAAAAAGGAATATTTATCTTGGGGCGAGTAATCCTCTCATTGTATTCATTTTACATTACGCACGTACACACTAAGATTAGTGCCCAAATCCCATCATGCCAACCTAAGTGTTTGTATAATTTTGTGATTTTCACCTAACTCTAAAACATACAAGATAAAAAGATTGAACTCTTATGTTCTTCACCGAGTTGAGTAGGTGAATTGAGGGGTTTGTTTTGTCTACGTTTGTTTGTGTGTATACTCGATCCTCATGTGCATTTGCGTCTCTCTTCTCATATCTCTTGACTTGAGTAGCTTGCTCTCCCGATCATTTTCCTTTTGTTTCGAGATGGTCGACTGGAGCGATTTTTATCTGGACTTTGCTGATCTTTCATACCATCCAGCCGGCCCACCTCCTTTTTTCCAGGAGGATTTAGCTCTTGATTTTTGTACATATCCGCCAAACCCATTATTTCAGGATTTAGACTTTGATTTTCACCTATCACCACCATCCCTTCACATTTCGACAATCCACTTTTCCTAGACTACCCTGATCGGGAATGTGATTTTTGCCCTCACCCAGCACCTTCATCCCATTCACCTGATCTTGAGATTTTGGAGTCACCTTGCCAGATGATGGAGCATATGAACTCGAGGATGAATGATCTATTTAGCTTGAATAAGAACCAGAATGTCGCTCCACTATTTGAGGATATGGATTTACTTGAGGATTATCATGAGAGCTTGCAATTGCTACAAATATAAAAAATGAGAAAAATTTAAAAATAAAAAAGGGAGACATATGGTTGATTCAGACTGTGAGGAGAGGGCCCACTGACGAGTCCGGAAATGCCGGGTTTTAAAAGTTGTTTTTATGTATTTGTGCGTAAAATGATATGTCGTGCGTTGTAGGCGACAATCGGAATCGGTCAAGAAAATACCACAAATAATTTATTCAATTTTTAATCTCGTGGTTTTATATTTATTTTACTTGGGCAAGTTCAAAGGTCGATCACAATGAGGCAAAGGAACGACCTAGAGTTATGTTTATCAAAGATTCCACATGATTTTCAAGGCAGAAATTTTTTGTTATTTTTAATGCAATAAAGGATGAGGAATGCAAATTCGACCTATTTTAGGGACTAAAATATAAATTACGTTCAAATGGTGTCCGAAAAATATGAAACTTGGCCACAATGTAAAATAGGATGAAATGTATGCACTGTATTTTTTTTTGGAATTTTTGGATGCAATATGATTTTTTTGGATTTTTTAAATGCAAACAAAATGATTTTTAATATTTAATTATAATAAATATTAAACCTACTTATTTTCAAGAAATAAAATTATCTAAGATCTATCACTAGGTGATGAATCTCAGAAAAATCCTAAACCCTGAAAATGTAGGGCTTAATACCTACTAAAAATTAAAAACTAAAATACGCAAAATGATTTTTACAGAGCAAAGTATGCATGCAAATGCAAATCTTTTTGGGCATAATGTCAAGCACAATTAATTCTACAATATGTGATTTTTCAGGGATTTTTAGAGCAATGGTTAATCAACTATGAATTTTAGAGCAAGAAATGGGTAAAATATGTAAATTTCTACAAAACAATTATTTATTAATTAACCATCAATCACAAAAATGCCCACAATATGCCAAACAATAGAGAAGTAATGATCATGCTATTTTTAGAATGATAAAATAATGTCATGTAGAGGTCCAAAATAAATAGGGAACACATGGGTATAAATGCAATAAATATAAAAAAATAAGACTGCAGAAGACTGAAATGTAAATACCAAGAACTGGGGGGTTGCTTGTGTAAAATGTCTAAGGGGCACATGCGCCTTGAAATGGCTGGGCTGCTGCATAGTTTGAGGGTCTTCCAGGGGGCACTTGCAATTGGCTCGCACAGCCCACGTGCAAATCACGTGCGGATGTAGGCTTGGGGGGAAAGGCTCGGTGCGAGCCTCCACGTGTCGATCAGTCGCGCCTCGGGTTGACCCGAGGTTGGTGGCGTGGAGACTGGCTCGAGGAAGGCTCGGCAGCAAATCACAGCCATTGATGGAAGTTGATCCGACGATGGAGGCCTTGCGTATCTGGGCGGTCAGATCTTGGAGTTGCTGGAGGATCGGACGGTCGCCATTAGCCGACACACGACCGGCAAACGTCGGGGAAGATGGCGGAGATATCGTTGATGGCGAAGTCGGGGATGGAGGTGCAGTTGTGGTCGCTGAGGGCCAAGGCAGAGTAACCGGAGATAGAGAAAGAGTATACCTGGGAGAAGAATAGGGCTCGACGACGTTGAGAGTGGCCGGAGTTGAGCAGCGATGGCGAGGGGTGCTCTTGCTGCAGGCGGAAGTACGACGAGGTACTTTGGATCTCGCCGATCCTTGTCACGGCCAGAGGAAACACACGACGGATGGTTTTCTCTGGGAGCGACGTAGTCTCTTAAATAGGTGAAGGGAGTGTCGCCGGAGTCGGAAGGGACTATCGGGGGAGATTTGATCAGATGCGGAGGAATCGGAGATGGATTCGAGGCGGCAGTGCGAGATATTTGTAGGATTTGACTGGCGGTGGAAAGAATCATGGAGGAGAGTTTCACGACGGCAGCGGGGATCGGAGGAAAGGAGGATCTGCGACGGCCGGAGAAGATCGCGGAGATGGTGGCGAGATTTGCGGGGTAGCGGAGATTGGGAACGAAGGGGATGAGGAGGACGACGCACATGCGCCGTCCAATCGAGCTTGATCGGATGGCGCCTGTCGCGCCACGAGGCGGGGTCGAATGAAGAGGGACGGGGCACGTGCGCGGGAGGCGGGTGCGCAGTACGTGCGGAGGCGTTTGATTTTTTTTATAAAACGAATAAATAATAGAGCCAAAAATGGCTGACACGTGGCGGCACTAGGTGCGGCCACGTGTCAGCACGAGAAAATTGGGAAAAATAAATCTTTTGTAAAATCGAAAATAAATAGTAAATGACCTCGGATCAAAAAAGTTTCTTCACGAAAATTTCTCGTCTCGATGAGATCTACAACTTTCATGAAGACATCAAACTAAAATCGATCAATTGCACAAAGTGATTTTTTTGAGGTATCCTATGTACATAGAACACCTTGATTTTGGGGTTTTGTAATTTTTATGTCATTTTTTAGATCAGATAAAAATTCGGAAAAATTATGGTGAAATCAAAGATAAATAAAGACACATTAATCTATTTTTTTGGATTTTTATTAATCAATAAAATATGTACATAAAATATTAGGTCAAAAACTGCTAAAATATACAATGTACAAAAGAGGTCCAAAACCCAACTTTCACATACGAGCTCTGATTCACTTGAACTTGGTCTTATTTTAAAGAGAATTGAATGTACATTAGTTCAAAAGTGAGTAAGATTAAAACAGACACTGGATAAGGGAGATATGAGGATTTTAGTTCGAAAATCCTGAAATTAAGGTTTGGGTTTTTGGTCTGCTTATTTGCGTTAGTTATTTTTTTATATTTTTCTTTTATTCTAATTAGTGATATGTACACAGTGGAAGTGGTTTTGAGTCATTCGAAGTTAGCACGAATGAGTTAAAAATCCGGGAAGTTAGGCTATTTACATGTCACTTTTGGCATGGATTTTTGGCTTCTTATTTTGTGCAGAAATTTGTGCTAAAAAGCAATTCTTATGAAAACATGCATGAATGCTAATTATGCAGAATAGATGCAAGAATGCTGTTGATTTTGAGGGTTTTGAGCTTAATAAATGAGATTTAGAGTGATGAATACGAGATTCATCATCCCCCTATACTTAAACCATGCTCGTCCCTGAGCATCAAAAAGAAATGCCATGAGGTGAAATGAGATTGTGTTCCATACCAAGACCATGAGCTGAAGGTGAAAGTGAACCTAAACTCAACCTTTGGGTTATTTGTGTGTCGGAACTTCTGTGAGACTTAGAATTTTAAAATCAACAGCCCTCAAGTTCTACACATCATTGCTACAGTTTCGGCTCAGAAGTCATCTTAGATCGATCCTCTTCCCAAAGTATACCCTATGAACATTGAATAACCGACTCATGTGTGTAAAAGATTTTAGCTCTTCCCATCCAGAATGCCGGACTACCGCGCAAACCTCCTCTCCAGTAACTCATCCTCGGGGAGTCAGGTATTTCCTTCTAAGGTCTGTCGCGCTGTGTTCACAATCGAATTGGGGAGAGAAGATAGAAGAAGGGGAAAAACTGGAGGGTGACCAGTGTAGTCACCTCTCCTTGTGAAGATGGTCAGTGTAGCCGAGTCTCCACCAAGATCTGCAGGTTTCCTTGAAGCTTGGACCTTTTTTGTTAGATATTTATTTGGTAGAATGCTTCTTTGTATTTGGAAATTTTTGGTGGTTCTGCTTGGATCTTGTTGTGCCCCTACGGATATAGCATCTTTTTGTTCCGTACATTTTTAGGGTTTTAGAAAAAATTGTGCCCAGCCGTCCATCCCTTCTCTGAAGCTTTATTTCAACCCATACTCCGGTCTTTAGATTTCCACGCTACCAGAAAAGAAATTCACACAGTCTTCAAACAACCCGTCTGAGTTGAGCTAAGTGCATAGTGCGAGAGTACAAATTAATTTCTTATTCCAGAGTTGTACCCAGAATGAAGAGACCAGGTTAGACACTAAGAGTCAAATGTTGCACATTGTCATGTGGAACTCAAAGAATTAAGTCAAAGACCTGAAGACTCTAAAATCCTATTTCTCAGTGAAGTTCCTCTGAAAATTAGGTGGATTAAAGTCAAGTCTAGACCACTCTCGGTTTCGGCTCATAACTCGGTTCAGAACCCAAAGACTTTTCACATATGCAAATGCGATGCTTGGATGAAGTGCAGGTGTGTGGAATGCAGACACATTTTTTCCCTTTCTTTCTTTCTCTTTTTTTTGAATGAATTTTTTTATGCAAAGGATTTTTGTTGTTTGTTTGTTTTGTTTTGTTTTTTGTTTTGTTTTTTTTTGTTTTATGCAAAAAATGAATAAGAAGCCATTTTTTTTCAAAAATTTTGGGTACAGTCAGTGTTAGTGGCAAAATGTTTTTTTTTTCTTTTTTTCTTTTTTTGTTGTTTTTGTTTTTTTTGGATTAATTACCCACCCCGTAAATACATATAGACTTACGTAAAAGTACGAGGTATGGATAAAATATATACATAGTATATATACATACCCCCCTATACTTAGAGAGTGATGTGTCCTCATAGCACAAGAAGCGTAAAGAAGACATAGCTCGGGCTAAGCGTAAGAGAGTGGATAATTGTTATACAAAGGTCCGTCCCCCTATACTTAGACTGTTCACAGTCTAAGTATAGAATAAGAGCGCAAAAAGAGGTGGTCGGGATATGTGAATGAGGAGAGTATATACAGGTGGGCGTCGGTTCCCCCTATACTTAGGCTCTGGTCAGCCTAAGTATAGAAGAAGGGTGGAAGTGAGGCAATCTGGAGGAGTGTGATGGGGGAAATGGAATATACAGATGGCATCGGTCCCCCTCTATACTTAGGTCTTGGCCTAAGTAGAGGAAGAAGCTGTACAAGGAGATCGATGTGGTCGGGAGGGAGGGTGGGATTGATCTAATAAATCTTCACTATCTTTGCTCTGTGTAAAGTAGATGGCCTCAACTTGAATTGTTTGCTCATTGGGTGATTCTATATATGGCTACAGTAATTTTCCATTCACTGAGAAAGGTTGTGCATTATCTTTGAGTTCGGCAATATCCACGCTTCCATTGGTATGCACATCGATGACAACATAGGGACCCATCCATTTTGATTTCAGTTTCCCATGAAAAATCTTTAATCGAGCATTAAACAACCACACTTTCTGCCCAGGGACAAATGTTTTATCTCGAATGTGTCTATCATGCCATCTCTTGACCTTGTCCTTATATATTACACTGTTGTCATATGCTCGGTTTCGGATTTCAATTAGCTCATTTAAATTCAAGTCTCGACATAATTTCCCAAGGTGACAACTCCAATTCAACTTTTTGATCGCCCATTATGATTTGTGAATCAATTCTGCAGGTAGATGGCATGGCTTGCCATAGATCATCCTAAAAGGTGAAGTACCGAGTGGAGTCTTATAGGTTGTCCTATAGTTCCATAGAACCTGGTCCAATAGTTTTGACCAATCCTTCCTATCTGGACGAACCAACTTTTGAAGAATACCCTTCACCTCTCTATTAGAAACCTCTACCATGCCATTAGATTGTGGATGATATGGGTTGGCTATTCTATGCTCAAATTTATACTTTTTAGCCAAAGATATCATTTCCTTATTTACAAAGTGGCTACCTCCATCAGAAATCAAAACTTTTGGTATTCCGAACCTTGCAATGATATTATCCTTGATAAACTTACAGACGGTTTTGCTATCTGCGGTTCGGGTTGGAATAGCCTCTACCCATCTAGACAAATAATCAACCGCTAACAAGATGTACTCAAATCCATTGCTATTGGGAAAGGGACCCATAAAATCAATCCCCCATGCATCGAAAACATCACAGAAAATCATTGGTTGCATGGGCATTTCATCTCTATAACCAACGGTCTCTCCCATCCTTTGACAAATCGAATAAGATCGTACAAATTCATTAGCATCATGAAATAAGGTCTGCCAGTAAAATCCACATGGAGTACCTTGTGTGCGGTTCTCTTTCCCGAATGGTGCCCTCCAGCCTCGAGAGTATATCAATGTGGGAGGACACTCTGGTATTCTTCCTGAGGAATACATCTTCTCCAAACACAATCCGCTCCTTCATAAAAAGGAAAGGATCGTCCCAATGGTATTTTCTTGAATCCGACTTCAGTTGATTAATCATTCTCTTGGTCCAACCAAAGGGAACCTTCTTAGAGACAAGATAGTTCACGATGTTGGAATACCATGGGGTTGAATCAATAACGCAAATAGATTCGTCTGGAAAAGTCTCCTTAATTGGTCCAGTGTCAGGATAATCATTTTTCTCAATTCGGGAAAGGTGATCAGCAACAACATTCTTTATTCCAGGTTTATCTTTGATCTCCAAATTAAATTCCTGGATTAACAAGATCCACCTCAAAAGTCGTGCCTTGGCATCTTTCTTATCCATGAGGTATCTAATTGCCGTATGATCAGTAAAAAATGTCACCTTAAAGCACAATGTGTATGATCTGAATTCAAGGGCCCAAACAACCGCGAGCATTTCCTTTTCAGTCACTGTATAATTTTTCTGTGCAGGATCCAATACTTTGCTCGCATAGTGAATCGTATAAGGGATTCTATCCCGTCTTTGTCCAAGCACAGCTCCTACAGCGAAATCCGATGCATCAGTCATGATCTCAAAGGAAAGAGACCAGTCGGGAGCTTGTTATATTGGTGATTCACATATTTCCTTTTTCAGGAGCTCGAAGGCCTCAAGACACTTGTGATTTACAATAAACTCAGTGTCTTTTCCTAAGAGCTCAGTTAGTGGACGGGCGATCTTTGAAAAATCAGGGATAAACCTTCGATAAAATCCAACATGCCCTAGAAAAGACCTCACTGACTTGACGTTGGTTGGTGACTCAAGTTTCTTGATCACATCCACCTTGGCAGGGTCGACCTCCATTCCCTTTTTGGAGATGACATGCCCCAACACGATACCCTTAGTCACCATAAAGTGACTCTTCTCCCAGGAGAGTACCAGATTAACCTCCCTGTATCTCTTGAGGACTCGGTCCAAGTGCGCTAAACATGTATCAAATGAATCACCATGGATCGAGAAGTCATCCATGAAGACTTCCAGGAAATCACCCACCATTTCGACAAATACGGCAATCATGCACCGCTGAAATGTGCCTAGGACATTACAAAGCCCGAATGGCATGCGCTTGAATGCGTAGGTACCGAAGGGACATGTAAACGTGGTTTTTTCCTGATCCTCGGGAGCAATAGCTACTTGATTGTAGCCAAAGTACCCATCAAGAAAACAGAAGAATGCCTTCCCTGCAAGTCTCTCCAAGATTTCATCAATAAATGGCAGTGGAAAGTAATCTTTCTTGGTCGTAGTATTCAGGCGCCTGTAATCGACACAGACACGCCACGACGTGGGTACTCGGGTCGCGATCTCTACCCCCTCCTCATTGGTGACCATCTGGATTCCCGACTTCTTCGGGACGACATGAAGGGGGGCCACCCACTTGGAGTCAGAAATGGGGTATATAAAACATGCTTTGCATCATTTCTCTATCTCTTTCCACTTCCCGAAGATTGGGGGTTTAATCTTCTCTGAAATTCATGGGAAGGCCTTGCGTTATCCTCAACATAAATTTGGTACGAGCAGAGAGCAGGGTTGATTCCTACGAGATCCGACACAGTCCAACCGATGGCTTTTCGATTTTGCTCAAGGACTTCTAGAAGTCTGGATTCTTGGTCCATGGTTAATAATGAGCTAATAATCACAGGGAATCTATCTTTGGGTCCATTGAGAAACGCATACTTCAGTGTGGGAGGGAGAGGTTTCAGCTCTGGTAATTTTAAATCATCAATCAAGTCTGGCTGAATGTCTTTTAAGTCCGACTCTGTGCTGGTTGGCGATGGATCATTCTGTCATATGTTAGCCACTAATCTTGAAGGAATGTGAGTCGGATCGCAAAAGTAGTGTGGTAACTCGGCCAAAGTCGCGTCCGACTCGTCATCGATTTTTCTTGATTTTTCCGAAGAAGATGGGATCGACAAATCCGAAAGGATTTCTGTGTCATCACGATTATAAACATCCGGGTGTTTAGATTTGTATGGCAATCGCTCACATACTGTATGGCGCATTCTTTCTTCCTCTGCTGTGATGGTATCAGTCTGAAGATCTGGCAGTTGGTCCCATAATCCAGTAGTACTGATGAGATTACACTCGGATGTTTCGGCATCTTCAATGGTGGATTCATAATCTGGTCTTTGCCACTTTGTTTGTTTCATCTCCAGATCCACTTCTCCATCTAGGGAGCGGAATTTCATCATCTCGGTGCCGTAATGGAATACAGCCTTGACGGTTCTTAAGAATGGTCTTCCTAGAATGATTTGCGATTCTTTCCAATGGTTCTGGGTCTCCATATCAAGGACAGTGAAGTCCACTTTGTATTCCGTACCCTCAACCATAATGATAATATTTTTCACTTCTCCCTTAGATCTTAGTAGATTTGTCAGTGAATTGGAGTAAAGATAATGATTTCTGAAGAGGACCTAACTCCAATCGTAATATAAGGCTAAGGGAAGAAGATTGATGGAAGAACCATTGTCGAGAAGCGTGCGTGCGAATACAATGCCATCAATGCGACTTTCCACATAATGAGCACCCAGATCTCTTTTCTTTCTTGGTAAATGCTGATTTCTGACACATTTGGTAGTGGCCACTGTTAGAACATGAGTCTCCACAAACTGATTTGTTTTCTTTGTACGAGTCCTGGTGGGGGTACATTTCATTTTCAAATATTTCTGCAATGCTGGATTACTGGCCACATACTGATCAAAGGGTACTTTTACTGTGATATTATGCTGGCAGAACTTTTCCATCACTGGATCACTCTGGGTATTTTTCTTTTGTTTTCCTTTCTTAAGAGCATGGGGGAAAGGAATGGAAGCATTTGAGACAGGAGAAAGAGAGCCAGAATCATAAATAAGAGCATCTTTATTGGATTTGGAGTTCTTATTACAATCATAATGTTTTCGATAATAATCATGTTGCTGAAATGATGACAAAGGTATTTTTGCAGCAACTAGAGGTTCAAGGCCCTCTGTAGTCTCCATAGATGCTTTTCCCTTATTTTGAGCTGAAATCCTCGGGCGTCCTTCATCTTCATCCTTAGAAGCATCCTCCGGTTGATCTTCTGAGTCTTGATGATCAGCTTCCCTTGTCCGGTCAGGTACGACCATGGTCCTTCCGCTCCTGAGTGACATGGCATTGATATTGTCAAACGAAAGGATCTCGTGTTCAGATGTGGAAAAATCTGAATAGTATACCTGATTATTGTTTTGAGATGACTGAGATTTGTTCAAGCTATTGGGGTTAGCTTGAACTTGGGCGGGAATGACTGTGGCTGGGGCTGTCTGTTCATCCTTCCAACGTGATAAACGATTAACATCTACCCGTAGATCGTACAGTTCATTCCGGAAGCTGCGAATTTCCCCCAGCATTTGTCTCTGGATATCCACCGGTTCTTCTGGAGTTTTGGATGATTGAGATGCTTGATTTGGAGCTTGATATTGCTGACGATGTTGCTGAGGTTGGTTCTGAGGGTTGTATGACTGCTGCTGCATTGAGTGCTGAGTGTGCTGTGGAGATGTGGGAAATGCGACATTGTAGAATGTGGGTGGACGTTGATATTGTTGACGGTCCCTCGTATTACCCTGTCGGGTATTATCCTGTGTGTACCAGATGTCGTTTATCTTGAATGTCAGAGGCAGGGCTTCTTCGACTGTCTCGGCTGGTGGAGGTGACTGCTGGGAAGGTTGGGCATAGGATTGGTCCTGAGCCTACGGTTGCGGTTGTCCTGACCCTGGCTGCTCTTGGACATGATGCACATGATAGACCGGGGCCGTAGGTGCAGTAGGTATCCCTATCTTGGATACCTTCTCAGTTAGATCCTCCATTTGCTTCAGAAACTGGGAGATCCTATTGTCGATGTCATTCACCCTTTTATGTATGTGATCCACCATTGTTAATTTATCTGCGATGATGCTCATGTTGGGAATCAAATCCTCTGCTATTTCGGCAACAGTTTGCTTCCCTCCTTTGACTTGATAGGTGTTCAGGGAATCAGTGTAAGCTCTACTAGCGATTTGTGAACGACTAGTCTCTGCCATTTGCTCCAGTATTTTCCAGACGGTATCAGCTCCTCGGGATGTGTAATTTCCTCCACAGGCAGCGCTGACTAAACCCCGAGCCCCGTGGTTAAGGCCAGAATAGAGTGATTGGAATAGGATGTTATTATCTTGATCATGGCAGGGACATTTCTGCAGCAGATCTTTAAATCTATCCCATGCATCACAAAGTGGTTCATTCGGCATCTGAGAGAAGCTAGTGATGCGAGTCCTCATTTGGTTGGTTCGACTCAAAGGATAGAATTTCTTCAAGAATAGGTTCTTGAACCTATCATAAGTGGTCACCGTCACTCCCAAATTTTTCACCCAGTAATCTACCTTACCTTTCAAGGCGAAAGGTGAGGCAGTGAGACGAACGTAGTCCTGACTGACTTGTGGGTGCCTCTGATTAGAACATACTAGCTCCAAATCACGTAAAAATTCATAAGGTTCTTCATCTGAATTACCATGAAATTGTGGTAATTGACTTAGGAAGTGTGGCTTTAGTTCATGGTGAACTTCTGGTTGTGGCAGCTGCAAGTAATTTCTGACTCTATAATGTCCGGGATTGTATGCTGCTTCCATTGGTGGTTCTTTCTCTGCATTCAACCATTCTAGTTGTTCTCTCATCAAATTTTGTTGCTGCTCAGATGCGGCTAGTCTTGCTAGAACCATCTGCATTGGATCTTCATTGAGTTCCTCTTCCTGATTGCTCTTCTTTGGAGGCATATTTCGTGAGTGCTTCTTTTCACCTTCAGATCGTGAAAAATTGGAGTCAATACTTTGGAAAAGATTATAAGAGGAAGATTCAATGGGAAGGTGGTCCTGAATCCAAGGTGGTTCTGAGTAAGAGTGACTCAGAATATTTGAGACTGGAAAGTTTGTGGCGGTCAGAAAAGGGTTCGCTGAGTTCGAACAGAAATTACCACAATCTTCTATTCTCGAATCCAAGAGATTATCAAGAGGTGTATGGATTCTGATCTAGGCACAAGTGTGCGGTATTCGATGATCAACTAAGTTTTACGCACAAATCAAACACAATACAAAATTTTGTTTCACCAACTCACACAGTGAAGGTCGTAAGAGTTCGGCAGTTGTATCTTGTCAATTTTATTTGGTAAAAAGTCAATCTTGCAAACCGTTTAACGAGCTGTTAGGTGCCAAAATTCCCTTAAAGACTGTCCCGAGTTCGTACGACTAGTTGCATCCACTTTCACCCAGTATAGGTGTAAGTACGGACCGTAAAACGGCTACCCGTATTACTTAAGGACGGAACCTTACGCAGTGTCCTTTAAACCACCCACTCTGCTAAGGAAGTCCGGACCGTTTACCGGCTACCCATATACCTCACTGAGAAGTAGCTAATCGTTTTTAAAATCAGTAGTCTAAATGAAAATCTTGGCTTGGCTCTATCCTAGTGTGCGTCTCTCTTCTTGCGGCAAGATAAAAACAAACAATGTCGGGGTTGCTCTCCCACAAGAATTCTTGATTTTATGGGTTAAGTTAGAATCGACTATATTTAGCAGTCCCAATTTTAATTTGGTGATCACTGAAGAATTTAAGTGAGCAAAAAAAATGTACGTCTACCGTCCAGTCCCAATTTCCTTTAGAATTATGTGATAAAACAAGAGGGAGAAATTCAGGAAAAGCCGATGCACGCGAAAACAATGATGTATGCTCAGTTAGAAGACTTACAGTGAATCCTCGCAATCTCCATGTGGGATGCTAGACAGAAATTAAAATTATTCTATATGAAATGCAAGCCAATGAAAAACCGCACCTAAGAAGAGAAAGTTCTATTAGCAGGGAAGAAATGAGTTAATTTGTAGCTAAATTGAACGATCTAGGTGCGTCTCAATTAATGTGCAGTGTGTCTTAAGATCCTACGAGCACAATCAAGAATAAAAAATGCTCTAAGAGCCGTATGTGCAGGTCTAACCTAATCGCCACTCAAGTCGGGCCCCACCCTCACCGGAGAGTGAAACAGGCCACGACACACCACAGAAAAAGTCAGAGGTCTTTCTACATACGCGAGAGTCCAAACGGACACCGTTGTAAATAAGCAATTAATTGCAAAAATTTAGAAACTGCAGGAATTAAAAACCCAAACTCTATGCTCTCTCACGACTCGACTCGATCTTAAATTAATTGCGGATTTCGCAGAAGTCGGTGAATTTGTGTCGGTTCTTGAAAAACCACTCCACGTACCGGGTACCTCGCAAGAAAAAAAATAAGAGAGATAGTGTAAGAGAGTGACTCAAAAATATATGAAAAATAAATGATGAAAATAAATTGCAGGAAAAAAAATGGAATTTACAATACGAAATTCGGAGGTCAGACTACCCGAATGCGAAAAATCAAACGAAAATTTTCAAGACAAAATTCTAAGCTGTTTGCCTCCCCGGCAACAGCGCCATCTGACGAGTCCGGAAATGCCGAGTTTTAAAAGTTGTTTTTATGTGTTTGTGCGTTAAATGACATGTCGTGCGTTGTAGGCGGCAATCGGAATCGATCAAGAAAATACCACAAATAATTTATTCAATTTTTAATCTCGTGGTTTTATGTTTATTTTACTTGGGCAAGTACTAAGGTCGATCACAAGGAGGCAAAGAAATAACCTAGAGTTATGTCTATCAAAGTTCGCACACGATTTTCGAGGCGGAAATTTTTTGTTATTTTTAATGCAATAAAGGATGCGGAATGCAAATTCGACCTTTTTTAGGGACTAAAATGTAAATTACGTTCAAATGATGTATGAAAAATATGAAACTTGGCCACAATGTAAAATACGAGGAAATGTACGCGCTATATTTTTTTTGGAATTTTTGGATGCAATATGATTTTTTTGGATTTTTTTAATGCAAACAAAATGATTTTTAATATTTAATTATAATAAATATTAAACCTACTTATTTTCAAGAAATAAAATTATCTAAGATCTATCACTGGGTGATGAATCTCAGAAAAATCCTAAACCCTGAAAATGTGGGGTTTAATACCTACTAAAAATTAAAAACTAAAATATGCAAAATAATTTTTACAGAGCAAAATATGCATGCAAATGCAAATCTTTTTGGGCACAATGTCAAGCACAATTAATTCTACAATATGTGATTTTTCAGGGATTTTTAGACCAATGGTTAATCAACTAAGAATTTCAGAGCAAGAAATGGGTAAAATATGCAAATTTCTACAAAACAATTATTTACTAATTAATCATCAATCACAAAAATGCCCATAATATGGCAAACAATAGAGAATTAATGGTCATGCTATTTTTGGAATGATAAAATAATGTCATGTAGAGGTCCAAAATAAATAGGGAACGCATGGGTATAAATGCAATAAATAAAAAAATAAGACTGCAGAGGACTGAAATGTAAATACCAAGAACTGGGGTGTTGCTTGTGCAAAATGTCCAAGGGGCACGTGCGCCTTGGAATGGCTGGGATGCTGCGTAATTTGAGGGTCTTCTAGGGGGCACTTGCAATTGGCTCGCACAGCCCACGTGCAAATCACGTGCGGATGTAGGCTCGGGGGGAAAGGCTCGGTGCGAGCCTCCACGTGTCGATCAGTCGTACCTCGGGTTGGCACGAGGCTGGTGGCGTGGAGACTGGCTCGAGGAAGGCTCGGCAGCAAATCACAGCCGTTGATGGAAGTTGATCCGACGATGGAGGCCTTGCGTATCTGGGCGGTCAGATCTTGGAGTTGGTGGAGGATCGGACGATCTCCGTTGGCCGACACACGGCTGGCGGACGTCGGGGAAGATGGCGGAGATATCGTTGATGGTGAAGTCGGGGATGGAGGCACGGTTGTGGCCGCCGAGGGTCAAGGCGGAGTAACCGGAGATAGAGAGAGAGTATACCTGGGAGAAGAATAGGGCTCGACGGCGTTGGGAGTGGCCGGAGCCGAGCAGCGATGGTGAGGGGTGCTCTTGCTACAGGCGAAGCACAATGAGGTACTTCGGATCTCGTCGATCCTTGGTTGTTACGGCCAGAGGAGACACACAGCAGATGGATTGCTTTGGGAGCAACATAGTCTCTTAAATAGGTGAAGGGAGTGTCGCCAGAGTAGGAAGGGACTATCGGGGCAGATTTGATCAGATGCAGAGGAATCGGAGATGGATTCGAGGCGGCGGTGCGAGATATTTGCGGGATTTGACTGGCGGCGGAAAGAATTATGGAGGAGAGTTTCGCAGCGGCGTCGGGGATCGGAGGAAAGGAGGATCTGCGACGATCGGAGAAGATCGCGGAGATGGCAGCGAGATTTGCGGGGCAGCGGAGATTGGGAACGAAGGGGGTGAGGAGAACGACGCACAGGCGCCGTCCGATCGAGCGTGATCGGAGGGCGCCTGTCGCGCCACGTGGTGGGGTCGAATGAAGAGGGACGGGGCACGTGCGCGGGAGGCGCGTGTGCAGCACGTGCGGAGGCGTTTGATTTTTTTTATAAAACAAATAAATAATAGAGCAAAAAATGGCTGACACGTGGCAGCACCAGGTGCTGCCACGTGTCAACACCAGAAAATTCGGAAAAATAAATCTTTTGTAAAATCAAAAATAAATAGTAAATGACCTCGGATCAAAAAAGTTTCTTCACAAAAATTGTTCGTCTCGATGAGATCTACAACTTTCATGAAGATATCAAAACTAAAATCGATCAATTGCACAAAGTGATTTTTTTGGGGTATCCTATGTACATAGAACACCTTGATTTTGGGGTTTTGTAATTTTTATGTCATTTTTTAGATCAGATAAAAATTCGGAAAAATTATGGTGAAATCAAAGATAAATAAAGACACATTAATCTAATTTTTTTGGATTTTTATTAATCAATAAAATATGTACATAAAATATTAGGTCAAAAACTGCTAAAATATACAATGTACAAAAGAGGCCCAAAACCCAACTTTCACATACGAGCTCTGATTCACTTGAACTTGGTATTGTTTTAAAGGGAATTGAATGTACATTAGTTCAAA
Source organism: Ottelia alismoides (assembly GCA_037367405.1). Taxonomy (NCBI): domain Eukaryota; kingdom Viridiplantae; phylum Streptophyta; class Magnoliopsida; order Alismatales; family Hydrocharitaceae; genus Ottelia; species Ottelia alismoides. The sequence continues at coordinate 670,896 of JAZKJV010000702.1, forward strand.
AGTGAGTAGGATTAAAACAGACACTGGATGAGGGAGATAAGAGGGTTTTAGTTTGAAAATCCTGAAATTAGGGTTTGGGTTTTTGGTCTGCTTATTTGGGTTAGTTATTTTTTGTATTTTTACTTTATTCTTGTTAGTGATATGTACACAGTAGAAGTGGTTTTGAGTCATTCAGAGTTAACATGAATGGGTTAAAAATCCAGGAAGTTAGGCTATTTACATGTCACTTTTGGCATGGATTTTTGGCTTCTTATTTTGTGCAGACTTGAAAAGCATAAACATTGGAGTTCCATCTTCTGGCAATTGGCGATGTGTTGATGACATCCGTGGTATTTACACGATTGGCACCTGTGAACGGAGGGTAGATATTAATGAGACTAAGGTCGAATTTGATCTTGTTGCTTTTATCCAGGAATTCAAGCCTTTTGGTTAGAATGATGATCTAGTTGAGATTTTTGAGTATGAACATGACTTGACTACTTCCATAGATGAGTTCGTTCCTTTTGGTTTTGACCTAGGAGAGACCTTGCAGGATGACCCTGACCTTGCTTTTTCCCATGATGAGTTCGTTTCTTTTCACTTTGACATTTGCGGCACCTAAGGCTGGACTTAGCCACATAACATCCACTGACCCCTCCGTGCCTTCTCACACCACGACCACTGAGGATCTTCACCAGGATGATCTTGATCAGCTTCTGTCCATTATGAATCCTGACACCGACCTACACCTTATCAGATCCATTCCTCATCAATCCAACAAGAAGGTTTGCTTTCAACCTTCTTAACCTTTGTATACCCACTCTATTGTACATTTTCTTTCGTTTATCTCTGTCCATCTACCATATTGCTCATCCACCCGACTTTCGGGTGTGCCTTGCTTAGGACATACTTTTTCCTAAGTATTGGGGGGGGGGTGTGGATGAGCCGAGTGTTCTTTCTTCGTTCTGTTTTATCACTCTTGTTTTTGTCTATACTTATGGCTCTTTTACCCTAAGTATAGGGGGAGTGTTGCGTACATTCTCTTTGATTTTTCTTCTGTCATTATTTATCTTTTCTTCTTTTTCTTCTCATATTTCTTTTTCTACCAAAAATGTGTCGTTCCTTTTTGTCAATCTTCTATAATTAGGACATACTTTGTCCTAAGTATAGGGGGTGTGCACCTTGAGTTCTTTCATTCTTCGATCCTCTCCATTGTCTCCTCTCCTTATCTATACTTAGGATAGCTTACCCTAAGTATAGGGGGAGACAGTCTGAGTACGATTTGTTCATTCCCACCCTTGACCCTCCCTACCTTGTACACAGTCGGCTATATTTAGGATTATTTGATCATATGTATAGGGGGGATGGTCGACTTCTCATATATTTATTAGTTTATTCTTTAGACTTTTTATGCTCAGTACGAGTTATGTCTTTTCTTTTTCTCTATGATCTATGAGGACATAGCTCAAGCTAAGTACATGAGGGTCGTATCTACTACGTATATACTTTAGCCATAACTCATATTTTCGTATTTTCAATAATAATTATGGCTAAAAATTCTATATAACTATCTATTAAAATTCATTAAAATCACTTAATAAAAGATGTTGATTATTCCTCAAATGCTTTTTGTATTTACCGACTAAGAAAGGTAAAATATTTTTTTGCAAAATATTTGAAAAATAGTTTGAAATCTTTTTGAAAAATATTTTGAAAACATTATTTGTAAAATGTTTAATTAAATATTTTCAACCTTTGTAAAAAGATTTTGTTTGCAAAAAATTCTTTTCTTTGAATGAAATAAAAATGTTTAAAAAAATCATTTGCAAATGTTTGAAAAATATTTGCAAAAATATTTTGAAAAATCTATATATATTGTTTGAAGAATCTTTGCAAAATGATTTTCAAATGTGTGAAAATGTTTGTAAAAACTCCTTGTAAAAATTATTTTGGACTATAGTTTTCAAAATTGTTTGCAAAATCTTTTTCAAATAAGTTTGAGGAATACATCACCCTGAATTTCTTTGTTAATTGTATAAATATACCTATAAAAATGATCACTTACCCTTTGTATATTCTTAAAAATCTAATTCTTGTAAATATAAGATGCATTTCCATGTAAATATTTGTACCTAGTTTTCATCCAAAATATTTTGTTTTTAAAAAGCACAAAAACATTTCCAAAACTAAATTCCAAAAATATTTGCAAAAATCTGTTTGAAAATTGCCAAAAATTGCATGTGCATCATCTTTTTCAAAAATACATAAAGAGTTCAAAACTTTGAAAATTACATCACAAAATATTTTCTGCATTATGCATAGCATTTACATTTTTCAGATTAGGTTTGATAATCGAACAAGTTTAAGTAAAATCCGAAGATCGGAGTTTGGTTGAACCTTAAATCTACCTAATTAATATGAACCTTATAGCAACTGAAATTGAGGTACTTCAAATATAGTTGACTTAATTCTTTGAGAATCACGAGACTTATTTCAATGCCCTAAGTAGTGTATTTCGGAGCACACGCATGGCTCTTGTCGATAATGACCTAACTTGGACACCTGCACCTTTCACTTGGCTCAACTCAGTTTGAGTGGTGAGAAGATTGAACTTGCCAGTATAAGATGCACACAAGTGGAAACATTTGTCCTCGTCTAGGGAGGGAAGTGCACCTCAACCCGTCCAATAGCAGATATGCCTAAAGACATGAGAGTGTGAGTTGCAATAATGCTTCAAAATAGGGATATTCTACTAGCTCAAGAGTAAAAATTCCTTATGTAAACATTGTTGTATATAGTATTAAAAAACTCCAAAAAAGTGGACATGCCTGATTGAAAGTAAAATGTCTGTCGGAGTGTACATATTTGTATACTCGATAAAGCAAGCGTGAGCTTCAAAGTCATATCATGTGAGCATGTAGCTAGATGACTTGACTACACTGGTCTTGCATCCTAGGATAGGTAGTTACACTGGTACCGTCCATTCTTCTCTTCACCCCCTCTTGAGCTTGTTGTCACTTGAACTTAGAAGAGAATACCCCACTCCTCGAGGAAGGAGTTGCTGGATTGAGGAATCACTAGGTTGTCATGCTGGAGAAGTCAGTCTCTTTGTCATTTCAGTTGAGGGGAGCCACTAGCACATACACTGTACGAGTTAGATTCATAGTCATAAGGATTTGCATATGAGTTAAAATATTCGGACCTGGTTATTGAGGGGACTTGAGCAAAGTTTTGAGATTCTCGAAGGCTGTTGGATTTCAAATCTGATTCCCAATATGGTTCCGCCCACACTAAAATTCTAAAGGTCCGACTGAGCTCCAAACTTTGATTTTATGAAGATATGTTTTAAAAATATAACTTAATCCATCTTTCTTTTCTTTTCTTTTCTTTTGTTTTCATTTTCTGCACTTATTACATAAGTGTTTGCTAGGGACTAGCAAAGGCAAGTATGGACGGATGATGAATCTTTATATCATCACCTTTATTCTATCATTTTGGTCTTAAAAACCCTTAATTTGCATAAATTAACATTCATGCATTGTTGTACAAATTGTGTATAAAATACTATTTTTAATACTGGAATTATAGAATAAAGAAAAGAAAAGAAAAAGAATAAAATATCAAAAGATAAGGGCTATCAATACAATAAAAATCCCTTTTATTAATTCATTCTTTATTCATTTTAGGGACCTATTTTATTTTCTACTTTTTATATCTCAAATAAATAAACTTTGTACATAAAATTGTAGATAATAAAACATAGAAAAATACAAAATTGATTTCACATAAAAATAATGTACAGAATAAAAGTTACAGTCTAAATAAAACTCCAAAATCGTAACTTCCCAGACCCATATATCTCAAATAAAAACTCAAAATGTATCAAAGTCACTTTTATTGTATATATATTTTAATAATCTATTTAATGAAGTCAGTTTCATAATTTTTTGGAGTAAGGTGTGAAAGTTAGCTTTTGGAATCCTATTGTATAATATACTCGATTAAAATAATCATTTTATTTATTCTTTATTATTTTTATAATCTTATATCTTTATAATTTTATAAATATTATTTATAATATATGTACATATTAAAACTAGAATAAAATAATAAAGAAAACATTTAAATAAAATATGTTTATACAACATATAGATCAAATACCTATAATTATACATATACAATTAATAGACCTATTTATTTAAGTGTATATATTATATTATAAAAATATAATAAAAATATATTCAAGTACCTAAAAATAAGTTATAAGTATATAAAATAATAAAATAAAATAATAAAATCAAATATACAAAATAAAAATAAAAGACACAAAATATAGATAACCCTAAAGTGTAACTTGTAATTATATACCTCTAAAAAATCATAATAAAATACTTTATAAAATAATAAGCATTTTTTATTTTATAACCTAAAATTAATAAAATCATCTCTTATTTATTATCAAAATTCTTAATAATTTCGCCTTGCCTTTTTTTCTAGTTGGTCCACGTGGACCCATGGCCTCAATTTAGCAAAATTTGGTCGAATTTCTGTCGAATATACATACACACACACACACGATTGAAATCGAAATTCGACAGAAATGGTCGAAATGATAGAAATATGGGGGCCCTAGTACAAAAAATGACAGAAATGACCGAACTTTCGATCGAAATTCGACCGAAATTCTGTTTGGTCGGTCACCGAAATGGTGACCGAAACCGATATTTAAGGCCTTTCATGGACCGACTAGGGGGAGTCAAGAGTTGACCCTGATCAACTCTTCTCCCTGGGCACGTGACTTGTTAGAACCTATGTTTTGACCCATGCTCGACATTTTTCCATGATCGATGTATTCGTCGATTGGGATGGATTCATTAGCATCTTTTCTTCCTCGTTCATCGAGCAAACATGCCCAGTTGTTATCTCATGGATTAGAGATCTGCATTGTTTGATGATGCACCTTGTTCTTTGGACCCGCTCGTTCACCTGTACATAGCCATCCCTGATTCTTTCTCTCGAATTTGAACCTCCTTTGACCAAGTTTTGGCGTTCCTCCTTTGCTCTAGATCGACTCATGTGACAGGGGAGCCTCCAGTAGCTTTGAGCGAGGTCCAGCGAGGCCTTTGGGTGGCTTCCACCACCATCTCCGCCACATGCCGGCATCGAGGTCAAGCTTCATGGCTCCGTCCATTCGAGGTTCATTTTTTGTGCATTTGTAGCTTAGCATTAGTCCTAGGTTTATTTCTTGCTCTTGGTTTATCATTTAATCGCATCATTTAGCATAAAAATCCACCTTCGAAGTTTGCCAGAGCTTGGTCTCCGGCGAACCTTCCCACTGTGCTTCGCCTGTTGAACGACCTGCCAAACCACCTCACTTTACTTCCTATCTCCTTCTCCACTTCCGTCCACCTTCAGAATCCGTCGTTCCCTTCTGAATCGAGATCTTGACGCTCCTCCTCCGCCATCCACCAGAGCTACCTTTTCCCGAGCCATCCCCACCTCATTTCGACAACTGGAGGGTTGAAGTTTTTGCTTTTGACCCTATTATCCCATTTTGTAGGTACCTAACGTAAGACAGAGGCCTAGGGGTGATTTTGGAGTACGCAGGAGGAACCTGGGTCTCTCTTTCGTCCATGTGGTCGTGAGAGAGCTCTGGTGACGCCGACGCCTTTTGACGCCATCAACCAATAGAGGAGGGTCACAAGAAGAGCTCGGGACATTTTGGAGCTTCAAGGGACACGTCGGAGGGTGGTGATCTAGCTGGTAAAACTTCGTCTCGGCGATGTTCTTCCCAGTTCGTCGTCTTGCCTTTTCCGTCGTTCGATCAAGCGCAGTTCTTCGTGAAGAGTAGGAGGCATCAGATCAAGATGCGCAGCACCGTCCGATCTCGCATGGGGATCTAATCTGAGGCATCAAGTCCGAACCATCATGGCACGAGGAGAAGCCGACTCATGTCCAAGTGAGCGCCATCCGCCCGTTGGCCCACGCCTACGTCTAGGTATTTTACATACTAAAGCCATAATCTTGTAATTTAATTATTAGTCCAAAAACTTCCACTTGCAGTTGTTTAACTTTTGTAATAATTGCACTCAAGCCCCCCAAATGTCTGGTATTTGCTAATAGATCCAGTCCACGTCACCTCACGTGCCTACGCATGTGAGGTGCGTGCATTTTGTAGAGGACCCTTTGCATGTCTTGAATTTTGTATTAGGTCCAAGAACTTTTTAATTACGTTATATTATTTTGTGAAATTCACAGGGTAGACCTCGTTCTTTGTTTTATTTACGAAACTACCCAGTCAGTAGTGTAGTTTCTTTTGTTTTCTCTATTTATTTAGAGTATCATTTGTGCTTGAAAATTGGTGTACATTCCTGATTGCACGTACTTTCACAACCTAATTTTATTTTACAATTTTGGATATTTTTCATATTTATTAAACATTTAAAAATAGCCTTTTATTCCCTACTTAGATTATAAAACCCATAAAAAATATAAAAACTTTTGAAAAATTCCAAAAATTGTATTTACTTATTTTGCTATTTTACGACTCCAGACCAAAAATCTATAAACATTACAAAAGAAAACTCTTAAAAATTAAAAAGACCCAAAAAAACCTTCATAAAATATAAAAATCATTAAAAACTCCAAAAATATTATTTTCTATCTCTGAATTTTCTATATATTATTATAGCAAAATTAATTTGGAAAATTTTGGACTTAATTTTCTATTTTTAATTTCCATTTCAATTTCTGGTATTTAATTAAACCTTGATTTAAGGTATTTTTAAATTTAAAAATCTATGAAAATTACCAAAAATTTCCAAAAAACTAGAAAATATAAAAAAAACCCTAAAGATTTTATCTGTATTATTTTGATTTTTTTTATTTCTATTTACATTTATATTAGTTTATATTATATTGTATATATACTCTATATTATAACTATATTATATATTTTTTAAAAGAAAAAAATACAAAATATAAAAATATAAAAAGAAAACATAAAAGCAGAAAATTAAAATCAAAATAATAAATAATAAAAAGTGTAAAAAATTAAAATTAAAAACCCACAAAAAGAATTATAGAGAAAGTCTTATAATAACTATTTTGTATTCATTTCCCCAATCTATCCTTTTCTGTCTACATACTTGCACATTATACACATCTATTGTAGAGTTATAATAAATTTTAACTCCACATTTTATTTTCATTGCTTGGTCATTGATTGTGGGTTAATTGTTGTCTGAAGTCGAGTTTCGTGAGCGGTCACCGCATCGACCAGATCTCTCGTCTTATGAGATTTTTAGACCCTCGCAAAATCCTCTTCAAGAATGCTATGAAAGAAGAAATGAATGTCTTGGTCAAAAGTAATCCATGGGATATTGTTGATGCTCCTAAGGATGCTCATCTTGTTAGGTCTAAATGAGTCTACACGATCGAAACATTGATAGATTCAAAGCTCACTTTGTGGTTAGAGGATACAACCGAAAATATGAGATTGACTACCTGGAGATATTTGCCTGTTACCAAGATGAATATGACCATGGTTGTTATTTGCCTATAAACTCATTTTCATGGTAACTGTATCAATTATATCTGAAAAATGCTTTCTTGAATGGTGATCTTAAAGGAGTGTATATGAAAATGCTGCACATGTTTAAGAAGGACAACAAGTGCTGTATACTAAAAAGTTCTTTATATGGACTAAAGCAATCACCAATGGCTTGGTTTGAATGTCTCTATGTGGTAAAATGATTAGGAATGGGATACCCAAGTGAATGGAGATCATAACTTATTTATAAAGAGGAATGGCGAGAAAAGATCTACTCTTTTGGTATATGTCGATGACATGATCCTTAAAGAAGATGACAAAAGGGAACTTTCCAGGATAAAGAAAAATACTTGGAACTGAATTTGAACTGAAGGACTTGTGGAAGTTAAAGTACTTCCTGGGTATGGAGATGGCTCGACTCCATAAGGTATGTGTCCAAGTCAATGAAATACACTCTAGACTTATTGAAGGATTGTAACATGTTGGGATGCAAGCATACTACTAGTTCTATTGAGGCTAATCATAAACTAAATAAAGAAGATGCTGAGCTTCTTGATGATGCAAGAATGGATATGTATCAAAGATTGGGGAGAAAATTGATCTATCTTAACCTTATTAGACCAAATATTACATACGCTATAAATGTCTTGAGTCAATTCATGCATGTTCCTACCACCTCTCATGCTAATGCGATATATAAAATTCCGTGCTACATAAAAGGATCACCAAGAAAAGGTCTTATGCTCAAGAAAAAAATCCTGAAGTCACTATTGAAGGATATACTGATGTTGATTGAGATGGATCCGTTTATGACAGAGGATCCACCTCAGGTTATGAGGTTTATCTACGCGAACATTTGGTTATTTGGAGAAATAAGAAGCAAAATGTGGTTTCAAGATCAAGTGCTAGTGCAGAATATTTGGCTCCTGCCTATAGCATTACATAAATTCTATGGCTAAAAATTCTGCTCCATGACTTATGCATCAAAGTTAGTATGAGAATGAAGAGATTTTTTTAACAACAAGGATGCAATAAACTTGGCTAACAATCATGTAATGTATGACGGAAAGAAGCATTTGGAATTTGGTAGATACTTCATCTGTACAAAGATTGATGACTGGATTGTTGTGTCTTCCTTACCTGAAGTCTACCGATCAGGTTGATGATCTCTTTACAAAGGCATTACCTATGGTACAATTTAAATTGAATGTAGGCAAGTTAAGCATGGTGGAAATGCATGCCTAACTTGAGGGGGGATGTTGAGTTATCATGCTTATATAGGTAAATGGATCTTTGGATGAGGAATTGTTTACCATTTCTTTTATATATTGTACTCATCCTCCTCATTAGTTTTTCATCTTAGTGAAGAAATCCCTAATCTCTAGTCAGAGATATTAGGGATTGAGAGCCTCATGTGATTTTTCCCTCTGTGTAGGATTTTCCACGTAAATCATTGTCTCCATCTTTATATGTGCTTTGTGTGTGATTCTAACATGACTGAAGGACTTGGGGAGCTTAAAATATCTTCTAGGTATTGAGATGATTCGATATCTTGGAGGTATGAGTTTAAGTCAATGGAAATACACTTTGGACTTATTGAAGGATTGTGGGATGTTAAATGTTAGAATGTAAGCTTACTACTAATCCTATTAAGGAAAATCATAAACTCAAAAAAGAGGATGACAAGCTTCTTGATGACGCAGCAAAGGAAAGGTATCAAAGATCGGTGGGAAAATTTATATATCTTTACCCTTAGTAGACCATATATAACATATGTTGTAAATGTGGTGAGTTAATTCATGCATGCTGCTACCACCTCTCATGCTAATGCAGAATTATGTGTTATATAAAAGGATCAACATGGAAATCTCTTATGTTGAAGAAAAATCTTGATGTTACAATTGAAGGATACATTGATGTTGATTGGGCTAGCTCCATTGATAACATAGGATCCACCTAGGGTTATGCAGTTTATCTATGTAGAAATTTGGTTGTTTGGAGAGGTAAGAAACTGAATGTGGTTTCAAGATCAAGTGATGGAGTTGAATATCATGCTTTTGCAAATGGTATTACGGAATTGTATGGCTAAAAATTCTGCTTCATGAGTTGGCCATCCAAGTCAGTATGTCAATGAAGATGCTTTATGACAACAAAGCTGCAATAAACCTTGTCAACAATCCTGTAATGCATGATAGGATGAAACATTTGGAGATTGACAGATACTTCATCTGTGAGAAGATTGATGTTGGATTGCCATGTCTTCCTTACCTGAAGAGTCTCCGAATCAGGTTGTTGATCTCTTCACAAAGGACCTGCCTACGACACAATTTGAGTTGAATGTAGACAAGTTGAGTATGATGGATATGTGTAGCCAACTGGAGAAGGAGTGTTGAGTTATTGTACCTATATGGGTAAAGGACCATTTAACGGTCTTTTTCTATATAATGTAATCATCCCCCTCATTGGAATTGAGTTTTGGTGAAGAGAGCCCTAATCTCTTCCACGCAAATCCCGACTTCCATGATTCTAACAAATTGGGAATCATCCATTGATTTAAACCAAGTGAAAGTGACATACAGGACAAACCACTGATTGGGGAGTACAATGTTAGATGGAAGAAAGGACCAGAGAAATAAAAAAGAACTTCTTCAACAACAAAGGAAGAAACACTGCCCTTCAAGAGGATTAAACTACAACGGCAATTGACGTGCATTCCATCAAGAGATCACTCCTGATGGAACGAAAAAAACCATGATCCATTTAATTTCATGCAAATCGGGCCGAGTAGCTCAACTCCAAAGTGTGAAAGGGCTCGATCAATCTGTTCATACAGTTAGATTCCCGAATGGAGAAGATTGGGATTGTTCCACCAGAACTAATGTTGCCAAGTCTGGAGTTGCTTCTGACGAACATTGAGAGGTGGAGAAGATGTGTACATCCAATGGAGACGTCCAATTGAGAGGTGGAGAAGATATTATTATGGTCGACTCCTAATGGGATCAGTCAAGCACAACTTCTGCAGTATACAGTTGGATTTTGAAGTACTGAAGTCAATATCCACTGGTATTTCTTCAACTTTGCTTGATCCACCTTAAATTACATAAAAAAGAACGCAAAACACCCTGTTCTACTACAGAGAAGAGATCCTTTTACACATCTAATGCAAGCAGGCATCATCCTTCATCTTATGCTCCCCATTTTACTCTGTCTTCTTTATCTTTGCCGATGCCGATGCCGGTGCCGGTTGAGGCGTTGTGCTACGGAGGGACTCAGGGTACAACCACCTCTTCAATCCACTCGCGTCGAACAGCTTCCTGCTCAGTGCATCTCTCTCTGAACCTCCCAGCCTTGTGAAGTAGAACCACCGGCTTGTCCACTCAAACAGCTCCGGTGCCATCGTCCACACCCAGAAGAATATCCTGAACCAAGATGGCGAGACCACGTACCTCCTCCCTCGGCAAGCAGCTTCCACAGCGTCCTTCGCGCAGTTCTCCGCATAGTTCACTGGCGTCAACGCCATCTCCACCTACTCGCCCCCCACAAACAGCAGTTGTTATGACATCTTGTTTAGATTGTAATCAATAAGATATGAACACAAGAATGCTCGCTTACATCTCTCATTTCTTGGTCTACCGTCATGTCCCCCTCTCTAGACAAGAACTTGCCTTGGGATATCTCCGACTCCGTCAATCCGGGCATCAATATCGTGATGCCGACATCTCCAAAGAGTTCGATACGCAGCGTCTCGTAGAAGTTTGTTAGTGCTGCTTTGCTTGCCTGCAAGATGGTGGCTACACGAATTGAGCAAGCGGTGAATTAGAGTAGTCTCGGCAATCCAACACGGATGTATAGTCTTACATTGTAGAAGCTCAGGCGTGCCGCAGGGAGGTAGCTGGTGACGGCAGAGGTGACGAGGATTCGGCCATGGCTTTTTTTAAGATGAGGAAGCGCGAAGAACGTCGTGTGGATTGAACCCCAGAAGTTAGTGTCCTGAAAATGCAAAGATTGTTCAAGTGAAGGCTTTCATGTCAGCACAGACAGATTGTTGATGTCGCGCATATAGTCGACAGAACTTTTTTCGAGTAAATTACCAAGACAGGTGCATAATTTGCAGGTTCCATTGCATCTTCGAACAAGAACATGCTCAGGATTCCGGCATTAGTCACCAGATGATTCACTAGAATGAGCAAACGAAAGTGTAATCAGCAAGCATTCCATCGATACTTTTGGCAAAGAACAGAAAAATGGAATGGGTTGCTCACATCTGCCAAAGTGGTTCATGGTAACCTCGACGATCCGCTTACAATCCTCTGGTTTCGAGACATCTGCCGACACGACAAGGGCGTCGGGGCACCCGAGTCCTGCTGCCCTTTCGGCTATCGTCTTGAGCCGGTCTTCCCTCCTCGCAACGAGAGCAAGGCATGCACCTCTCTTCGCGTACTGATACGCAATTTGCTGGTGAATCATGTCCAGAAAGTTGCATCAAACACTTGGAGTTGCGGATCTCGTTACACATATAAGTCAAATATTGATTTGGAATATGATTTTGTATTGGATATTTGTCAAATATGAATACATACATGGATCAAATCATTATGGAACATGAAACGATTTAAATAAAGATCATATAAAAAGATAAATACAAATTGTATGATGAATAATACAAATACTATTCAACTATTTTCAACGGGGACTGCAAGTGAAGGGGGAAACCACAAAGAGGATGGTTATTAGGTTGACAAGGAGAGGATGTAGGTGCGTAGGCTCTAGTGATGGAACCCACATCTTCGGATATAGATTAGGTTATTGCATTTTGTATATAACAAATCTTTATAACTAAATCCAAATTTAGTTCTCTTTGCCGACCAGCCACCACTCGCAACTCCGCTCGCACAACCCTCTCCACCATCACATCCGACCAACCTTCGCCGTCACCTGACTCGACTACAGCTCTCCATCGCTCCACCTCCAGTCATGTGTCGACGGAGGTGGAGACCAGAGCTCCCCCACAGTGTTCCTCCGTCCTATGACCGCTGCCCTCTTCTCCGGCCATCGAACTCTATGCTCTCCACAGCTGATGCTCGGACGAGTCGAGCCCCTATTCGCGAGTCACGTGCAGGCTCGGTGGCTCGAGCCTTCGCCGTCGGCGACACAACAACCTCAGGGATCCAAACCACGTGCAGCCTGCCACGTGGAGGTTCGATCCCCGAGCTTGAGCCTCCTCCTCTGAACCTCGCTGCATACATGCAAGGCACGTGGCACCGCGAGCAAATTGCATCTGCAACCTTACAAGTTTCACATATTGCAGATAAGTCCCTCCATGACCCTTTTGAGAAGAAACTACTTATTTTTATTGCATTTTAATCCCCAAAACTTCATTTCATCATATCTTTCTCATTTGAATTCCAAAATTTGTAACAATATGTTGTTTTGAAGATATTTTGTGCTCTATCATTTTATATACTTTGTGAACAGATCGGAGCTTGATTTAAGTTGAATATTATTCGAGGATCTATTCTAACCATAGAGGCTAATTTTCGACTTTATCGTTCTATATTATATTGAGAAAAAAATTGACTTCATCTGCAGGAACTCGATTGAAGATATTTAATTTGATTAATTCTTTGTTGATAATTGATCATTTTAATTGAGGAATTACTCGTTGCAGGGGCATAATCGAGGAGTACTTAATTTAATTCTTTGACAATTTATGTAATTACATTATATTTATTTGAGGATTAAATAACATAGAATTTTTAGATCATCTTTTCTTGAGGATTATTTTTGATCTCTTCGTTTGCATGATTATTATTCATTGATTAATCTTTTGCGTGGAAAGAAATTGATAAATATTTTTGAAATTAATCTCTTTTGATCCATGATTTCATTTTGAGGCTTAAATTATCATTTTCTTGGGTTTTTTGGGTTTACTTCCCCCATATACAAGAAGATCTAATCCATCTACCTCCATTTCATTGTGTTTTGAATAACTAGTGGTGATAACCTTTGTCTTCGAGCCTGTGGGCAACCTGTAGGACATCCAAGGAGAAGAGGTGAGATTTGGAAGAGGAGCGGAGTTTGAGCGAGCTATCTGAGCATCATCTGAGGACGCATACACAACAACATTTCTAGGTCTCTGATTAACGAGATCTGGACTCCGATCTAGCTTTAGGTCGACGTGAATTCATCCTTGGAGTCGAATGATCCCTGCAACAACGATCCAAGCTCCATAGTTTCACTACGTGTTCTGACAGATCTAAGCTCGAGGAGGCGAGTCTCCTTTCATGTTCTTCCATAGCACTTCATCTCCATATGATTGAAAGAGAAACAACCTAGATCCAATCTAATGTGTTAATATACACCCAATTCCAATCCATAGGATCAGATCCAAGTAATCCAACCAGAGTCGTTCACCGCCTCCTGCCCTCACATGCGCCTCACGTGCACCTTTAGTGAAACTGCATAATTTCCCCCGCTCATTTTGTAATTTACATACAAATCCTTTGTTTGTTATTGAATAATTGCTACTCAAAAATTCTTTTTTGATTATTTGCATTCGTAGTATTGCATAGAGAAAATCACGTGCACCTTACGAGCCCTTTCTTTTGGTTATTTTGCAACTTATCACCTAAACTCTTTGATTGTGTTGATAAAAGCTTTGTTAATTTTTTAATTGTTTTCTAGCGCTTGTACAATGATTGCATTTGCACTTCATGTACCTGGTTATTTGCTTAATGCGACTTGGAACTTTTAATTTGATCATCAATTGATCAGGAAGCTTTGTTTAATAGCGTTCTAGTCCCTATTCTATTGCATAATATTTTACTCTTATTTTACTTGATTTAATTAGTTGTTATTATCCAAAAATCCCATAAAAATTTGGATAAATACCTAATAACTTGATATAACTCAAATAACTTTTATTTTGAAAACTATTTTGTTTTTTAATTCAAAAACATCACTTATTTCATTGTATGAACTTTTAAAATTAATAAAATTCAAAAAATGTTTGAAAAATTATAAAAAAATCATGTATACATGCTTTGTCATATTATCTCATGTATAAAAAATCAAACAAAAATATAAAAAGAAAACCGTAAAAATAAAAATATTTGAAAAATGTGATGAAAATTATATAAAATCAAAGAAAGATCAAAAAATATGATTTGTCTGATTTTAAAGTAAAAAATACTTTTACGTAACATTATTTTCTAGATAATTTGATTTTATTTTCTATTTTAAAAATGCCAAAAGAATATGTTATAATATTTTATAAATTATTTCAGCTTTAATTCAATATAAAATCCATAAAAATAAAAAAATATCATAAAATCACCAAAAACATTAAAAAAGCGACTCATTCTATAATCTTATTTTAATTTTATATTACATATTTTTAAAAATATAAAAAGGTTTTTATCACTTTTGTATAAATTATATTCATAAATTGATTTTGAAAACTAAAAATAAATAAAAATTTGCAAAATTAATTAAAAATTATACCAGAATATATAAACATATAAAAATTTTAGATTCAATATAAAAAACAAAAAATTCATTAAAAATCCATAAAAAATCGTTAAAATCGTTAAAAATCCTTAAAATTGTAGAAAACTCTTAATTAATAACTACATCAACATTTAGTCGAGAGTTTCTCCATGAGTTTGATACTCCCCACACTTGCCGCTACACATTTGTTAGAAGTATAATAAAAATAATTCAAAGGAATTTCACATTCTCTTTTTCTGCTTGGATCACCTGGTCACCCCAACGAAACTATTCTATCTTCGTTAAGATCAACATTCACATTCATATCTCTATGTATCCTTGATCTAGGGAGTAGAAAAACACATTTACGATCTTTACCGATGAATAGCCTATTTCAACTAAAACAAATGTTACCAGTTGATCATATATACGACATAGTTTGTTTTGTAGTATTACAAAAATTGATCTATGATAATATTAAATATTTTAATATTTGTTCCATATCTTCTGTATAATCCAACTAATATTATTCGTTGAAAATTTATCTTAGATCTATAAATTCACAATGAAATCGCATTCGTATTGCTATAAATGGGTCATGATCCCTCGATTTTTTTCATCTAATCGTCATTAAATTAATAACAATTCCTACAAATTTCATCTAGAAAATACTCATCATTATATAAACCTTTAACAAAAAAATTTCATTCGCTGTGAATTATCAGAATAAAAGACAATCCTACAAGAATCGCCGTGATGGATATGACATAAAAAGATAACTTCAGTTATATTTCAATACTTGGACTTAGAACTTTATCATCGTCATCTTCATATATAACATAACGAAAGGCAAACTCTGCTGACAAAGAAAGAAATTCTGAACGTAATTATTTAGAGTCTGCAAACTCCTGAGAAATACAGTACTGTAGCAATGATGTAGATCTTAAATTTTTATGATGTTCATCACCTTGCACCCTTCTGGTGGAGGTCAAAGGTGGTAATTAAAGAAGAAAGTATAGCTTTATTTAGGGAAGAAAGTATACCTCGCCGATGCCGGAGGAAGCGCCGGTGATGAGGACGACCTTGTCGCGCATGTTCTCGGGGAAGAGGGAGGAGACGGCGGAGAGGAAGAGCCTGAAGAAGCAGAGAGGAGGGAGGAGGAAGAGGAGGAAGAAGAAGGCGAGGGGCGGTGCCGCCACCTTCGCGAAAGCCGTCATCACATCCATCTTTAGTCTACACCTCGCTACCAGTTAATGTCGTCTCGTATTAGTACTTCCCATGCAAAAGGTAATCGACCTGTTCAGGACACGTCTCGCGGCTATGTGGCGTCTCTTCGTTGCAAGCTTTCTCTTGTCAGGGGTAAAGAAAAAAGGTTTATTTACACTTGTACCCTTTTAAGATCATGCAATTGCAGCTATATCCTTACTTTTTTTGAAATAACATTTGTGTCTCTCTATTCTTACAAAATTCAGAGTAGTGCTCTTATGTTGATTGATGTGATATTAACTACAACAAACTGACTTAAGCCAATGAATAAGTTAAAATTCATTGCTATATCTCCCGTAACTAAATACATAATAATGGATGTTTTTCGTTGCTTAATTATTCTTTAAATTCACAAACGAATATCGTATTTGTTCTTGTATTGCTCGCAATGAATCGTGTAAAATGTTATTCATTGATCTATAAATTTCTAATGAATAAGTCCATAAAGAAATCGTCATTAGATATTAACCTTTAACAACGAATATGTTATTCGTTGCTAATTACAAGAATAAAAGATAATTTAACAACAAATATTGTTCGTTGACATACTTTTAACATCCAAAAATATGACAATGAATATTCAAATTATTAGTTAGCTTAGGTCCATTTTGTTGTAATGATTGGAGCATAGATGCAATCACAACAAGACATTAGTGTGAATTTTGTAGAATATATAGGTACAAGTATTATTGCGAGAAAGGTAGGAACATAAATGTAATTTTTGGCAGGATCTTGGAGAGCCGTAGTGTCGAAAAAACTATCAAATTAGATTTTATGCTACTTCTAAAAATAAAGTTACTAACAAAAAATAGTTTAAGAATTTATTGTCTGGTGATTTAATATTTTAACCATTACCATTCACCAGAATGAAATCGACTTACAACAACACATAATTTAATGGATTCAATGGGGATGCCCCATAAGGGCAGCCAACATGGCTGCATCCGCCTCATTTTTCTGCATTTTTTTATTTTTTTGCAAAATATCACCATATATATTCATCTATATATGCTTCATATATGTCATTCGAATTTCACCAGAAACAAGACTCATATGTCCTCCATCTAGAACAGGTCAATTACATCAATGTTTAAACTATTAAAATTACTTTTTCTAGATATAGGGTATGTGAGTATTTATTTCAGGCGAAATTCAACTGACATATAGGAGTGATATGTAGATGAATATTCATGGTGATATTTTGCAAAAAAAATAAAATTACGGAAAAATAGGACGGAGGGAACCTTATATATTTAAGATTGAATGATACCACAACAAATATTCAAAGCATTCTATGTCGTATCATAGCTCTGTTTTTTAGTAATGATTTAGTGTATAGTTATTATGTTTTTGGTGTTCACAATGGATTTATAGCTGTTGATATATTATTAACCACAAATCATACAATACATTTATTTATTGACATTCTCAAGAATTTTTCTTTTAATTATTATTAATTTGGTGACAATAAATACAAATTTTTAACGAATAATATAAACTATTAGCAAGGAATATACATGAAATCCATTTACCAATCAAAGAATAAAAATAATTTTTGGTGTATACTATTTTTTATATCACTATAACAAAATTGGACTATAGTGATATTTTTATAGAATTCCATCACGAAATTAACCAATATTAAATATAAAATGGTGATATTATTCATTTGAAATGATTTTTTACACTTGAAATTGGCAATGAATAGAATATCCTCACTATATCATTAGCTACTGCGCAAACAACAACATTTATCTATTGCTATTTTGTAAATTTTAACTAGTTATTGTTAAATTATGAACTAAAAAATTAGCCAAAATAATAATAAATAGTAATAAGAATGCATGCATTTACATATGTTGTCGTTTCACAGAGAACATGGATACTTTTTAATTTTGCCGAATACATATTTTTCATCTTTGCTAGGGATGAAAACGGATATGGATATATTCTATTTATCATATTCGAAAAGTATAGGATATGGATATTCGTATTTGAATATTAATTGAATACATTTTGGATATGGATATAGGTTGTAAAGATTTTCCGGATATCGATATGGATATGATAATATCTTGAATAGTTGAATCTAAATCCAAATATCCGAAAATAATATTTAATATTAATTTACATATTAGTTAATATAATATAAGACACAACCCCATGTTATAATATTAGTATTATATATATATATATATATATATATATAATGAGGAAAGGGAGCCTACATCCTGATGTAGGTAACTTACCTACATCACACTTGTGTTTTTCCAATTTTTTTTACTTTTTTTGAAAAATGCTTCCGTGGATTTTCATAACTATATCCCTCTAATATGTCATTCAAATTTCGTCAGAAACAGAGACTCCTACGGCCTCCATCCAGACAGTCATTTTTTAATGGTCACAGATTTGCTATATTTTTCATGTTCTGGATGAAGGCCATAGGATTCTCCGTTTCTGACGAAATTTGAATGACATATTAGAGGGATATAGTTATGAAAATCCACGGAAGCATTTTTCAAAAAAAGTAAAAAAAATTGGAAAAACACAAGTGTGATGTAGGTAAGTTACCTACATCAGGATGTAGGCTCCCTTTCCTCATATATAATACAATATATCAATCATATTAATAAACTTCCATTTTTTGGATGGACACGAACAAAAATTACGAAACCCTATCCCATTTTTGCTTCTGGTTAAGGATGTTACCTCGATGATCTCTTTTGTGACGATGCAACTTATTTGTATTTCATATTCATATTTTAAAATCATTGTGAACTTTGATTAAATATCAATTCGTATTCGTATGTGATCTTTAATAGATATGTATTCAGATTCCATATTTATTGGATCCATATTTGGATTCACGCTTTACTTGATTCATATTTAAATTAGCTCTGTATTCGATCCATATTCGGATCTGCTCTATTCGATCCATATTCGAGTTCGATAAATATCCGATTCATATCCATATTTTTAAGGATGTGGTTTCCTTAATGCATATCCGAATCATATCCGTATGGATATGAAAATATGCGTATATGATATGTATCTATCCATTTTCATCCCTAATCTTTGCATCACCCAAGCTTACAAATAGGAACATCACATTCTACTCTTTGACAAATACGAATCTTGAGATGTAATTCTTCTTGTATTTCTTCATGCTATAAACAAATAATAAAAACTCCAATAATAGAGTCAACATGTTAAATAGGTTACATCAAAAAACATGTTAAATAGGTCAGGAACCCAACAATTTACAAGAATCAGCTTTCCCGATAATGGTCCAAGTCCGAAGCTTTACCAATACTATCAAAACGGATTTCTCCTGACAGTGGAAAAGACTATCTGAAAGGTAAACTCACACCTGCAAAAAGATAGGAAGAAAATACTATCTCGTACGGCGTTACGAGAAATAAGCGTAAATATAAGTGAAATATAAGTGGAAGAAGCATGCATTCTTTGTATTTAAATGATCTTGGAAGTGCTATCATTCGTGGATATCCCATATGTGATTCTTACCTATCTGATTGACATCCATATTTGTATTTTGAGGATATGAAGGTCTACATTTCTCTCTGGTGCTTTGTATCTAAATTTACATGGAAAACTATTACAGTTTAGAAAGAAAAAGTTTTGAATCCTCCCCAACAATGATTGGGAAGGAGGCTATCTTCAATACTTATTCCTTTGAATAAAGATTCTGTTTCTCTTTTAAAAAAGGCCAGAAACCTTAAACATCCTGCTATTTGTAAAGTCATGAAGTAACATCAAAGCCCCCCTACATGTCTATTTTAAATAGAAGAGTAAACGCACTGTGCATCGTATAATACGCTTTCATTGAATTAGTAGATCATAGTTACAAGAAGCTAGTTCTGTGAAGCATTCGGCAAAACAAACGTTTCATTAAAAAGGATGATAGATAACAGTTACAACCTTTGATATGAACAAACTGCAGTATAGTTTGAACACGAAAACAAGATTTAGACATCAGAGAGCACAATGGTAAGCATGGAGATGTCAGGAGCCGCAAACAGTACCTGTAACGTTAGATATATCTGACTTCTTTTGTTACCTGTAGTCGAAGCAAAATGAATAGCGACACTGCCTCAACTTTAATATATCTTTCTGCCAAGATCATCTCTCTTCGTCCCATCCAGGGATGTTGGCAGTGGCCTCATTGACCTTCTTAACAAGGGCTACCTAAACAGAGATAATTGCCTGAGAGTGAGATCGACATAGAAAAATACAGAGCGAAATACGAGAGTTCGTTTTTAAACAAGTAGACGAAATATCATAGCTTCTGATGCAAATGGACAAATACCAAAAAAGCATACGTATACCACATAGGCCTAACATTAAGGTTTTTTTTCCATTAAGAACTCTGATGTTGTTTGGACGAAATGATAAATTGGTACAATTGTATACACTAGAAATAATATTTCCATTAAATGGATTACAAATCAAATGGAAAAAAGTCCCTCGCAGTCTTATGACAGCTGTACTCGTGATGGATAATCCAGGACTTGAAGTTGCAGTTAAAGCAGCACCAGGCACTAGCAGGACACGGAGTGAACGTGTTCTTGCCATGAGCGGGGGAGATACTGAGAGTGTTCTCTGTGCAAGTAAACAACAGTGCTTAAAACAATGTGGGCTCTTGGCATGGGTGGCAGGAGAAGGTTAGAGAAGGCAAAGGAAATGGCTTGCAGCGAGGTAGTTGATGAAGATGGTGTGGAAGAGGAGGGGTTCACATTTTTCCTTCTTCCAAGAAGCTTTCTGCAGAAACTGGTGAACGAACTATTTTCATTTGATTGCTCCTTACAATGTTATTCAAATTCTCATTTTGAAAATTTTGGGTTAGAAGTTGACGTATGCGCTTAGTGATGCGGTGCATCACATGCATTCAAGCATTTCAGAGATCTTTGAGATATTTTGGTCACGTCTTTTGAGATCATATTTTTCTGGGACGTGCATCCCAGGTGCATGTACAGCAGATGAGATCATATCTTTCTGGAACGTGCATCTCAAGATATTTATGCAGAAGGCTGACACAACTTTTCCTTTAATACCTAAAAGGAAAAAATATTTACATAGGATTGCTGATGTGAATCTACTCGTACTGTTTGTCTCCACCCTCGTTCATGCTGCTCCCCTCCATGATCATATAGATCAGAAAGCTACCAAACCATTGTGCCGCCCCCAAGATTTTCCATGAAATCCTTCAGAATAAGCGCTTTTTGTTCTACTTATCTTTCGTTGTTAGGATTGAGTGTCCACAGAACTTACATAGTTTAAATAAATTGTTTTTATCTTGTAATGCTTCGTAGCCTCGCATATAATTTTTATGCTCCAAAATATAGGTTTAAACTAGTATTTCCTTATGACAACTTATAACAGCAGTTAGGAAACTCCAGAAAAGAATATCACAATAATTCAATTATGTAAAACCATTGTACTGGAACGTGCAAATAGATGTACACATTTGAGAAGTAAAATGAAAAAAAAACATTTAGTTCTGTCAACAAATCGATTTGAATACAATTAAACGAAGCAGTTCTGTTTGATTAGAACCCTGTATTTATGATTCAGCAATTTTTGTGGCGTTCATGGAGACAATAGGGGTGGTGTGCTATTGCTAATTGCATGGGAGGAAGTTCATCGGGCTTTTTTTGAGGGAGGTATGAGATAAATAAACACTAGACTTTGAATGAACGCTTCTAGGTCCACACATCATAAAGACTAAATGTGGTGAGGCAGATATATTAAGTCAAGTTGTTCATAACATACCACGCTTTCCGGAACACCTGGAGGAGGTAATGAGAGGTTCCTTGGAGGAGGACCTTGGAGATATGATCTTTTATCAAAGCGCCACTCTCCAATTTGTCCATATGTCAGCTTACCCTACACAAACATCACAAACATGTGAAACAATTGCAATAAAATATCTTAACCAATTAAAAGCATGATTTGCCGATATGAAACTAAACAGACATTCACGAATTCAGAAGGTGAAGCCTTCTCCCACTTTAAGTAGGGTCAGCTACATGGATTCTTGCTCAAATCCATGTTGAAAGATCCGACTAATTTTTATGCTGGTGGTCGGCTACCATTCAAAAAGACCATCTACTATTGACTACCAAGTGGCATATCCTGCACCACCTAACATGAGAGCAAGTTATAAGCACCTGCATATTATAATCACATCCATACGTGTAGTGGATGATAAATGTTTTCCCAACTTCTTCATCCCAAGGAGGCTGCACGTTGAACAACATAACTTAGAGTAAGAGAAAGGGAAGTGGAAAGTCATTTTAAGCTTTAATAGAAGTAAAAGCTAATGTTTATGCAGTGGGTAAGAGGACCTGAATCATAAAATCCTTGCGAAGAATGTGTTTGACATTATGCAAAGCACTTGCAACGGCATATGCATACCTAATTGATGGTAGCACCACAAGGAAACAATGAGTATATCGTCTCCAAAAAAGATATCAAAGCAACCAGCTAAATCGTCAGACAACTCTACATATTTATATTGCATACTCACATTTCCAGAACCCATCCAAAAGCTTTGTCAGATTCCTGATCATTTTTCATTTTCAAAGAGACATTCATCCATGTGGGTGCAATTGCTTCCAGTTGGGACTGCAACAATAAAGCCACAGTGTTGAACTGTAATGTAGCAATCAACCAACTCGATTTTTCTTCTTCAAGTTTTTGCTCTTAGAGAGGGAAAACTTGCCCGTAGTATAATAACTGGAGAGTTCCCAATTGGGTCAATATTTGTCACTGGCCCCTTCTCGTCGGAATAGTATTTCCGGATAATTTTCTCATTCTCGGCAGGCTTGATGTAGAAAAATGGGAATGCAGCGGGACTGGATCCATCTGCCAAGTTTGGAAGAGGATTGACAAATATGTGATCTGGTTCTGCCATAAGTATGTAACTGCAAGTTCTTTTCTGCATCAGTTTTTCAATAAATTTATGTTCCCAAGAACGAACAAATTGTCTTTGAATGGACGACTACTCACTCCTCTTCAATTTCTGCTTTCTCAAGCCACTGCACAAAAGCCCATGGCCTGTTCAACACGATGTATCCCTGCATGCCAACAGTTTTTTCAACCATTAGATATTCTAAATTATAATGTCTCTGGCTCTTTCTTACGAATTAATATAATTATTCCTTGTGCTCTTTGAAAATGTCTCTGGGCAGACTGGGCTATTCACTTCTAGAATCATACTGCTGTTCATTTTGTTCATCATTTTTTTTTGAGAAAGAACATTTGCATACAACTTGAGTTCCGTATGTGCTCTCCTATCTATATAAAAGATCAGTTTACAGATACTCATAAATATATATATAGTTAGTTATAATCCTATCGAAATAAAGTGATAGAAAATGTACTTGTCTACACATCAACAGTTCAAAATAAAGGCTACCTAGAATTATGTTTACCACTATAACAACCATGAAAAGCTGAACCGTGTGGGCGATGGTACAAATTCTGATTGAATTCTTATTTTCTTAGTAAAGGATGATCACCCAAAATAAGTCATCATCCACAACAATAGTAGTAAACTATGAAAAAATGGGCAAGCTGAGTTCTAAGTCATACTCTTTGTAGGTGACTATACTCAGTTTAACTGGCACATTTTTCCAATCTTCATTTTATAAAGCAAAAAAGATTTGGGTTTTTATCATTTGTGCTCTTCTTAATTATTGCAATATGAATTATGTTCCTTTTTTGGAATATCAGTCGCGTCCCTAATTTCTTGTGGATTTATCACTTGTGCACTTCAGTTAGTTTGGTTGTTAATGAGTTAACCTAAACCATGATTTACGCAAACCATGGTGAAGCTGAAAGGGACATAATGGTCAGGGTGTAATTTTCTGGAATTATGAGTCTCGACACGGCTTCTTTGAAAAAGTTCTAGTGGTTCATCTAACGGTTAATGATAGAGATGATAATATAAACTGTACACATGGGATACGTGTATAGATCTGATGCAAACCGGAGCTAGTGTCCTGGTTCTTCCTGTTCTTGGGAAAGAGCTCCATGCGACATTGGCATTCTCTCCAAGCAGCAGTGGCTTAGGGCGCACCAGCTTTTTGCGAAAGCCACATACCTTCTACACAAAGAGGACATGAACCAAGACGACCCTCCATGCCATGTGTTGACTTAGGGGGATCACAATGAGCATGGACACAATGGCGAGCAAAAGACGAAGGACCAATACGACAAGTGAATCCATGAAGCCAGGATTTTGACGCAAACCCATCTGTCAGAAGGAATCGGGTTATTGATCTAGACCACTGTTGTAAAAGTCGGCTACGCTGACTAGTCGAGTCAGCGGGGTAGCGAACTCGACTTGGCCTAGTCGACCATTAGTCGGTCAACCCCACTAATCGGGCCAACTACTCGACCGATTTTTACATAGAGATTTTTTTTATTTTTTTGCCTTTTTTAAGAGCAAACTTATTCTAATATGATTAATGTTATAGTTAAAGTCAATTACTTCTTTTGTTTCATTATGATAAACAGAAAATATATAAATCTATATAAATATATAAAATATATGTATAAAAAATGATTTATATATTTGAAATAATTAAAAAATTCAAAATCAACTAATGACCGACTAAATTCGATTAGCCGCCTGACTACCGATTAATCCTTAAGTGACTCCATTGATCGAGTATCGACTACCGATTTCTACAACCTTGATCTAGACCATGATCACTCACACAAAAAGGAAAGGTGGTTCCAAGATTTGTCAGATCAGGGCATTGGCCTAGTCTAATAGAGGGTGGGGAGGGGAAAGAGGGCTTCGATTAGTGGTATGGTTGGAGGTGGTGGGGGTTTGACGAGGTAGATAGTAGAAGGAATTTGGGAAGACACAATGGAGATGGTGATGGTAGTTGGGTCGAGCATTGGACCTAGATTTCATACTCCTTCCCTTGAATCGTGCAAATGAAAGGTTGTGGGGGATCCGAGGGATACTGGTGACTCTCGAGCATCCTATTTATTCTTTTTCTCAGACCAACAGAGAGGACATAAAGATGTGGAGCGTTGGTAGCAACTCTAGTCAATGCTCATGGTCCTCAATCTGTAGATGTACCTACAAGGGTGACATCTCGAGTTGTGGAGGTTCGGACTAGTGGTTACACATACAGAGGGAGGTAAGGTGGGGGTTTCGTTCAATCAGGAAAGGGATAAAGGAACAACCTTGTGAACCCCCTCGGATCTGGGTACCCGTCGTTTACACACGTTCGCAATATTACATTCATTAAATATCGCATTGGTATATGAAATTATGAGGAAACTTTTTCGCGTTGCTTTGCTTTTGCATATGACATTCACATGCAATAATTTTTTAACAATCACAGAACAAAACATCAACAAGTCTTTTCATTAATTCTCATAAATTTATAACATGTACAAGGAGTCTGTCAGTACATACAGTATTCCTAAAATTTTGTGCAGAAGAGAAAGAGAAGCATTTACATTATGAACCGAACAAAAACTGAGACAAAAGTATATGTACCGTCTGGTATATATCCTATAGCCTGGAAACATCAACAGCTACTGAGCAGCAGGCTCTTTGTCTGCCAAAACATGTTTAGGAAAGAAGACGCGTCAACAGGTGCTGGTACATCCCAAAATTTATAAAAATAAACAGACATTTATTATGTTCAAAAGCAAGTAAATAGAAAGGCATGGACAACTAAAATTTATTTCTACTTGCGTATGTAAAAATATTTTCAAGTTGCTTGTGAGCACCTCCCATGATCACTCATTATCCCAACATTTCTCATATATAACATATTTATATTGTAATCGATTTTTCATAATTGTATGAGTGTATGTATATATTCTCATTTTGTTCAGATATCATGTTTGTGGATCTTGACGATGAGAAAGGTGAGATTGGAAAGGTTTAATTATTTATTAAATTATTGAGTCTAGTGGATAGTCTGTGGTCTTTTTTAGTATGCAACCTCACACTATGACTCTAAGACGTGGGGAATGCCTTAGGGTTGGGGTGCCTCCATAGGCATGCGGTGTTGTATAATACATCCTAACTAGATAGGAATTTTGAATTCAATTTAGTTATAGTCGCTTCCCACCAACTCAACTTTGATTGAAACTCTTCCAAACCTCAACTTCAACTGTCTCAGATGTAACTATAGATGACTTAGATGCAGACATGGATGATTTGGATGTAAAATCGCCAAGTCTGCTGGCAAAAGTAAACAAAACTCAAGCGGTGAGGTAGCCTACAAAAGGACTCTTCCGTCTCGCCATCTAATTGGAAGTGCGGTCCAATAGAGGGAAAGGTCTACTCCAAAACTACGCTCCGGAGACGGGTGAGAAATACTCTCCGGAAAAGTCACTTTAGAAAAATAGTCCGACCGATAACGAGCTCGTACGAAAACCTAAAACCGATGATCTCCTGCATGAGTATCCTAAAATAAAGGGGGTCAACGGATCTGGTCAAAAGTCAGGATCCCAACGAGGCGTAAAAACAATGCGAGCTTGCGTAAAAATCGAAAAAGGATTGGGATCCTAAACCCGCACACTTGGCAGTCGCTGCCCGAACTGAGCTTCCTATCTCCCACCCAGTTGAGGGTCACCGCGCCCTCGCACGGTCAGGTATAAAGGTCACCGTGACTGGCACTTAATTAACTGATATATCAGATTCAACATTAACCACCTAGGTTTATTGATGATATATTCGTACTTTCATATCTTATTGGCTTTACGGATTTAATTAATCGGTCCACACTATTAATTGTAATAAATGATATTCATGTCGTAGGTTATATTAATGATTATTGATGAGAAATTTTAGTATTGCGGAACACTTAGAATTTCATCTGGAGTCACGTGATAGGAACAATGATTATGACACCATTACTTGAGCATTAAATATCCTTTATTTATTTTGCAAATTAATTAGCTTTTGTCACAATACTAATCTAGGAGTTCTTTCTTGGTTCCAAACTCTAAAACTTTGTAGATCTCATGTCAACTCTAGATACGTTTGGTTTTCATGCTTTTATTAAAGTGAGTGAATTCTTATTCTTTTAAGTCCTCGTGTACTTCCACTAATTCTTCTCTAAATGGATTTGCACCTCTCTCCTGAGCATTGGTTGTTATGCTTGGAAATAACTCAAAATATGAGCACAGACCACTTAACTACACAATTCCAGCATCTTAGCATACCTGCATCCATATGAATTGTGCATGCCAAGTTCACTCAATTTAATAATAACAATTACTTAGAGAATTAATACGTAACCAGAAGCAAGCTCACAAGCCTCTTTGAGGAACTCTAAGAGTTTGCTCCTAAGCCCCTGACTATTTTAAAATTTTAAAAAGGTAGTGATAAAATAGCCGATGTTCATTCCAATGGTATGTAATTTGCAGACCCCTAAAAAATAATACTTTATCCCTTCTGCTATCAATATAAGGCATGTAAAGCTATCAAAAGAGCCATGGTAGCTCAGCAAAAGGATAACCACACAAGCCCTCCTATTGAATGACAAACAGAGCCATGCTTAATTTAAAAGGATTTTAAGATCTAGATCTCAGTAATAATTTTTTTATAAGTTTGTAATGAATTCATATTAAATATTAGATGAAATCAGAGGTACCAATTCTATAAATGCATATATTTAGAAGTGTAACCATAATTTCAATTCATACTTGTTTTCTAGAGAAATTAATTATAAGATTCATAGCTTGAAAAGAAAGAAAATAACTACAAGGTATAAGAATTTGTATAAACCATCATGCCTAAAGGGCTGAATTGGTCAATCAATGACAGACCAGTTACTATTTAATCTGTGGGCATTCTGAAGAGCATCTCAGGATCAAGAATCAAGTTGCCAATTATGTACACAGAATTTAAAGATATTCAGCACATAACTTTATATCACATAATTCTAATGCCAAAGAAAAACCAAAAAGGTAAAGCTAAAATTGAAATTGGCATGATAAAGTGAGTCCGTGGTAGAAAAAATATCTTTTTTATAATATAAGTGTCTTCAGTTGAAAATAATCAAATGGAGTTCCATATCAGAGAAGAATTACTAATGAAGTACCAAAATTTAATCAAAAGGCCACTCCTTGGAATTCAAGAACAAGGAGTTATACAAAGAAAAAAATGTATCAAATATGGTGTGAATTGTATGTAGAACTTCATGCATGACAGCAAAAGGAGGGGGGAGATTGTACCTTAAAGTTTTCAAAAATGGAAGACTATCTTTGTTTGCATGCAGTTCCAGGATTTGGGTGCAATCATAGGGCTGATGGAGCAGCTCCAAGGCCTTTAGATGTTTAGATTTGTAGTAGCTTCCTCCAGGTTGAAGAAGCTGCAACAAGAGGCTTGAGTTTGGGGTTTTCCGGGGAAGTTTTCCAGCAAGGAAGGGCTGTGATTTTGCTAAAGTATCTCCAGCCGAAGGGTGAAGGAAAAGGGAGAGCTTCTTCGGCTGTGAAATAGAAAGAATTGAGAAGATTGGGAGATATATATAAGGAAGGAAGGTGGCTTTCTTGTTGACAAGTGTAGTAGAATAAAACTCCAAGTTATGAGTGGGGTAGTTCCGCTCATGCAGCCTTAATTGTCGTGATGCGTATGTAATCACATGTCCTCTCTGCATCAATACTGCTCCTAGACCTTCTCCAGATGCATCTGTGTAGACTGCATAGTCCTGAGTGCCTAAAGGAAGAGCAAGAATAGACATTGTAGTCAATCTCTCCTTCAGTGCCAAGAATGCATGCTCGCATATATCATCCCAAATGAATGAAACTCCCTTCTGCGTCAATTGTATCAATGGACGAACAATGCGTGAAAATCCGCTGACAAAGCATCTGTAATAACATGCTAGTCCAAGGAAGCTCCGAATCTGTGTGATAGTCTTGGGTTGCTCTCAAGACATAACTGCCTCAATCTTTGTAGGATCAACTGCGATGACTGCTCCAGAAATAACATATCCTAGAAATGAGACCTGTGTTAACCAAAACTCACACTTGCTCAACTTGGCATATAGTTTGTACTCCCGTAATGTATCCATGACAATCCGTAGATCATTCGCATGATCTCATTCATTCCGTAAGTATATGAGCACATCATCAATGAACACCACTACGAATTTGTCCAAATGTGGACGAAAGATCCGATTCATCATATCCATGAATGCTTCAGGTGCATTGATGAGCCCGAACGGCATCACCACAAAGTCGTAGTGTCCATAGCAAGTCCTGAAAGCAGTCTTCAGAATATCGGACTTTCGAATCCTCAATTGATGATAGCCTCAACGAAGATCGATCTTCGAAAACACCGAAGATCCCTGAGTTGGTCGAACAAATCGTCGATACGCGATAATGGATAATGGTTCTTTACCGTTCTCTTGTTCAACTACCTGTAATCGATGCATAACCTCATGGATCCATCCTTCTTCCTGACAAATAGAACCGGAGCACCCCAAGGTGAAGTGTTCGACCTCATGAATCCCAAGTCAAGTAACTCATGCAATTGCACCTTCAGTTCTCTCAACTCAGCTGGTGCCATGCGGTAAGGAGTCATTGAGATCGGCTGTGTATCTGGTAGTAATGTGATCTCGATCTCGATCTCTTTCTCAGGAGGTAATCCTGGTAGCTCATCAGGAAACACATCTGGGTAGTCTGATACTACTCGGATATCCTGTGCCATAGGCTCATGATCAGATACTTCTCGAAGAAATGTAAGGTATGAATCACAACCCTGATCAACCAGTCGCTGAGCTCGCAATACTGAAATGTACTCCATGTTGGAGTCATGTAAGGTACCCTCAAAAGTGAATTCGGGTAGATCTGGAATCCTGAAGATAACTGTCTTCCTAAAATAATCAACAAGTGCATGATGAGTGGATAACCAATCCATGCCCAAAATCAAATCGAACTCATCAAGCTGTAAAAGTAGACAGTCTGTGATCATCTTGTAACCGCCAATCGATACGGGCAAGTGTCTGACTATCAAGGAAATGACGAACAACTGGTCACTTGGCCTGCGGATGTGATATGGAGAAGATAGAATCTCTGCAACTCCACCTAAAGAAGCTAGTAACCTCGAAGCAAGAAAACAAGGTGTCATACCAGAATCAAATAGAACATGGAAAAGCCGGCCCAAAAAACTGAGACCATACCTTTCACCACAGTAGCAGTTGAACGTGTCTGCTCCTCAGTAATTGCATGTAACTGACCCTGCCTGGCTGGTGCAGTACTAGATACTGCCACACTCTGCGTCTGTCTCTGCGTCTGTCTCTGCTGCTGTCGTCTAGAGTTGGAGTTCCTAACGGAAACTCCCTGAACGTTGTGCCTGAAGCTGCGACTGTGAAGGTTGTGGTTGAGGCTCAGCAGATCTCTGGGGACATTGATGCCGGTAGTGTCCCCACTCATGGCATAAGTAACAATGGACTGGCCGGGTAGGTGGAGTGGTCGTGTCCGTGCTCCGGGCTGGTCTTGTTGAAGGTTTGTCTGCTCGCTACAACCCAGATGGTTGAGCGGAATCTGTGCCACATCCGGCAAGTGCTTCTCTTAAAGTAGTCGATGGAGAAGAGCGAGCACTGCCAGAGAATATTGAACCTGTAGGTCGGAACCGTCTGGCTGACCTCTGCTGCTGAAACGGTCGACGGATCGGCCTAAAAGATCGCCGCGGTCTATGTGCTGCTCCAGATGAGCTCCCGAACTGTCGCTCTCGGATATCCTCGAACTTCTCTGTTGCATCAGTAGCCTCGGAGATGGAAGTGAAGTGTAATCCAGCTAGCTTCTCCTACACCTCCTCTTGCATGCCTCTAATGAACTTTTCCAGATTCTCCTCTGGATATGCACCAGCTGCTGGTGTATGTCGAGACAACTCAGTGTATCTGACAAAGTAGTCTCTAGTTGTCATCTGCCCCAAACGAAGCTCTGCAAAAAGTCGATGTTGAGACTCCTTCCACTTCGCAGAAAAGAAGTGGGACCTGAACCTCATCTCAAAATCATCCCATGTAGACTCTCGACCTAACTCAGATACTACAGCATCCCACTATCTCTCAGCAAAATCTGTAAGTGAGTACTCCATGAAAGATAGCCACGTATCTCGTGGTGCGTGAATCATCCTCAGCACCTTCATCACTTTCTTAAGCCACTGCTCAACAACATCTGATGTACCGATGCCCTCGAACAAGGGTATATTGGCCCGCTGGTAGGATATAAAGACTGACTGATGCATGTGGATAGCAGAGTACTCACGTGCATCATCGTCTGGAAAGTCTACAGGGTCCTGCTCCCTATCATAGTCTCCATCATCTGCTCATGTCCTCAAGTGGATCGTCGAAATGAGGTTGTTGTACCTCTACTGATTGTCGCTGGTCCTGGCGTGTGCCGTCGTGAGATGGACGGTAGGTGGAATCTGATAGTTCCTTAAATCTGAGCTCCATGTCTGTCTGTCTATCAGCAATCTCTGTCTGCTGAGCCAAAATCTGATCCTGTTGATCTCTCATAGTAGCTTGTTGCTAGTGAAGATCGGTAAGAGCAGTTAATATGCGTGTCAGCTGGTCAGTAGTCTCCTGGCCTGGTCGGGATGCCATAGCTCTACATGAGAACCATATTTAATCATAAAAATACCATTCATAGATACGTATCATATATGTTTTTTCTCTTCTTGGGATATAATATGAAAATTAATGAAATTGGTACTTCTGTGCTAATTGAATATGAATGTCATATTTCTCTTCTCGGACTCACGACAAGTCGGAAGACTGTCGCTGTCCGAGAACTTAATGCGAGCGGAATTGAAATACTGCGAATGTGCGTATCGAGGTACCACTGCTCTGATACCAAACTGTAAACCCCCTCGGACCGGGTGCCCGTTTACACACGTTCGCAATATTACATTCGTTAAATATCACATTGGTATATGAAATTAATCGGAAAATTTTTCACGCTACTTTGCCTTTGCATATGACATTCACATTCAATAATATTTTACCAACCACAGAATAAAACATGAACAAGTCTTTTTATTAATTTTCATAATTATTTACAACATGTACATGAGGGCTGACAGTACATACAGTATTCCCAAAATTTTGTGCAGAAGGGAAAGGGAAGCATTTACATTATAATTCGAACAAAAAATGAGACAAAAGTATACGTACTGTCTGATATATACCCTATTACCTGGAATCATCAACAACTATTGAGCGGTAGGCTCTTTGCCTGGCAAAACATGTTATGAAAGAAGATGGGTCACAATTGTGAATACTAATCCGCAGTTTATAATAGCAAGTAATTTATTATGTACAAAAGGAAGCAAGTAGATATGCATATAAAAATGAAAATCTACTACTACCTGCATAGCGAAACGATTTCAACTTCTTTTAAGGGATGCCCCAATTTTTTATCCATTACTATCATATGTTACATTCTTATAACATGGTTAATGTTATATATTTATAATTTTCTCCATTTCTTCATATATATATAGTGAGAGAGATTTAGTGATGCTCTAATTGTGATGTTATTTTCTAAATAAAAAAGATCATGATATAGATCTCGTTAATGGGCTTAATAAGGTGATGAGTGATCTTATTCTTAATTCTATTTAACTTCTCAAGTCTAGTAGATAGTCTGTGGTCTTGGTCACTGTACGACTTCACACTGCAACCCCAAGACATTATCCACATCTTAGAGTCATAGTGTGAGGTCGCACACTGACCAAGACCACAGACTATCCACTAGACTTGATAAATTAAATAGAATTAAGAATAAAATCATCATTGCCTTATCAAGCCCATTGACGAGATCTATATCATGATCTTTTTGATTTAGAAAATAACATCACAATTGGAGCATCACTAAATCTCTCTCTCTATATATATATGAAGAAATAGAGAAAATTATATATATGACATTAACCATGTTATAAGAATATGACATATGATAGTAATGGATAAAAACTTGGGGCATCCCTTAAAAGAAGTTGAAAACCTTTCGCTATGCAGGTAGTAGTAGATTTCCATTTTTATATGCCTATCTACTTGCTTCCTTTTGTAAATAATAAATTACTTGTTATTATAAACTGCGGATTAGTATTCACAATTGCGACTCCTCTTCTTTCCTAACATATTTTGGCAGGCAAAGGGCATACTGCTCAGTAGTTGTTGATGATTCTAGGCAAGACGGTGTATACCAGACAGTACGTATACTTTTGTCTCAGTTTTTATTCGGTTCATAATGTAAATGCTTCACTTTTCCTTCTGCACAAAATTTTGGGAATACTGTATGTACTGCGAGCCTTCATGTACATGTAGTAAATAATTATGAAAATTAATGAAAAGACTTGTTGGTGTTTTGTTCTGTGGTTGCTAAAATGTTATTGAATGTGAATGTCATATGCAAAGGTAAAGCAGCATGAAAAATTTCCCTATAAATTTTATATAGTATATACCAATGCGATATTTAACGAATGTAATATTGCGAACGTGAGTAAACTGGCACCCAGATCCGAGAGGGTCCACAAACCTCCAACCACCATAATAGGAGGGGGAATGGGTTGTGGAGGAGTGAGTGTAGAAGCGCAGGGGTTGTGGTGAGATGGAGGTGTTCAAGGGGGTGTGTCAATAAAACAAAAAATGGTGAAGCCTTCTCCCACTATAAGTAGGGTCAACTACATGAATTCTTGCTCAAATCCATGTTGAAAGATTCGACTATTTTTTACGTTGGTTGTAAATTACCTGATGCAATCCCCACAAGGGAGATTTGGACCCTGGTCTTTTGGGTGGTAGGCACACTGCACTACCACCAGACCATTTAAGTGGGGTTGATCAGCAGAACAATCGAAAAAATAATGGGTCGGAGTAGGGGAGGAGGAGGTGGTAATGGGTAGAGAAGAAAGTGTTGAGATAAACGAACATATTTAAATTAGTTAGTTATTCTAATTACCATCGTGTCTCAAAAGTTAATGTCTGTTTGGGGCGTGGATGGACGACAACTAACCTGAAGGGCACAAGTAATAAAATCGCATGAATTCAGGGCACAACTGATATTTCAAATAAGGGAGGGGCATAACTAATAGTGCAAAATATAAGAGGAGAACACGTG
The DNA here is from genome assembly GCA_037367405.1 of Ottelia alismoides. Taxonomy (NCBI): domain Eukaryota; kingdom Viridiplantae; phylum Streptophyta; class Magnoliopsida; order Alismatales; family Hydrocharitaceae; genus Ottelia; species Ottelia alismoides. The sequence goes on from JAZKJV010000702.1 coordinate 705,307, forward strand.
ATAAAAAATCCAAACGACTTCCCTAAAGGCAGATATTTTGCCAACTCTGAAGGACCAACATTAAAAAATGCAGTAAGTAGTATTTGTCGAGTAAAGACTGATATATGGGGTGGAAATCCGTGGTTTTTTTTCTTTTTTCTTCAAAAGAAATAATGTAATCATTTTTTAAAATCTTTGTTACAATGTAGAGTAAAATAAGATTCTGAATAACAATAATAACCATTAGCACATAGAGTTTGCAGAAGATTATGTAGTAAAAGAGTTGCATATAGAGTTTGCAGAAGATTATGTAGTAAAAGAGTTGCATATCTAATCATATAGTTTCAGCACAAACAAAAGTTAATATCTGGAGTTCCATATTTACCCTTTAAAAATGAAGATTGAAAATTTTAGTACATGTAGACAGAATTCACGCCTAGGCCAGACCTAATATGCAGCCTGACTGCATAATAATCCTTTTCATGAATGCGGAATGCACAAATGTAATTCCTGTAACCGCATTTGTGAAGTGTGGTTATGACTTTTATATATCAAATACTGACCCAATGGCTTCCAGTTGGCATCTGAAAGGCTTCTCCTAAGTGAGTAGAGAGTAAAATTACTTTTCCTGGTTGGATTTAAATACTTTGATTAAAACTGAGATATACTACCTCCTAACCTTCATATATTATAGAAATACTTGCAGGACTTCCACAATTCCATTACTAACAGCTACTTCATCACTTGCAAAGATTTCAGATAGTATCCATAGCCCCTGCATCTTACTGCACCATAGACAAATAGGATTAAAGTTGATAATTGTCTATGTTTCGATACTTGCTTGAATTTTGAACATAAGTATCGAAATAGAAGGCAAAATCTTGTTCCCAAGTTAATAAAAACAGTATTGGGAACAGATTCGCGTTGTAAAGATGTAACAATTCACAACCATCTCTAACGGGTGTTGATGGGCAGCTGGACTGAGCTCTGGTTATCCCTGGACGATCTTGGGATTGGTGGTAGTCCAATCATAGTGTGACTATCTTATGATATATATGGCTTGTGCGAAATGGTTTTATATTCATGGGGGAACGAGTGTATATGAAAAATGTGAGTAAGCATGCTAAGTGCTTAAAGATCTTTTCGTCTTTGTAATTCCTTTTGAAAATTACTTTAAATATATAGATGTTACAGGGTAGGGTAGGTGTATTCTCAGACTTCTCACCCTCTTTTTCATGAAAAAATCCATCTCTAAATTTTATATTGGGCATGTACTAACAGAGCTTATTTTGTTTGTTCTATCCAATCACATATGCTTTGAATTCAATACCACGAAACAAGGAGGAGGAGGATGAGTTCTCTCTCACCCTGTCGAGCCCGTCCGGGAGCGGATCGACGACGAAGGTGGGGATCTCGTCCACGAGGACGTCGGGGCTCCCGGAATGGAGGATCCTGGTGAAACCGCCCATATCCGACCCCTCCAACTCCCTAATCCTCCGGTACCAGTAGTACATGATCCGACACTGCCACTGGCTGTAAGCGGCATCCGTCGCGGTGACTGCTACGTGGAACCTCGGCCGCCCACCCTTCCCCATAGCAGCGCCCTGGCGGTTGACGGCGGTGAGGAGGTTGTAGGTGGCAAGGGCAAACCCTAGGGCCACCAGGAAGAGGAGGAGAGGGGCGGGGGCGCCTCTCCCGCCGGCGGCCTTACGCGGATGAGCTCCGCCGGTCATGGGGGCGGGAGGTAGGAGGTGGAGGAGTAGGGTGGTTGTGATTGGTGGAGGTTGATGTGGAGCTGTTGGTATCGCTTCCACATCTGCTGTGTGCTTGCAGTGGAAGGGGAAGACAAGCGGAGGGTGCTAATCAATTCGGGTAAATTTGGAAGAGCCCAGACGAGGCAGGCGCCCGGTTTGTGAGGGGGTGGATGGGAATTTAATGGCCTATGTTTGGGAGATTGTGATTTGTTACTTTTTTTATCGGGTAAATTATAAAAAAAAAGTTCAATTATAAGTAGATTTTCAATTAAAGGCATCAAATATAATAAAGAGGGGGTTGAACTTATTTTTTTGCCTCAAATACATGCTTTGATAACCTTTATATATCGACATTAAACTTTGAAGTTGAAAGTTCAGGTTTGTTAGTTAGGGCCTTTTTTTTGTAAAACATTTTTTATTTCCAAGGAAAAAGGGAGAATTTGCATCATGCCATTAAGATAAGGAAAAAAAGGAGAGAAGAACAAACTTCACAATATTTGATTTTGAATGAACAAAAAGTACCCATTTTAATAATTTCATGAATATTTTTATTTCTATTTTATACATAATATAAACTCTTGGAGTCCTCATTTTTAACATATTTTCCGAGATTTGTGAAAGTTGTGCATGATCTTCATTCCATACCAGAGATGCTGGTTGTTACACACTGGATTTTACCTCCAAATTTTAACTACAATAGAAATCAAATAATAACAGTTCAATAAGGTGAATATATCCGGGCAAAATATTCATCATGTACATCTTACTTGAAAAAGTGCACTGCATGATTTATCTCAACTTGAATTGTAGGTTAAAGTCAATAATGATAACTTTTAGATCTCGAGTTAACTTGTGAGTTATACGTAAAGCTATCAACTCATGACCGTCTAATGATATTTTAAACAATGCTATTTGAATTATATTGATGGAGTTTAATTGTTGGTGCAATTAGGGAGATTACACTTAGTCGAAAAAGAGGAATGTGCCTTTTGCTAACCAAAGACCTTGCGCAACCCTTCCTTGACATCTTTCTCTCTTGCACAACAAATTGAGTTGAAGACAACACCTGAACTGCCATGTCGCTAGAGCTTTGAACCTATTCAGAGCAGCACGAGTCTGCAATTTCTATTTTAATCGAACGGGGACGACGAAGCACAAGCTCTCCAGAACTTGATCAGAAGCTTCATGAGGTCCACCAAGGGCTCACGAGTTGCTATGGACCCATGTCTTCATTGTCAGCAGCAATAGAGGAATACAACCCCTTACTTGAAGGTGAACAAATCAAACATAACGACATCCACAGTTCTTAGAGAATTAGAGAATTGTATGAATTTCATACTACTGCCATTGGCCATTTAGTTCTCCCGGGATCAAAAGAGAATCATGATAATTTCCTCTTATAATATTAGTTTGATATAATTCCAGGGCCATTTGAAAATTTCTCTATGATCACTTCTTGCTGAATCTTATGTTCTAGAAAACACAATTTAGCTATCTCAATTTCTAGATATCTGAAATGTTGAGATAGTTACTATTTTTAGTATTATCCTTTATGTAATTTTCTATTTTTGTTTCATCTTTCTGTAATTTACCCAATGGTTCTTCTCCTATATAAGGGAACCTTTGGGCCTTCTCATAATGCATTCCAGAATGTTCTCTTAACATGGTATCAGAGTGACGGTCCTAGACCTGAGTTACTGTATCCATCCCTAACCCTTTCCCTACTCGACACCTACCCCTTCCACCCCTACGCCGCCCCTGACCCCGTGCCCACCCCCGCCACCCTTGCCCCCCACCCTCGCCTTGCACACATGAGCCCTTGTGCCTGTGCCCTGTCACCCCATCGCGCGCTCGCCAGACGATTGTGCCCTATCGCATGTACCCTTTCGTCCACGACTAGACGCCTGCGCCCAGGTCCTCTACGTGCCCAGGTCCTCTGCATGACTAGACCCCTTGCGTGGCCAGGCCCCCTACGCAACCAAGTCCTCTCCGCGCCCAAGCCCTCTCCACGGCCAGGCCCCCTGCGTCCTGGTGTACCCTCCGTGTGATCAGGCCCTCTGCGTCCAGGTCCTCTCTGCACGATCAAACCCTCCGCACTCTGGTGTACCCGCGTCCAGCCCCCCTGTGTCCTGGCCCCCTGGATATGCCTCCGTGCATATCCACGAATAGTTCTGAGATCGAATTTCTACCGGAGAAGGTGATTTCGAACCTCTAAGTTATGTTTTCTGGCAAGAGACGAGAATTAGTAAGGATGGTTGCATGAGTCTACACGACCAACCAATACTTCGTATGATTTTGCAGGTTCATTTATATCGGTCTACTCCCCAGTTGAAATTTCGTTATTTGGCTATTTTCTCATAATGTCAAACAACAAGGATGACATCTTCTCGTCTGGAGCCTTTAAGGGCCCGGCTCCCATTGCTAAGATGGATAGGACCAACTATGAGTTGTGGTCCATGCAGTTTCTCACCTCATGTAATGCAACAACAAGGAGCACATCTTGATAGATCCAGAGCCAACGGATAAGTCTAGGGCAAATGCTTCTTGGAAGTAAGATGATGCATACACGTGTGTTTGGCTTTGTGGGATTCTTACTACAGAGATAGAAATGATATTTTAACTCAGCCCACTGCCAAAGCAATGTAGGACACTTTGGCATCCACTTACGTACAAGCAAAGAATGAGGCCAAGATCCTTCAACTACAGTTTGATATCTACACACCAAGAAGAATGGCCATCCTACATGCTTACTACTCTTCACTGCGAGGCATGTTTGAAAAGCTCCATAGCTACATGCCCAATACGACGTATATTGAGCAGCATAACACTTATAGGAACTCCACGATAGTTGGAGTTTTCATGGCTGGACTTGATAGAGAATATGATGCTGCATGTACTCATCTTCTTACTGGAGCAACCATTCCCCTATAGAGGAGTCCTATAACCGTCTCAGCCGGCTCATCATCCCGTCGACAGCCACGGCTTCGCACTCCTCAGCGATGGCCGCTTCTCGTGGTCAAGGTAGGGCGATCCAGTCCAGAGGATGCATACCTTGAGGAAGAGGTAGTGGACGCCACTGTGGTCCCTGCACCTACTGCCGCAAGCCTGGACATGCAGAGGATACATGCTATCAGAAGCATGGATATCTTATTTCTGGTCGAGCAGCAGAGCATGTTGTGTCTTCGGAGACTTCAGCTCCCCATACCGATCCTCGCCTGGATGATATTGTCTCTCATATTAGAGAGATCATGACTCCTAGTGCTGACACCACGGCAGATACCGCTATAGCATCCAGAGCCACTTCGAGCTCCTCAAGTATCACCTATGCCTTTACTAGTAGTACAAATGCAAACATAATAGAGTGGATTGTGGACTCTGGTGCTTCTCACCACTTGTGTGGAGACAGAACACAACTGAAGTCCAACAGGTCAATACCACCTGGAAAATGGGTTGTCATTGCTAATGGCGACCACGAACCCATTACAGGACATGGGGAGGTGCAGTTGACACCGTTCATGCGCCTGAAGAATGTTTTATATGCTCCTGCTTTTCGAATGAATTTACTCTCTATTAGTCAGATCATTAAGGATATGCATTGTCATGCCATCTTTGACCCTTCATCTCTTGTGTTTCAGGACATACTCACGGGCAGGATGATTGGGTATGGCAGTGAGCAGCGGAGACTCTATAGACTGATCCAACCTCCTTATGCTAATGTTTCTATTATACCTATTGGATTTATCTCTCCTTATCTGTGGCATCTTAGGTTTGACCATCTTCCTTTACAGAAGCTATTGTTGGACATGCGAGCCCACGACGAGCCATTATGCAATAAATGTTATTGCAAATATCATTCCCTGATCTGAAATGAAGAATGATTAATTTTCATAATAGGTTCCTTAGTATAATTAGGGTTATGTACCATGGCCATCTTAATGATCATACAACTGTTGATTCAATTATTGAATAATAGAGGTTGGTGCTTGGATGAATATCTAAAGAGTTAGATTGAGGACTCATCAAGCACCGTCAAATGATTGCTAAGAGATGATCTCCAGCATGAGTAGGAGATGACAATCCTTTCTCATAAAGGTTGACATCTGACTAACCTCTTGATGCAGGTCCTCTGCATCAGAATAGAGATTTGGAGGTGTTAGATAAGTTAGGTCAAAGATGCGACTTAACGAGATCAAGATAACCAAAGTCCTATGTCGTATGATGTCACGATATAGGCACGCATCCTCTGACCGGAGACAGATGTGTTACTATATGTCTAAGTATGTACATTTGGCAGACCAATAGGTTGATGACCTAACCAAGGTCTATACACCGGAGCATTGGTGTGCATGCAAGGGCATATGAGTAATAAGATCTCTCAAAGGGATCATACAGGTTCATTATTGAACCAGAAGACATGAGCTCACTCATGAGATATTGGGGAGATCAAATTCCGTACATGGTCATCTCACTTTGGAAGCTTGACTAAATTTGTAGGTTTGATATATACTTTTGAAAAGTATATGATCAACACATGGGTATGGTATATGCTTTTGGAAAGCATGTAATCAATACCAACTCCCAATAGTCAACTGAGAAACTTGATGATAAAACTCTAAAGTAGACAGTGTAAAATTGATCTTATACTTCAGGTTTATTCTGGGTCTTCTAGTATGCAGGATGTACAGGTATTGGGAATACCTGAGAGTGATGTGATCATAAACGATTGTATAACCAAGACACTTCCATTCCTAGGGAGTGATGAAACGGGTCTGGATTTTAGTGACTCCTCTCATAAAGAAGTGATCTAATCTTAGTCCAAATGTTGGACATGATCTAAATGTGATTCAGATGCAATGAGAAGATTAGTTCTACAGCTTTTATTTAATCAAACATCTATGGGTGGTCCACAAGATCTGGATTTGAGATTTAATCTCAATATCCAAGTCACTATACGTGGAACAATACAATCTCCCTGTCCTTATCTCCAAGTATCCGTGGAGAAAGTGCATTATCCTTGAAAGAGTTCATGGATAATTTCGTTGTTGATATATGTATCCTAGTATTGAGAAAAATGATAATTAAATGTAATTTAATTATTATGAATAATATGAATTTGATTATATTGCAAGGAGAGTTATATGAGATAATTAAATGTGATTTAATTATCAAAGATGTGAATAATGTGAATGTGATTCATGTTATTTGGGCACATGAGAAAAGAGATCCATGAGAAAAGAGATCCACAATGATTAAATGTGATTTAATTATCATGGATATGAATAATGTGGATAATACTATCCATATTAATCATATATATTATAAATTTGATTTATAATATACAAGAGAAAGCTATTTGTGATTTATATTTGTTGATTAATTATTGATGTGAATTGGATTCACATTGGATGATTAATTAAAATATAATTTACACTTTGTTTTGGGATGTGAATGTGATTCATATTTTTCCAATGGCATGATTGCAATATTTCACAAGATAATTACGAAATATTTTTGTGAAATAATTTACAACAATTGTTGTTGTAAATCTTGGAGATATCATGAGGTAATGGTATCTCATGAGATAATGAGATCCCATGAGATGTTGGTAGCCGTCCCCCCTTTTTAGGGGATATAGTTTATCTCCTCATTATTTATAAGGATAATTAATTGATTTGATTTGATTTTGAATATATTGATGTATCGATATATATATTAATTTAATTTAAATTAATTGTTGTTGTGTTTTTACAACAAGATAATAGTCATTGAAAGAAACACAAATCAATCTCACCCATTGATTGTGTGATGTCCATGGATTGGGATCCATGGACTCCCAAAATCCTATATAAAAAGAGGCACCCCTTACTCTTCGAAATACATGATTAATGAATTCTCTTTCTATCTCTATCTCTCTCTCTCTCTCTCTCTCTCTTTATTCACACGCCAAGCCTCTCTCTCTCTCTCTCATAGTGACCGTCCGCCATGGAGCCCTTGTGAGAGTCATCATCGCCGCAGCATCGTCGTTATGCTGCCGGAGTATTTGCTCGTGGAATCTCCGTCTCCTTCGGTGCGCCTCGCTCATGAATAAGATGTCGGATCTCGTGTGACGAGATCAGGAGATTCATCACTTGGATCATCAACATGGATTGCGAGAAGGACGCATCTCATCAACGCGCATGCAAGTGTCTCCTCTGTAAGATCGGACTTGAGACAGGAGGTCTCTTCATTTAGAGACTTAATCGCAAATAAAATTCAAGAGTTAACCTTAATACCTATTGTGGTTTAGATGAAACGATCCGAGAAATGTTCTTAGATCATGTGGTTTCATCAATTTAAAAATTTTAAATTCTGCTACTCGAAGCAACTAGTGCAACTAGTCGCTCCCGATCGCATTCGATGCGATCCTCACGCTTTCGTGATGCGCTTAAGGATTTTCTCATACCCTTCAGCTATGTCATATTCTCCCTCAGATTTCTATGAGATCATCCTTTCAGTGTGAGGCATGCCAACTTGGAAAGAATCACCTTTCCTCTTTCCATCTCGTCAGATTTGGAGCAGTTCTCATCTATTTGAGCTCCTCTATTTAGACATTTGGGGTCCTAGTTGTGTTCCTGATATCCAAGGACACCGTTTTTATCTTGTAGCTGTCGATGATTTTTCTAGACTTTCCTGGGTCTTCTTATTGAAGAATAAGTTCGAGGCTGGATCCATTATCAAGTATTTTATCAATGAAATAAAGAATTTTTTTTCTGCAAATGTCAAGTATATTCGTTCTAATATTGCCTTTAAATTTTCCACTTTAAATCTTTCTGAGTTTCTTAGAGCCCATGGCATTATTTACCATACCTCATGTGTCTACACTTCCCATCAGAACGGTGTTGCCGAGCGCAAACACCGTCACTTACTTGATGTGACCAGAACATTGTTGATACAGAGCCATGCTCCTTATGCTTACTGGGGTGATGCTGTCCTTACTGCTTGTTATCTGGTAAACCGTATGCCTCGTCCGCGTTAGGAGAGAAGATTCCTTACTCGATTACGTTTCTTGAGAAGGATCTCTTCTATCTTACACCTTGTGTGTTTGGATCTGTTTCCTTTGTTCATGATGTCTCTCCAAGGCTTGACAAGCTCTCTCCTAAAGCTGTCAAGTGTGTGCTTGTCGGCTACTCCCATATCCAAAAGGGGTATCACTGCTTTGATCCACTAAGACGGAAATATTTTATGAGTGCTGGCGTTACTTTCTTTGAGTGGGTCATGTATTTTTCTCCTACAAGTGATAGACTTACTCCATATGACAATGATGATGAGATATACATGCCACCACCTCCTACAGTTGGTCCTTCACCTTTACCTACTCCTCTTCCACCACCTCCACCACCTCCACCACCACCTCCGTTGGTTCAGGTCTTGCCTCGTGTTGTTCCTCGCAGATCTCACTCTGTTCGCCATGCTCACAAGCCTTGCCCATCATCCAACACGCCTCAAGTATGCAATGAGCATATTATTTCTACTGATGGCACTACTGAATTGATTGTACAACAGGAGGAGCGGGTACCCTCTCAAGAAGGAAATATACAGGCCCAAGACTTAGCAGATGATCTTCACATACTGATAGCTCTGCGAAAGTAGAAACGGGCGTGTGCTACTTACCCTCTTACAGCTCGTATTTCTTTAAGCAGGTTGTTAGAGGATTTTAGGAGATTTACGTTAGCACTATCAACCGTGCAAATAGCACTGACGTATCAGGAGGCTCTCAAATATAGACAGTGGAGGTTAGCCATGGAGGAGGAGATGGTCGCGCTACAGTCACATGGTATGTGGAGTCTTGTTTCTGCTCCTGCTAATACATCAGTCGTGGGATGCAAATGGTTGTTCATAGTGAAAGACCATGCGGATGGCAGTGTGGATCGCTATAAGGCGAGACTTGTGATACAAGGGTTTACTCGGACATATGTGGTGGACTATCACAATACTTTCTCCCCAGTTTCCAGACATTCTACTCTACGTATTATCGTTGTTGTTGTTGTGACACGAGATTGGCCTCTTTATCAGCTTGACGTGAAGAATGCATTCCTCTATGGTGACCTACAGGAGGAGGTCTACATGCATCAGCCACTTGGGTTTGCTGCTAAGGGGGAGTGTCAGAAGGTTTGTAGGTTACACAAGGCTATCTATGGCCTCAAGAAAAATCCAAGAGCATGGTTCCAAAAGCTCTCGGACTTGATAGAGCAGTAGGGGTTTGTGAGATCAACTACCGATCACTCCTTATTTGTACAGAAGACCCGGAGAGGTATTACAGTCATTCTTGTTTATGTTGATGACATTATCATTAAAGGGGATGATGAGCAGGGTATTCAGGATGCCAAAGACTTCCTAGGTCAGCAATTTGTGACCAAGGACCTTGGACATTTATGTCAATTTCTTGGAATAGAGTTTTTCAGGAATCAATGGGGTCTTGTAATGACCTAGAGAAAGTATGTTATAGATCCCCTTTCAGAGACATGCATGGAAGATTGTAGACCTGCCACTGCTCCGCTTGACCCAAGCATGAAGTTCTATGATGATAATACTGAGGAGGTCGACAAGAGAAGGTATAGAGAGCTTGTTGGTAAGCTACTATATGTAACTATTACCAGGCCTGGCATATCATTTGTCGTGAGCAAAGTGAGTCAATTTATGGAGCAGCCCAGACAAGCACATATGGACGCAATCCATATGATTCTGAGATACTTGAAGACTTCGCCTGGTACTGGACTTCTTTTCAGCAGAGGAACATCTCTCTCAGTGACAGCATGCACATATGCAGATTATGCTGGTTGTCCAAAGGATAGAAATTCTACATCGGGATTTATTGTGTTCATAGGGAATTCTCTTATTTCATGGAAGAATAAGAAGCAAAGTGTGGTTGCTAAATCAAGTGCTTAATCAGAATACAGGACCATGGCATAGGCTAGTACAGAGATGATGTGGGTCAGACATGTTCTTACTGACCTGACTATAGAAGTGCCTCTTCCCATGGATCTCCAATGTGATAATCAAGCTTCTCTCTTCATTGCAAATAACCCATCCTATGAGAGGAAGAATCACATAGAGGTGGATTGTCACTACACTCGTGACATGATACAGAAGGGTATTGTCACTACTACGCATGTTAGCTCTAGAGACCAGACAACATATATACTTACAAAGGCTCTAGCGAGAGGACCTTATCAGAGATGTTGTTCCAAGCCGAGTTCTATTGATACCTAAGCTCCAGCTTGAGGTGGGTGGAGTGTTGAGATAGTTACTATTTTTAGTATTAACCTTATGTAATTTTCTATTTTTTGTTTCATCTTTCTATAATTTACCCAATGGTTCTTCTCCTATATAAGGGAACCCTTAGCCCTCTTATAATGCATTCCAGTATGTTCCCTTAACATGAAATATGAGAAAATATTTAAACAAATGTATCTCCAAACAAGCCTTTCATCCCCTCTCCTCCCTCACACGGGCATCACCTCAGCCTTGCAGGATCGTGCCCCCGTGCGCGTCGCTGTCGCACAGCCACAGAAGAGTGGAGCTCCACCATTCCACTACCAGGGGAAAAGGAACAGGGGGTTACAAACAGTCTTCATATTAATCAAAAATATCAGATTTCAACAGAGTAATTTATAGTCGTTAGATTACAATTAGATCATCATTCCTTCGATTGGAGCTTAGCCATCCATTCAGAGGTTCATGATTTCACTTGAGGTTTTATTAGCTCAACTTTAACCCAAACAAGTTGATGTAAGATGTATCAAATTAACGACATGGTTTGTGGTATAAGATGGAACAACTTTATGGAATCGATGTGATAATAACAATATTTATAAGACTGAGAAAATAATTTGCAAAGATTTTGAAGTTTATATAGTAAAAATCCATATTTCATTTCATCTTTAATTTAATTATATTAATGTAATTATTAAGTCACTATTAGTCTGATAATACAACTAAAGAGTAAGTTTTTTTATTATAAAATGACATGTATAACATCTTTCAAAATTTACATTATAATTAGTAAAAGGTAAAGACTTTGAGCAATTTTGGTGAATGATTATGCCTAGAAATAAAGTTTTTGTGCATACCAAATTAAGCCTTAAGGAGAGGAGTGCATATTTTAATTGCCAATTAGTAAATCATAGTTGTGTGTGTTATTATAAGGGATATTTACATCCATAACCCTGAGTAATTCCATAATTACCCAGGTACCCAAGATAATCACGAATTACATACAAGACCTTGAGTAATGCTCAACTCTTGCACTCAGAACCCTGTGTTAATTTCCATCCGATTTCCCGTCAACTATGACGGTATCTGATGAATCCACATTTCATCATCTTTATTCTATCATTTTGGCATCAAAAACCCTAACAAATGCGTGCAAATACCCTTAATTTCCGTATCTTACCATTCATGCATGTGCATGTAAATAGTGTATAGAATACTGTAATTAAAGCCAAAATTATAGAATATATAAAAAAAGAAAAAGAATAAAATATTGTAAATATTTTATGACCCGAAACCCCGAGACCTAGGCATCTTGATGAATAGACCGACAAGGAATAAAGTAGGGGGAGATAAGGGCCAAAATACAATAAAATTCCTTTTATTTTATTCATTCTTTATTCATTTTGGGACCTATTTTTGGTTCCACTTTTTATACTTAAAATAAATAAACTTTGTACATGAAATTTTTAGATAATTAAATAAATAAAAATACAAAATTGATTTCACTGAAAAATAATACACAGATAAAAAGTTATGGTCTGAATAAGATTCCAGAACTCTAACTTCCCAGACCTGTATCTTATAAATAAAAACTCGAAATGTACAAACTCACCTTTAATTGTATATAGCGTAAAATAATCTATTTAATGGAGGTGGTTTCATATTTTTCGGAGTTACGGTTTGAAAGTTGAGTTTTGGACCCCTATTGTATACTTGTAAATATTAAAATATTCATTTTATTATTTATTCATTATTTTTATAATTTCATATTTTTATAATTTTGAAAATATTACTTATAATATATTTTTGTCTAAAAATCTTAATAAAAATACAAAAGAAACTCAAAATAAAATATATGTATATAACTTACATAGGTAAAATACCTATACATATACATGTACAAATAGTATTTATATTTTATTAAGTGTACAAAAAATATCATAAAAATAAAATAAAAATATTTTTAAGTGTATAAAAGTATTCTATAATTTTATAAAATAATAAATAAAAATAAATAAATTAAAAATACAAAATAAAAATAAAATAATAAAATATAGGTATATGTACCTACAGAGGGCATAATAGGAATCTAGTATTTTTATACCTCATAAAAATAATTGAAAATCAGAATAAAATACTTTATAAATTAATAAATATTTTTTATTAAATAACCTAAAATTAAACAAATCATTTTTATTTTAAAATGATTTAACAAAGGTTTTTTCCGTGAATTTTTCTGGTTGGTCCACGTGGACCAACCAGGGGGCCAGGAGAGTTGACCTCGGGTCAACTCTCTGACCCTAGGTCCTGTAGGCTGTCAGAACCAGTTTTGACCCATTTTCAAGGTTTTTTGGGGGCCTCGTCTTTCACCATTTCGTGTCACTTCCTTCATGGAAAATTTTCCTCGATCAATGATCATACACGCCCAAGGTTCTCCTTGGGGTGTGGACCACTGCATCGAGCTATGTGTCTTGATTTGTGAGCCCACTTCACCACAGTTCAAAACCAACCCTATTCCCTCCTTTGACCTTTGAACCATATTTGGCCAACGTCCAGACCTCCAAGTGAACAGTTGCGCGTCTCCGGTGACAGAGGATCGACCCGTCTTCTTGTCGAGGTGCAACGTCGGCCGAGGCACGTTCCCCCATCATCTCCGGCGGCCGCTCCGCCGTGAGGTTTTACCTCTGGTTTTCCAGCCATCGAGGATTTGTTTTTCCTTGTTTTTCTTCGCGTGATTAATTAGCCGTAGCACTAGTGTTCATTTCATGCATTTAACTTAGCATTTCATTGAGTCTCTAGCTTTCACCCCATTATCGAACACCCTGGCCGGAGCTTGCTCCGGCGAGCTTCACTTCACGCCATTCACTGTCCCTTCACCCTTCCATTGCTCTCAGGACCTTCTTCTCGCTGTGCGCATTTCATCCTTGCAGGTTCCAGGAGCCAAGAGACTCCATCAGGAGTCCAATTTTGCAAGAAACCGTGGTATCTAGGCCCCCTTTTCGTCTCCAGCCTCGCGGTGGCGCTCAGTGCTTGTCGTGCCTTTTTGGTGCCACCTCTGGGTTGGGGAACCTCCCAGGAACGTCGTAGGCCAACTTTGGACCTCAGAAAGCTTAGGAGGAGGAGCACGCTCGGAGAAGACCCCCCTCGCCGCTGTTCTTCCGTGTTCATCCTACGGGGCTCCCAGCCGTTGATCTGCTCCTGTTCTTCCAGCTGGCCCAGGTGTCATCCAATCCTTCAATCCAGAGCCGTTGATTGCCATCAACACCATCTGATCTTGGCCGTCTACGCGAAGGGGTATCACGGCCCCTCGCTTCGACATGTGGCATAAGTAAAGGGCTGTGCGCCGTCCGATCTGCGCCTTGAGGATATTTTGCGATTACACCCTTGGCAATTTTTGTAGTTTATACTAAATGCTAAAACTTTCCTCTGCTTTTTAAAGTTTTGAAAATATTGCGCATCAGTCCCTGTTTTTTTGTAATATCACTGTTTGCCCCCTGCCAGGTTACGTGCATCTGCGCACGTGACTTGGCGATTTTGCAAAGGAGGCCTCTGGGTTTTTGTGTATATAACTTTGGTACCTAAACTTTGAACTGTAGTTGAATACTTTCTGGACATTTTGCAGTCAGCCCCCTATCTTTTTGAATATTACATTTCAGCCCTCACCAAGCGCGTGCGTCGCACGTGCGTGGGAGGGTATTTTGCGCGGAAAGGCTTGCGCCTATGGCTATTTACATTTGGTCCATTAAATTGAATATTCTGTGTTATATTTTATGTGAAAATTGCAACCTTGCCCTTGGATGTTTGTTTATTTGCACTTATACCCATGCCAGGCCACATAATTTTGCATGCTTTCCTTATTTATTTAGAGCATCATTTTAACTCGAAAAATTCCCAAAACAATACCATAGGCTCTTGTGTGCTTGCTTATTCACGCCATATTTTTGTATTGCATTTTTCTTGCATTTTAATATTTATTAAAAAACATGTATTTTTCCTACTGTTTACATTAGAAAATCCATAGAAATTATAAAAAAAACGTTTCGAAAATTTCCAAAAAAATTATATTTTGCTTGTTTCATCATCTTTTAGTGTCAGTCCAAAAATAATTAAAAATTTCAAAACAAAAACCTTAAAAATTAGAAAACTCTAAAAATCTTCATAAAAATCTAAAAATCCTAGAAAAATCCTAAAAATATAAACTCAGGTTCTGTAGTTCTCTACTTTATTGCCTTTAGTTTATTAATTTGGGAAAATTTCGCTACTGTTTGATATTTTTCATTCCCATTTTAGTTTCGGCCAGCAAGTTTATTAACTGTTATCTTTATCTTGACTTTTAAAAATACCAAAAATATTTTGAAAAATCCCAAAATATCACAAAACAGTAAAAAATTATAAAAAGATCAAAAATATTTTATTTCCTAATTTTTGGTCATTTTCCCTATTTTTATAAATACCCTATCTCCTCTTTTTATATATTGTATATATATTCTATTATAGAAAAAGAAAATACAAAAATATAAAAAGAAAATACAAAATCAGTAAAAAGAAAACCAAAATGCAAAAATTAAAAATTAAAAATTAAAAATAAAAAAATATAAAAACTAAAAACCCACAAATATTTGCATATTGTAGACACTTAATCACATCACATTTTTGTACATTAATTGTTGATCTATCCTGCCTTGCTCCATGTGTTCGAACTCTCTATGTAGTTGCATCTATACATCTTTTATGTAGAGTTAAAAATAAATTTGACTCCACATTTGTTTGTCATTGTTTGATATTTGATTGTGGGTTCATTGTTGATTAAATCCGGATTTTTAGCGGTCACCGCAGCGACTTTCGTGTTCCCGCCTTGTGTGGAATACACGACCGTTAGATTTTTGGGTTTATCAAATGGCACCGTTGCCGGGGAGCAACAACGCGTAGTTCGTCTTTTTGTTTGTGATTGTGATTATTTGTCTCTTTCACGGCTTTTATTTCTGCTTGTTTTATTATTTTTGATATATCTTGTTGAATTGTCTAACCACTCTCCTTGCTTGGATTTTGTGCGAGGTACGCGGATCGAGGGAGGCACTCTTTTTTAGGAGCGCCCGTGCACCCACGTGAGGCGGCTTTGGCTTAGCACGAATGCAGGCTCAGAGAGGATTTTGAAGACAATTCAATTTTATTTACTTATTGCATTTATTGTGTAATTTGAAGTGAGAGAGAGAGACCACTTTATTTTTGTAATGATACAGGTACATAGGACTTTGGACTTTCAGGCCCAATTTCCAAGTGTTTGTACACTTGGGGGCTCACCGCGGATTTTTCGATTTTCATCGCATTTTTTTCATTTGTTTTCCAATTTTTTTCTTTACTTTGTGTGATTGAGCCCCTAGTTTTAGGATTGCTTGCGATAGAATAAGTCCAAACACTTAATATCTTGACATGTACCTATAGACTCATTTGGACTTAGTCAAATTTAAACAGTCGCCTCATCATCTTCGAGCCTACGTGCCGCGAGCCCACCCTGTCAAGCGCTACTCCTGAACTCGATGTGTCGAGAAGAGGAGGGGTGAGCCTAGACCAGATTCTTGGATTGAGGATCGGTGACCGACTTGTGGTTCTTCACGATAATAGCAATTTCTGAAACTTAGGGCGATTTCATCAGCTTTGCATTTGCATATAGATTAGGTTTCAATTCTGCTGAGCATCCCTGCATGTAGAGTGCTGGAGGCAAGATGAGCATTTACGCTTTAGCATACATCATCGTTTTGACGCTTGCATTGCTTTTCCGACTCTCTACCTCTGATTTTGATCACCTAGGTGCTAAGTGTTGGAAATGCGAGCCCACGGCGAGCCATTATGCAATAAATGTTATTGCAATTCACTCCTTAATCTGAAATGAAGAATGAATAATTTGCATAATAGGTCCCTTAGTACAATTAGGGTTATGTACCATGGCCATCTTGATGATCATACAGCTGTTGATTCAACTATTGAATCATAGAGGCTGGTGCTTGGATGAATATCTAAAGAGTTAGATTGAGGACTCATCAAGCACCGTCAAATGATTGTTAAGAAATGATTTGCAGCCTGAGTAGGAGATGGCAATCCTTATCTCTAAAGGCTGATGTCTGACCGACCTCTTGATGCAGGTCCTCTGCATAGGAATAGAGATTCGGAGGTGTCAGATTAGTTAGGTCAAAGAGTTGACTTAACAAGATCGAGATAACCAAAGTCCTATATCATATGCTGTCATGATATAGGCACGCATCCTCTGACCGGAGACAGATGTGTTGCTATATGTCTAAGTGTGTACATTTGGTAGACCAATAGGTTGATGACTTAATCAAGGTCTATACACCGGCGCGCTGGTGTGCATATAAGGGCATATGAGTAATACGATCTCTCAAAGGGATCATACAAGTTCAGTTACTGAACCGGAAGACATGAGCTCACTCATGAGATATTGGGAAGAATCAAATTCCGTGCGCACGGTCGTCTTGCTTTGGAAGCTTAACTGAATTTGTAGGTTTGATATATACTTTTGGAAAGTATATGATCAAGACCTAGGTATGATATATGCTTTTGGAAAGTATATGATCGATACCGACTCCCAATGATCGAATGAGAAACTTACTGATAAAACCATGAAGTAGACAGTATAAAGTTGATCCAATACTTTGGGTTTAATCTGAGTCTTCCAGTATGGATGTACAGGTATTGGGAATACCTGAGGGTGATGTGATCATAAACGATTGTATAACCATGACGCTTCCATTCCTAGGGAGTGATGAAACAGGTCTGGATTTTAGTGACTCCTCTCAGTAGAGAAGTAATCTGATCTTAGTCCAAATGTTGGACATTATCTGAATGTGATTCAGATACAATAAGAAGATTAGATTTGCGGTCTTGATTTAATCAAGCATCTATGAGAGGCCCGTGATCTGGATTTGAGATATGATCTCAATATCCAAGTCACTATACGTGGAACAATACAATCGCCTTGTCCTTATCTCCATGTATTTGCGGAGAAAGCGCATTATCCTTGAAAGGGTTCAGGATAATTTCATTGTTGATATGTATCCGAGCATTGAGAAAATGGATAATTAAATGTGATTTAATTATCATGAGTAATATGAATTTGATTCATATTATAAAGAGAGTTATCTTAGATAATTAAATGTGATTTAATTATCAAAGATGTAAGTAATATGAATATGATTCATATTATTTGGACACAAGAGAATAGAGATCCAAAAATGATTAAATGTGATTTAATCATCATGGATATGAATAATGTGGATAGCAATATCCATATTAATCAAATATATTATAAATGTGATTTATAATATATAAGAGAGAGAGATGTTTGTAATTTACATTTGTTAATTAAATGTTAATGTGAATTGGATTCACACTGGACATTAAATTGAAAATGTAATTTACATTTTGTTTTGGGTTGTGAATGTGATTCACAAATTTCCAATGGCATGATTGCAATATTCACAAAATAAATTGGATTTATTTTTGTGAAATAATTTGCAACAAAAGTTGTTGCAAATATTGGAGAGAATCATGAGATAATATAATCTCATGTAATAGGAAAAAGGAAGCTCCCTTCCTAAAGAGGAGTGGGGACGACCACAATTCCCATGAGGAATTGGTGGCCGTCCACCCTCCTTATGGAAGGAGGCTTGCCTCCTTTCCTATTTCTCCATTGGAGATTGATTTGATATAAAATCAAATTATATTTATTGTATATTTGTTTTTTATTAAATTAATTGTTGTTGTGTTTTTAGCAACAAATCATGACCATTGAAAGAAACACAAATTAATGTGGACCATTGGATTTGTGTTGACACATGGATTGAGATCCATGGATCCCAAAACCCTATAAAAGGAGAGGCACCCCATTGCTCTTCAAGACACATAAGTGAGACAACAAATCTCTCTCTCTCTCTCTCCCTCTCATGTGGCCGTCCACCATGGATGCCCTAGAGAGGTTCTCCATCGCCGCAGCATCGTCGTTATGCTGCCCGATGGTTTGCTCGTGAATCTCCGTCTCCTTCGGTGCGCCCCGCTCATGAAGAAGACATCGGATCTCGTGTGTCGAGATCAGGAGATCCGCCGCTTGGATCATCAACATGGATTGCGAGAAGCACGCGGTTCATCCCCGCGCTCGCAAGCGTCTCCTCTGTCGGATCGGACTTGAGACAGGAGGTCTCTTTGTTTAGAGACTCGATCGCAACCGTGCTTCAAGAGATAACCCTAATACTTGTTTGTGGTTTAGACGAAACGATCCGAGAAGTGTTCTTGGATCATGTGGTTTCGTCGCAAAAAAAATTTAATTTCCACTGCCTAGAACAACTAGTACGACTAGTCGTTCTTCGTCGTATCTGATACGACGATCACGCTTCCGTGATGCGCTTGAGGATCTAACCATATCCTTCAAGTGGTATCAGAGACTTAGGTCGGTGGTTTTGGATACGATCCATAAATCGAAGACGACTTGGGTTCATTAGGGTATGCGAAAGTTTTTCTTGCATTTCATTTTCGCATCTCTGTTTTGATATTATTTTCGTTACTGTTTAAATTGTTTAAACACGAAAATAATATTTTGATTTTATTCCCCATTAAATAAGGAAACCGTAGGATCTGAGTTTGCGTGATTTCGATTTCGTTTGCTCTAGATATGCTCATTTTAGGGAACATGTATCCACTGTTTCGGGGACTGCGGATCATGACGTAATTAAGATGTTAATTGCGGATTTGAAACGCCTTGAAATGCATGTAAATTACTTGGGTTCTGTTGTAAATCAAGTTAGAAAACTTTAGAAATTTACTTTGCTTAATTTGGATTTAAATTGATTGAGATATGGTATTTTTAGTAAGTGAGGGTCACTGCTGAAAATACTTTCCTAATCAAGAACCTAGTGATTGTCATTTAATTAATTAGTGAAATTAAATTGTTTAATTTCCTGGAATAATTATGCATAAATATTTGTGAAATATTTTATGATAATTATGTCCTTAAATGACTTTGCCCTAACCAACAAATGATTAGATGTGATCTAGATCAAGATTGGTTATATGATCTACATGATCAACATTCCAACAAACATGTTGCTTGAATAGGACTTGGGATTTGTTTAGCAAATCTCATTATAATGTTAATCAAAATTATTTTGATTATTACTATATGGTATAATTTCGGTTGAAAAACCGATGATCATCTCAAGTACAAAAATGATCTATTTTGCATTATCCTTTCCCGAGGTGGATATGGTGTCTAGTCGGAGAGCATTGGGGTTGCGGGTTGCAACGTATGTGGTCCGTCCCACTCTCGTCGGTACTGGCCATGACAGCGGGTAGGGTTAGTATAATGCTTAAGAAATCATGATGTATTTCTAATTATTAAAATTCGAAATAATACGTATTTGAGATAATACCATAATTCAAGTAACTATTAAAATGTTTGTTGGATATTAATTGGATCATTAATTTAATATGATTAGATTAATTGGAATCCAATTAAAATTAAAACACTCTATGAATAGAGATGATATTTCCCTTGGAAGAATTAATCATAATGAATATGATTCATAACGATTAATTAGAATTTGAATATGATATGGAGGATCACATAAGTGACATCCATGGTCTCCCGTCAAGGCGAAGGGTTCCGTCGCCAGGGATTGTATGTAGGAGACGCCTGTCCGAAGTGACAGCTCCTGTATGCCAGCGCATCTGGATCGGGCTCTTTGCTTCTCAAAAGAGTAAGGCCGTATACGTAGTGACCCCAATATCGGATCCTCATTATATTGGGGCGATATTGGATTGCGTATAGCGAGTACTATTCCTGTTGACGGTTGGTTCAATTGACGACGGATCAACATCGCCTTAGGGGTGGTGGGTCCGGGTGTTAAAGATCGAATTGGGAGATGCAAGTTGGACTTGCAAGGCGGAATGTGTTCCCGCTTCTTTTTTATCCGAGTTGCAGATTCTCATATTATTGGGATGTAACAAAGATAAGGAAGGAGATCCCAGATCTTGTTGAGATATAATGGTAAGTATATCTCTTACATTGAAAGTGATTAAGGGAATGAACTTTCAGTGTTGACAAGACAAGACAACTTTGATATAAAAATCCTAAATCAAAGTAAAATATATATAAATATATATATATATATATATTTATGCAAATTTCTTATTTCAGATAATCCTTCATTAAAACCCACTCAATGTTATACTCAATAGTAACCAGTGAAATATCATGGATTGGACTCATGATCCAGATATTGTACTTGCAATTGGACACATAATGTATGTGGTTGCAATGTGCAAGTTTCCTCATAATATTGAGGAATGACAATTAAATAGATAATAGGACTACAACCCTAGGGTTTGTATGTCTCTATAGTCTTGATCTCTCATCGTATGTACTTTGGAAGTGACATGTCGATGATGATCTCAATTGTCAAATAATCCTTATAAAATCAATGAAGATATTCTGGCATACATATGTGCTCTTGACATTTATCATGAATGAGATGGTTCACTGCATCATGCAGAATGGTAGCTCTATAAGAGATGATGTATTCAAATTGTTTGAGTACCTACTTAAACCTATATTTTAAGAGTTTAGATGGATGTAGATGATGAGTGTCATTATTCTACTATCTATACTCTAGTCATTCATGAAGCTTCATAATATTCATATTGTATGAATTTAATGAAGCATGTATAAATGTTGAAATGATCTTACATTGAATTCTTTTGAATTTAACGTAAGAAATCCTTAGTCTTAAGCAATGGTTGCTTATAGATAAAGGGAGCGCAGTGGAAGCATGGGTTGGACCCGAGTAAGAAGTATGGTCAAAGAATTGACTGTACATCTATGACTTCCATATGTCATCCGAAGAGTTGGATGAATGCCAATACTGCAATAAGTTGATGTGTTGATAGTATGATTATCAAGTCTATCTAGAATCCTTAGAGAAGGACTCGGATGGAGCATCGGATTAATCTACATAAATCATTGATATTGACTTGCTTATTAAATAAGATAAAGTCAAATAATTGTATCTCAATCTTCTGATGACATTTGCAATAGGTTGCATATGTTTTAGAAGACTGGAAAATTTGATCTTAAAGGTTTATAGTTATCCACTTGGATATTGATGCAATTGTTGCAACAATCTCTGTTGGATTGATAGACTTGTTAATTTCAGTGGGAGAGCCCTTAGTCTTAGAGAATGTCTCTATGACCTAGATATAAGAATACACTCATTGTTTGTTTCTAAATGTTGGAAATAAACATGAATTCTGAGGTAGAACTGTCATAAAGAGTTATGATGGAGATATTTCAGATAGTAATCTAAAATCTAGTGGACTCCACAAAATTAGAAAATTAATGAATGGTTCATTAAGATTTCTAAATACTGAAATTAAACCTTAAGATCAATAGGAGGATGAAGACCATTTGACAATGATCTAGCATCAAGCCTTGGACATTTGTCTATTGATTTGATCAATAGGCTAGTAAGAGATGAAACTTTAGAATGTCTAAAATTTCAAAGCTTACATGCTTATGAATATTGTATTCATAATAAAATGTCCAATACACCATTCTTTGGGAATGGTGTAAGATGATAAGGTATTCGGGATCTCATACATATTGATGTATGCGGATCATCTATATCATAGTAAACATTATGGATATATGATATCTATTAATGATTATGTATGATATGAAATTTCTTCTCTTCACCTGAAGAAACCTTTGAAATGTTCAAAGATTTCATAATTTTGGTCTACAACCAAAGTTTGAAGGAAGATAAAATGAATTTGATCTAATCAAGGTAGCATGTACCTGTTAGATGAATTCAAAGGATACCTTATGGAGATATGAATATCATTTCTATCTCAATCCTCCTAACACACCTTAACTCAATAGAGTTATAGGGAGATACAATTGGATCATGTGTGACATGATCTTATCAATGATGATTTTTAGCATAATTATCCCTTAGTTTCCAGGTATATATGTGTAGTAGAAACTACAATGTATATCCTTAGTAAGGTTCCATGCAAGATGGAATCTAGAACTTGAGAGTGCTGCTTCATTAGGAAAATAAAGGATGGTATTGGATATCTACTTTATGACCTTGAGATTCTTGAAATATCTCATCTCTGAGAATGTGATTCTTGGAGGTTGAGACTCTTGAGAATCAAGATGAAAATGAAGTGTAGGAACTCATTTAATCTTGAAAAGATAATGAGGTTCCTGAAATTGGAAACTAAAAGGATAATTGAAGATGAAACACTAAAACCTCTTCATATAAGTTTGAGGATGGATTCCATGTGTCAGAGAAATCTGACAATGATCGAACTTCATGTGATGAAGCTTCTGAAGATCATAGCATGGATAGATGGATGTTAGCAATAAAAGTCTAATGTAGACTTCATGTACAAGTGTTGTATATGGACCCTCGAGGATCCACCTATATGGGTAAGACCTGTAAAGGTGTCAATGGATCTTCAAGAGAAAGGGAACCTGATGAGAAGGTACGTACCTTCAAAGCATAGTTCGTAGCAATGAGCTACACATGGAAGAGCAGACATTGCTTGCAATGAGACTTGCTTTTCGGTGACCATGCTTAAAATCATCAGAATATTGCTAACCTTAGCTACACAACTTGACTATTGCATCTTCAAGATGTAAGTCCAGATTGCATTCCTCTATGAATATCTCTCTGAGGATATTCACATGAAGTAGCCCCATGGCTTCATGGTTGAGGAAAGCAAGATGTGCAAGCTAGAGAGCTCCATCTATGGACTCAAATAAGCTTCTTGAAGTTGGACCATAAGATTTGATGAAATTATAAATGTTATGATTTCAGATAGAATCTTGATAAGCCATGAGAAGCTTAGTGGGAGTGTCTTTGTGTTCATCATGCTAAATGTAGATGATATCCTAAACATTTAAAATGATATAAGGATAATAATAAGTGTTTTATAGACTGGCTATTCCATATCTTGAAATATGATTTCAAAGATACCTCTTAGATCTTAGTTCTGAAGTTGCTCAGAAGCCAAGAGAAGAGAGTAATTGGACTGTCACATTTGTAATACACCTTGGACATATTCTATTCATAGAAATTCCAAGAAAGGCTTGTAACCCTTAAGATATGGTACTGACCTATCTAAAGAGATAGCATCTCAAAAGAGTTGAGGAAGTAAATGCTACAACTACTTGCACTTGTGCATTAGTTATGAGAAGCTGAGTGTATACTAGATGTGTACAAAAGCCAGATATCTGCCATGCAGTGGGAGTAGTAAAGTGTTACTAGTCCTACTATGTAGAGAAAACACTTGATTGCAGTAATAACTATATCTTCATAAAGGACACGATTTTTGAGATAATGATCTCAAAGTCTTATCTTCAAAAGCTTAAGACTTTGTAGATAGAGATCTAAAAGGTCTTAACTTTGGATACCTTTGGAGATAGAGATCTCCGGGAATGAAGGTATTCTAATAAGGATTATGGGAATACTGGTTATAATAATTAATCGAGTTAAAGTGTCAAGGACACTATGACAAAATTGAGTATTGGTTGCATAAGATGCAACCTTCGCATTGGATGCGAGCACTGTTACTGGGGATATGCAAGTGCCGTAAAAGGACTTGGCGTAGTCTCTTGGGAACAGAGTGACTGATCACCTTACCTAGCTATTTTCTAAATAGCCTATGATTGTCACATGAGTGTGGGTTTAAATGACTAGCCCATCAATGGCTCTTTGGGCTAGTGGGAGATTGTTGGAAATGCGAGCCCACGGCGAGCCATTATGCAATAAATGTTATTGCAATTCACTCCTTAATCTGAAATGAATAATGAATAATTTGCATAATAGGTCCCTTAGTACAATTAGGGTTATGTACCATGGCCATCTTGATGATCATACAGCTGTTGATTCAACTATTGAATCATAGAGGCTGGTGCATGGATGAATATATAAAGAGTTAGATTGAGGACTCATCAAGCACCGTCAAATGATTATTAATAAATGATCTCCAGCCTGAGTAGGAGATGGCAATCCTTATCTCTAAAGGCTGATGTCTGACCGACCTCTTGATGCAGGTCCTCTGCATAGGAATAGAGATTCGGAGGTGTCAGATTAGTTAGGTCAAAGAGTTGACTTAACGAGATCGAGATAACCAAAGTCCTATATCATATGCTGTCATGATATAGGCACGCATCCTCTGACTGGAGACAGATGTGTTGCTATATGTCTAAGTATGTACATTTGGCAGACCAATAGGTTGATGACTTAATCAAGGTCTATACACCGGCGCGCTGGTGTGCATATAAGGGCATATGAGTAATACGATCTCTCAAAGGGATCATACAAGTTCAGTTACTGAACCGGAAGACATGAGCTCACTCATGAGATATTGGGAAGAATCAAATTCCATGCACACGGTCGTCTTGCTTTGGAAGCTTGAATGAATTTGTAGGTTTGATATATACTTTTGGAAAGTATATGATCAAGACCTAGGTATGATATATGCTTTTGGAAAGTATATGATCGATACTGACTCCCAATGATCGAATGAGAAACTTACTGATAAAACCATGAAGTAGACAGCATAAAGTTGATCCAATACTTCGGGTTTAATCTGAGTCTTCCAGTATGCAGGATGTATAGGTATTGGGAATACCTGAGGGTGATGTGATCATAAACGATTGTATAACCATGACGCTTCCATTCCTAGGGAGTGATGAAACAGGTCTGGATTTTAGAGACTCCTCTCAGTAGAGAAGTAATCTGATCTTAGTCCAAATGTTGGACATTATCTGAATGTGATTCAGATACAATAAGAAGATTAGATTTGCGGTCTTGATTTAATCAAGCATCTATGAGAGGCCCGCGATCTGGATTTGAGATATGATCTCAATATCCAAGTCACTATACGTGGAACAATATAATCGCCCTGTCCTTATCTCCATGTATCTGCGGAGAAAGCGCATTATCCTTGAAAGGGTTCAGGATAATTTCATTGTTGATATATGTATCCGAGCATTGAGAAAATGGATAATTAAATGTGATTTAATTATCATGAGTAATATGAATTTGATTCATATTATAAAGAGAGTTATCTTAGATAATTAAATGTGATTTAATTATCAAAGATGTAAGTAATATGAATATGATTCATATTATTTGGACATAAGAGAATAGAGATCCAAAAATGATTAAATGTGATTTAATCATCATGGATATGAATAATGTGGATAGCAATATCCATATTAATCAAATATATTATAAATTTGATTTATAATATATAAGAGAGAGATGTTTGTAATTTACATTTGTTAATTAAATGTTAATGTGAATTGGATTCACATTGGACATTAAATTGAAAATGTAATTTACATTTTGTTTTGGGATGTGAATGTGATTCACAAATTTCCAATGGCATGATTGCAATATTCACAAAATAAATTGGATTTATTTTTGTGAAATAATTTGCAACAAAAGTTGTTGCAAATATTGGAGAGAATCATGAGATAATATAATCTCATGTAATAGGAAAAAGGAAGCTCCCTT
Source organism: Ottelia alismoides (assembly GCA_037367405.1). NCBI lineage: Eukaryota > Viridiplantae > Streptophyta > Magnoliopsida > Alismatales > Hydrocharitaceae > Ottelia > Ottelia alismoides. Next base: position 731,891 of record JAZKJV010000702.1, read on the forward strand.
CCTAAAGAGGAGAGGGGACGGCCACAATTCCCATGAGGAATTGGTGGCCGTCCACCCTCCATATGGAAGGAGGCTTGCCTCCTTTCCTATTTCTCCATTGGAGATTGATTTGATATAAAATCAAATTATATTTATTGTATATTTGTTTTTTTATTAAATTAATTGTTGTTGTATTTTTAGCAACAAATCATGACCATTGAAAAAAACACAAATTAATGTGGACCATTGGATTTGTGTTGACACATGGATTGAGATCCATGGATCCCAAAACCCTATAAAAGGAGAGGCACCCCGTTGCTCTTCAAGACACAGAAGTGAGACAACAAATCTCTCTCTTTCTCTTTCTCTCTCTCTCCCTCTCATGTGGCCGTCCACCATGGATGCCCTAGAGAGGTTCTCCATCGCCGCAGCATCGTCGTTATGCTGCCCGATGGTTTGCTCGTGAATCTCCGTCTCCTTCGGTGTGCCCCGCTCGTGAAGAAGACATCGGATCTCGTGTGTCGAGATCAGGAGATCCGCCGCTTGGATCATCAACATGGATTGCGAGAAGCACGCGGTTCATCCCCGCGCTCGCAAGCGTCTCCTCCGTCGGATCGGACTTGAGACAGAAGGTCTCTTTGTTTAGAGACTCGATCGCAACCACACTTCAAGAGGTAACCCTAATACTTGTTTGTGGTTTAGACGAAATGATCCGAGAAGTGTTCTTGGATCATGTGGTTTCATCGCAAAAAAAATTTTAATTTCCACTGCCTAGAACAACTAGTACGACTAGTCGTTCTTCGTCGTATCCGATACGACGATCACGCTTTTGTGATGCGCTTGAGGATCTAACCATATCCTTCACTAAGTAAAATTGACGCCTCGTTAGGCTCGTGAATTCTCATTAAAAATCCAAAAAAAGTGTTAACAAATAAAATTGGGACTGTTAATATTACTTGACCCTAAAACCGATCAAAAAGAAAAACTTGTATTTGGGCGAGTAATCCCCTCATTGTCTTCGTTTTACATTGCTCGTGCACACACTAAGGATTAGTGCCAAAATCCCATTCTCAGCCCCTAAGTGTTTGTGCAAATTTTGGACTTCTCACCTAACTCTAAAACAGACAAGATAAAAAGACCGACTTTTCGGTCTCTACCGAGTTGAGTAGGTGAATTGAGGGTTTATTTTGAGAGTTTGATTGTGCTTGCTTGTGTGTAACCCCGATCGTCTCTGTGCATCTGCGCCTTTTTCTCACTTCTCTTGACTTGACCTTCGTGTTCTCCTGATCATTTTCTCTTGTTTCGAGATGGATCCCTGGAGCGATTTTTATCCGGATTTTGCGTATTCCTCGTACACTCTAGGCGGTCCACCTCCTTTTTTCCAGGAGGACTTTGCTCCTGATTTTTGTACATATCCACCTCAGCCGCAGTATCAGACCTCGGACTTCTACCCACCTCCACCTGTATATTATCCACATCCACCTTCACATCCTCCCGAGGCTGACCTATTGGAGTCACCTCCCTCGATCTCTATGAGTGATATCTTGAATCGAATGATAGAGCGCCTTGATTTGATGAATGAGGATATGGCTATCTTGAGGAAAAAAGAGATTGACGCTCCATTCGTCGCGGATACGGAATTTCTTGTGGGAGATCATGGGAGCTTGCAATCGCCAAAATACAAAAAAATGAGACAAATTTAAAAACACAAAAAGAGTTCGGGAGACACTTGGTTGATTCAGATTGTAAGGAGAGGGGCCATTTTCCAGATCATTCACCCACACATCCATTCACATCTTGTCCCACCTTTGACCCCGAGGATGCTGCTGTACAGACTGCTCTTGGCATGCCTCGTGTATATGCTGATTCCGACTTCCTCCCTTGTATGGAGGAAGTCCAAAAATTTAAAAAATGCTATCTGAACCCGAAGTGGTGGCTACTATTCATGAGATCATCCGTGCCCCACTTCAACAGGCCACGACCCATATATCTGCTCCTCTTCCCAAGAAGAGAAAGCGGAGGAGCAGATCTGAGCGTCATATTCTGACCATGGCCACTGCCCATGCCATCACACACCATCCCATTCCTGGAAAGAAGAACACAGCTACCCCTTTCATCACTTGCACCATCTCTGACCATACTTGTGATCACACTCTCCTAGACGGCGGTGCTTCTATTAGTATATTACCCTTCTCGCTGGTATAGTCTCTTCACTTAGGGCCTCTCAAGAAAACCAGGATGATCGTTCAGTTTGTTGATGGATCTATCAAGAGGCCGAAGGGTATCCTTGAAAACGTTGTCATTTCTATTCAGGACACGAGCTACCATGTTGATTTTGTCGTATTGCCCATGGAGACCTCCACAGGGGAGCCCTCTCCAATCATCCTGGGACGACCATTCCTCGCCTCTGCGAGGGTCGTTATTGACTATGGATCAGGAGAGATTCGCTTCCGTCCTGTTGACGGGAGCGAAGCGTCGATCACCGCACCCACAGTTGACCAGAGACCTGCACCTGATGCACCTTCACCAATTGTAGCTGATTCCGAGGCATGTGACCGATCTAAGGATATTAGAGATGTTTGCTTAGCGACCCCTGATGAGACCCGAAGAATCCCCCGAAAGGGGAGGAAATCGGAAAGCATAGACCTCGCGGTTCCTCCTTCTGGTGTGTGGCGACGTGTTGATGAAATCCAAAGTATCTACGTGATTGATCCCATTGAGCGGAGGGAAGATACCAAGACTAGACGGGATAGACCTGGTTTGACTACTTCCACTGATAAGTCCGTTCCTGGTCACTCAAAAGTAATGATGATTGAGGTCGGTTATGATGCGAATCTTCGAAATTTTTGGCCTCTTGATGAAAAATATGATCCGGGTGAGACTCTTGAGGATGATTTGAGTTCGTATTCTTCCACTAATGATTTCGTTCCTTTTGATTTTGACCTGGACGATCCCTCGCAGGACGACTCTGATTACACTTCTTCCGATGAGGATGAGTTTGTCCATTCCACTTTGACATCAGCGAGACCTCCAAAGCCAGACCTGACCACACTTCTTCCACTCTCCCGTATGCGCCTTCACACCATAGGACCACCAAGGGCGAACCTAGCCATACTACTTCCATTGACCAGTTCGTCCCTTTTCGATTCGAATCCACTGAGGGCCTTCACTCTGTCGACCCTGATCGGCTTCCGTCCACTGTGGACCCCGATGTCGACTTGCACCACACAAGATCTTTCCCTCAGCGGTCTCACAAGAAGCTTAGCTTTCAACCTTATTGATCCAGTGTATATCCATCCCTGTTGTATATTCCCTTGTGTACCTTTGTTCTCTCTCCCGTATTGCTCGTCCACCCATTCTCGTGTTTGCCTTGCTTAGGACGTACTTTGTCCTAAGTATAGGGGGGTGGACGAGCCGAGTGTTCACTTGTCGTTCCGTTTCATTACTCCTGTTATTGTCTATACGTAGAGCTTCTTTTACCCTAAGTATAGGGGGAGTGAGGCGCACATTCTTCTCATTATCTCATCTGTTGATATCTTTTCTTCTTTTCTTCTTTTCCTTTTCTTTCTTCTGTATCTATCAGAAAAGTGTCGCCCCTTGTAGACAGTTTTCTACACTTAGGACGTACCTTGTCCTAAGTATAGGGGGCTGTACACCCTGAGTGTTCTATTATTTGATCCTCTCCATTGTCTCCTCTTCTTGTCTATACTTAGGGATATCTTACCCTAAGTATAGGGGGAGACAATCTGAGTACGATCTGTTCATTCCCACCCTTGACCCTCCCTACTTTGTGTACAGTCTGCTATACTTAGGATTATTTGATCCTAAGTATATGGGGGGACGGTCAACTTCTCATTGGTTTATTCATTCATCTCTTATTCATTTATTCTTTAGGACTTTTCTATACTTAGTACGAGTTATGTCTTCTCTTTTCTCTCCGATCTATAAGGACATAGCTCAAGCTAAGTATAGGGGGGTCGTATATACTACGTATATACTTTAGCCATAACTCGTACTTTCATATTTTCTTAATAACTATGGCTAATTACACTTATAAAATTCATTAAAAACCTTAATAAAAAGATGTGTTCATTCTTCAAATTCTTTTTGTAAATACTGATTAATAAATCTGGTGAAAATATTTTTTGCAAAATGTTTGAAAAATAGTTTGAAAATCTTAGTCAAAAATCTTTTGAAAACTATTTGAAAACATTTTGTTACATGTTTTCAACCTTTGTAAAAACATTTTGATTGTAAAATTTATTTTCTTTGTGTGAAATAAAATGTTAGAAAAATGATTTGCAAATAGTTTGAAAAATGGTTGCAAAAATATGTGAAAAATCTATATATATTGTTTAGAAAACCTTTGCAAAATGATTTTCAAATGTGTGTACGTGTTTGTAAAATTGTTTGTAAAAGCTATTTTGAACTATAGTTTTCAAAACTGTTTGAAAAACCTTTTCACATAAGTTTGAGGAATATATACATCACACCAAAATCCACTATATATATACTTACAAAATTGATCACTTGCCCTGCAAATTCTTAAAATCCACTTCTTGTATATATAAGAAGCACTCCTGTGTAAATATTATAACCTTGTTTTTAGCCAAAATCTTTTGTTTTCAAAAATCCCAAAAACATTTGCAAAATTAAAATCCAAAAACATTTGAAATATCTTTTTCAAAAATCTAAAAAAAATGCATATGCATCATATTTTCAAAAACCCATAAAAAGTTCAAAATCTTGAAAATTGCATCACAAAAATATTTTCTGCATCGCATTGTATAGCATGAGCATTTTTCAGATTGAGTTTGACAGTTGAACAAGTCTAAGTAAAATCCGAAGATTGGAGCTTGATTGGACCTTAAATCTACCTAATTAACAGGAACCTTATAGGAACTGGGATTGAGGTACTTCATGTCTAGTTGACTTAATTCTTTGAGGATCACTGGACTTGGTTCAATGGCTTCTTGACTGCCTAAGTAGAGTATTTCGGAGCACACGCACAACTCTTGTTGATAATGACCTAACTTGGACACCTGTACCTTTTACATGGCTCAACTCAGTTGGAGTGGTGAGGAGGTTGGATTTGCCGGTATGAGACGCACACAGGTGGAAACACTTGTCCTCCTCTAGGGAGGGAAGTGCACCCCAACCCGTCCAGTAATGACGAGTTTCGAGGATAGGAGATCGTGGGTTGCAATAAAGCTTCAAAAGAGGGATAGTCTACGGGCTCAAGAGGAAAAACTCCTTATGTAAATGCTGTTGTATATAGTATTCAAAAAAATGCAAAAGCAAAAACTCCAAAAAAAGTGGACAGGCCTGTACAAAAATAAAAATGCCTGCCGGAGTGTACATATGTTGTAAAGTCAAATAAGCAAGCTTGAGCTTCAAAGTCAAATCATGTGAGCCTGCAACTGGATGACTTGACTACACTGGTCTTGCATCCTAGGATAGGTAGCTACACTGGCTACCGTCCATTCTTCTCTTCACCCCCTCCTCTTGGGCCGGTTGCCACTTGAACTTAGAAGGTAATACCCTGCTCCTTGAGGGATGAATTGTTGGATTGGGGAATCATTGGGTTTTCATATTGGAGAAGTCAATCTCTTTGTCATTTCAGTTGGGGAGAGCCACCATCACTTACACTGTACGAGTCAGATTCATAATCGTAAGGGTTTGCGTATGAGTTGAGATATTTCTGACCTGGCTATTGAGGAGACTTGAACAGAGTTTTGGGATTCTCAGGGACTGTTGGATTTCAACTTCGGTTCCAATTAAGGTTCCGCCTGCACTAAAATTCCAAAGGTCCGACTTAAGCTCCAATTTTTGATTTTATGAAGACAAGTTTGATTGTTAAATTTAATCCAATTTTCTTCTTTTTCTTTTCTCGCTTTTTCTTTCTGCACTTATTGCATAAGTGTTTGCTAGGGACTAGCAAAGGTAAAGTATAGGGGGATGATGAATCCACATTTCATCATCTTTATTCTATCATTTTGGCATCAAAAACCCTAGCAAATGCATGTAAATACCCTTAATTTCCGCATCTTAGCATTCATGCATGTGCATGTAAATAGTGTATAAAATACTGTAATTAAAGCCAAAATTATAGAATACATAAAAGAAAAGAAAAAGAATAAAATATTGTAAATATTTTATGACCCGAAACCCCGAGACCTAGGCATCTTGATGAATAGGTCGACAAGGAATAAAATAGGGGGAGATAAGGGCCAAAATACAATAAAATTCCTTTTATTTTATTCATTCTTTATTCATTTTGGGACCTATTTTTGGTTCTACTTTTTATACTTCAAATAAATAAACTTTGTACATGAAAGTTGTAGATAATTAAATAAATAAAAATATAAAATTGATTTCATTGAAAAATAATTTAAAAATAAAAAGTTATGGTCTGAATAAAATTCCAGAACTCTAACTTCCCAGACCTGTATCTTGCAAATAAAACTCGAAATGTTCCAAACTCACCTTTAATTATATATAGCGTAAAATAATCTATTTAATGGAGGTGGTTTCATATTTTTCGAAGTTACGGTTTGAAAGTTGAGTTTTGGATCCCTATTGTATACTTGTACAAATTAAAATATTCATTTTATTATTTATTCATTATTTTTATAATTTCATATTTTTATAATTTTGCAAATATTACTTATAATATATTTTTGACTTAAAATCAGAATAAAAATACAAAAGAAACTCAAAATAAAATATATGTATATAACTTACATAGGTAAAATACCTATACATATACATGTACAAATAGTATTTACATTTTATTAAGTATACAAAATATATCATAAAAATAAAATAAAAATATTTTTAAGTGTATAAAAGTATTCTATAATTTTATAAAATAGTAAATAAAAATAAATAAATTAAAAATACAAAATAAAAATAAAACAATAAAATATAGGTATATGTACCTAGAAAGGGCATAACAGGAATCTAGTATTTTTATACCTCATAAAAATAATTAAAAATCAGAATAAAATACTTTATAAATTAATAAATTTTTTTTATTAAATAACCTAAAATTAAACAAATCATTTTCTATTTTAAAATGATTTAACAAAGGTTTTTCCCAAGAATTTTCCTGGTTGGTCCACGTGGACCAACCAGGGGGCCAGGAGAGTTGACCTCGGGTCAACTCTCTGACCCTAGGTCCTGTAGGCTGTCAGAACCAGTTTTGACCCATTTTCAAGGTTTTTTGGGGGCCTCGTCTTTCACCATTTCCTGTCACTTCCTTCATGGAAATTTTTCCTCGATCATTGATCATACACGCCCAAGATTCTCCTTGGGGTGTGGACCACTGCATCGAGCTGTGCGTCTTGATTTGTGAGCCCACTTCACCACAGTTCAAAACCAACCCCATTCCCTCCTTTGACCTTTAAACCATTTTTGGCCAACGTCCAGACCTCCAAGTGAACAGTTGCGCGTCTTCGGTGACAGAGGATCGACCCGTCTTCTTGTCGAGGTGCAGCATCGGCCGAGGCGCGTTCCCCCATCATCTCCGGCGGCCGCACCGCCGTGAGGTTTTACCTCTGGATTTCCAGCCATCGAGGATTTGTTTTTCCTTGTTTTTCTTCGCGTGATTAATTAGTTGTAGCACTAATGTTCATTTCATGGATTTAACTTAGCATTTCATTGAGTCTCTAGTTTCACCCCATTATCGAACACCCTCGCCGGAGCTTGCTCCGGCGAGCTTCACTTCACACCATTCACGGTCCCTTCACCCTTCCATTTCTCTCGGGACCTTCTTCTTGCTGTGCGCGTGTCATCCTTGCAGGTTCCAGGAGCCAAGAGACTCCATCAGGAGTCCAATTTTGCAAGAAACCGTGGTACCTAGGCCCCCTTTTCGTCTCCAGCCTTGCGGTGGCGCTCCGGTGCTTGCTGTGCCTTTTTGGTACCATCTTCGGGCCGGGGAACCTCCCAGGAATGTCGTAGGCCAACTTTGGACCTTAGAAAGCTTAGGAGGAAAAGGAGCACGCTCGGAGAAGACCCCCCTCGCCGTTGTTCTTCTGTGTTCATCCAACGGGGCTCCCAGCCGTTGATCTGCTCATGTTCTTCCAGCTGCCCCAGGTGTCGTCTGATCCTTCAATCCAGAGCCGTTGATTGCCATCAGCACCATCTGATCTTGGCCGTCTACGCGAAGGGGTATCACGGCCCGTCGCTTCGACACGTGGCATAAGTAAAGGGTCGTGCGCCGTCCGATCCGTGCCTTGAGGGTATTTTGCGATTACACCCTTGGCACTTTTTGTAGTTTATACTAAATGATAAAAATTTCCTCTGCTGTTTAAAGTTTTGAAAATATTACGCATCAGTCCCTGTTTTTTTGTAATATCACTGTTTGCCCCCTGCTAGGTCACGTGCATCTGCGCACGTAACTTGGTGATTTTGCAAAGGAGGCCTCTGGGTTTTTGTGTATTTAACTTTGGTACCTAAACTTTGAACTGCAGTTGAATACTTTCTGGACATTTTGCAGTCAGCCCCTTGTCTTTTTGAATATTACATTTCAGCCCTCACCAGGCGCGTGCGTCGCACGTACGTGGGAGGGTATTTTGCGCGGAAGGGCTTGCGCCTGTGGCTATTTATATTTGGTCCATTAAGTTGAATATTCATTGTTATATTTTATGTGAAAATTGCAACTTTGCCCCTGGATGCTTGTTTATTTACACTTATACCCCTGCCTGGCCATGTAATTTTGCATGCTTTCCTTATTTATTTAGAGCATCATTTTAACTCGAAAAATTCCCAAAAAATACCATAGGCTCCTGTGTGCTTGCTTATTCGCGCCATATTTTTGCATTGCATTTTTCTTGCATTTTAATATTTATTAAAAATAAAAAACATTCATTTTTCCTACTGTTAGCATTAGAATATCCATAAAAATTATAAAAACATTTTGAAAAATTCCAAAAAATTATATTTTGCTTGTTTCATCATCTTTTAGTGTTTAGTCCAAAAATCACTAAAAATTTCAAAACAAAAACCTTAAAAATTAGAAAACCCTAAAAATCTTCATAAAAATCTAAAAAATCCTAAAAATATAAACTCAGATTCTGCAGTTCTCTACTTTATTCCCTTTAGTTTAAAATTAATTTGGGAAACTTTTGCTACTGTTTCATATTTTTCATTCCCATTTTAGTTTCGGCCAGCAAGTTTATTAACTGTTATCTTTATCTTGACTTTTAAAAATACCAAAAATATTCTGAAAAATCCCCAAAAATCACAAAAACAATAAAAAATTATAAAAAGATCAAAATTATTTTATTTCCTATTTTTTTGCATTTTCCCCTATTTTTATAAATACCCTATCTCCTCTTTTTATATATAGTATATATATTCTATTATAGAAAAAGAAAATACAAAAATATAAAATATAAAAAGAAAATACAAAATCAGTAAAAAGAAAACCAAAATACAAAAAATAAAATTTAAAAATAAAATAAAAATATATAAAAACTAAAAACCCACAAAAATTTGCATATTGTAGACACTTAATCACATCACATTTTTGTGCATCAATTGTTGATCTATCCTGCCTTGCTCCATGTGTCCGAACTCTCTACGTACTTGCATCTATACATCTTTTATGTAGAGTTAAAAATAAATTTGACTCCACATTTGTTTGTCATTGTTCGAGTGGGTTCATTGTTGATTAAATCCGGATTTTTAGCGGTCACCGCAGCGACTTTCGTGTTCCCACCTTGTGTGGAATACACGACCGTTAGATTTTTGGGTTTATAAGTATCTGTCAAGAATTTAATATTTTCTACCCTTTAACTTTGAGTTATTTACAACAAAACCAGTGTCCCCTTCCTCCCTTCTCCTTCCCTCCTTCGTCCTCCAAGCATCTCCCCCATCCAGATCGAGGCCTCCTGTCGGCCGCCTCCCCCAGCAAGCCCCCTCCTCCATCGCCTGCAACCCAGGTCAATGCCTCCTGGGATAGAACTGCAGCCCCCTTGCAACCCCAGGTCGTGCCCGCGGCGGAGTCGCCTCCGCCTGCACCCCTCCCCTCCGCCTACCATCGAGCCGCAACCCCCCTCCCAACGCCTCCTGGGATCGAACAAGCCCCAGCCGCCCCCCGCACCCCCTCCTCGCCGTGACTCCGCCAGGTAGAGGCCTCCCGGTGCCTCCTGGGATGGAGCTCCCCCCCTTCCCATGCGACTCCGCCGCCCCCTCACCCCCCCACGTGCCTCCTGGGATGGAGCTCCCCCCCTTCCCGTGCGACTCCACCCCCCTCGCACGCCTCCTAGGATAGAGCTTCCCCCCTCCAGCGTGACTCCGCCGCCCCTCACCCCCCTCCCGCGCCTCCTGGGATGGAGCTCTCCGCCCCTTACCACCCTTGCGCCTCCTGGGATGGAGCTCCAGGGCAACCCCCCGTGCGCCACCTCCGCTTGCAGTCTTGGTCGTGCCCCGGTGCACCCCCTTCCCCCACGTGCGCCTCCGCCTACGAATCCGCCTGCAGGTCCAGGCCCTGTTCCCCCCTCCCCGACAGGTCGGTCACACCTCCCCTCCCCTCCCCCTCCTGCAAACCCATCTGCAGGTTCAGGTCACGCGTCCCCCGCCCGCCCGCACCTCCGCCTACCCCCGCACTCCATTGAAGAACCCATCGGCTCGCGCGTCCCCCGCCCGCTCGCACCTCCGCCTACCCCCGCACTCCGTTGAAGAACCCATCGTCTGCAAGCTCCAGAATCGAACCCATGTCCTTCTTTTTTTATTAATCTCAACCGTTAGATCATGGATGGGGTTAGATTAACTCAACCATGTGGTTGAGTTAATGAAGTAAACTAACGGAAGGTCATGGATGTAAAACGGAGTGGTTATTCAGGGTCTTGTATGTAATTCGTGATTATCTTGGGTACCTGGGGTAATTATAGAATTACTCAGGGTTATGGGTGTAAATATTCCTTATTATAATCATTAACGATATGTGTATGTGTGTGTGATTTTTATCCAATGGGTCATGTGTCCGTTAGTGTCTTGGTGAGCTCCAATTCTAGGTCATACATGTGTATTACAGGGATGCAAACGGTTATGGATATAGCCGTATCCGATCCGTCACCGTATCCGTTTTATATATATTTTGACATCCGTATCCGTATCCGATTTAAAATGGATACGGATATGGATATTGTTTTGATATCTGCAAACATCTGTATCTGTATCCGTATATCCATTTTCGTATATAAATATAGTCATAGATTTATTTTTAATCATATATAACATAATTCTCTTCCTCCTTTTAACATATCTATATAATTTTTATGATACAAACACATTTAATAAATTAATATCATGTGTTTTCCATCCAATTCTTATACATTTAAGTTGATTCTATAGAGTATATCTAACATTACTCGTGTCCAATTAGTATCCATTTTACGTCCATATCCATTTTTTAAAGATATGGTAAGATAATTTTAATATCCGTTAATATCGGTATCCGCATCCATATTCGTATTAAAAAACAGATAAGGATACGATAATACCTATATCCATATCCGTATCCGACCATTTGCATCCCTAGTGTATTACCAATTGAGTGATTACCTATTTCGAAGGATGTTGTTTTTGAAATGATACTAACATGCAAGATGATTTAACAATAAGTATTATTTCAATTATATCGTGTACTTAAAAAAAGAAGGTTTTGGAAAGAAAATGTTCAAATCTATGATTTCTTGCAAAAATTTAGATCCAAATACTCAGATAAGTAATATATATACAATATTCAAGTAAATGATTGTTGTGAGATCAGTAATACCCAAACAACAGTCAACAATTTACATTTATTTTATTATATGGCACATAATTCAATAATATATATATACACACACACACTGACCATGTAAGTGTTTGTTGTGAGGTCTGTAAAACCATAACAAATGGCCAGTAATTTCCATATGCATTATTACTTTAAAAGGATTTAGTAATTTAGAGACAATACTCACGTAATATATATAGTTCTTAAGTAGATTATTGTTGTGTGTTCAGTAATGTATATACCTATGTCTTATATCACAAGTTCAGAATCCAGTAGTATAAATACACTGGTCAAGTAAGTGTTTTTCGTGAAGTCAGTAAAATCATAACAAATGGCTAGTAATTTCCATATGTATTACTACTTTGAACATAATTTCGTAATTTAGAGGAAATACTCAAGTAATATATATATATATATACAGTTCTTAAGTAAATTGTTGTTGTGTGTTCAATAATATATATGCCTTATATCACAGGTTCAAAATTCAATAATATATATACTGGTCAAATAAGTGATTGTCGTGAAGTCAGTAAAACCATAACAAATGGCTAATAATTTCCATATGTATTATTACCTCGAACAATAGTAATTCAGTTCTTAAGTAAATTGTTGTTGTGTGTTCAGTAATGTGTATATATATGCTTTATATCACAGGTTCAGTATTATATACATAATTATCAAGTAGTGACTATTATGAGATCGGTAATAACAAAGTAATGGTCAGTAAGACACGAACATTACCCAAGTAACATATAATTAGTAACATATTCTCCTTCTATACGATTAATATAGAAATGGTACTTTGAAAAGGAAGTTATTAAACACATGTACATAAGCAAAAAATGAATTAGCAAAATAAATAGAATGCTTCACTGAAGAAAAAGGAAAAAATATTATAGAAAAGAATGCAATGCTCATTACATCCACAATGGTATTACTAATCATTTGTTATGCTATTACTGATCTCGCAACACACATTTACTTGACCATTGTGAAATATATTCCCAAATTATGTACAAGGTAATAATTTGGATGTAAAATTATTGATAATTGTTTTGCTATTACTGATCTCATAATAACAAATTACTTGTCCTAAATATATATTACTATTCTAGCATTTGGATCTTAATCATCTGCAAGAAATCATTGATTTGAAGCTTTTTTTCCAAACTATCTTCCCTTTTTTTAAGGACACATAATTGTTAAATACGTGTTAGCCTATAATGAGAAATATAGTTATTACTAATACATGCATGATCTAGAATTGGTTCTCTCCATGACTCTAATGGGCATATGGCCTACTGGATAAGTATTGTGTGTGTGTATTCACAAATGAAAAATGATGTCAAGTTGTAAAGGCAAACACCAAAAAAACTTGTATTTACAATTTTAGTATAGAATTTACAAAGACCATCAGTCTTGGATGTCACGTTTTCGTAGCCCTTTGCCCTTCGTTCGTAGAACTCTACTACTACGTCCTACACAACTATTGTATAGTATAGGTTCTGATTCTTCAGGGATGATCTTTCTGAGGCATCTCTCATTGGTCAAGAACCAGGAGTACCTGTCTCCTCAGCCGACTTTCCAGCGTCTCGGGTGAGGAAAGAGAGTTGGCTTCAATCACAGAGAGAAGCATGATTAGAATAGCATGGGTAGAAGTCTTTAAACATTTTCAACAAATAGTCTCAGTCCCATGGAAAATGATCATACTCCTTGTCAACCGAATTACCCAAAGAGCAGAAGCTTCATGAACTTTTCTAGGCATTGTAACAACCCCAAAGCTCCCAATAGTCTCGCAAATTGCCTCCTCTCAAGATGCTAAACACAAAAAAAAGAGATAATCGATGCCTAGGGTCGAGCATGGGTTAGGCTCGGACCGAGCCCAAATTAGCCCAGCCTAGGGCCATCTATGTAATTGGGCCCACGGACCAGACCCAGGCCCACTACTTTCTCAAACACTAGGCCTAAGCTCAAGCCCTACCGGCAATAGGATGGGTTACGCTTGGGTTAGACTGACACATGACGAGTCCTGGGATGACTGCAATTGGGACATCGTCCTCTACATCTACCATTCTATGATCATTTGCAACTTCTTCATTTCGTTTATTCGACATCTAATTAATATAGAAACATAACAATAAGTGATTTGAACTCTTGTAGTCTTTAAAAATCAACATTTAAAACAACCAATTTAAAGATAACATACAACATACATTTACAACACAATCTAACCATTTAATATTTTAGATTCACATTCACATTTAAGATTAATATCAACATTCACATCTAAAATAACACATCAGAGCAAATGATAATATCGAGGTATGCTTCCTCCAGTTGTAAAATCTAGTTCGTTGTCAAGAGTCTGTAACCAAGGTAGGCTGACCACTGGAGAAGTGGGGTTTGTGCGGCTGCCACGTACGTCATTGGAGGGGAGGGGACTGCCGGACTGGGAGTGTGATAAATCCCAGGTTTATCAGCTTAATTTAATATATTTATCTCTCTTACTTAAGTTAATCACAAAGATTCATTGACCAATAACACTAATTACTAATTTGTGTGTTCTATATAATTGACATTAATTATTATATATTATTTAATGTTATTATTGAGCTATTATTTTATGTATTTCTTTATTATAAAAAATCAAATAAAAATTACAATATTATTGTATATAAATAAATTAACATTAAATAAAATAAAAACCCCAAAAAACAAATGAAAAAAGGAAAGAAAGTTGTTATATATTATTTTAATATATATTTATTTTTTATCTTTATATAGATGACCTCTGATCACTTTGACTTCTTCATGAAAGTTCTAGATCTCATCGAGATCTACAACTTTCATGTTCATGACTTTTCCCACATCTCTCTAACTATTTCTTTTTTATTTAACTTTGATTTTTCTCATTTTCCTTCATTCTGGTTGGGCCATATGGTGCCCTCTAGGCCGCCTACGTGGCCCGACCATGGCTTGCCACCCGCCTCTCCTTTAGGCTGTTTGATCCAAAGATCATATGAGATTGATTCATGCTCACCTGACTCATTTCTAGCCGCTTGATCTGATGATCAAGGGGGCCCTATCCATCTATCAACGCCTCATTGGTGGCTGTTGGATCGCTTGATCCAACGATTACTGTACATCATCTTCAACCTCCCACACCTTTCCAAAAGTCACAACCTTTCGTATGCCTGCAACTTCTTGCCATTTTATCGACAACCTCCGTTAACTTCCTTCTCAACCTTCGTCACCATTCTCTTCTCCTTCCTATCCTAGTCTTCACACATCCCTTAGAACCTCCCAACTTCCTCTCTCTTCATTGGTAGTGGTGGTTGAAACCACCACTTATCATTGCCAATATTCGAACTTCCAATCCCATAACACCTCCTCTCCGGTATCCTGCAACCGCATCCGACATCATGCGAGGAACCTCCTAGCCTTCTAACTTTCTGTGATAGAGAGTAGGATAGAAAGATATGAGACGGAGTGTTGACGTCCGACGAGATCTACGTCCCTATCGACGTTTTGTAGCAATGTAATTTGCTGCTCGAGCTTCATCTCTTAGCCATAGATCTTGAGTGAAGACAGGAGTTTGTGTAACTCCAATTCAAGCATGTATCCTTCGTTCTTCTTCATTTTTAATGGCTCTAGGTCAGTAGTTGTGTATCTTCCCTGTGATATTCTTCAATTTCACTGCTCTTTAGAATGATCGATGATCCAGATCATGATGACTAGCTTCTTTACCATGGATTTTTAATTCACACGGGAAACTTCAATCTCAGTGTTTCTTGTTCTATCACAACTTCCAACTCAATCCGTCTTCTTCATCATTGACGGAGGAGAGTCCACGAAGGTTCCCTTTTCTACATTCGATCTACCCTCCATTTCACTCATCATCGTATGCGAATACTTTGTTTTTATTTCGGCTATTGTCCTCTAATCATGTAGGTTCAAGAATCCATTTAATGGTCAGAAAAGTCAAAGGAGCTCCGACTTGGAGTTTAATTCCTATTGCTCCTCTTTCTCCATCGAGCATCTGACAGCTATGTTCCACAGGCAACTTAGCACCATCTTCATGAGTAGATCAGACCTCTTCCATGATCTTTGGAGTGTCTCCAGGGGCTTGGTGGAGAGAGAAGGGTCTCATCGGAGATCCGTCTCTTAGCAGTCGTGCAAGGAGGAGAAGAAGACGTGGGTAGATACCATTAGATCCATCCTGAATTGGGCGTGATCTAATGATCCTATTTCATCCATGAGGACGATCCGAGCCTGCATTCTCATTCTACCCCTAACCAGATCCGAAGCGTAGCGTGCTGCCATGTAGTCTCAGTATGAGCAATTTGTAGTTGTGCCCTCAAAATTAATCGTAATCACATATATGTCCTCCTGTTGAAGTATCTTTTGCATAGTAGACCTTGCAGAAAATTTTAATTGCAAATTAGTCCCTGTTTATCTTTATTTTGTAATAAAACTTGAATTTTTTATCGTACTTATGCCCCAGGATTGATTGTTGAATATCTCTTCATTTATAGATCCAATTGGAGTGAATTTCATTTCATTTTAAATCTATTTAATTTCACTTTCTTTGAGCGAGCCTCATTGATACTTTTGCATTAAAATTCATGAGCAATTAATTTCTTCTTCTAAGTGTTTAATAGACTCTTGAATGAAGTAGAAACATTTTAGTGAACAATTGAACCTATTATTATTAATTCTTGATGAACAATCATTGATTGTTTTTAATCACTATCATTATGTTAACTGGTTTAATTGCTTGCTAAAGCAGTTATGAAAGTGAAAGTGAATATTATTGATGTTCTGAAACTGCTTTCTAAATCAATTGAAGCTTAAAGTTATTCTTGGATCTATCTTTAAACAATAATTGGATTTACAATTAATTTCAGAAAATTTTGTGATTAAATCCTGTTGTTAATTGTGTTTTTAATTGCATTGTGAGTGATATAAGCTATTTGTTTGTGCGACATGATTTTCATATAATTTAGTGCAAAAAAATATTTAAAAAGTCATTTCTTTGTGAATTGAGCATTTCTCACTATAATTAACCTATAAATTGCCAACTAAAATATTTGACACCTAAATTTAATCATTAAATTGCTCACGTCAACCACGTACTTCTCAAGTTTTAAATTTAAGCCGAATCCTCCTCACAATACGCTAAGTGCTCGTGCTATAATGGATCAATATTAATACATGCTTTTAGCGATTCACCAGAGTGGAGGTAGGGGGTGGCGCGATGGCATGCTTCTTGAGGGGAGGGAGGGAGAGAGAGAGAGGAGGTGGAACAATGGCGGTGGCATGTATTGGGTGTGGAGGAAGGGATGGGGTGGCATACTGGCATGGTGGTGCGGTGTCATGTGGTGCTGTGGGGGCCTTTTGTAGCTGCACTGGGACCTGAAAGGGGAGGGAGGGGGTCATGCCTTGCGTGAATGCCTTCGTTGGGAGGGGAGGGAGGGTTGGCGTCGACACATGGTGGTCAATGTTGGGAGGGGAGGTAGGGGTTGAGGGGGCGGCAACAAGGTTCGTGCGTTGGTGGGTTGGGACTTGGGAGGGGGCATGCGTCTGGTGGGGGTAGTGCGGTAGTGGTATCTAGGGTTTTGAAAATAACATAAGGGATGGGTTGGGCCTGGGTTCAGGTCGGGTCAATTTCAGGCCAGAATCCGGGCCGACTTGTGGATTTCGGGTTTGGACCCGTGCAAACCCGAACCTAACCCTATTTAGAAAATGGATCAAAATTGAGACCTAGACCTGCCCGTATCTACGGTGTACTTGGCTTGGGCCAGACTTGAACAGGTCGGGCAGCTAGCTGGGTCGGGCCGACCAGCTGTAGCCCATGCTCCACCCTATCGATGCCCTCTACCTTCTCATGATGACAACACTGATATTAATCATTCACTCTCGAAAATAATGCAGGAGTATGATGTCAGTTAATATAATTAAAAATCAAAATAACTTATTAAAGATTGGAGTTTAAGATGTGGATAATACATCACATAGCAGCTATGAAGACATGCCTTTGGGGAGGAACAAAGAATAAGAAGGAAAACATAATAAATAAGAAATAGATTAATTTATAAAAAGATCAATGAACTCCGGAGTCGATTTCAACGTATTGCACAAACATTAAAAGGTCACAATGTGATTACCCTTTTGTCTTCCTCCCATCTCAAGCTTTCCTCCCATATCTAAACTTGCCAAGTGCATCTACCCGATCTCCATCTCCTTCTTGAGGTCATCCCCAGCTTCCGTACCGATCCTCCACCACGACCTCCTTCCTCTGATATTTCCATATCTCTCGTATCTACCTTCGTGATCTCTTACCCATTTTCTACGAAGATCACTAGAACGTACAACACCACCTTCGCATCCAAATGTCGATGGGAAAATAATGAACTTGATTTTGCGAAGGTCGTAGTAATTCACAAGGCGAATCACCAGTCGTTGAGTTGACTTCACACGAAACCCGAATTCAAACAACAATTAACCCACAACAAAGATCAAACAATGAAAAGTGGTGCAGAGTTAAAATTTATTATAACTCTACAAAAGATGTGTATAGTGCAAGTAGTGTAGAGTGTCAAACACATGAGGCAAACAGGTAGATCGAGGCAGATGATGCTCAAAAATGAATGTGACGTGTTTGTCTATATGTGCTATTTTTTGTGGGTTTTTAATTTTTTATTTTTATAATTTGATTTTTAATTTTCTGATTTTATATTTTTTTTGTATTTTATATTTTTATATTTTCTTTTTCTTTAAAAAGGAGATAAAACTATATAGGATATATACACACACAAGAGAGATGAGAGAGAGATAAAAATAGGGGAAAATACTCAAAATACAGGAAATAAGATATTTTCGTGCTTTTTATATTTTTCTAATGTTTTGTGATTTTTCTATATTTTTGCTAATTTTTTTGGCATTTTTAAAGCTGAAAATACTTAAAACAGGGAAGAAAATAAATGCCTGAGATTAAGGTGGAGAAGAAAATTAGTAAATAGGGTCAAAAATCCTCCAAATCAATTTTAAAATAGAGATAATAGAATACAAAAAATTAAGAGATAGAAAATAGATTCTTAGGATTTTTAAGAATTTTTAATATTTTTATAAATATTTAAGGGGATTTGCAAATTTTATTGGTTTTCTTTTATATTTTTTAGTGATTTTTGATCTGAATATAAAACACTCAAAAATAAACAAAATATATTTTTTGGAAATTTTTCGAAGAGTTTTTACAATTTTTATGAATTTTCTAATGCAAACAGGGATGCAAATGCATGTTTTTGATTTTTTATAAATATTAAAAAGACTCGAAAATGAAAAATAAAAATATGGCATGAATGTCCAATGAAACAAGAAACCACGACCTCCTTCCTCTGAAATTTCCATATCTTTCGTATCTACCTTCGTGATCTCCCACCCATTTTCTACGAAGATCACTAGAACGTACAACACCACCTTCGCATCCAAATGTCGATGGGAAAATAATGAACTTGATTTTGCGAAGGTCGTAGTAATTCACAAGGCGAATCACCAGTCGTTGAGTTGACTTCACACGAAACCCGAATTAAAACAACAATTAACCCGCAACAAAGATCAAACAATGAAAAGTGGTGCAGAGTTAAAATTTATTATAACTCTACAAAAGATGTGTATAATGCAAGTAGTGTAGAGTGTCAAACACATGAGGCAAACGGGTAGATCGGGGCAGATGATTCTAAAAAATGAATGTGACGTGTTTGTCTATATGTGCTATTTTTTGTGGGTTTTTAATTTTATATTTTCTATTTATTTTTGATTTTATATTTTTATATTTTGATTTTTAATTTTCTGATTTTATATTTTCTTTTTGTATTTTATATTTTTATATTTTCTTTTTCTTTAAAAAGGAGATAAAACTATATAGGATATATACACACACAAGAGAGATGAGAGAGAGATAAAAATAGGTGAAAATACTCAAAATACAGGAAATAAAATATTTTCGGGCTTTTTATATTTTTCTAATGTTTTGTGATTTTTCTATATTTTTGCTATTTTTTTGGTATTTTTAAAGCTGAAAATACTTAAAACAGGGAAGAAAATAAATGCCTGAGATTAAGGTGGAGATGAAAATTAGTAAATAGGGTCAAAAATCCTCCAAATCAATTTTAAAATAGAGATAATAGAATACAAAAAATTAAGAGATAGAAAATATATTTTTAGGATTTTTTAAGAATTTTTAATATTTTTATAAATATTTAAGGGGTTTTGCAAATTTTATGGGTTTTCTTTTATATGTTTTAGTGATTTTTGATCTGAATATAAAACACACAAAAATAAACAAAATATATTTTTTGGAAATTTTTCGAAGAGTTTTTACAATTTTTATGAATTTTCTAATGCAAACAGGGATGCAAATGCATGTTTTTGATTTTTTATAAATATTAAAAAGACTCAAAAATGAAAAATAAACATATGGCATGAATGTACAATGAAACAAGAAACTATGCCTATTTTTGGGGATTTTTCGATTTTTATAAATGCTTGAAATAAATGCAAGTAAAAAAGAGAAAATACACACTTGTAGGGGTATTTTTGTAACTATGGAAAAGTCCAGGGGCATGAGTGAAATTTTCCCATAAAATTATATCCGAATAAAAAACTTTCTGTTCTAAATATTAAATCCAAAACCCACAGGGGGTTTTGCAAATTTTATGGGTTTTCTTTTATATTTTTTAGTGATTTTTGATCTGAATATAAAACACACAAAAATAAACAAAATATATTTTTTTGGAAATTTTTCGAAGACTTTTTACAATTTTTATGAATTTTTTAATGCAAACAGGGATGCAAATGCATGTTTTTGATTTTTTTTAAATATTAAAAAGACTCAAAAATGAAAAATAAAAATATGGCATGAATATCCAATGAAACAAGAAACTATGCCTATTTTTGGGGATTTTTTCGATTTTTATAAATGCTTGAAATAAATGCAAATAAAAAAGAGAAAATACACACTTGCAGGAGTATTTTTGTAACTATGGAAAAGTCCAGGGGCATGAGTGAAATTTTCCCACAAAATTATAACTTAATAAAAACTTTCTATTCTAAATATTAAATCCAAAACCCACAGGTGCTTCTCTACAAAAAGCCAAGCCCACGTGCACATGACACGTGACCTGGAAAGGACTTGGTTGTAATATCTAAAAATCTGTGGGCTAAATTTCAAAATTACAAGAAAATTTATAACTGCATTAAAATATTTTAGGGCTATTTAGAAATACAACAAAGGACATGCCTTTGTTTGCAAAATAGCCACGCGCACGTACGCCTCGCTGGCAAGGGCATGGCTGCAATTATGGAAAGCTTGGGGGTCGATATGCAAAAAGTAGAAATGTTTTTAGACAGAAAAGGAAAGTTTGTAGATCTAATATTAAAATACCTACGAACAGGCGATGATCCGACGGTAGTCCTTCGCCCACTTGCCACGTGGCAACTTGGGTGCACGGTAATGCTTCGACTTTGATGGCCCAGATTAGATGATCCTCGGGGATCCGATGGCTGGCGGCAGGCACGATCGAACGACAACGGAGGCTCCAAGAAGAACAGGCTGAATCCGACGGTGCTGGCGGGCGGTGGATGAACTGGGAAGCAGCCCCGATGAGGCGAGCTTCCCGAGGCTCGATCCACCACCTCTGGCGCTCCTTAGTGCTCCAAAATGACCGGTTTGCTCCCTGGGAGGTCCTTTTAGCGGTTGGTGGCTCCAAAAAGCTCTGGCGAACCCCTAGATGCCTCCAGGTACTTTGGAGGCGCACCATGATGAACCCCTAGATGCCTCTAACGTCCTTGGACCTACAAAAGATGGTTATGGGGTCAAGGGCAAAGTTCCTCGACCCCATGGTGGCGTGATGGACTGCGGAGGTGGCGGAGGTGATCGAGATGGTGTTCAGTTGGGCGATAGGCAAAATGGAAGGCGGAAATCAGTCCTAAGACTAACCTATGCTAAGAAAAAGCAAAAAACAAGAAGAAAACGTACCTCAAGCGGTGCACAATCGTGATATTAGACCTCGACGCCAGAGGTCGGCGGAGGTGGTGGAGACCACCGTCCACTAAGTCGATCTCCTCCACGAAGGGGCCGGAGAGGAGTTGTCACTCTCCTCTATCCAGGGCACCACAATGGCGAAGCTAGGCTTAGGAAAAAAAGGGTTCAAATCGCAAAGGAAGAGGAGGGGAGGTTTTTGTACAGATGGTTCTGGTGGCTCAAAGAACGAGGTGCAAAAGGCGTCTCAGCGATCCAAAGATCGAAAAGATTCCAGGGTGTGAATCATGGATACATGGTGACGAAAAGTCAAGAAGGAAGTGACATGAAAAGATGAAAGAGCGAGCCTCGAAAAAATAAAGAAAATGGCCAAAAAAAACATAGTCTGACACAGAGCCAGACCTCGGTCAGAGAGTTGACCGAGGTCAACCAAGGGAAGAATCTGGTTGGTCCACGTGGACCAACCAGAAAAAACCTTGGCAAAAAGATTTGAAAATTAGATAAAAAATAATAAACGAATTGATTAATTTTAAGTTATTAAATAAAAAATGTTGACTATTTTATGAAGTATTTTATTATGATTTTTATTTATTTTTTAGAGTCTAAAATTACAAGTTACCTTTTAGGAGCTATATGTAGGTATATTCGTCTATATATTTTAATTTTTTATTTTTATTTTATATTACTTTTATTAATTTGGTTTATTATTTTATATATTTATAACATAATTTTATACACTTAAATATATTTTTATTTTTTTCTGATATATTTTGTACAATTAAATAAATAGATGTATAATCTATATATGTATACTTATTGGTATTTCATCTATGTTTTTGATACAAGTATTTTATTTTTGCTTTTTATTTGCATTTTTATTCCTATTGTAATACACACATAGATTATAAATAATATTTACAAAATTATAAAAATATAAAATTACAAAAATAATGAATAATAAATAAAATGAATATTTTAATTGGTACAAGTATACAATAGGGGTCAAAAACTCAACTTTCAAACCGTAACTCTGAAAAATATGAAACCACCTTCATTAAATATCTTATTAAAAATGATACAATTCAAGCTTTTATTTGAGAGATACAGGTCTAGGAAGTTGGGATTTTGGATTCTTATTCATATCATATTTTGTACACTATATATTATTTTTGTATGAAATCAATTTTGTATTTTTCTATATTTAATTATCTACAACTTTCATATTCAAAGTTTCTTTATTTGAAGTATAAAAAGTGGAACTAAAAATAAGTCCCAAAAAAATAAAGAATGATTAAATAAAAGGGATTTTTATTGTATTTTCGCCATTATCTCCCCCTATTTTATTCCTTGTCGATCTAGTCATCGGGGTTTCGAGTCATAAAATATTTGCAATATTCTTTTTTTCTTTTCTTTTCTTTATTCTATAATTTTGGCTTTAAAAACCATATTTTATACACTATTTACACAATGATGCATTGATGAATCCACGATTCATCACCTTTATTCTTTTATTTTAGCCTCATTTCCTAGGTCAAACACCTGTAAATACCCACTAATTTCATACTTTTACCATTTTGCATGCATTTGTTAAAATTGCATTTTTAACACCTTTTGTACAAAAATAAAAGAATAAAGAAGAAAAAAAGAAAGGATGTATTTATGCAATAAATGCAGACTGACCCTAACCACGAGAGAAGGTCAAGACTTGACCTGATCGACCAGGAATAAAGTCAGGGGGGATAAGGTCTTCTGTTAAAAACCCAAAAATAATTTGTACATAAATCCCTTGTATATTTGTATAAAACTTGTGTTATTTTATTTGTACATAATTTGACTTCAAAATAATTATTTTTGTAAATAAAATTTGTAAATCAAAATACGTTGTAAATAAAAAAATAAGTGTGAAATAAAATAATGTACATAATGCAAATAATCACACCTGGATAAAGCCGCAAAGAAATAATTGAAACATCAATTCCGACTCCATACGAGCTCAAATCAAACCAAAATCACTTCCATCATACTCTAAATTAAATTATCTTTCAAATGGCTGTTGGTTTCATATTTTTTGGAGTTACGGTTAAAAAATCGGTTTTCTGGGGTGTTTTGTACAGTTTTCCCATATACTTGTTGTATATATTTTATTCATATTTATTTTTATAATGTATATATTTGTAAATATTGGTTTCATTAAAAATAAAAAAATAATAAAAAAATTAAAAAATCTTTTATAAAAATATTTCCTTATTTGTACCTGTGTATATTGTATTTTATGTGTATAATATATGTATACAATTAACTTCCTTAAATAAAAATCACCAAAAAAATTAATCATCTCACATTAATTAATTTAATTTATTTAATTACAAAATTCATATGTAATTATTTAATTTAGTGGATTTATTTGAATTTATTTGGTTTAATAACTTACCTTGTATATATGATTTTATTCCACACCATATATGGCCACCATTAAGGTGGCTAATTGATTTTCAATTAATTTATTAATTTATTTAATTTATTTATTCCGAATTTAGTAATTAATTATTTAATTAATTTATTAATTTAATTATTTTATTAATTCACCCAATAAACACTTTCCATATATGCGAATATTTTCCAATTTTGATTTTTGTCTCTTTTTAATGGGCTCTGATGAATACCCATTCATCACTCTTTATTCTTATATTTTAGCTACAAAAACCTTTGCAAATGCATGTAGATATATGTAAATATAAATAAATACCAAAAGCATGCATTGTGTAAAAACCTATAATTAGCATGTTTTTGTGCAAAAATAAAAGAATAAAGATCAAAAAGAAAAAGAGGGAAATATTTAGAATAAATATTGAGCAACCTAACCCAAGGGAGGGCTCAGCATGGGCCTGATCGCATAAAAGCCAAAGTAGAGGGAGATAGGAGCTCATGTGTAAATATTTGTGTAAATATATAAAACTATATTTTCCTCACCCAAAAATATGCTTGTAAATATTTGTATATAATTATAAAAGATAAAAACAAAAAAAAAGGTAAAAACTAAAAAGATCAAAAATACCCCTTTCATCATGTACATAAACCACACCTATATATATATATTTTTATTTAGCTTTGTAAATATACAAAAGTAATTTATATAATTTTTGTAAATAGTCTATATTATATATTGTAAATAAATAAAATAAAAACAATTAAAATCAAAACAAAATAAAATAGAAAAATCAAGAATACAAAAATACATTGTACATATACCATGTATATGGCTGTACATATATATTTATTTTACCTATGTATATAAATGATAAAAATAAAATAAAAACATCCTTTTATTCCTTATTTTATTCTATAAATAAATAAAATATAAAATGGGAATAAAATTCTATAAAAATAATAATTAAAAATCAAAAATCAAAAGCCTACATATTGTATATATACCTATGTATAGCTATATAATGTAAATACCTTTTTTTTATTTCCAAAAATTAATTAAAAATCACCAAAAAATAGAGAAAAATAAAATAAAAATATTTTGTGTTTAAGTTTGTGCTAATTCCATCATTTTCTAGCCTAAAATAAATAAACAAAAATAAACTACGTGGCGGTTTCTGATTGGTCCACGGGGGTTTGTTGACCCCGGTCAACTTCCCCCGCGGACCTTCTTCTTTCGCGGGTCAAGCATCCGACCCATTTTCTCGATCTTTTGCCCGCCTGACCCGACCGCCATCGACCCAAACCCCGGGCTCCGATTGCACTCCGATCATCCAGGACCCTCGCCCGGGGTGGGTTTGGTGGATCCGAACCGCATGCAGCTCGCCCGACCTCCTTCTTCTCGGATCACCCACCATACTTATAGTCGTCACCGGCGACCTAATTCTTCCATCTTTGATCTTCCCCTCGGCGCCTATGAGCTCCTCCAGCGTCCCTGAGTGACAGCCGTGGTCCCCTGGAGTTGCAGCGAGGTCCGGGCAGCCGGGAGTCACTGATCCGGTGGAGAACACCACCGTGCGCCGCCGCGAGCGCGCTGAGCCTCGGGGAACTCGACGGCCCCTTGAGGCAACGACCGGGAGCTTCATTGGCTCCAGCCCAGTCGAATGCGCCCATCAGGTAGTTTCTATAGCCCGTAGAGTAGCGTAGAATAGGACTTTTCGATTTGCAGTAGCTTAGCTCCGCCGCCTCCGCCAGCCGTTTCCGTCTACCCATTTGGTCATTCGACACCGCCGTCACCTCCACCAGACTTCTATCCACCTGCTCCCCCCTTCATTCCCCCTGTCTCGCCTCGGAACAGGGTTTCGACTTTCCTCCCTCTGCCGCTCGCCGGAGAGCCATCGCATCGCCGCACCGGTCACCTTCCGCCCGCTCTGACGGGTCGAGGCAGTTTGCCCTCGACCCAGCTTCTTTCCTGTGCAGGTACCAAGGCTAATCGACCTCATCTGGAGGTCGACACTTCTGGGCACAGCAGCTCCAGTTCGATCACGTCGCCGGAGCTCTCTGGAGCTCCTCGCCTCCATCGGAGCAGTGAATCGGGTGCGGAGCTTCATGGCGAATGCTTTTTAGTATTTGCATTTATGCCCCTGTATGTGTGAGCCACGTGCTTCGTCACGTGTATGATTGGTGTATTTGCAACATTAGTCCTTTAGTTCTGGTTGTTTGTTAATGAATGAAAACTTTTTGGTAATTGCATATATGCCCCTGTGAGAGTTTTAATTCAGCATGTGCGTCTTTTAGTGGGATATTTGCAGAACAGCCCCTGGACTTTTTGGTACGAGTTACCAAAAGGTCCTCGGACTTGTTTTTCTTACCAAAAGGTCCCTGAGTGCCCCAGGCACGCGCCTCACGTGTGTTTTGCTGGGTATTTTGCACCAAGACCCCCAGAACTTTGGGTATTTGCACTTTGGTCCCTGTGCACAGTGCCCTCTTGTCATTTTTGAATAAAATATCAAATCACCTCCAAATCCAACGAAAATTTGACACATGGCTCCTGCCATGGTGTAGGATTTTTGTAGATTTTTGAGGACATTTTTGATTTTATTTGCTATTTTTAAAAATTCAAAAACATCTATTTCTTGCACTGTTCAGTTTTAAAAATCACAAAAAAATATAAAACCCCCCCTAAAAATTCGACAAAAATTAGGTTCTGTTTCTTGTGTGTTCTTTGATTTTCTAGCCAATTTTGGCTACTTTTCATCACTAAAAACCCATAAAAACTTAAAAATACCTAAAAATTCATAAAAATTTTAGTAATTAATCTAAAAACCCAAAAACAATAATTTTGGTGCCCAAATTTTCCTTGTTTTCTCTAGTATACAGGAAAATTACCTCCAGGTCCCTCTGAGATCCTTAGATATTTTATCTTTGGGTTTTGGGCCTGGCTGGACAGTACCTTGTATTTTCGCCACTGTTTGATTTTTAGAAAATAAAATACATATCAGAAAAATCTCAAAAATTCACCAAAAACACAGAAAAATATAAAACACATAAAAATATTTTTTCCTGAATTTTTGCTTGCCTTTTAGTGCATTAAATAAATTGTCAAAGCTTGCTTGTGGTTGTTTTCCTTATTTTCTTTACATATTTAAAATCCAAAAAAATTTAAAAACAATTAAAAACCACTAAAAATGTTTTCCCTTTTTCTCTGATTCTTTGACTACTTCGTAGGCTTTTTAGCCAATCCGTGCTCCTTGTGTTCGACCCTGGGTGCTATACCAGGTAAATCTCATAGCGGGACCGCTATTTGAGTGTTTGATTGATTTTATTTCTATTAGTGGTTCGATATTTCTTGATAGACATGGTCTGATTGCTCGGGTCGCAACGACCCTATTTCTGTACCTCATACCCTAGTGATCAGGCCTGTCATCAGAATGGCGCCGTTGCCGGGGAGCACGGCTTAGTAGTCATCTTTTAGCTTTTTCGGCGGCTTTTGATTTTCGCGACTTTTTGTATAGAATTGTGTAGATATACTTTTCTGATATTTTTCTACAATAATCTGGTTTGACACTCTTGTTTTGTTTTCTTGCGAGGGCCCGAGGATCGAGGCGGCTTCTTCGGAAGCCGACGCAACCGCGAGAACCAGAGGCGGCTCTCTTCTTCACAGAGCCGCAGGAGAGTGCAGGGAAACAAGCAGGAGTGCGGGAGTCGCAGGATAACCGCGGATTAGCGTAGTTTAGATTAGGATTTATTTCCAGCACATTTGACTATTATTGTAATAATACAGGGACTCAGACTTGAACTGTGCTTGAACATTTAGCGGGTCTGTTTCGCCGAGCACCGGTGTGCTCGGGGGACCCTTAGGAGATTTTCGCGGTTTTTGACGCGGTTTTCTTCTACTTTTTTCTGCCTTTTCCGGTGTTTACGCGGTTTTTGCTCGAGCCCCTAGACTTAGGAATTTCCGGTGCTTGTGCCGTAATTAGTAGGATCCACACACCTAACTGCTTATCTGTTCCCATAGAACGTAATTGGACCTACTAATAATAAATAATAAAAATAACTTAGTCGCTTTCCTGAGAGCCTAAGCGCCGCGAGCCTGCCCCGTCAAGCGCTACTCCTGAACTCGACCTGTTGAGAAGAGGAGGGGTGGGTCTAGACCGGACTCTTTGGATCGAGGGCGAGTGATCGAGTTAGACGGTTCTGCGCTAGAAATTGCTCGTTTAGGACTCGGTTTTTCCCGTTGCATCATTTAGGTAGATTTCTTTCTGTCTTTAAATTCTGCGCGGATCACTTGCATGTAGAGTGCTGGAGACAAGGTATGCATTTCTATCTCAGCATGCATCATTGATTTCTCGCGCATCGGCTTTTTCGACTTCTCCCCCTGTTTTCGGACTTAATAATCAGGAGAACCGAAAAATTCGTTAGGCCGCTTGTTTTTATTTGAAAAATATTAAAAACAAAAACAATAAAATCTGGACTGCTAATCATACTTGACCTAAAAGACACTTCACGAAAAATCTGTCTTGGGGAGAGTAACCCCCTCCTTGTCTGGTTTGGATGAGCGAGAGAGTGATCCGCACATTAGGATAGAGCCTCCGATCTATTCTTGACTGATTACCGGCTTTCAGTACGGGACAGTCGGTTGAGAAAGATTTGGATACCTATTTACCTCACGTAATCGCTCTGATAGACTGGATGATCACCTAAAATAAAACTGACAAGATAATTGATCGATCCCTTCGGTCTTCAGCTCCGTGTGCGTAGGTGAATTGGGGGTTTGCTTGTTCATCTTGTTTGATTGCCAGATCCCTTCGACCTTTCTCCTCCATCTATT
This sequence comes from Ottelia alismoides, assembly GCA_037367405.1. NCBI lineage: Eukaryota > Viridiplantae > Streptophyta > Magnoliopsida > Alismatales > Hydrocharitaceae > Ottelia > Ottelia alismoides. Next base: position 760,952 of record JAZKJV010000702.1, read on the forward strand.
TCCCTTCATCACCTCCCTTCATTACTCTTTTCTTCTCCCTTATCCCTGGATGATGGATTCCTCTCACTTTGAGCCGACTCTGACGGCTTCTTCTCCATCCTCTGACCATCACTCCAGTCCACCTTCTAGGGAGGTTGGATCTCCGACCAACCTCCCGCTCCCTCCCTCCCTTTCATCTCATCACTCTGGGCATGCTGTGCTAGACGGCCGAGGATATCAGACAGAGCAGATGCGAGACCCGGACGAAGCTGTTGCTGAGTTGAGAGCACACTCTGTTGGAGACCCAAGAGAGCATTGGAGATCAGCAGATAGATCCCATTCCAGAGGGATGGAGGAGCAGATAGCACATGGAGCTCAGTCAGCTTCTACATTAGGCCCGTTCGTCTTGGATTTGGATTACATTCAGCGACTGCCGACATTTACAGGAGAGGCACACGAGGAGCCTTATCTTCACCTGTCCGCTTTCGAGGAATTTTGTAGAGCACAGAGATATTCAGATGTCACTGCAAAGGAGCTGATGATCAGGACCTTCCCCTTCACGCTTCACGGTAGAGCCATGAGATGGCACCGACGATTGGGGAGGACATTCGAGACGTGGGGAGAGCTACGCCGAGAGTTCTTGCAGAGATACTTCCCTCCACGTAGAGCAGAGTTTATGCGGTCTTTTATCATGGACTTTTCAGTTGACCCCCAGGAGCCATTGCACGAGGCATGGCCGAGGTTTCTTGACCTCTTGAGGAGGTTCCCTGAGCACGGACTTCCACTTGCAGACTTGATAGAGATCTCCATGCGGGGGATGACCGCAGAGCAGATAGCACTGGTGATTACCACATGTGGCGGTTCCCACCGCAGTTCCGACATTCACCTACTCGATACCATCTCGAGGCTACTTTCACAGAGTTCTTCTACACGAGATGCCTTGGTCGGGACAACACATGCGGACGGTGCTGTACCAGTGCGGTGTGTCACTTTACATGATGATACAGTTTCTACACACCAGCCTGAGGACTTGGAGCTGACACCACCACAGACAGAGGAGATGACTCCCATAACAGAGGTTCGGACCCAGCGTCTACTTGAGTTCCCGTTGATTTTCCAGCTGGAGTTCGAGGTAGCCCCAGAGTTTCCAGTCGACGAGTCTTGGATATCAGATCTTCTGATACTCCAGGAGCCGGAGGAGCCCCAGCTTTTGCAGCCATTGACTCAGCTACTTCAGTTTCCAGTCCCGGAGGAGTCAGTTTCCTTCCTGCAGAGACACTTCTTGGATGCAGACAGTCTCCAGGACTCAGCCCAGTACCCACAGCTTGAGGAGGGACACCACTTTGACAGTACAGACACAGAGAATCCCGTCTTCGAGCCTTTTATCCTCTACTCTGACGAGACAGATACATTTGCTGAGGACCAGCTGACAGACAGCATCGCCGCAGAGCGAGGATCAGCCGCAGATACTTCGCCAGCTTCCGCGTTGTTGACCAGCGCCTTCTCCTGCTTCCAGATTGCCGAGACCTACACTTCCAATGATGATGCAGCCTGGTGCACTGAGTGGATACTTGATAGCAGCGCCGATGCCCATCTAGATCTTGATCCTCTTCTTGTCACTTTTGATCTAGCATCTATCCCCGAGGGTTATCTGCGGGAGGATGCCGCATTCGATGAGCACTCGGTTTCACCTACTGAGAGTGTTTCCGATCTGGCGGAACATGAAACCGAGTCTTTAGATCATTCTGATTCTGAGTCTTCTCACCTCGATGACCCTCATGAGGATGAGCCCATCCTGGAGATATTCGATGATTTGCCTGATCTGATTCTATTACATGCATCGGATATCATTCTGCTTAGAGAGTCTCCTGATCCTGATTGTCCACACATGTTTGAAACACTGATTGACGTGGAGGATTCCATGACTGATCCATCTTTCTCCACGTTTGATTTCTTCGGCTCTATACTCTCACTCCAGTCTGATCCAGAGCCATTGATTTCTTTTGTGCTACCGAATCCCGATTACTTATTCTCATATCATTGGCCGGTAGCAGACACCCGCCTGATTATATACTTGGGTGTCTTACTTTACACTGTTGAGTTCGTCGTTGTTCTCATATCGAGACTACGACGACAGTACGGCATTCGACTTACCGATGCCGTCCTGAACCTTGATACTGCATTATCCTAGCCTTTGCGCCCAGCTAGGGGCGTAAAATCTAGCGCTTGTTGAGAGGCACCTCAACATTGTACTCTTGTGTATATACGTGTTTCGTCTTGTTTGATCTTTCTTTCTTCCGTTCTTGTTCTCACCCCAGGTCTCGCGTAGGATTATCTTTCCTATACTTAGGATATTGCTCATCCTAAGTATAGGGGGGTGGAAACACCGGGTTGTTCATTCGTCTGTTTCATCACTTCTGTTTTGTTGCCTATACTTAAGGTTCTCCACCTTAAGTATAGGGGGAGTGATGCCCTCCTTCTTGTATATATTCGTGATTTTCTTCGTGTCTTTCTGCTCCTGTTTTGCTGCCTATACTTAGGGATATTTTACCCTAAGTATAGGGGGGTAAACCCTGTACATTCTCCACTCGGTTTTCCCTTAGTACACAACCTGCTATACTTAGGATTACTTGATCCTAAGTATAGGGGGAAGACCTGAGACTCTCTTGACTTTTCATTTCCTTTTTGTATAGCCTTTCTTTTCACTTTCCTATACCTAGCACGAGTTATGTCTTCTCCATCGCTCTTGATCACTCTGAGGACATCGTTCGAGCTAAGTATAGGGGGGGTGTGTATATATTTCATATATACTTTAGCCATAACTCGTACTTTGTGTGAGTGTGTTAATAAATAAAATGGCTAAAAATCACAAAAATTAAAAATTTTTCATGTATGTAAACTTCTTTTATCTTGCACATACATAGCTACTGTACAAAGTATTTTTGTAAAAATGATTTCAAAAATCTTTGGTGTAAAGTCTGTGTAAATATTTTTGTATTAAAATTATGTATATAGTACAAAATTTTTCCAAAATGTTTTGAAAAATCAAAAGTTTGCAAAAATCTCGTGTAAATGTGTGTAAATGTTTGTAAATATCTTTTTGCAAAACTTGCACCTCATGCATCATTCATCCATGATTTCAAAACATTTTTCAAAAATTTTGCATGATTGTAAAATATGTGTGAGTAGCATCTTGTGTACATATATGTATATAGTTTTTCCTGGATGAGAGTTGACATTTAAACCAAGCCTGGAATTAAATTGAGAAATGGAGCTTGAATAAGATCTTAATCCACCTAACTTTAAGAGGAACCTTAGAGGACTTAGGGTTAAGGCTTTTCAGGTCCATAAGGACTTAATTCTTTGAGTCCACTAGGCTATGAGCATATGTCATCTTGATGAGCATAAGTAGAGCACTTAACAACACACGCATGACTCTTAGAGACAATGGCTTGACTTGCACCTGCACTTTACACATGGCTCTCCACAGATGAGGTGGTGAGGAGGCAGTTTCCTTTGGCTTGGGGTAGCATATGAGGGTAGTACTTCTAGGCGGAACCTCTCTTCTTCTTATAGTGAAGGAAGTGCGTCTCAACTTGGTCTAGTGGTGATGAAGGCTAAAGACAGAAGCTGTGGGTTGCAATAAAGCTTCAAAAGAGGGATAGTCTACTGGCTCAAGAGGAAAATTTCTTGTATATATGCTGCACCATGTAGATATGTTGTACAAAAGTCCTTGAAAAAAAATATGCAAAAATGCAAAAAGAACTCCAAAAAAGTGGTGGGTCGGATTGAAAATTTAATAACCCCACCGGAGTGTATATAGTCAAATAAAGCAAAGCTTATGGTATCCATGTTACATCTCATGAAGCTTGCAGCGGGAGACTTAGCTACACTGGCTAAGCTTCCAAAACTCTATACTTCTTCCTCCTCTTCTTGAGCCGGTTGCACTTGAACTTAGAAGGGAATACCCCGCTTCTCGAGGAAAGAGTTGCTAGACCGAGGCATTAGAGTTACCAGGTTGAGGGAGGTTGTTTCTTTGTTACTTCTGAGGTGGGGAGCCACATATCACTTACACTGCATGGAAAGATTCATGGTCATTAGAGTTTGTGTATGTAGACTTGTTCTGATCTGGTTTATTGAGGAGTCTTGCCCATAGATTGGTGGGACTTAAAGGCTGTTGAGTTTTAAGCTTAGGTCCAATTAAGGTTCCGACACATTAATAATCCAAAGATCTGATCAAGCTCCATATCCTAATTTAATGAAGGCAAGTTTAATAATCAACCTTGATCCATGTACATCCTCTTTTTCTTTTTCTTTTTCTTTCTTTTTCACTTCTTTTTCAAATAAGTGTTTGCTAAGGGACTAGCAAAGTTAAGTATAGGGGGGTGATGAATACCCATTCATCACTCTTTATTCTTATATTTTAGCTACAAAAACCTTTGCAAATGCATGTAGATATATGTAAATATAAATAAATACCAAAAGCATGCATTGTGTAAAAACCTATAATTAGCATGTTTTTGTGCAAAAATAAAAGAATAAAGATCAAAAAGAAAAAGAGGGAAATATTTAGAATAAATATTGAGCAACCTAACCCAAGGGAGGGCTCAGCATGGGCCTGACCGCATAAAAGCCAAAGTAGAGGGAGATAGGAGCTCATGTGTAAATATTTGTGTAAATATATAAAACTATATTTTCCTCACCCAAAAATATGCTTGTAAAGATTTGTATATAATTATAAAAGATAAAAACAAAATAAAAAGGTAAAAACTAAAAAGATCAAAAATACCCCTTTCATCATGTACATAAACCACACCTATATATATATATTTATTTAGCTTTGTAAATATACAAAAGTAATTTCTATAATTTTTGTAAATAGTCTATATTATATATTGTAAATAAATAAAATAAAAACAATTAAAATCAAAACAAAATAAAAATAGAAAAATCAAGAATACAAAAATACATTGTACATATACCATGTATATGGCTGTACATATATATTTATTTTACCTATGTATATAAATGATAAAAATAAAATAAAAACATCCTTTTATATCTTTATTTTATTCTATAAATAAAATATAAAATGGGAATAAAATTCTATAAAAATAATAATTAAAAATCAAAAATCAAAAGCCTACATATTGTATATATACCTATGTATAGCTATATAATGTAAATACCTTTTTTTAATTCCAAAAATTAATTAAAAATCACCAAAAAATAGAGAAAAATAAAATAAAAATATTTTGTGTTTTAAGTTTGTGCTAATTCCATCATTTTCTAGCCTAAAATAAATAAACAAAAATAAACTACGTGGCGGTTTCTGATTGGTCCACGGGGGTTTGTTGACCCCGGTCAACTTCCCCCGCGGACCTTCTTCTTTCGCGGGTCAGGCATCCGACCCATTTTCTCGATCTTTTGCCCGCTTGACCCGACCGCCATCGACCCAAACCCCGGGCTCCGATTGCACTCCGATCATCCAGGACCCTCGCCCGGGGTGGGTTTGGTGGATCCGAACCGCATGCAGCTCGCCCGACCTCCTTCTTCTCGGATCACCCACCATACTTATAATCGTCACCGGCGACCTAATTCTTCCATCTTTGATCTTCCCCTCGGCGCCTATGAGCTCCTCCAGCGTCCCTGAGTGACAGCCGTGGTCCCCTGGAGTTGCAGCGAGGCCCGGGCAGCCGGGAGTCACTGATCCGGTGGAGAACACCACCGTGCGCCGCCGCGAGCGCGCTGAGCCTCGGGGAACTCGACGGCCCCTTGAGGCAACGACCGGGAGCTTCATTGGCTCCAGCCCAGTCGAATGCGCCCATCAGGTAGTTTCTATAGCCCGTAGAGTAGCGTAGAATAGGACTTTTCGATTTGCAGTAGCTTAGCTCCGCCGCCTCCGCCAGCCGTTTCCGTCTACCCATTTGGTCATTCGACACCGCCATCACCTCCACCAGACTTCTATCCACCTGCTCCGCCCATTCATTCCCCCTGTCTCGCCTCGGAGCAGGGTTTCGGCTTTCCTCCCTCCGCCGCTCGCCGGAGAGCCATCGCATCGCCGCACCGGTCACCTTCCGCCCGCTCTGACGGGTCGAGGCAGTTTGCCCTCGACCCAGCTTCTTTCCTGTGCAGGTACCAAGGCTAATCGACCTCATCTGGAGGTCGAACTTCTGGGCACAGCAGCTCCAGTTCGATCACGTCGCCGGAGCTCTCTGGAGCTCCTCGCCTCCATCGGAGCAGTGAATCGGGTGCGGAGCTTCATGGCGAAGCTTTCTAGCATCTCCTGAGCACCGGACGAGGACTACCGTACACGCAGAGGGCCGGCGAAGCTCGCCAGCCACCTGTTCCTCCAGATCCTTCGTCCACCGTCAGATCGACCTCGACGCTCCAGTTTAGATCTCGTCCGTTCATCCACGGAGCAGCACTGACCATCGGATCTCCCTGGGGTCGATCTTTACCGTTGAGCAGCGAGGTTAAGCCACGACGCCTCTCAGCCATCCGATCAAGCACGTGGCTGCACCTCATCCGTCCGATCCGAGCGAGTCCTCCTTCGCAGACCCACGTTGCAGCACCACCGTCCGATCTTCCACGTGGATGCGTTCCCGCCGTCGGATCGTGCCGAGGGTTCCTTTGGTGTGCGGCGCGTCGTCCAGGACCGTTAGATCAGCCACGCGTCCATCATCCAGCCGTCGACGTAATAAAGGGGTAATTTACCGTAGGCCCCCTCTTAGTTTATGCTTTACGTTTCAGTCCTGTAAATATTTCGTGCCTTTTATTTACGTTGGGTTATTCGCACCTTGGACCTCGTGCTTTTTAGTATTTGCATTTATGCCCCTGTATGTGTGAGCCACGTGCTTCGTCACGTGTATGATTGGTGTATTTGCAACATTAGTCCTTTAGTTCTGGTTGTTTGTTAATGAATGAAAACTTTTTGGTAATTGCATATATGCCCCTGTGAGTGTTTTAATTCAGCATGTGCGTCTTTTAGTGGGATATTTGCAGAACAGCCCCTGGAGTTTTTGGTACGAGTTACCAAAAGGTCCTCGGACTTGTTTTTCTTACCAAAAGGTCCCTGAGTGCCCCAGGCACGCGCCTCGTGCGTGTTTTGCTGGGTATTTTGCACCAAGACCCCCAGAACTTTGGGTATTTGCACTTTGGTCCCTGTGCACAGTGCCCTCTTGTCATTTTTGAATAAAATATCAAATCACCTCCAAATCCAACGAAAATTTGACACATGGCTCCTGCCATGGTGTAGGATTTTTGTAGATTTTTGAGGACATTTTTGATTTTATTTGCTATTTTTAAAAATTCAAAAACATCTATTTCTTGCACTGTTCAGTTTTAAAAATCACAAAAAAATATAAAACCCCCCTAAAAATTCTACAAAAATTAGGTTCTGTTTCTTGTGTGTTCTTTGATTTTCTAGCCAAATTTGGCTACTTTTCATCACTAAAAACCCATAAAAACTTAAAAATACCTAAAAACTCATAAAAATTTTAGTAATTAATCTAAAAACCCAAAAACAATAATTTTGGTGCCCAAATTTTCCTTGTGTTCTCTAGTATACAGGAAAATTACCTCCAGGTCCCTCTGAGATCCTTAGATATTTTATCTTTGGGTTTTGGGCCTGGCTGGACAGTACCTTGTATTTTCGCCACTGTTTGATTTTTAGAAAATAAAATACATATCAGAAAAATCTCAAAAATTCACCAAAAACACAGAAAAATATAAAACACATAAAAATATTTTTCCTGAATTTTTGCTTGCCTTTTAGTGCATTAAATAAATTATCAAAGCTTGCTTGTGGTTGTTTTCCTTATTTTCTTTACATATTTAAAATCCAAAAAAATTTAAAAACAATTAAAAACCACTAAAAATGTTTTCCCTTTTTCTCTGATTCTTTGACTACTTCGTAGGCTTTTTAGCCAATCCGTGCTCCTTGTGTTCGACCCTGGGTGCTATACCAGGTAAATCTCAAAGCGGGACCGCTATTTGAGTGTTTGATTGATTTTATTTCTATTAGTGGTTCGATATTTCTTGATAGACATGGTCTGATTGCTCGGGTCGCAACGACCCTATTTCTGTACCTCATACCCTAGTGATCAGGCCTGTCATCAGGCTCCTCCTCCCTCATTTCCTCTTGATCGATCTTTGGTAGAGAGGAGCTCGATTTCCGAGAGGTTTCTTGTTGAAGAGGGTCCTAGCCTCTGATCCGGTCGGTGACAGCGATTTGAGCTTCGTCGAGGCCATCATGGCGTGTCCGAACCCCAAGGTGAGATCCACTTTTACTTCTCGTTATTTTTCGTAGGTAAATCGTAGTCTTAGAATTTTGCGTAGGAGTAGCGATTAGTTTTTAGATTAAACATCATAAAAAAATCATCACACTTTGTTCCGCTTCCGACACCGAATTTTTCATCTCACATCTTGATCATCACATTTCACATTCTACCTCGCATAACTTCTCACCTCCGATCACGCACGGTGGTCGGAGTCTCGGATCCCTCTCCCGCATCGCCGAGATCCGCTCATTCACCATTCCTATTTTTGTGTATAAAAAATATAAAATAATTTTTCCTGTTTATCTCACAGTTATTTTTGTAGGAGGAATTAAAAAAAATTCTTTTCTCTTCTCTCTAACCTCTGTTTTGCAGGAAAAATAAAAAAATCTTTCCCTAACTCCAACAATTTGTTTTGCATGAATAAATAAAAATAATAAATAAATAGTTTTTGTCTTTCCTCTCTAACATCTATTTTGCAGGAAATCACAATAAAAAAATAAAAAAGGAAAATATAAAAAATGTGCTCTTACTTTTATTTACATTTCTCAAATAAAAAAACATATAAAAAATTTTGCTTACTAATTCTGTGTGCAGTAGAATAAAAATATAAAAAAAAGAAAAAAAAACAAGCAGTTCCCGCCCGCGCGCGCGCCGCCCCACGCCAGCGACTCCAGGCGCCGACGCCTCCGCTGGCCATCCACCACCACCTCGCCGGCCTCCCGCGCAGCCGGGCGGACCTCCACCAACTCCAGCAGCCCCGCCGCCCGTGAGCGCCCGCGTCCTCCCTCGGCCCTCCATCCAGCCCCCCACGCCTGGGCTCGCCGTCCCTCCGCGGACGTAGCAGCGCGCCCGACCACGGCCCCGAGCTCCTCGTCCTGCCACACCGCCTGTAGAGGCCGTCGATGACTCCTGTAGCCGCCAGCGCCTTAGCGAACCCCGACACCGGTGTGGCCTCGCATCACCTTTGAGCCGCCTCCAGCACCGCGCGACCGCGCGCCGACTCCGACAGCCCCGACGACGCACCCCCTCCTCGCGCGACCTCCGCCCAGCACCTCCTACTCCTCCGCCCTCGAGTGGGCGACAGTATTGCTCCTTGCCCCCATCTTGTAGGAAAGATCGAACAGAAGAAAACCCTAGGGGGAGGGGAGTTTAAAAATAATAAAAAAGGTAAATTGCATACAAGCTCTTGGAGTGGTTCGAAATTGCAGATACATTCTTGAGCTCAAGGAGGCATGTGCTGTGCAAGCTTTTAGTGGGTAAATCGCAAGATCCTTCCCTCATTTTACTTCTTCTTTTATTTCGTGCTAAAACTTTATATATTTACATTCAAGTCCCTGCTTCCAGAACAAAGACTTTGCATGCCTTTTGTGATCAAATAAATGTTTTTATTTTTCAAAAAATTTTCAAAAAAAATTGTGTAAGTTCATGTTGTAGTCTTTTTCATTGTATAAAATTTTCATCATTTTTCATTGTGATTTGCTATATTTAAAAATTCAAAAACAGTGTATTTTCTCTGCTCGAAATTACAAAATTCATAAAAATTCGAAAATTTGCATAAAAAATCCAAAAAAATACTGTAGGTGTCTTTTGATGTATTTTAATTTCTGACTAATTTTTGTACTTAGATCATTTATAAAACTCCAAAAAAATGCAAAATATGAAAACTCTTATAAAAATTGTAGAAAATTCTAGAAAAAAATCCGAAAATAGTAATTTCAGTTTCTGATTGTAGATATGGTCTTGTAGTTTCTCTTAAAAATAATCTCCAGAAATTTTGAGTATTTAAAGAACTTTGAAATTGAAAAATACTCCTGCCTGTGAATAGTCTCTTTATTTTCCACTATTTTATTTTTATAAAATTCCAAAAACATCAGAAAATAGCGAAAAAATTTCCAAAAATATTTCAAGACATATAAAACACAAAAACATTTTCTCTTGAATTTTCTGAACAATTTTTGGTTATTCTGAAAAATACAAAAAATAATGTGGGTTGTGTGTTTTTATTCATTTGTGCTTATTCAGAAAATACAAAAAAATATAAATTCAAAAACCACTAAAAATTTATCTCTGAAATTTGACTACTTAGTTCTTAAATCGTGCTCCTTGTGTTCGACCCTGGTCGCTATACCAGGTAAAAAGAATAGCAAAAGCCGCTTACATTTGTTTTCTTGATTGATTTTTTATTGAGTGGTTTAAAATACAAATTTCTCCGATTAACCGCGCTTGGTGATTTGGGTCACAACGATCATTGTTAAATACATACTTAACCCGAGTTGTCAGGCGTGTCAACAGAATGGTGCCGTTGCCGGGGAGCACGGCTTTGTAGTCATTTTTCAATTTTGTCTCTCCAGATTATAATTGTTTTCTGACATTCTCTCTCTTGGATTTTTGTGCGAGGTACTGCTTGGACAATTTGGAGTTACTTTTTGAGGACCCGCATAGGAAGAAGAGCAGGGAGGAGAAGAAGAATATAATTTTTTGAGAGAGAACAATATTTATCTTGTAATAACTTAGACTCTTGGAACTGTGGACTTGGACAATTTCTCGGGGTCTGTTTCGTCAAGTGCCGGTGCACTTGAGGGACCTCACCGCTGTTTTCTGTGTTTTTGATTTCACGCCATAACTTGCTATCTTGATTCGCACGGATTTGGCCCCTAGACGTAGGATTTTTGTTGATTGTGACGTAAAATTTCTAAGGCCCAACACCTAATAGAATATCTGTTCCTATAGAATGTAATTGGACCTTACTAAAATTCACTGAAAAAGTTAGTTTAATTGGATTTGAGACCACGTACCGTGAGGAGTCACATACAGCGCTGGCAGGACCCGTTGTGGCGGGCACCGAGTGACTCTCAAGATCAGACTCCGGACTCGATTCGGTTAGCTAACTATTGTTCTTCACGATCAATAGAATTTGCTTGTCTAAGGCTGATTTCTTCGTGCATTATATAGTTAGTTTATATTCTGTCTTTAATTTTATGCGCGGATCATATTGCATGTAGAATGCTGGAGTAAGGTATGCATTTTCTATCTCTGCATGCATCATTGTGTTTGACCGTGCATTGGATTTTTCGACTTCCTCCCCCTATTTTTGGACTCAAATCAATCAAAGAGGAAATCAAAAAGCTCGTTAGGCGTTATTTTCTGAAGAAAATCCAAAAAAAATAGAAAAATCAAAAATTAAAAAAATGGGACTGCTAATTGAACTTGACCTCTAAAATTAAACGTAACCAATTCCTCATTGTATTGGGAGAGCAACCCCCTCATTGTCTGCGTTTTTAATTGCTCGCGTACACACTAAGGAGTAGTGCCCAAATCCTATTCAAGTCTCCTAAGTGTTTGTATAACTTTTGTTTGATCACCTAACTCCTAAAATTGAAAAGATAAAGACCGAACTCTCACGGTCAGATTTGTGTTGAGTTGGTGAACTGGGGGTTTGCTTTGTGTTTTGAATGTCTTTGGTGTGAGTCGGTTACGAGCATTCTTTAAATCATTAGCAGTCACCTTCTGCCTCTATCCCACCCTCCCTCCCTTCATTTCCATCTATTCATGATGGGTCACATTCCATTCCAGCCCAATTTCGCGGCTTCTTATCTTCATGCCCATCATTCACGCCCACTCTCTTGGGAGGTCGGAACTCCGCCCGATTTCTCATCTTCTCCCTACCCACCCTCCCATTCGGGATATGCTGTGAGTGAAACCCGAGGATACCAGATTGACCAAATACGAGACCCGGGTGTTCACCTTGCTGAGATGAGAGTGCATCCCATAGACAATCATAGGGTGCAGTTACATGCTTTACATGACTTCTATCCTAGGATGATGGATGAAAACCATGATCAAGAAGCACACTCCGCTTCTACTTTGAGACCATTCGTTCTAGATTTAGAGTTCATTGATCTACTGCCAAAATTTTCAGGGGAAGTGCACGGGGAACCTTATTTGCATGTCGATGAGTTTGAGGATTTTTGTACATCACGATCATATTCTAATGTCTCTTCTGAGGACTTTATGTTGACCACCTTCTCATTCATACTTCAGAGTAGAGCCAAGACTTGACACAGACGATTGGGAAGGAAGATTACTACGTGGGGAGATTTACGATCTTTGTTTTTGCAGAAATTTTACCCCCGGCTTAGAGCAGAGATGATGCGGTCGTGTATTCGTGATTTTTCAAATAACCCCCATAAGCCATTGACAGATTCATGGTTGAGGTTACGAGAACTTGTGAGGCAATTTCCGGATCATGGATTTTCTATGACTGACCTTATCCATATCGCCATGAGGGGGTTGATCGCAGAGTAGATTGCATATGTCATTACCTCGTGTGGTGGTTCACACCACTATCCTGACTTGGATTTAGTTGAGACCATCTTGGGAACACTTTCTGATCCTCCATATTCACAAGATGATTTATTCAGGACAACACATGAGGGAGAGATGACAACAGTTGAGTGTGTGACACACCATGCCGATCTTGATAGCACACATAAATCAGAGGATATGGATGCTACTACTTCTCATTTGATGGATGTGTTGCCTACTGCTGTGAGTTCCGAGAGCCGGACATTGGTTGAGTTTTCATTGGATTTACAGTCAGATTTTGAGCCAGTCCCGCTCTTTCACGTAGAAGATTCTTTGATTCTAGATCTGCTAGGATCCCAAGAGATAGAGGAGGAACCCACATCTCAGCCATCCTTTGAATCTTTCCAGTGTCCATACACAATTGATTTAGTGTCTATTCTTCAGGAGATCTTCTCAGACTCAAAGATACATTCTGATCCATCTCAGCAAAGAGAGCTTGATGAGGGACCGATTTTGGATTTTACAGACCTTGATAGTCCCGTATTTGAGCCTTTTGTCCTCCCATTTGATGAGGTCGATATATTTTTGGAGGACCTGATTTACGATAGCATTGATCCCAAGTTCCCTGATGATTCAGCATTACTCCCCGAGGGTTATCTGCGGGAGGATGCCATGGACCATATAAACTCGGTTTCACTTTCTGGGAGTGTATCCGATCTCATGGATCACGAGTCCGAGTCTTCTGATATTTGTGATAATGAGTTTGATGATTCTCTCCTCGACGACCCTTGCGAGGATGACCCGATCTTTGAGGTATTCGATGATTTCACTGATTTGTCTACATTATATGCATCGGATATCAGCCTTTATAATGAGTCTCCTGATCATGACCTTCCATATCTATTTGAGACTGTGATTAACGTGGAGGATTCACTGATAGATCCTTCCTTCTCCACGTTCGACTTCTTTGGCTCTGTCCTTTCACTCCATACAGATCTTGAGCCGACGATTTCTTTTGTGCTACCAGAGCCCGACTTCATTTGCCCACATATTTACTCGATAGCAGACACCCGCCTGACTGATTACCTGGGTGTTATCATTTACTCTCTTGACCCTCCTGACTCCGTTGTTGTTCTCCCACCGAGACAACAACAACAGTACGGTATTCGCATTACAGATGCCGTCCTGAACCTCGATACGGCGTTGTCCTAGCATTTGCACCCAGCTAGGGGCGTAAACTCTAGCGCTTGTTGAGAGGCACCTCAACACTGATCGACTCACATCTGTATAGATCCATCTGTCCATATCATACATCCATTCTTTCTCATACCCCTTATTCATCTCCTGATCATTCCATACTTAGGGTATACCTTGCCCTAAGTATAGGGGGTGTCAGACTTGTGATTATTCTTTTGATTTTTTATACCTCTGTTTTGCTGCCTATACTTAGGGATATTTTACCCTAAGTATAGGGGAGGTAGACTTTATATATTCATCTCCTCGGTTTTCCCCTTGTGTACAGTCTTCTATACTTAGGATTACTTGATCCTAAGTATAGGGGGATCACCGACTTCTATTGATTTTATTCTTTTATTCGTCATTGTAATATACTATTCTTCTCACTTTTCTATACGAAGCACAAGTTATGTCTTTATTTCCAGCTCTTTGATCACTATGAGGACATAGTTCGAGCTAAGTATAGGGGGGTGTCGTATATATTGTATATATACTTTAGCCATAACTCGTACTTTCATATTTTTAATATAGCTAATATACTGTGTAAATACTAAAAAAAAGAGAGATGCAACAATTTCCTCAAAAATTTTTCCTTGTACATACTGGCTAATAAGTCAGGTTAAAATATTTTGAAAAATATTTTGAAAGTAGTTTGAAAATCTATTTGAAAAATCTTTTGAAGACTATTTGAAAAGTGTTTGAAAAATATTTTCAACCTTTGTAAAAATATTGTGGATTGTAAAAAATTTTTCTCTTTATGTGAAATAAAATTATTTTGTAAAAACTATTTGCAAATGTTTGAAAAATGGTTGAAAATTTATTTTGAAAATCTATATATACTGTTTGAAAAATGTTTGCAAAATTATTTTCAAATGATTGTAAATGATTGTAAAATTGTGTGAAAAATTAATTTGAACTATAGTTTTCAAAACTATTTGTAAAATTATTTTCAAATAAATTTGAGGAATACCTGCATCACAAAAATAAAAAAAATAATACAAAAAAAGAGTAAAAAAGAAAATTTAAAAAATCCAACTATGTACATACTTGTATAAATTACTCAAGTTGTAAATCCTCTCTCATGACTCTTGTAAATAATTAACTCACTTCTTTGTAAATATGTGTATATAATCCCTAACCCTTATAAAAAAATGGAAAAAATTATATACTTGTATATATTTCTAACTATTTGCATTGAAAAAAATCTTTTGCATCATTTTTCAAAAATCCATAAAAAATTCAAAAATTTGAAAATTGTTTCACAAAAAAATTTGTTTTCTTTGCATTGTACATATTTTCTTGCATTGGCATTTGCATTTTTCAGGATAATCTTGACAATTAAACTATCTGGAATAAATTTGAAGAATGGAGCTTAGTTGGGCCTAAATCCACTTAATTTCAGAGGAACCTTATAAGATGTGGAGTTAAGACTTTTCAGGTCCTAGTAACTTAATTCTTTGGGTCCACACGACTATGTTCACATGTCATCTTGATGAGTCTAAGTAGAATATTTAACAACACACACATGATTCTTCTAGACCATGGCTTACCTTGGACAATGCACTCTACACGTAGCTCTTCATGGAGGAGGTAGTGAGGGGGCAGTTTCTTTTGGCTTGGGGTAGCATACGAGGGTAGTACATCTAGGCGGAACCTCTCGTCCTCCTCTAGGGAGGGAAGTGCGTCTCAACCTGGTTTGGTGATGATGAGGTCTAAAGACAGGAGCTGTGGGATTGCAATAATGCTTCAAAAGAGGGATAGTCTACTGGCTCAAGAGGAAAAACTCCTTATGTGCATGCTGCACCTTGTATATATTTTCAAAAAAAAAGAAAAAAATGCAAAATCTCCAAAAGTGGACATGCCTGATTGAAAAGTAAAATGCCTGCCGGAGTGTATATACAAGTGAAAAAAGAAGAAGAGAGAATAAGAGATTCAAAGTCAAATATTTGTGAGCTTGCAGCGGGTGACATGGCTACACTGGTCATGCATCCAAGGATAGGTAACTACACTGGTTACCGTCCATTCTCTTCTCCATCCCCTCTTCTTGAGCTGGTTGTACTTGAACTTAGAAGGGAATATCCCCGCTCCTCGAGGAAAGAGTTGCTAGACCGGGGGATTAGAGTTACCTTGTTGAGAGAGACTGTTTCTTTGTTACTTCTGAGATGAGGAGTTATATTCACTTACACCATACAAGTAAGATTTCATAGTCATAAGAATTTGTGTATGTAGACTTGTTCAGATCTGACTGTTGAGGAGACCTGAATAGGAGTTTTGTGGAACCTAGAGGCTGTTAGGTTTTAATTCCATTTCCCATTAAGGTTCCGACACACTAATAATCCAAAGGTGCGACAGAGCTCCAGACTACATTTTTATGAAGAAAAGTTCGAAAGTCAACATTGTTCTAACTTCTTTCCTTTTTCTTTTCTTTATTTTCATTTTCACTTATTTTCCAAATAAGTGTTTGCTAAGGGACTAGAAAAGGTAAAGTATAGGGGAATGATGAATCCACGATTCATCGCCTTTATTCTTTTATTTTAGCCTCATTTCCTTGGTCGAACACCTGTAAATACCCACTAATTTCATACTTTTACCATTTTGCATGCATTTGTTAAAATTGCATTTTTAACACTTTTTGTACAAAAATAAAAGAATAAAGAAGAAAAGAAAAAGAAAGGATGTATTTATGCAATAAATGCAGACTGACCCTAACCTCGAGAGAAGGTCAAGACTTGACCTGATCGACCAGGAATAAAGTAGGGGGAGATAAGGTCTTATGTTAAAAACCCAAAAATAATTTGTACATAAATCCCTTGTATATTTGTATAAAACTTGTGTTATTTTAGTTATACATAATTTGACTTCAAAATAATTATTTTTGTAAATAAAATTTGTAAATAAAAATACGTTGTAAATAAAAAAAATAAGTGTGAAATAAAATAATGTACATAATGCAAATAATTACACTTGGATAAAGCTGCAAAGAAATAATTGAAACATCAATTCCGACTCCATACGAGCTCAAATCAAACCAAAATCACTTCCATCATACTCTAAATTAAATTATCTTTTAAATGGCTGTGGTTTCATATTTTTTTGAGCTACGGTTAAAAAATCGGTTTTCTGGGGTGTTTTGTACAGTTTTCCCATATACTTGTTGTATATATTTTATTCATATTTATTTTTATAATATATATATTTGTAAATATTGGTTTCATTAAAAATAAAAAATAATAAAAAATTTAAAAAATCTTTTATAAAAATATTTCCTTATTTGTACCTATGTATATTGTATTATATGTGTATAATATATGTATACAATTAACTTCCTTAAATAAAAATCACCAAAAAATTAATCATCTCACATTAATTAATTTAATTTATTTAATTACGAAATTCATATGTAATTATTTAATTTAGTGGATTTATTTGAATTTATTTGGTTTAATAACTTGCCTTGTATATATGATTTTATTCCACACCATATATGGCCACCATTAAGGTGGCTAATTGATTTTCAATTAATTTATTAATTTATTTATTCCGAATTTCGTAATTAATTATTTAATTAATTTATTAATTTAATTATTTTATTAATTCACCCAATAAACACTTTCCATATATGCGAATATTTTCCAATTTTGATTTTTGTCTCTTTTTAATGGGTTCCTCCTCCCTCATTTCCTCTTGATCGATCTTTGGTGGAGAGGAGCCCGATTTGCGAGAGGTTTCTTGTTGAAGAGGGTCCTAGCATCCGATCCGGTCGGTGACAGCGATTTGAGCTTTGTCGAGGCCATCATGGCGTGTCCGAACCCCAAGGTGAGATCCACTTTTACTTCTCGTTATTTTTCGTAGGTAAATCGTAGTCTTAGAATTTTGCGTAGGAGTAGCGATTAGTTTTTAGATTAAAAATCATAAAAAATCCATCACACTTTGTTCCGCTTCCGACACCGAATTTTTCATCTCACATCTTGATCATCACATTTCACATTCTACCTCCCATAACTTCTCACCTCCGACCACGCACGGTGGTCGGAGTCTCGGATCCCTCTCGCGCATCGCCGAGATTCGCTATTTCACCGTTCCTATTTTTGTGTATAAAAAATTATAAAATAATTTTTCCTGTTTATCTCACAGTTATTTTTGCAGGAGGAATTAAAAAAAATTCTTCTCTTCTCTCTATCCTCTGTTTTGCAGGAAAAATAAAAAAATCTTTCTCTAACTCCAACAATTTGTTTTGCATGAATAAATAAAAATAATAAATAAATAGTTTTTGTCTTTCCTCTCTAACATCTATTTTGAAAGAAATCACAATAAAAAAATTTAAAAAAGAAAATATAAAAATGTGCTCTTACTTTTATTTACATTTCTCAAATAAGAAAAACGTATAAAAAATTTTGCTTACTAATTCTGTGTGCAGTAGAATAAAAATATAAAAAAGAAAAAAAAACAAGCAGTTCCTGCCCGCGCGTGCGCCGCCCCACGCCAGCGACTCCAGGCGCCGACGCCGCCGCTGGCCATCCACCACCACCTCGCCGGCCTCCCACGCTGCCGGGCGGACCTCCACCAACTCCAGCGGCCCCACCGCCCGTGAGCGCTCGCGTCCTCCCTCGGCCCTCCATCCAGCCCCCTGCGCATGGGCTCACCGTCCCTCCGCGCGCGGAGCAGCGCCTCCGACCACGGCCCCGAGCTCCTCGTCCCTGCCACGCCGCCTGTAGAGGCCATCGATGCCGCCTGTAGCCGCCAGCGCCTCAGCGAACCCCGACACCGGCGTGGCCTCGCATCACCTTTGAGCCGCCTCCAGCACCGCGCGACCGCGCACCGACTCCGGCAGCCCCGACGACGCACCCCCTCCTCGCGCGACCTCAGCCCGGCGCCTCCTACTCCTCTGCCCTCGAGTGGGCGGCAGTATTGCTCATTGCCCCCATCTTATAGGAAAGATCGAACAGAAGAAAACCCTAGGGGGAGGGGAGTTTAAAATAATAAAAAAAGATAAATCGCATACAAGCTCCTGGAGTGGTTCGAAATTGCAGATACATTCTTGAGCTCAAGGAGGCATGTGCTGTGCAAGCTTTTAGTGGGTAAATCGCAAGATCCTTCCCTCATTTTACTTCTGCTTTTATTTCGTGCTAAAACTTTATATATTTACATTCAAGTCCCTTCTTCCAGAACAAAGACTTTACATGCCTTTTGTGATCAAATAAATGTTTTTATTTTTCGAAAAATTTTCAAAAAAAAATTGTGTAAGTTCCTGTTGTAGTCTTTTTCATTGTATAAAATTTTCATCATTTTTCATTGCGATTTGTTATATTTAAAAATTCAAAAACAATGTATTTTCTCTGCCCGAAATTACAAAATTCATAAAAATTCGAAAATTGGCATAAAAAATCCAAAAAAATTATTGTAGGTTTCTTTTGATGTATTTTAATTTCTGACTAATTTTTGTACTTAGATCATTTATAAAACTCCAAAAACTTGCAAAATATGAAAACTACTATAAAAATTGTAGAAAATTCTAGAAAAATCCAAAAATAGTAATTTCAGTTTCTGATTGTAGATATGGTCTTGTAGTTTCTCTTAAAAATAATCTCTAGAAATTTTGAGTATTTAAAGAACTTTGAAATTGAAAAATACTCCTGCCTGTGAATAGTCTCTTTATTTTCCACTGTTTTATTTTTATAAAATTCCAAAAACATCAGAAAATAGCGAAAAAATTTCCAAAAATATTTCAAGACATATAAAACACAAAAACATTTTCTCTTGAATTTTCTGAACATTTTTTGGTTATTCTGAAAAATACAAAAAATAGTGTGGGTTGTGTGTTTTTATTCATTTGTGCTTATTCAGAAAATAAAAAAAATATAAATTCAAAAACCACTAAAAATTTATCTCTGAAATTTAACTACTTAGTTCTTAAATCGTGCTCCTTGTGTTCGACCCTGGTCGCTATACCAGGTAAAAAGAATAGCAAAAGTCGCTTACATTTGTTTTCTTGATTGATCTTTTATTGAGTGGTTTAAAATACAAATTTTTCTGATTGACCGCGCTTGGTGATTTGGGTGACAACGACCATTGTTAATTACATACTTAACCCGAGTTGTCAGGCGTGTCGACATGCATGAATAATAAAATGCGAGAATTAAGCCTATTTACACGCATTTACTAGGGTTTTTAAGGCCGAAATGATAGAATAAAGATGATGAAATGGAGATTCATCAGAAAATAACTACCGAGGTTGTTCCGTGTTGCCAGTCTTTGGGCTTCCATCGAGCATCTAATCACATCGTAGCTTCTATAAGTCCGTGTATGACATCGAAATTGAGTATATAGTTCATGTAATTTTGTATAATCTACACAACTTTATATTTAAAAATAATATAATAAATTGGTAAGAGCGGTGTTGGATCTCGGGATGTGTATGCATTGATTACTGATGTCAATTGCCAGTTTGAGATTCCCATGCCTTTCCCGCACCCTCTCCTCCCCCCGATGCCCGACCTAACCCTAACCCAACCTCCCGACTGCTGCCGCCTCCCAACCTCAGCCGCACCGCCTCCCCCTACCCAGGAAACCCTTCACCCGTGCCTCCCCCTCCCCCCAAAAACAACAGCTCTCATCTTCTGCCCATCCCTCCTCACCTCCTCTCCTTCCACCTCCAAACTCTCCACATGCCTCCACCACCGTCGCCACCCTTGCATCATCCCTTGCCTCCAATGCACCAGCCATCAGCCTCGACACCCCTCTCCCTCATCCCTCTCCCTGCCGGCGTGACATCCTCGGGAGCTCCCCCACTAATGTCATCTTCTCGTAGAATGGTCTACGTCCCTCCTGTGGCTGTAGATGACGAGGAGGTGGCCTTCATCTCTGAGCGGAAACTACAGCTTTGGATCAAGCATGGGCTCACACCATTGTCTTCTACATTCTCGGCAAGAAGCCAAACCTTAAGCTCCCACCTTATTTTGTGGATAATATGGAAACCGATTGGAGGATATAAACTATTCCCTCGCAAGAATAGATTTTTCTACCTGTATCTTTCACCTGATGAAGAATGCCAGCGTAACATGGAAGACATCCCTTGGCTCTTTCAAGGATGATTCATGATCCTCCTGTTGGACATGCGACTCCACGACAAGCCATTATGCAATAAATATTATTACGAATATCATTCCCTGATGTGAAATGAAGAATAATTAATTTGCATAATAGGTCCCTTAGTACAATTAGGGTTATGTACCATGGCCATCTTAATGAACATACAGCTGTTGATTCAATTATTGAATCATAGAGGCCGGTACTTGGATGAATATCTAAAGAGTTAGATTGAGGACTCATCAAGCATCATCAAATGATTATTAAGAGATGATCTCTAATCTTAGAAGGAGATGGAAATCCTTTCTCTAAAGGCTAATATCTAACCGATCTCTTGATGTAGGTCCTCTATATAGGAATAGAGATTTGGAGGTGTTAGATAAGTTAGGTCAAATAGTTGACTTAATGAGATCGAGATATCCAAAGTCCTATTTATTATGCTATCATGATATTGGCACGCATTCTCTGATCGGAGACAGATGTGTTACTATATATCTGAGTATATAGTCTGAGTATATACATTTGGGAGACCAATAGGTTGATGACCTATCCAAGGTATATACACCCACGCACTGGTGTGCATATAAGGGCACATGGGTAATATGATCTCTCAAAGTGATCATACAGGTTCATTACTGAACCGAAGACATGAGCTCACTCATGAGATATTGGAAAGAAACAAATTCTGCACGGTCGTCTCGCTTCATAAGCTTGACTAAATTTGTAGGGTTTGATATACGCTTTTGGAAAGTATATGATCAACTCCTAGGTATATGATTTTGGAAAGTATATGATCGATATCAGATCCCAATGATCGAATGAGAAACTTAATGATAAATCCCTGAAGTAGACAGTGTAAAATTGATCTTATACTTCTGATTTATTTTGGGTCTTCCAATATGCATGATGTACATGTATTAGTAATACCCGATGGTGATGCGATCATAAATGATTGTATAACCATGACGCTTCCATTCCTAGGGACGATGCATGTCTGGATTTTAGTGACTCCTCTCAGTGAAGAAGTGATCTAATGTTGGTCCAAACTTTGGACATTGATCTGAATGAGATTCAGATGCCATGAGAAGATTAGATTTGCGATCTTGATTTAATCAAGCATCTATGAGAGGTCTGCAAGATCTGAATTTGAGATGTGATCTCAATATCCAAGTCACTATACATGGAACAATACAATCGCCATGTCTTTATCTCCAAATATCCGTGGAGAAAGTGTAATATCTTTTATAGAGTTCAAGGATAATTTCATTGTTGATATATGTATCCGAGCATTTAGAAAATTGATAATTAAATGTGATTTAATTATCATGAATAATATGAATTTGATTCATATTATTAGGAGAGTTATCATAAATAAATAAATGTGATTTAATTATCAAAGATGTGAATAATTTGAATGTGATTCATATTATTTGGGCACATGAGAATAGAGATCCAAGATGATTAAATGTGATTTAATTGTCATGGATATGAATAATGTGGATAGCACTATCCATATTAATCATATATATTATAAATGTGATTTAATATAAGAGAGAGAGAGAGAGCTATTTGTAATTTACATTTGTTAATTAAATATTGATGTGAATTGGATTCACATTGGAAAATTACTTGAAAATGTAATTCACATTTTATTTTAGGTTGTGAATGTGATTCACAATTTTCCAATGGTAAGAAATATTCACAAAATAATTATGAATTATTTTTGTAGAATAATTTTCAACAAGTGTTGCTGTAAATATTGGAGATTTCCATGGAATAATGTAATCTCATGAGATTACATAAGATTCCCCCAACTCCCATTAGAAAAGGGTTACGTAATCTCCATTTCATAATCTCCATGCTCGATTGATTTAATATGATTAATTTATATTAATTTATCAATTTATATTTAATATAAATTAAATTAATTGTTGTTGTGTTTTTACAACAAAATCTTGGCCATTAAAAGAAACAAAAATCAATGTGAGCCATTGGATTTGTGTTGTCCATGGATTGGGATCCATGGATCCCAAAATACTATATAAGAAGAGGAACCCCTCTCTTCAAGTTACAACTATTCCAACATATGCTCTCTCTCTGATTCTCTCTATACACTAACTTCCTCTCTCTCTCTCACTCTTGTGGCCATCTACCATGATGCCCTAAAGAGAGTTGCCATGGCCGTACCATCACCTTTATGCTGCCGGATCATTCACTCGTGGATCTCCATCTCCTTCAGCATGCCTCGATTGTGAAGAAGACATCAGATTTCGTGTGATGAGATCAGGAGATTCGTCTCTTGGATCATCAACATGAATTGCGAGGAGCATGTGTTTCATCAATGCACTCGCAAACGTCTCCTCCGTCGGATCGGACTTGAGACATGATGTCTCTTCGTTTAGAGACTCGATTGCAACCATGCTTCAAGAGGTAATCTTAATTTATACGAAACGATCTGAAAAGTGTTCTTGGATCATGCAGTTTTGTTGCATGATTTTTTTTAAATTCCACTACCCCGAGCAACTAATGCGACTAGTCGCTCCCGATCACATACGATGTGATCCTCACACTTCTGTGATGTGTTTAAGGAACTCACCATATCCTTCAAGTGGTATCAGAGTCTGGTTGGAGGTTTTGGATGCGATCCATAAACCTAGGAAGACTTGGGTTCGTTAGGGTTTGCGAAAGTTTTATCGCATTTCATTTTCGCATCTCTATTTAGTGAATATTTTCGGCCCTGTTTAGAACATTTAAATACAAAATTATCACTTGAATTATGTTATCATTAAAAAAGGAAATCGGAAATCGTGGGATTTGAGTTTGCGTGATTTCGAATCTGTTTATTCAAGTTATGATCATTTTAGTGAACATGTATCCAGTGTTTTGGGGACTGCGAATCTTGATGTAATTAAGGAGTTAATTAATGTTTTGAAATACCTAGACATGCATGCATATCATCTAGGTTCTGTTGTAAATTAAATTAGCAAACTTTGGAAACCTTTTTTGCATGATTTGGATTTAAATTGATTGAGATATGGTAATTTTAGTAAGTGAGGGTCACTACTGAAAACTACTTTCTTAATCAAGAACCTTGTGATTGTCATTTAATCAAGAAATTAAATAGTTTAATTTCCTGGAATAATTATTGATAAATATTTGTGAAATATTTGATGATAATTATTTCCTTAAATGACTCTGCCTTATCTTTAATTGATTATATATGATCTAGAGCATAAATTGGTTACATGATCTACTTTCCAACAACATAGTTGCTTGAATAGGATTGGGAATTTGTTTAACAAATTTTCTTGTAATTTTAATCAATTATTATTATTATTTGGTACAACTTCAGTTGGAAAACCGATTATCATCTCAAGTACACAATGATCAATTTGGTATTATCCTTTCCTGAGGTGGATATGGTATCGAGTCAAGGAGCGTTGGGGTAGCAGGTTGCACCGTGTGTGGTCTGTCCCACTCTCGTCGGTACTGACCATGATAGCGGGTAGGGACGAGATAATGCAGGAGAGATCACGATTTATTTTTCTAACAATTAAAATTCGAATAATACGTATTTGAGATAATACCATATTTCAAGTAATAATAAAAGAATGTTTGTTTAATATTAATTGGATCATTAATTTAATATGATTAGATTAATTGGAATCTAATTAAAATTAAAATATTCTATTATGAATAGAGATGTTATTTCCCTTGGAAGAATTAATCGTAATGAATATAATTCATTATGATTAATTATTATTTGAATATGATATGGAGGATTACATAAGTGACATCCATGGTCTCCCGTCAAGGCGAAGGGTTCCATCGTCAGGGATTGTATGTCGGAGATGCATGTTCGAAGTGACATCTCCTGCATGCAAGCACATATGGATCGGGCTCTTTGCTTCTCGAAAGAGTAAGGATGTATGGGAAGTGACCCCAATATCAGGTCCTCATATTATTGGGACGATATTGGATTGCGTATAGCGAGTTGTATTCCTATTGACGGTTGGTTCAATTAATGTCGGGTCATCATCACCTTAGGGATGGTGGGCTCGGGTGTTAAAGACCGAATTGGGAGTGCAAGTTGGACTTGCAAGGTGGAATGTGTTCCCGTTTCTTTTTATCCGAGTTATAGGTTCTCATATTATTGGGATGTGACAAAGATACGGAAGGAGATCGCAGATCTTGCTTGAGATATAATGGTTAGTATATCTCTTACATTGAAAGTGATTAAGGGAATGAACTTTTAGTGTTGATAGGGCAAGACAACTTTAATATAAAAATTTTTAAATCAAAGTAATATATATATATGTATATATATATATGCAAATTTCTTATTTCAGATAGTCCCTCACTAAACCCACTCAATAGTATACTCAATAATAACCGGTAAAATATCATGGATTGAATCCATGATCAAGATATTATACTTGCAGTTTGATGAATCTGTGATTCATCACTCTAAAAGTTGAAAATAGAGCTTTGTTCCCGAGTAAATAGCAGCATATTTCCCCTTATCTTGCATAATTAGCATTCATGCATGCAAGCATAATATTTGCATTTTAGGATTCATATTTGCATAAAATAAGAAGCCAATTTCACTTGTAAATATTCACCTGTATATTAGATAAAATACCTTATTTGTATATATTTTATGCTAACTCCAAATCCAATAAAATCAACTCTATTGTGTATATATTACTAACACTAATCAAAGAAAAATATCAAAAAAAATACTAACTTGTAAAATTGACCAATAAAACCCCAATCCAAGTTTGAAACCATGAACTTTAAAATGCACATATCTCTCTCATACAACCTCTGAATTAGGTCTACTCACTTTTAAAGTAATATACATTCAAAGACCTTCGAAAAAAGACCAATTTCATTAAAATCGGAGCTCGTATGCAAAACTTGGGTTTTGGGCCCCTTTTGTACATTTTACATAATGACCGTTTTACCCCTGTATTTTATCCTTTTATTTTCTTTATTATAAAAATCCAAAAAATTAAATTAAGTTGTAAATATTCTTCTCATATTTTCTCTATATTTATTTTGATTTTTCTCTTATTGGAAAATGACAAAAAAATTTAAAAAGAAAAATTGTGGTATTTTATATCTATAAGGTAACATCCAAAAATACATTTTGTATAGATGATCTCATTTGATTTTCAGCCCTTCACGAAAGTTGTAAATCTCATCGAGACGAGAAACTTTTGTGTTGACCACTTTTTGATTTAATCCCTTTTGTTATTTCTTTTTAATTTTCTTTACATTTAATTTTTGAATTTTTTAGGAGCGACATGTGGCAGCTCCTGGAACCGCCACGTGTCACCCCATTTTTTTTATTTTATTAATTTCGGATTTATCTTATTATTTTCGGATTTATTATTTATTATTATTTTACTATTGATATTTTAATTATTTTTTGTTGCCTACTATATTATTTTATTATATTATTTATTTTACTCCCTTTTACCTCTTCTCCCTTGCTTTTCTTCCACTCCAAGTTAATAACTCCCCACTACCCTACTCTCTCCATCCTTCTCCAGCTTCCTCCTCCTCCTCTTTATATTGTCTTCCACTCCTCCATTCATCGCCATCCGTCGTTTTCGAGAGAAGTAAGGTTGAGCCCCTTTTACCTTCAGGTGAGAGCTGTAGGAGACGAGTCTAGCGACGACGACCTCAAGGCGAGATCCGCAACATCTCCATTGCCCCGTCGCAAGATCCAATTGGACTTGCTCGGCTTCGAAGG
Source organism: Ottelia alismoides (assembly GCA_037367405.1). Lineage (NCBI taxonomy): Eukaryota > Viridiplantae > Streptophyta > Magnoliopsida > Alismatales > Hydrocharitaceae > Ottelia > Ottelia alismoides. Next base: position 787,601 of record JAZKJV010000702.1, read on the forward strand.
ACTCCACAATCCTTCTCGAGGCCACGACGGAAGCCACAAACTGTGGCTCCACAATCCGACGAATCATAGGTAAGTACCCTATCTTCATCTTGTCAATTTTTTATCTAACAACATTTTTTTCCTTGTTGTTCACCAAACGCCATAACAAAACATTTCACAAACACCACCAGCCATCACCATCATCACAATCCACATTTTCCCTTTCACATTTTATTTGTTGTTTGCACATTAAAAAAATACAATAAAAAAATTACAAAAAGAAAATAAAAAAAGAAACAGGGAGGAAGCAACAGCAGCACCCACCGCCGCCGCCTCCCCCTTTAGCCGAACACCGCGGCCGCTGACACCCAGCAGGGGGCCACGCCTCCATCCCACACGCGCCGCCGTCAACCGCCTCAGGCGCGCGCCTCCTCCCGATCCTTCAGGCCGCTCACCTCCACCACTCCAGGCCGCCGCACCCGACGCCATCGCAGCCTCCAGATCCGGCCTCGCGCCCCTTCCGCCGGCGCGCACACCGCCCGACTTCCAAACTCGACCCCTGTGCGGTCGTCCTCCAACCGCGTGTAGCCAGCCGTATGCCTCCACGACGCACCCCACCGGACAGAGTCCCTCCAGCTTCACGCGCTAGCCACTAGCAGTTCCCCACCGACCGTGCGTAGCTCCAAATCCTTCCCCGCGCCGCCCCTTCGCGCGGTGCCCTCCGCCCCCACCTGCAGTGCGCCGTCGCCCTCGCGCACGGCTACCTCCTGCTCCTCGCCACCGCAACCCACACCTGCGAGCGCGTGCACTGCCTTCGTCGCCTCGCCAGCCTCCAAGGTGCGCCTCCCGTGCCCCTGTCCAGCCGCGCTGAGTGCGCGCATCCCCTCCATCGACCTCGCGCCACCACAGCCGCATCTCCCCGCCGTAGCCGTTGCTGCGCAGACGCGCATCGCCCCTCGCACACTGCCCGCGAGCGCGACACCTGTCCCTGCCTCCGCGCGCCCAGCAGCACGCAACCGTGCGTCGACACCCCGCGTCTGATCTCCACCGTGCTCCAGGTCGAGCCGCCCCTTGGCCGCAGCGCGCGGCCGCGCGCCGTCCTCTGCCTCCAATGCCGGCCTCCTCCACCTTCAGCGCGCCTCCCGCCGCGTCCACGCCGTCCCTTGGCTGCCGCCGCCCTCGTGCCCCATGCCGCCTTAGCCTCTTGCGTGCCCTAGGGAACAAAGGTCCTCTTGTTATCTTTATTTAATGCGAAATTGCATATTCAGTCCTTCTTGTTTTGTTATTTGCAAAATTATCCTGAGCATATTTCAGTTTGACATATTTGATTTCTATATTACAAAGACAACCCTGTCTTCGACATTAATTTGGACATTACTTTTGCATCATTTTTTTTATCAAAAAAATAGCACTTTGATGAGAAACTAATTCTTTATCTCGAGGCTATTTACTTGCATTTTAATGAGTATTATATTATTTATTAAAAAACAGAGATTGAAATTGAGTAATATTTTGCCCAATTAAGCTCTGAAATTCGCGCAGACCTATTTCTTGCTACAAAAATTGTGAAACAATTGTGAATGGTGCATCTAATTGTGCTTTAATTACTGTCCAAATTTCGTCCAATTAAGAGTTGTCTTGTGCATAAAATAAATTATAGGGTGATTTCTGTAGTTGATTTTTAGTTAAATCCACGAATAATATTTTTTGAGAAATTTCAATTCTCTTGAATCCCTAATTGAAATATCTATTATAGATAAATCAATCTCTGGAGAATTTAACTTTGTGGATTTATTAGGAATTAAATACCCACAGTCGCCCTCTTTTCAGTAAAATATTCATAAAAAATAAAAAAGTGTCAGAAAATTCTAAAAATATTAGCGTAGCTTCATTTAATCATTTTTAACTTTCAGTAAATTTTTCATAATTTTTGCATGACATTTGCACGAAAAATTGCTTAAAAACCTCAAAAAAGTTTGCATTTTTCATTTGTGCATTTGAAACCCAAAAATTACAAAAAAATACATTTGCATTAATTATTGGATTAGGTTTATAGGAAAAATATAACTTCGTCGATTTGAGTCAATTTGACATGAAAGATAAATTTGGCTAAGTGATCGTTTTCTTAATAACCTAGTTCATCCGCATTAGTGCATCTGCATTTTTTATTGCATAAAAAAATTACAAAAAAATTCCCACTCGGAAAACGGCAATCTAATCCATCTAACTTGATCCCGAGTTGTTCCTTTGCCTCCTTGAGTCGACCCTGGGGCTTGCCTAAGTAAAAAAATATTGCCGCTCGAGATTAACTTGAATATAATTGAAAGTGGTTTTTGATCTGCTCTCATTATCCACTGCAACGAAATTATTAATTAATTTGACCACTAATTTGCTCGAATTAACAAGGATAGTGGGAGCGGTTATCAAAATGCTCGAATTAACAACTCGGAATCAAGTTAGATGGATTAGATTGTTGTTTTCTGAGTGGGAATTTTTTTTTAATTTTTTTATGCAATAAAAAATGCAGATGCACTAATGCGGACGAACTAGGTTATTAAGAAAACGATCACTTATCCAAATTTATCTTTCATGTCAAATTGACTCAAATCGACCAAGTTATATTTTTCCTATAAACTTAATCCAATAATGAATGCAAATGTATTTTTTTTGTAATTTTCGGGTTTAAAATGCACAAATGAAAAATGCAAACTTTTTTGAGGTTTTTAAGAAATTTTTCGTGCAAATGTCATGCAAAAATTATGAAAAATTTACTGGAAGTTAAACATGATGAAATGAAGCTACACTAATACTTTTAGAATTTTCTGACACTTTTTGATTTTTTTATGAATATTTTACTGAAAAGAGGGCGACTATGGGTATTTAATTCCTAATAAATCTACGAAGTTAAATTGGGAGACTGTGGGTATTTAATTCCTAATAAATCTACGAAGTTAAATTATCCACAGATTGATATATCTATAATAGATATTTCAATTAGGAATTCCAGAGAATTGAAATTTCTCAAAAATATTATTCGTAGATTTAATTAAAAATCAACTACAGAAATCACCCTATAATTTATTTTATGCACAAGACAACTCTTAATTGGACGAAATTTGGATAGTAATTAAAGCACAATTAGATGCACCATTCACAATTTTTTCATAATGTTTGGAGCAAGAAATAGGTCTGTGTGAATTTCAGAGCTTAATTGGGCAAAATATTACTCAATTTCAATCTCTAATTTTTAATAAATAATGTAATACTCACAAAAATGCGAATAAATAGCCTCGAGATAAAGAATTAGTTGCTCATCAAAATGCTATTTTTTGATAAAAAAATTGATGCAAAAATAATGTCCAAATTAATGTCGAAGACAGGGCTGTCTTTGTAATATAGAAATCAAATATGTCAAACTGAAATATGCTCAGGATAATTTTGCAAATAACAAAATAAGAAGGACTGAATATGCAATTTCACATTAAATAAAGATAACAAAAGGACCTTTGTTCCCTAGGGCACGCAGGAGGCTAAGGCGGCATGGGGCACGAGGGCGACGTCGGCCAAGGGACGGCGTGGACGCGGTGGGAGGCGCGCTGAAGGTGGAGGAGGCCGGCGTTGGAGGCGGAGGACGGTGCGCGGCAGCGTGCTGCGGCCAAGGGGCGTCTCGACCTGGAGTGCGGTGGAGATCAGGCGTGGGGTGCCGACGCTCGGCTGCGCACTTCTGGGCACGCGGAGGCAGGGATGGGTGTCACGTTCGCAGGCGGTGCGCGAGGGGCGGCTCGCATCCACGCAGCGACGGCTACGGCGGGGAGATGCGGCTGTGGTGGTGCGAGGTCGATGGAGGGGATGTGTGCGCTCAGCGCGGCTGGACAGGGGCGCGGGAGGCGCACCTTGGAGGCCGGCGAGGCGACGAAGGCGGTGCACGCGCTCGCAGGTGTGGGCTGCGGTGGCGAGGAGCAGGCGAAAGTCGTGCGCGAGGGTGGCGACGCACTGCAGGTGGGGGCGGAGGGCACCGCACGAAGGGACGGCGCGGGGAAGGCTTTGGAGCAGCGCACGGCCGGTGGTGAACTGCCATTGGCTGGCGTGTGGAGTTGGAGGGACTCTGGCCGGTGGGGTGCGTCGTGGAGGCGTGTGGCTGGCTGCACGCGGTTGGAGGACGGCCACACGGGGGTCGATGCTGGAAGTTGGGCGGTGTGCGCGCCGGCGGAAGGGGCGCGAGGCCGGATCTGGAGGCTGCGATGGCGTCGGGTGCGGCGGCCTGGAGTGGTAGAGGTGAGCGGCCGGAAGGATCGGGAGGAGGCGCGCGCCTGTGGCGGTTGACGGCGGTGCGCGTGGGCTGGAGGCGTGGCCCCCCTGCTGGGCGTAGGCGGCCACGGTGTTCGGCCAAAGGGGGAGGCGGCGGCGGCGGGTGCTGCTGCTGCTTCCTTCCTGTTTCTTTTTTTTATTTTCTTTTTGTAATTTTTTTGTTGTATTTTTTTAATGTGCAAACAACAAATAAAATGTGAAAGGGAAAATGTGGATAGTGATGATAGTGATGGAAGGTGGTGTTTGTGAAATGTTTTATGATGGTGTTTGGTGAACAACAAGGAAAAAAATTTGTTAGATAAAAAATTGACAAGATGAAGATAGGGTACTTACCTGTGATTCGCCGGATTATGGAGCCACGGTTTGCGGCTTCCGTCATGGCCTCGAGAAGGATGGTGGAGTCCTTCGAAGCTGAGCAAGTCCAATTGGATCTCGCGACGCAACAATGGAGATGCCGCGGATCTCGACTTGAGGTCGTCGTCGCTCGACTCGTCTCCTACAGCTGTCACCTGAAGGTTAAAGGGGCTCGACCTCACTTCTCTCGAAAATGACGGATGGCGATGAATGGAGGAGTGGAAGAAAATATAAAGAGGAGGAGGAGGAAGTTGGATAAGGATGGAGAGAGGGGGGTAGTGGGGTGTTATTAACTTGGAGTGGAAGAAAAGCAGGGGAGAAGAGGTAAAAGTGAGTAAAATAAATAATATAATAAAATAATATAGTAGGAAACAAAAAATAATTAAAATATCAATAGTAAAATAATAATAAATAATAAATCCGAAAATAATAAGATAAATCCGAAATTAATAAAATAATAAAAATTGGGGTGACACGTGGCGGCTTCAGGAGCTGCCACATGTCGCTCCTAAAAAATTCAAAAATTAAATGTAAAGAAAATTAAAAAGAAATAACAAAAGGGATTAAATCAAAAAGTGGTCAACACAAAAGTTGCTTGTCTCGACGAGATATACAACTTTCGTGAAGGGTTGAAAATCAAATGAGATCATCTATACAAAATGTATTTTTGGATGGTACCTTATAGATATAAAATACCGCAATTTTTCTTTTTTAATTTTTTTGTCATTTTTCAATAAGAGAAAAATCAAAATAAATATAGAGAAAATATGAGAAGAATATTTACAACTTAATCTAATTTTTTGGATTTTTATAATGAAGAAAATAAAAGGATAAAGTACAGGGGTAAAACGGTCATTATGTACAATGTACAAAAGGGGCCCAAAATCCAAGTTTTGCATACGAGCTCCGATTTTAATGAAATTGGTCTTTTTTCGAAGGTCTTTGAATGTATATTACTTTAAAAGTGAGTAGACCTAATTCAGAGGTTGTATGAGAGAGAGATATGTGCGTTTTAAAGTTCATGGTTTCAAACTTGGATTGGGGTTTTATCGGTCAATTTTACAAGTTAGTATTTTTTGATATTTTTCTTTGATTAGTATTAGTAATATATACACAATAGAGTTGGTTTTATTGGATTTGGAGTTAGCATAAAATATATACAAATAAGGTATTTTATCTAATATACATGTGAATATTTACAAGTGAAATTGGCTTCTTATTTTATGCAAATATGAATCCTAAAATGCAAATATTAAGCTTGCATGCGTGAATGCTAATTATGCAAGATAAGGGAAAATATGCTGCTATTTACTCGGGAACAAAGCTCTATTTTCAACTTTTAGAGTGATGAATCACAGATTCATCAACCTCCTATACTTAAACCTTGCTCGTCCCCGAGCAACTAAAATGAAATGCAAGAGTGAAATGAGATTGGGTTCCATACCAAGATCATGAACGAAAGTTGAAAATGGGGCTTGACTCGACCTTTGGATTAATTGTGTGGCGGAACCTTATTGGGATCTGAACTTAAGACCTAACAGACTTCAAGTTCTACAAGTCGTCTATTCAAGACGCCTCAACAGTCAGGTCAGAACAAATCCTCAAACGTAAATTTGTGATGACTATGATTCTTACTTGTACTGTGTAAGTGAAATGTAACTCTCCACCTCAGAAATAGCTCAGAACCAGGCTCCTCTAACAAGGTAACTCAATAACCCGGTCCAATAACTCTTTCCTCGAGGAGCGGGATATTCCCTTCTAAGTTCAAGTGCGACCAGCTCAAAAGGAGGGGGTGGAGAAAAGAATGGACGGTAGCTAGTGTAGCTACCTATCTCGGAATGCCAGACCAGTGTAGCCAAGTCATCCGGCTGCAGACTTCTTGCTAAAATACATACTCCGCCAGGTATTTTATTTTCACTTGGACCTGTCTGATTTTTTTGGAGTTTTTGCATTTTTTTGAACTATATACAAGGTGCAGCATGTACATCAAGAGTTTTTCCTCTTGAGCCAGTAGACTATCCTTATTTTGAAGCATTATTGCAACCCACAACGTCCTGTCCTTAGAATTCAACACCACCAGACTAGGTTGAGATGCACTACCCTCCCTAGAGGAGGACGGATGTTTCCACCCGTGTGCTACTCCAAGCTAAAGGATTCTACCTCCTCACCACCTCATCAATGAAGAGCTACGTGCATTGTGCTTGTCCAAGTTAGGTCACTGTCTAAAAGAATCATGCGTGTGCACGAGATATTCATCTTAGACTAATCAAGATGACATGTGAACATAGACTTGCAGACTCAAAGAATTAAGTCACTCGACCTGAAAAATCTTAACACCAATTCCTATAAGGTTCCTCTGAAATTAGGTGGATTAAGGTCAAATCCAGTCCATCGTCAATATCTACTCATAACTTGGTTCAGAACCCACTAGCTTTTCACCTTGCATATGTAAGATATGTAGATGAGGTGTAGATGACATGCTATGAAATGAAATGCAAGACTCTTTTCAGATGCAGAGATGATGTGCAAGCATAAATAAGAAGCCTTTATTTTCAACATTTTTTTCACACTCTGGTATACCTCCTATGATACAAGTATTTTATGAGTATTATACAGATTATACATGTGTATTTTAAAAAATTTTCTCAAAATTTTACCCACCCATAATTATTGCATAATATATACAAAAATACGCGAAAATACGCGAAAGTATGAGCTATGGGTAAAGTATATATGTAATATATACACGCTCCCCTATACTTAGCGTGTGCTATGTCCTCAGAGCACGAAAAGCGACTAAAAAGACATAGCTCGGGCTAAGCGTAGGAGAGCTAGAATTATAAAAACGTATAGAAGTCGTTCCGCCCCCTATACTTAGGCTCTGGAAGCCTAAGTGTGGAAGAAGATCAAAAATGGGGCGGACGAGGGGAAGAAGGGAAATGGATGAATATAAACAAGGTGGGCATCGCCCCCCCTATACTTAGGCTTTGGTCAGCCTAAGTATAGGATAGGGATGAGTATGAGAACCGATGAGATCTGGAGGATTTATAGAGAACAGACTCAGGTGGCTCATCCCCCCTATACTTAGGATCTGGTCATCCTAAGTATATTCTAAGATAGAGATAGATGAAGCTGGGATGAGTTACTAGAGTCGTGAGAGGAGAAAGGACAGAATGTACAGGAATGATGGTATATACAAGTGAGTCGGTCTGAATCTTTCAAGATGCTGCTGATGGCTGGAGCTCACTGCTGCAAGGTCTCCTGCACGGCTCGAGGTGTATCTGTTGAATCTATTTCACGCATAAACACAATCTCCTCAACTTGGACTAACTGCTCATTGGATTCGCCGAAGTGTTCTAACAGTTGTCCATTCACAAGGGATGTCGGTGCGTCATCTGCGGGATCTGAGATGTCGACACATCCGCTATCATGCACCGCTCGGACAATGAATGAGCCCGTCCACTTGGATTTCAACTTGCCTTGGAAGGTCTTCAGCCTTGCATTAAACAACCATACCTTCTGCCCAGGAACAAAGGTCTTTCGTCCGATATATCTATCATGCCAACGCTTCACCTTGTCCTTGTACACCAAACTGTTGTCATATGCGCGGTTTCTGACTTCCACAAGCTCATTCAGATCCATTTCTCTCTGCTTCTGCCCAAGGTGTGTGTTCCAGTTGACCTTCTTAATTGCCCATTCTGATTTATGCACTAATTCTGCGGGCAAATGGTATAGCTTTCCGAATACCATTCGGAATGGGGAGGTTCCTAGCGGTGTCTTGTAAGAAGTCCTATAAGCCCATAGAACTTGATCCAAGATCTGAGACCAGTCCTTCCTGTTTGGGCAGACAAGCTTTTGTAATATAGTCTTCACCTCCCGATTCGACACCTCAGCCATACCATTAGTTTGTGGGTGGTAAGGGCTAGCGACACGGTGTTCGATGCCGTAGTCCTTTAGGAGTTTCTTCACCTCCTGATTTACAAAGTGAATAACCCCATCTGATATCATCATTTTGGGAATCCCGAACCTAGAGATGATATGATCTCTGATGAATTTACAGACAGTTTTGTTGTCTGCGGCTCGGGTTGGGATAGCCTCCACCCACCTGGATAGATAATCTACCGCAAGAAGGATGTATTCAAACCCGTGGCTAACAGGGAATGGGCCCATGAAGTTGATGCCCCAGGCATCAAAGACATCATAAATGATGACAGGCTGCATTGGCATCTCATCCTTGGGACCAACAGTTCCTCCCATTCTTTGACATACTGGGCACGACTTCCCAAAGGTGATGGCATCGTGAAACAGAGTCGGCCAGTAAAAACCACACTGAAGTACCTTCCATGCGGTCCTCTTCCCGGAGTGGTGTCCTCCTGTCTCCAAGCTGTGGCATAAAGAAAGGACACTCTGGTATTCTTCTTGAGGAATACACCGTCTCCAGACACAATCCGGTCCTTCAAAGAAAAGGATCGGATCCTCCCAATGATAGTATCTCGCATCCGACTTAAGTCGGTCGATGTGGCTCTTTGGCCAATCCTCGGGAACCTTCTTGGAGACAAGATAGTTCACGATATTGGCATACCATGGGAGTGAATCGAAAACAAAAATCGACTCGTCAGGGAAGGAGTCTCGAATTGGTGAATCCTCGGAAGTATTGAGATCTTCAAGACGAGAAAGATGATCGGCTACTACATTCTTCTTTCCAGGTTTATCACGAATATCCAAATCAAAATCCTGGATAAGTAAAATCCAACGAAGAAGACGCGCCTTCGCGTCCTTCTTCTCCATCAAGTACCGTAGCGCTGTATGGTCAGTGAACACAATTAGCTTGGATCCAATTAAGTGAGATCTGAACTCATCCAAGGCAAACACTACCGCAAGCATCTCCTTTTCTGTAACTGTATAGTTACGCTGAGCGGTATCAAGCACTTTGCTTGCGTAGTGAATTGCAAACGGGACGCCATCTCTCCTCCGTCCTAACATAGCCCCAACAACGAAATCTGATGCGTCCGTCATGATCTCAAAAGGTAGAGACCAATTTGGTACTTATAGGATAGGTGCGTCCATGATCATTCCTTGCAATAGCTTAAAGGCCTCAAGACATTTGTGATCAACAATAAACTCCATGTCTTTGCCTAAAAGCTCAGTTAGCGGTCGGGCAATCTTAGAAAAATCCTTGATAAATCTCCGATAAAATCCGACATGTCCGAGGAACGATCGCAACTGTTTAATGTTGGTTGGTGGCTGGAGTCGTCTGATCACATCCACCTTGGCAGGGTCAACCTCCATTCCTCTCTTGGAGATGACGTGCCCCAACACAATGCCCTCTGTCACCATGAAGTGACTTTTCTCCCAAGAGAGCACCAGATTAACCTCACACAACGTTTGAGGACTCGATCCAGATTCCTAAGACAGGAATCGAAGGAATCACTGTGGACCGAGAAGTCGTCCATGAAGACTTCCAGGAATTCACCGACCATTTCGGTGAATACAGCAATCATGCACCTTTGAAAAGTACCCGGAGCATTGCATAACCCAAAGGGCATGCGCCTGAAAGTATAGGTACCAAAGGGGCATGTAAACGTGATCTTCTCCTGGTCCTCTGGAGCTATGGATACTTGATTGTAGCCCGAGAACCAACCCAAGAAATAGAAGAATTCTTTCCCCGCTAGTCTCTCTAAGATCTGATCAATGAATGGTAGGGGGGAAGTGATCCTTCTTCGTCACGGCATTCAAGCGTATGTAATCCACACAGACGCGCCACGACGTGGGCACTCGCGTCACGATCTCCTCTCCAATCTCGTTGGTGGTCGTCTAAATTCCCGACTTTTTCGGGACCACATGGATCGGGGTCACCCATTTCGAGTCGGAGATGGAATAAATGAAACCTGTATTGCACCTTTTCTCTATCTCCTTCTTCACTACCTCTCGCAAATTTGGATTCCGTTGGAATTCACGAGAGGGTTTGGCTTCATTCTCCAAGTAGATATGGTGCGAACACAGAGTGCGATTTCTCCCGTGGAGATCGGAAATGCTCCAGCCTATTGCCTTGCGGTTTTTCTCTAGGATCTCTAGTAAGCGAGATTCCTGCTCCTCGGTCACAGTTGGACACACAATGTATGTAGTTGCAATATGCAAGTATTCTCATAAGAATGAGGAATGACAATTAAATAGATAATAGGACTACAACCCTAGGGTTTGTATGTCTCTATAGTCTTGATCGCTCATGGAGTGTACTTTGGAAGTGATATATCGATGATGATCATAAATCTCTAATAATTTTTATAAAAACTAAGAAAATGTTCTGGCATACATATGCACTCTCGACATTTAATCATGAATGACACGATTCACTGCATCATGCAGAATGGTGGCTCTATGAGAGATGATGTACTTGAAATGTTTGAGTTCTTACTGAACCAATGCTTTAAGAGTTGAGATGTATATAGATATGATAAGTGTCATCGTCCTGCTATCTATACTCAAGTCATTCATGAAGCTTCACAATATTCGTATTGTATGAATTTCATGAAGCATGTATAAATGTTGAAAACCCTTACATTGAATTCTTATTAGTTTATCGTAAGAGATCCTTTGTCTTAAGCAATGGTTGCTTATAGATGAAGGGAGCACAGTGGAAGTATGGGTCTGACCCAAGCAAGAAAGAAAGTCAAAGAGTTGACTTTACTTCTATAACTTCCATATGACATCCAAAGAGTTGGATGAATGCCAATACTGCGATAAGCCGATGTATTGATAGTGTGACTATCTACTCTATCTAGGATCCTTAGAGAAGGACTCAGATAGTGCATCGAAATAATCAACATCTACATATAATCATTGAAATTGACTTTCTTATTGGATAAGATTAAAAATCTAATAATTGTATCTCATTTTTCTAGTGACACTTTCAATTGGTTGCATATGTATTAGAAGACTAGAAATTTGATCTTAAGGCTTAATAGTCATCTAGGATATTCATGCAATGGTTGCAACAATCTTTATTGGATAGATAGACTTCATATTTTTACTGGAAGATCTCTCAACCTTAGAGAATGTCTCTATGACCTAGATATTAGAATACACTCATTGTTTATTTCAAAATATTGGAAATAAACATGAATTCTGGAATAGACCTATCATAAAGAATTATAATGGATATATTTCAGATAATAATCTAACATCTAGTGGACTCTACTAAATAATAAAATTAATGAATGGTTCATTAACTTTTCTAATACTGAAAATTTAAAACCTTAAAAGATCAATATGAGTATGAAGATAATTCGACAATGATCTAGCATCAAGACTTTGATATTTTTCTGTTGATTTGATCAATATACTAGTAAGATATTGAACTTTAGATTGTCTAAAGGTTCAAAACTTACATACTTGTAAATATCGTATTCAAAAATAGAATTTGTCCAATTCACCCTTCTATGAGAATGGTGTAAGATGTCAAGGTATTCAATATCTCACTATTGATGTATGTGGATGATCTATATCATGATAAACATTGATGAGATGTGATATCATTCGATGATTATTTATGATATGAGATTTCTTCCCTTCACCTTAAAAAGCTTTAAAATGTTCAAATATTTCACAATTTTGATTAAGAACCAAAGCTTGAAGGAATATGGAATGGAGTTGATATAACCTAGGTATCTTGTACCTATTAGATGGATTCATGGAATACCTTATGAAGAAAGGAATATCATTCCTATCTCACTTCTCCTAATACACCTAAACTCGGTAGAGTTGTAGCGAGATGCAATTAGATCATACGTGACATGATTTGATCAATGATAAATCTTAGCATAATTATCTCTTAATTTCCAAAGTATATATGTAGTGGAGACTACAACATATATCCTTAATAAGGTTCCATGCATGTAAGTTGGAATCTAGCACCAGAGAGTGCTACTTCATTAGGAAAATAAATGATGGTATTGGATACCTACTTTATGACCTCGAGATTATTAAAAGATCTCATCTCAGAGAATGTGATTCTTAGAGGATGACTCTCTTGAGAATCAAGATGAAAATGAAGTGAAGGAACTCATTACATCTTGAGAAGATAATGAGGCTCCTGAAATTGGAAACTAAAAGGATAATTAAAGATGAAACACTAATACCTCTTCAAATAAGTTTAAGGATGGATTCCATGTCTCAGTTAAGTCTGAAAATGATCAGACTTCATGTGATGAATCTCCTGAGGGTCATGCCATGGAAAGATGGATTTTAGCAATAAAATCTAAAGTAGACTTCATATACAAGTGTTGTGTATGGACCCTTGAGGATCCACCTATAAGGGTAAAACCTATTAGGTGTAAATGGATCTTCAAGAGAAAGAGGGAACCTGATGAGAGGGTAGAAACCTTCAAAGAACGACTCCTAGCCATGAGCTACACACTGAAGAGAAGACATCACTTGCGACGAGTCTCGCTCTTAAGTGACCATGCTTATACCCATCAGAATATTGCTAACTATAGCTACACAACTTGACTTTGACATCTTTAAGATGGAAGTCAAGATTTCATTCCTTCATGAATACCTCTATGAGTATATTCTTATAAAGTATCCCCATGGCTTCATGGTTGAGGAAAGAAAGGTATGCAATATAAATAAATCCATCTATAGACTCAAATAATCTTCTTGTAGTTGGAACATAAGAGTTAATGAAATTATAAATGTTATGATTTCAGATAGAATCTTGGTGAACCATGCGAAGCTTAGTGGGAGTGACATTGTATTCATCGTGCTAAATGTAGATAATATCCTAATCATTTGAACGATATAAGGATGATAATGAGTGTTTTATAGTCTGGCTATTCCATACCTTGAGTTATGATCTCAAGGACACCTCTTGGATCTTAGTTCTGAAGGTGTTCAGAAGCATATAGAACAGGGTCTTGGGACCATCGCATTTGTAGTACACCTTGGACATACTCCATTCTTGGAAAACCCCAAGAAAGGCTTCCTTGCCTTAAGATATGGTACTGAACTATCTAAAGGGATAAAAGCTCAAGGAGTAGAGGAAGTGAATGCTAAAACTGCTTGCCCTAGTGTATCAGCTTTGGCAAGCTCAATGTATGCTAGATGTGTACAAAAGCCAGTTGTCTGCCATGCAGTGGGAGTAGTAAACTGTACTAATCCTACTATGGAAATAAAACACTTAGTTGAATTAATAACAATATATTCAAAGTTGATAAGTTTTTGAGATTGTGTTCGCTAAGTCTTATCTTCAAGAAATTAAGACTCTATAGATAGTGATCTAAAAGATCTTAATAGTAGATACCTTAGGAGATAGAGATCTCCAGGAATAAGGGTATTCTGACAAGGATTATGGAAATACTGGTTATAATAATTATCGAGTTGTGGTGTAAAGGATACTATAACTAACAATATTGAGAATTGGTTGCATAAGATGCAACATTCGCATTCTATACGAGCATTGTTACTAGGAGATATGCAACTGTCGTAAAAGTACTTGATGTAGTCTCTTAGGAACAGAGTGACTGATCAACTTTTTTTTAGAAGAAAGAAGGTGAAGTCCCAAGGTGGGACCCACCGCAAAAATGATTGTCACATGAGTGTGGGTTTAAAGATTAGCCCATTAATGGTTCTTTGGGCTAGTGGGAGATTGTTGGACATGCGAGCCCACAACGAGCCATTATGCAATAAATATTATTGCAAATATCATTCACTGATCTGAAATGAAGAATAATTAATTTGCATAATAGGTACCTAAGTACAATTAGGGTTATATACCATGTCCATCTTATTCATCATACATTTGTTGATTCAATTATTGAATCATAGAGGTTGGTGCTTGGATGAATATCTAAAGAGTTAGATTAAGGACTCTTCAAGTACCATCAAATGATTATTAAGAGATGATCTCCAGTATGAGAAGTAGATGACAATCCTTTCTCTAAAGGCTAATATCTAACCGAACTCTTGATGCAGGTCCTCTTCATAGGAATAGAGATTCGGAGGTGTTAGATAAGTTAGGTCAAAGAGTTGACTTGGCAAGATCGAGATAACCAACGTCCTATTTCGTATGCTTTCATGATATTAGCACGCATCCTCTGACCGGAGATAGATGTGTTGCTATATGTCTGAGTATGTACATTTGGCAGACCAATAGGTTGATGACCTAACCAAGGTCTATACACCGACGCACTGGTGTGTATACAAGGGCATATGAGTAATACAGTCTCTCAAAGGGATCATACAAAATCATTACTGAACCAGAGACAGTCTCCATGTGTGGTCGTCTCATTTTAAAAGCTTGACTGAATTTGAAGGGTTTGATATACTCTTTTGGAAAGTATATGATCAACACCTAGGTATAATACAAGCTTTTGGAAAGTATATGATCGATACTGACTCCCAGTGATCGAATGAGAAACTTAATGATAAATCCCTGAAGTAGATAGTGTAAAATTGATCTTATACTTCTGGTTTATTTTGGGTCTTCCAGTATGTATGATGTACAAGTATTAGAAATACCTGAGGGTGATGTGATCATAAACGATTGTATAACCATGACGCTTCCATTCCTAGGGAGTGATGAAACGGTTCTGGATTTTAGTGACTCATCTCAGCGGATAAGTGATCTGGTCTTGGTCCAAACTTTGGACATTGATCTGATTGATATTCAGATGCAATAAGAAGATTAAATTTGCGGTGCTTGGATGAATATCTAAAAGGTTAGATTGACGGCTCATCAAGCACCATCAAATGATTATTAAGAGATGATCTCCAGCCTGAGTAGGAGATGGCAATCCTTTCTCACATAGGCTGATATCTGACCGACCTCTTGATGCAGGTCCTCTGCATGGGAATAGTGATTTGGAGGTGTCAGATTAGTTAGGTCAATGGGTTGACTTAACGAGATCGAGATAAACTAAGTCCTATGTTGAATGCTGTCACAACATAGGCACGCATCCTCTGACCGGAGACAGATGTATTGCTATATGTCTGAGTATGTACATTTGGTAGACCGATAGGTTGATGGCCTAACCAAGGTCTATACACCGGCGAGCTGGTGTGCATATAAGGTCATATGAGCGATACGATCTCTCAAAGGGATCATACAGGTTCACTTATGAACCGGAAGACATGAGCTCACTCATGAGGTATTGGGACCCGATCAAATTCCATGCATGGTCGTCGTGCTTTGGAAGCATGACATGAATTTGAAGGTATGATATATGCTTTGGGAAAGCATATGATCGATACCAACTCCCAATGACCAAGATTGAGAAACTTAGTGATCAAACCCTGAAGAAGACAGTATAAAATTGATCTTGATCTTCGGGTTGACCATGGGTCTTCCAGTATGCAGGATGTACAGGTATTGGGAATGAGGGTGATGTGATCATAAACGATTGTATAACCATGACGCTTCCATTCTGAGGGAGTGATGAAATAGGTCTGGATTTTAGTGACTCCTTTCAATAGAGAAGCAATCTGATCTTAGTCCAAGTGTTGGACATTGGTCTGAATGAGATTCAGATGCAATGAGAAGATTATATTTGCGGTCTTGATTTAATCAAGCATCTGTGGGAGGTTCGTAAGATCTGGATTTGAGATGAAATCTCAACATCCAAGTCACTATATGTGAAACAATACAATCGCCTTGTCCTTATCTGCATGTATCTGTGGAGAAAGCACATTATTCTTGAAGGAGTTCAAGAATAATTCATTTGATGAATTATATATCCAAGCAACAAGATGATGATAATTAAATGAGATTTAATTATCAAGAATAATATGAATATGATTAATATTGTGAGAATGATTATCCAAGATAATTAAATGGGTTAATTATCCTGGAAATGTAAATTGTGGATAGTGCTATCCATAATATCTGAGCAAATATTATAAATGTGATTTATAATATATTAGAGAGAGAGAGCACCTTTGTAAATAGCATTTGTTAATTGTTAATGTGAATTGGATTCACATTAAGCAATTAATTGGAAACGCATTTTACAATTTAGTTGGTCTGTGAATATGATTCACATATTTTCAATGGCATGATTGAAATATTCACTAATTAATTGGGAATTAATTTAGTGGATAATTTTGCAATAGATATTCACTAATTAATTGGGAATTAATTTAGTGGATAATTTTACAATAGATATAGACTAATTAATTGAGAATTAATTTAGTGGATAATGTTGCAAGATAAATAAGAGATATTGATATAAATTAAAAAGAGGATAATCCACCAAACAACAATTATCTTTTTTAATTAATAGGTGGATAATTGTCTTTTTAATTATCATATCATTATCTTGTGATTATTAATTTATTTATTGAATTAAATTATGTTGATGATAATACAATATATATTTAATTTAAAATAAATTAATATGTTTGTTGTTAAACAACAATTATCATGGCCATTGATTTAATATACAAATCAATCTAACCATTGATTTTTAATATGCCATGGATTGTGATCCATGGACTTCCTAACTAATATAAATAGAGGGCAACCCAAGCCTCTAAAGGGACATAATTAAGAGTTGTAGAAGCCTACTACTCTCTCTCTCTCTCATTCTCGCCTACTCTCCCTCTCTCCATTTGAAGATGGCCGTCCATCTTATGTGTTGAGAGAGACAGTTTTCTAGCCTTCGCCTTCGAGGACTCGAGGATCTCCTTCTTCTTTGGGATTGCTTGCTCTAAATGAAGACGACGGATTTCGTTGGACGAAATCAGGGGATTCGTTGCTTGGATCTTCATCGAGGATTGCGGGAGGAACGCGTCTCATCATCGCGCCCGCAAGTGCATTCTTCATGGATCGGACTTAAGACAGGAGGATCTCTTGTTTGGGATCTCACGATTACAACCACGCTCCAAGAGGTGTTCCTTATACTTTGTGGTTTGATGAAACGATCCGAGAAATGTTCTTGTGATCATGTGATTTCATCACTAGATTTAAAAATTTTAATTTCCGCTGCATCTAGCGACTAGTCGCCCCGATCGCATATGATGCGATCAACACGCTTCCGTGATGCGCATGAGGATTCCTCGTATCCTTCACTCACGTGTCCCTCACGTGCGGTCTGGGCAATTTGTACAGGGGCCCCTACAAGTTTTCAATGTTGCATTCCAGTCCTTGCCAGGAGCAGCACGTGAGGCACACATGTTCTTGTGGACATTTTGGATGCATACCCCCAACATTATAGGTATCTGCACTTTGCTCGCTGTGTGCATGTTTTAATATGAGCAATTTTAATTTCTGTTTACATTTCAGTCCTTGTGTTGCACGGATATTTAGCATTCATTTATCATCATTTTTAAATTTCAAAAATTGCATGTTGTAGTCAAACTTGTGCTTTATCTTTGTGATACGTGTCATATTTATGTGAGCATTGAAGAATTTAATATATTTGTTTTTGTGGAAATTGACATAGTTTGCCCACTGTGTGCTTTAAATTCCATATTAAATTATTTGTTGCTCCAAAAATTACCGTAAAATATCAACATGCTTAGTTTAAGTTGTTCTACAATGTGCCCAAAAATCAAACCATTTACACGCATCGTGAGGCCTGAATAAATTAATTAGTATTTTGCTAAATTGATTATTAATAGGTCCAATATACAACAATTTTTAGGTCTATCAATTTTCCTGAGTCCTTTCACATAGAACTATCTAGGAAATTTTTATATATGAAAATAAGGTGCTTTGGTATTTACTAAAATTAACTGTGCAAAAACTACCCTACATTCATATTAAATTCATATTTAATTCATTTAGAGTCTAAAAATTTCAAAAAATCGCAGCAGCTTAGTTACATTGCATACATCTTCTGGCCAAGTTTCATTATTTTTTGGACTTCATTTGATCAAAATTTGTGATTTAACCTTAAATTTAGCTTGAAATTGCATTGTCTTTCCTTTAATTGCATAAAAATATAAAAAAGACCAAAAAAATCTCCTGAAAGTCTAACATCAAAATTAACTTAAAATTAACCTAAGGAGAAAGCTGCCTCCCTGAGTTCAACCTTCGGCTTGCCTAAGTAAAATAAATTTATGGCTTGCATTTAATTCATTTAATCTAAGTGGTTTTTGATCAGTCTTGGTCTACCCGACTATAACGAACGACACATTTAATTCGATCCTTAATCCGGTTGATTTCGGTAGGGTAACCGAAGGCTCTTCAACCGCACATAAAGGATTGTGCACAACATCTCTTTGTGCGCCAAGGGTTGCTGTAGGGGTTGCGTACATGGGATGCATACAAAGGTTGCATAGTAAGTGCAAGGGTCTCCTTGGGATGGAGTGACCACTCACAACAAGGATGGAACATATAGCACAAAGGGGGGTCCACCAAAAGGGGTTGCCTCCCAGATGGGCACGCATAGCAAGAGAGTTCGCAAACATCACATTGTCATGAGGTGAGAGCTGGTTGCGTCGAGAAGAGCACCACACCGGAAGATTAACAAAAACACAGATCTAGCCTCAACGAGGCTCTGATGCCATGTTAGAATCAAGAAGAACGAAAACAATCACCACAAGGAAAAGAGGATTTACTTGAAAGCCTACAAACAGGGAAAAATCATGGGGGCTCATAACCCTAATCTCTTGCAGAGATTAAGGCACACTTCACTAACTTAATGGAAAAGTAGGGGGTGGGTGGGGGGTAACATCCGTCTCCGAATAATCCAAATTTGACCTGAATTGATCATACAGGTCCTTAATCGGGTCGTATTCAGATTATTCAAATCCGGATACTTATTGCTCCTTCTAAACAATACCTTAAAATAGATACCACTTAGTATTCTGAGGGAGAAGATGTATCCTTAGTATTATTCATATTCAAGGGGAAACTAACTACCTCGATTCCTGTAGAAGCACGAGAACTGCTTGCTTTAGAGGTGGACACTGACTACCTCGATTCTTAGGAAAGCACGAGAATTGCTTGCTTTAGAGGTGGACAAAGCTTATATTTGCAGGAGTGGAGGCTCCCACTCTCTTGCTCGGCTGGTCCTTGCACCTCTACGGAAATTCACTAAGGCCCCGTTCGATAAGGGGGGTAAACTCCCCTTTACCCCCCCTTAACCCACCCCTTCTCTATCCATGTGGGCCCTACTTTAATTCATTTTAAAAATATTAAATAAATCAATCCTCCATCATCAATTCCATCAAAAATAATATATCATACCATTATATCATATATAAATTATAAACTATTCCACTTTTACTCACTTTTTCAAACTTCAATACAATCACATCACAATAACTACTCACTTTTTCAAACTTCAATACAATCATATCACAACAAGCCCACTTATAACCCACCCCCAATTTAACCCTCTATCCATACACCAGAACCCAAAAACGGGTTACCCTCTACCAGTTTAACCCGACGTGACCCGCAAACCAAACGCACTCTAAGAGATCATACCAATGACTTTTATACATATTTCATTGACCCAGACACTTAAATAGGCAGCCTGATTTTCCAAGGCCAGGTGAGCTTGAAAGACTAGATATACATAAAGAAATGCTCACAGCTTCAAAATAGAATGTCACGTTTCATCGCAAGTGCACTTATTTATGTTGAAATTTTGCAGGAAAATTGAAAAGGGATATTGGTGATAATAAAAATTGAGACAACACCAATAGATGGAAGTCGATGTCTCCATCGTGTGGGAAATGCAGCCGTTGTTTATGATATGCAAGAGTTGCTGAACTCAAGCAACGATTCAACAATGTCAAAATTGAGGATAGCTTATTTTCAACACCTTGATTTGGAACTAAAACACCATTTTGTTTATTAATGTAAACACTTTACTCGACATCTTTATTACCTGAGATGTCGAAACATGTATATTTGATTAATTACGAGATCCTTATAATACTTTTATATATATCATTATATCGATATTTTATTTAGGAAGAAAGTTTGTATATTACCACTTCTGCATCAGTAGAATATCGAAAAAAATATTCAAAAATTTGGGTTCAAATGGCCAGAGTGTATTGTTTGCCGTAGTGCAACAAGTATTGTACTCATGGGAGCCGTCCATCCCGGCTCCTATGAGGACTGTTCGATCCCTCATAGGACAGCTTCGGCAAGTACAACACCTACTGCACTACATACAGACGATAAACCATTTACAGTAGCCGTACTAAAAGTGTTATTTGAGTAAGAAATATTTACGGACAAAAAAATAAATACCTGATTGTACCGAACGTACAGGAAAAGCACCAGAGTATATTTAATCAAAATCACGATAGGTCAAACAAGAATACAACAAAAAAGGGACCTTCATACCAAACCATATCGCTTTTCTCGATTATTTGTGTCGAAAATCTGACCATATGATCGTACTCATCCATGCTCATTGTACACTGGGCAATGCAAATTAAAGAATTTGGCTTAGCACGAGGAAGAGATGGCGGGTACTCGTCGTCGTCGTCGAGCTTAGCAAATTAGCCGGACTCCGAGACGATCTCGCACGCACGAGGCTCTTGCCGAGCATCGCTTCGCCGGTCGAACGGGTGCACCTCTCTGTCCCCCCTGCTGTTCACCACAAGAACAGCTTGCCTGCAGTCGTCTCGATCCTTACTGTCCTTATAACACATGTAGATCACCATCTGTAGTATCCCGAATACAATGCCCAGTATATTGGGAAGCTGCTTTGTTCAGAAGGTTTAATTTAGGGTTCTACCAGGCTCCGAGAGGAATGCATGCAAGGTATACGTATACGTAACGTACCTCGATGTATATGTCACCTTCGAATATACCGTATAATAGCCATGCGACAGCACTTAATGAGAGCGAAACCGACAGATAGAGCGGCACGAATTCCACGCTCTTCGTCCGCATCACACGCCCCTGATAGGTGAACATAAGAAGAAGGTTTTAATATAGTTATATTATTTTAGTCTACAGAAGTTCTAAAAAATAACACCTAAGTTTCCCTGTATTCGGGAGATCAGAAAACTGGTTGGAAATCCTATATATAATTTAAGAAGGTTTATGCTGCCCATTCTGTTCACAAGTATCTTATAAACATAAACCCAACAAACTCACAATTATGCTTAGAGGAGAAGCGAAGACGGCGATGGAGAAGCCGGCGCAAATCCATCCGAGGATGTTAACTCGACGGGCGCCGTGAGCGAAGAGTCTGGTGCAAAGAACTATCGAACCGAATCCGATTACGTTCAGCAGCAGAAATACAGTTCCACTGAAAATCTGCGTGACCCAGAGATCAATCAGCATACTTAGATAACCATATATACACCTTAATAAAGAAAATACAATAGAGAGATTGTCAATTTCGGTCACCTTTTCCTTCTTTGGAGCATAAAATACGAACATTGCGATGTACACAATCTCTATGAGACAACCGACTGAGTTAATTGTGATGATCAGGTGGGAATTGGTCTTGGTGAGCGCGTAATAAATCCAAAGCATCGAGCTGAAGAGCGCGACTACGTACGGCAGGGACTGGAACCCTTCTGTCGATTTCCTCTTGCGAATCCGATGGAACGTCGGCCTATGAAGATGTATCAATGTTGCAAGAATAAATCCATGGATGTCGAATGATGATGCTTAAATTTTCAATTACGGTATTAATTGATAAGTTGGGTAAAAATAAATGAAACTACCACTTACACTGGAGCAAGATACACTATCAAGGAAAGGATATTGCCTGCATGAATTCAGAAGGAAAAACACATGAATTTGGAGTTTAGCTGGATGCATGTGTTCTCCATGCATGGCAGATACCAGCTTTTCCATAAAAGATTTCAAATGTTCCAATCTAATTCGATTGCACTATATATCCAAAAATATCAGGGCACGTCGAGAAAAAAAGATACTTTAGCTAACACTTTCCTATTTTTTCGTATTTAAACTGATACTACAATGACCTGCAATACCACAAGGGATCTGGCAAGAGATCTTGTGTTAATTAGCACATCTCCCTATGGTTAGTTTCGCCATGAAATATATTTTCCGTTTCTTCGGTTCATGCAAAAGGTGTGCTTGATTAGAACAGAAAACAGGCCGTCGAACACATAAAAATATGGCTCCAGGTTAAGGGTCCAACATGCAGTAGTTCTTGATGAATCAAAATGTTACAAGCTTAGATATCGTACCTAAAATGCCACAGGGAACAGACCACGGATGGTGCAAGTTTAATCTCTGCATCTTTGCACTATGTAAAACTACATATATCTCGCAAATATAACAGTAGAGAATATCTGAAGCAGTCGACGAAATGCCCTAATTTTCTCAAGGGAGCCCTCAACCAGCACTCCCCCCCTTCTCCTCTTGCAACATGTATACTGGTCCTTCTTAGCACATCGTACGATCAATACTTATATAGAGCCATAAAACTCGAGAGAGATCGACCTGTACCATTGGTGTTCAGATGTGATCGAGATGATATACCTCCTTCCCTGCTAAATGTCCATCTCGAATTAGCAAGACAACGAAGGAAAACAGACCTAGTTAATGCATCGAAGATCGAGATTGGGAATATAGACAGATCTCAAGACACACGCATGCATGCCGAGGGTACATGCTGTATATGCGTGTCAGCACACCACAGGAAATGGCTCGTTTGGGAGGGCTTGGCTTCGGGTGGCATCCAACTCCATGCAGCACACACGTTTGACGTGAAGCTTCTCCTACTCTCCTCCTGATGTAACAGCCTTGCACGCATTTAGACCCCACTATCTTTCAAACCATGCAAATGGTGCTATATTGGGGTGAAGGGGTCGGCGGTTTTGGGATTCAAGCCCTGCAGATTGGCTTGGCAGCCTAACTATAAAAATGGGACATTGCGTGAGATATATATGGCTAGTGATTAGGTGGTAATCGCTGCTCTGGGGATCGTTGGTTCTTGTTTGGGGGGAGAGAAACTGTGATTATTAAAGCTCAAGGATGTCTGTGAGGCTGGGCGTGGGCAGGTCTTATTCAACTACCTGTTATCAGAAACCATTAATCTGGGGATGAAACAGGGAAGTGTTTTAGGCCATTTTATGAGGAAAACCGTCGGTATGTTATCTTCAGATTCTGCTTTCTTGATTATATGGTGAACTCGTAGCCAAAACCGACCAATCGGACCTGGCTTTTTCTTCAAATTTTGATTTTTATATATAGTTCTGTAAATCTAAAATAAGACCCAATGTATGTACCCGCTTTCATCTCTCTCTCTTGAAAAATAAGAGTTATGTCAGTATCTCCAATTAATTGCTTCTTCGATCCTCAACTCTTCTACCATACCGTTTCTCGTAGGGAGTAACACCTTCCTCTCATCCATTTCTGTAATATGAGTCGTATTATCATCCGCGAGCACTCTCCTAAAGTCCTGCGTCCAGGAAGGAAATGGTCCACCAAAAGACAAAATAGAGGTGGTTAGTAGGGTCCTGCAATGCAAGTAGCTATGTGTCGGTACACCAACACCACATGGAAAGAATGTTCTTTGTAACAATCTGTAAAATAACGAGCAAGATTATGTATTTATTTGTTTCTGTTGATAAGAAAGAAAAACAAAGAAAAATATAGAGAAGCCATCGGGGAGAGAACAAGCTCAACCATGCCGTAAGCGTTGGCTATCTATAATTAGAAGGGCCATCGGGGAGGGGAGCAGATCTTCTGCTGTGACTACGAGGGTTACCTACAAGAGAGGTCGTTGTGTCCTTTTTGTTGTTGTTGCAAAATTCATGAGAGAAATTCATCCTTATAGATTGAATATTCTATATGCCTATTGAGTTTCATCAAAATCCAACATTTCTATCTAGAGTAAATTACAAAAAAGTCTCTGAACTATACATCCAATTTAATGTCATATTTGAACTTTTAAAAATAACATCGTGGTAACTTATATATTGGTTTGGTAAGAAAGTGGTATTCCTGAAATGATTACTACTTTTGATGGGTAGAGAGTTGGGGATGGAGCGTGAGCGAGGGAGAGCGAGTGAGCGTGAGCAAGGCAGCGAGAGAGGGAGCGTGAGGGAGGGAGGAAGGGGAAGAGGGATGGAGGGAGAGGAAAGGAGGCATTTGAGGTTGGCGTGGGAAGTTCTGCGAAAGGCGCTAAGGTTGGCAGTGATGTGAAGATGGCCGAGGCGGACGTCGAGGCGGGCTGGTCTCCGGTCGTGCCAAAGGGTGGCCGAAGGAAGAAATGTTCGGTTTCTGGCCGATGCCTTAGATGTGGTGACTTCGGCCACTTCGCCAGGTCGTGTTCCAGGCCTATCGCGTGCTTCAAGTGTAATGGAGTGGGACATCGGAGCAATGTATGCCGTCACCGGGGAACCTGGCGGCCAAAGATTCAGGCTTCAGATCAAGTTTTGGCAACCAAGGATCGTCTTTTGGTCTCAGATGCTTATGCAGGTAACACGCTAAGGGCGGTGGAGGACCTTTTGTCCGTGCTGGGTTCGGATTTCAAAGGCGATGTCGTGGCTTTCGGTGACGGGGTCATGTGCGCCCGAGGTCTCTCTGAGCAGGAGGAGGCGTGTTTGCTGAAGGGGGCCACCGGCTCTGAGATGGCTCATCTGTGGCGAAGGCCTCGGTTCCGCGATGGGGCTGAGACGGTGGCAAGGCCGCTGTCAAGACGGGTTCTACTTTCTGGAGTTCCGTTGAGATGTAGGAGTTTTGATGCTATCCGAAATTGCTTGTTGCCGTTTGGAAAGGTTGTTGCGATCTTCTCGGACGGTCTCAAGCCTGGAGGTGGTACTGAGGTCTTGGTAGAATTGTCGGGGACATCTTGTCCTCTTCAGGAGAAGACAACCATGGTCGTGGATTGAACCTCTTTCGTTCTCGGCCTTGTGGTGGTGGAGGGCATTGACGTCTTCGCTCATGGGGGAGATGGGGTGGGGGAGATGGGGTGGCGGGTGAGGCGGCGTCGCATGGGATCTCGTCGCCGGTAGCGGGGGAGGAGGCCATCGGTTGTGCGTCGTTTGCTTTCCCGGACGGGGGGGCGGCGCCGCAATTCCAGAAGCCTTTCAATGAAGGAGTTAATACGCACAATAATTATTGGGTTCCAAATGTGGAAGCATTTCAAATGCATACGTCCTTCGAGTTGGCAGAGGTTACCCTTCCAAATAAAGACAACGTTTCATGCACGAATCCTGGGATTTCCATGCACAGGGATGTTTTTTTTGCTAAGCAAACTTCGTATTGAAAATAACCAAAAACTTGTAGATACAGAATAGGCCTTAACGGCAAAATAATGGCAGCATGGCCAGAGCGTAAAAGTTAAAGCAAAAAATGAGATGAAAGTGGAAAAGGGAACCAAAGTCCAGAAGCCCAGCAGTGGCAAGATAGGCACAAAAAAACGCCCAAGATGGCTAGGTTAGCGCCTCATTGAACAATTTAGAAACAGTCCATATCAGAGCCTGTTGTGAGGTAGTCCGCCCCGTAGTCCAGCGGTTGTTGCGTTCGCTCCAAATAGCCCAGGTGGTTGCTGCGAGTGCAGTTGCGGTCTTCAGCTTCTTGTCGAGGCAAGATATCCTTGTACAGTTGTCCGACATTGATTGGAGGCTATTAGCTCCCAGGTTAGGTAGGCTGAGACCAACGCTAACACCCGCCCAGACAGTCGTCGAATAGATGCAATCAAAGAAGAGATGTGTTGATGTTTCACTAGTGAGATTGCAAAGATAGAAAGCACCATCAGTAATTAGACCACGCCTGGAGAGTCTGTCCAGCGTAGGCAAGCGGTCCAAGAGTGCCCGATAAACAACGCATGCGTGTTTTGGAACTACCTTCGAGTTCCACAAAATAGCAGCCCAAGGAACACAATCGGCTCGTTTTCTTACCAAATCGAAAGCATCTTTGAACGAAAGGGGGCGGGGTAGAAGCGGTTGAATATGGCTACCAGGACCAGAGGGTAACAACAAGTGCCGAGCATCCAATATGTGTTTCCAAACCAAGGAGTCCCCGCAAGCTTTGTTGCAGCTCATGACGTCTCCACCCCTCAAATACCTGTTGCGCATGAAGGTTACCCAAACAGAGCTATCATCAGAGATAATTCTTCCACACCAAACAACAACCATGGCAGCCCTAATGGAGCAGAGAGAGCGAAGGCCCAAGCCCCCCTCCTTTTTTGGGAGGAAGACCACGTCCCACTTAACGCGATGTGTCCCGAATCCCCAGAGAAAATCAGCCGAAAGAGAATCCACTTTTTTGGCCATGTCCAGAGAAATAAGCAAACCCAAAGTCCAGTATAGATAGACGCCAGAGATGACAGATGCTAGAAGTTGAAGGCGGCCGACAAGCGATAAGGACCTTGCCTTCCAGCCGCTCAGCAAGGTCCTTTCCCTATCCATAAGAGCATGGGCAGCCGCCTTCCTCCCCTTCGCGGGGGACAGCGGAATGCCCAGATATTTCGTTGGAAGAGGCTGCGTAAGAAGACCAATCTCGAGGCATAAACTGAAGTCCGTATTAGAGGGGATGGGAAGGATGAGCTTGCTTTTCCTCATATTCATAGAGAGGCCTGACATACTCTCAAAATCTTTCAAAATTCTTTAAAACCGTAGACATGGCAGCACATGATTTCCTGCAGAAAAAGATAAGATCATCCGCGTAAATAAGATGTGAGGGCACAATCGCCCTACCCATGCGAATAGGAAGGAAGGAGCCATCAAGTATAGCCTTCTCTGTCAATAAGGATACCGAGTCCATGGCGATGACAAAAAGTAGGGGGCCGAGAGGGTCTCCTTGACGAAGGCCTCTCGAGCACGGGAAGTAACCGTAGGAAAAAGCTGGATCTTATTTTCCTTTGGCTGGTATTGCGGGACCTGCGGTGGGTACGTCTACAACGCATCTCGATGCCTCCTGTTGGGGCACGAGGGCCGATTCTTTTGCAGCTGCACCATTGGCTTTCGCTGTTGACTTTTCGTGCTACTCGGGACTCAACAACGTGGTGCCGGTTGTGCCGTGCGAAGATGCGTGTCGGGTCGAAGGAGGAGGCCTGTTTAATTTCGGGAGGTTGGAGAAGATGGTTAGAGGGTGCTGGGCACGTGCGGGGAGAGGGGAGAGGAGAAGGGGTTTGGGCAGGGGAAATGCGACGGAAGGGCTGGAGATGTCGCCAAGCTCGGAAGTGCGTGCCCTTACTTCTAGAAAGTGTCGTCGTGTGGAGGGTGGCCTAGGGCCTTTGAGTGACGTCGAGGGGGGAGCGGAGCAGTGTGCCTTTGGGGAGCAGCTTCTGTTGGAAGGTAGTGCAGCTGTAGGAGGGGATGGGTCGGTTGAAAAGAAGTCAGTGGTTTGTTTGCGCCAGCAAGTGGCTCAATGCGTTCGAGTGGAGTTGGCGGGGGATGCCCCCTCTGTTGGTAAATGAAGATCATCTCGTGGAATATTCGTGGCCTGAGGCAGCTAGACAAGAGACGAGCTGTCGGTTCTTTGATTGATGAGTGGTGAGCGGATGTGGTCTTCTTGCAGGAGACGAAGATTGAGACATGGGACCTTCCTCGTTGGAGGTCTCTGTCTGGGGTTAGACTCTCTGATTTCAAAGCGGTCCCTTCTATTGGTGCTTCAGGAGGCATCCTTGTGGGATGGAATGGTGACTCCCTGGAGCTGCTGGATTCAGTGGTTGCTCACCACTCTTTGTCGGTCATTCTGGTGCGTAGGGCCGATGGTGTCCGCTTCCTTTTATCTGCAGTGTATGGGCCTTCAGGTGCGCATGCTGGATCGGGTCTTTGGCAGGAGCTTTGTCTGATGCGGGCGAGGTATGAGGACCTCCCTTGGCTTATTGGTGGTGATTTCAACGTCACCTTATTATCCTCGGATCGGCCCCGGGTTCGGGGAGGTTTGGATCCTGGTTCACCTGCTTTCAGAGAGTTTGTTGAGGAGCACTCATTGGAGGTTTTTGATGCTTTGAACTCCCGTTATACATGGAGAAATACTTCCTCAAGATCTAGGCTGGATCGTTTTCTTTGTTCGAGGGAGCTGCTGGAGGCCTTTCCGCTGGCGTTTACTAGCTCTTTGCCACGTTGTCATTGGGATCATACACCTATCTTTTGGGATTCTGGTGAGTCAGCTCGGTTGGGTGGTATCTTTCGGTTCGAGCTTTCTTGGCTCTTGGAGGAGGATCTCAAGGATCGCATTGCCCAGTGCTGGAGAGAGGTTGAGTCTTCTGGATCCGCTTGCAGAGATATGGCGGCTCGTTTGAAGGCGGTTAGATCAATGTTGGTGATTTTCCGTAGGGAGCTCAGATCGCGTCGTAATGAGAGAAGAGACTTGGCTCAGGCGGAAGTGGCTAGACTTGATAGAGTTGAAGACACCAGGGATCTATCTGAGGAGGAGAAGTTGGAGAGGTCGGTCCAGCACATGGCGCTACTGGAGGAGGACAAGAAAAGAGAGGTTGAGTGGAGACAGCGTTCGCGCCAGGTGTGGTTAAGAGAGCATGCTAAGAACTCCGTATTAAAATCCCTGCTTAAACAAACCAATAAAAATCACCTCTAAAACTCTATTTTTATCTTGTGCAATATTGTGTATAATTAACCTTTAATTATCTGTATTTAATTGCCCTTATTTTTCTGTAAATATTTTATCACTCAAAAACCCCTAAAAATTAGGTAGATAAGTTGTCTATAACTCACTGACCTTTAAAACCACTAAAAAATACAAAAACAAATCAAAACCACAAAATCGGTATTTTTATCCCCTTAAAAATACCCCCAAAAATAGCTTTTGTACAGATGACCTCTTTTGGCTTTTTGCCCAACATGAAAGTTGTAGATCTCGTCGAGACGAGCAACTTTCATGTTTTGACGTTTTCCAAATTCGGCCTCTAACTATTTCTTTTACATTTTTCTTTGTTTTTAATTCTGAATTAATCTGATTGGGCCACGTGGCGCTCTCTGGAGCCGCCACGTGGCCTGCTTCTCCTCTGGCCACCCGGCGGCCTCCTGGGCCGTTGGATCTCATCAATATCGCCTCCATCCCCACCGTCCAACCCCGCCTCATTCACAGCCCTTGGATCTGATCTTCAGATCAGATCTCCACCGCAAACTCGCGCCCAAACCATAGCCCTCCGATCCCCTCTCCATCCAACGGTCGTCCTCGCTCCGCGTCATCCCTCTATCCCTCACCGATAGATCAACCCTCGCCCTTCATCCAAACCGTCCTTCAGCGCCTCGCATCCAGCCGTACGATCAGATCTAATGATCTGATCGCAGCCATCAGCCCGCGCTCGCATCCGGGCCGTTGGATCTCACGATCCAACGGTCGTGGCTCGTCGTCAACCTCCGAAAGCTTCTCCCCCCAAGCGTTACGCCTCTCCGATCGGCCGCCCCCTTCCTATTATGGAAAGCGCTCCAGCCACCCACCTCCTCTCCTAACGGCCGCCCCGCGTTCCCCGGACTTCCGCCTTCCTCGCGCCACCATCAGCATCGCCCACCATTACTTCCTCATTAAACCCTCGCCCCTCCAAAAACCGCCTCCACCTCGCGTAACCCCCAGTCACCTCCGACTATTTAAGCCAGCCTCCGCTACCACCGCCACTCGTCCACCGTTATTGGGTCATCTCCTAGCCTCCTCCGCCCCTCCGGTGACAGCGGAGGGGCGGAACGTCGAGGTGACGATGGAGTTTTCCTGGTGTTGACCCACGGCGGTCTTCCGCCGTGCTCCGGTGATCTTTAATCGCCAATCAAGCCCCGAGGAAGCAGCTGACCTCGTGGGCGATGACCGGAGGCTCGTAAGGAGCCTCAGCCCAAGCTGCTCCGCCCGCCATCGAACCTTGCTCCGGCAAGGTACCTTACCCCCTACTTCTCCTAATTATCACAGTACCCCCTCCATCGTTCACCTCCATCCGACCAGCTCAGCACCTTCGCCCAACCACCCCGACCCTCGCCGACCCCCTTCTCTTTCTCCAGAACCACCTCCTCACCGACCCCCCTCTTCACCTGCTCCGCCGGCGAAGAACCCTCCGGCCACCATTCCCGACGCCTCCACGGCCTCCATCCACCCACCTCTCACTCGCATTCCACACGCACAAGCTTCGGCTATACATAACAATCGCAGGTATCCTCAATGGCCGAAGTTTTCGTCGGAGCTTCTTCGAGCTTCAACCCTCCGGCGAAGCTCCACCAACTGTCCACACCAACAAGCTCCGACGTATCGCCACAGCACGAGCTTCTTCGCGAGGTCCCCATCTTGCTTCTCCGACAATCAGGTGACCTCGCGGAGCTCGGAGGAGTTCACAGGGGTTCGCCGGAGCCCAGTCTCTTCCGGTGGCTCGCGGCGGGGAAGAAAGCTACAGTCACCGTCCGATCATCAGGATCGAACGGTCCAGATGAGACCACGTGGACGACCCGGGCCTCTTCCCCGACCTACAGGCTCGGGTCATCCGAGCCTAGAGCCGAACCGCCTGAATTAGCCACGTGGCCCAAGCCTGAGGAGGAGCCCGAGCCTAGACGCCTCACGTGCACCGCACGTGAGGGCTTGGTCAATTTGCAGGAGAGACCCTCTTATTTATGGAAATTACAGAATGGTCCCCAGGCACGTGCCTCCACGTGCGTGCCTGGGTATTTTACAGGGAAGACCTCCAATTTTTGAAGATTTACAAAAATACCCCTGCGCGCATTGGGAAAATTGCATCTGGGCCCAGGCGGTTTCTTTATTTGCAATTAGGTCCCTCCAGGGACCTAAATGCAATATTTATCCTTTATTTTTCTTGCATTTTTATTACATTTATGCCCTTGCACTGTTTTTAGCATAACTTGAGCATCGTAGGTCCAAATTGCATGATTTTAGTGTCGTTTTGATCCTTATTTTGTCCTCTACAATCTAGCATACTTATTTGTCTCATTTGATACTGTTTTAAATTAAGTGAATTTTTATGTCAAAAATGGGACCTAGCTCTGCTTGTTTTGCTTGATTTCATGACCGATTTTTAATTATGTGTTCAAAATGGCTCTAACTTCTTTATTTATTGTGTTGCTCATATTTTAGGGTATAATTGTAGCATTTGAATCATCATGCATGTTTCTTTGCATTGTTTGCCCATGCATCACTTTAACTTGCATAAAAATATCTAAAAAATACATGCATCATGGCATCGCCTTGTAAATATCATCGTGCATCATAAATTGCATATGGACCTGAAATTGAGATTACTTGACGTTGAACTTCAAGAATCAATATTCAAAAGCCCTAATTAAGCAGCTGTGTCCCTGTGTTCGACCTTGGTACACTTGCCAAGTATAAATACTCCACAGCATTCAAAGACTGTGGTTTTTGCTGAACAAAATTCGCCTCCTATGCTACGACTTAATTCATCATTATTATCGAGGCGAATTTTACGTTCATCACGTTCGCGCCAGGTGTGGTTAAGAGAGGGCGATGCAAATACGTGATTTTTTCATGCTGTGGCAAATGGAAGAAGGCGTCGAAATTATATCCATTCTATGGAGGTTAGGGGAATACGTGTTGAAAGAGAGAGGGAGATCGGGGCTGCAGTGGTTGAGCATTTCAGGGAGATGAGTAGGAGGGACCACCTCGGTGGGGTTTGTTGGTATGATAGAGATGTACCTCAGGTTTCTGAGGTCCAGGCTGCTCAATTGATTTCCCCATTCACCCTTCGGGAGATTCATGCAGCTATGTTGGATTTGAATGCGGATGGCTCTCCGGGGCGAGATGGGTTTCCGGTCTTCTTCTTCCGTGAGTTCTGGGAGTTGGTGGGACAGGATGTGCAGGCTGTGGTGGAGGAGCTGAGAGGAGAGAATCAGGGTTTTGATCGGCTAAACCGTTCTTTGATTTTCCTCCTGCCCAAAAGGGAGGTGGTGGATCGAATTGAGGACTACAGGCCTATTGCCCTTTCAAATGCTATCTATCTCATTGTTGCGAAAGTTCTTGCGAATAGACTGCGTGTAGTTCTGGGAAACATTATCAATGAGTCGCAGATAGCTTTTGTCCCTGGCAGGCTTATGATGGATGGTGTGGTCATTGCTTCAGAAATTGTTGCAGATTGGAAAAGAAGGAAGGTCAAAGGTTTTCTTTGGAAGATTGACTTCTCCAAAGCGTATGATTGTGTTAGCTGGAAATTCATCTGGGCATCTCTTTCCAGACGTGGTTTCCCAGATGAGTGGATCTCCTGGATGAAAAGGTGTGTGACGACGACTTCTTGCTCGGTGCTGATTAATGGTAGACAGGAGGGGGGGTTTTTTTCAGCCGCAAAGGGGTGTTAGGCAGGGATGCCCGCTTGCTCCTCTTCTTTTTGTTATTGTAGCTGATGCGCTGTCAAGGATGGTTACTCGTGCAGTGGAGGGAAACTTCTTTCAGGGTTACACTTTGAATGGCTTATCTATCCCACTATTACAGTATGCTGATGACACGGTCCTGTTTGTGGAAGGTGGTTCTCATGAAGCTGAGCGAATTGCTATTGTTTTGGAGCTGTTTTGGAAGGTCTCAGGGCTGAAGCTCAATGAGGAGAAGTCCGTTTTTATCCCTTTCAGTCTTTCGGAGGGGGAGATCGAGGCTTGTGGAGCTTTCCTTTGCTCGCGGCGTGGGGCTCTCCCATTCACCTATTTGGGGTTACCTGTGGTGGATGGGCGTTTAAGGCAGTCGGACTGGTCTCCTGTGGTTGAGAGACTTGAGAGCAAGCTTGCGGGGTGGCGTGCTTCTTTCTTATCACGAGGTGGACATTTGGTGCTCTTGAGGCCGGTCCTTTCTGCGATACCTGTCTTTTTTCTGTCTTCTCGCTTGCTCCCGGTGGGGATTCGTGGACGATTGGAGACTCTTATGCGTAAATTCTTTTGGTCTGGCACTCCACTTGTTTCATGGGGGCTGTGACGCTTACCGAGGCCGATGGTGGTTTGGGAGTTTTAAATCTCGAGGAGATGAACAAGGCCCTCCTGGCAAAGTGGATCATTCGTATTTGGGTTGAGGGTTCAGATACACTTTATACGCTTTTGAGAATGATCTATGGTGTGACTGGTAACCTGGAGTGGCGTCCTGATAGAAGGGTGAAACCTTCTAACTTTTGGCGTGGAGTGTACTCGGTGCTTTCACAGATTTCTCCACATTTAGATCTTGTGCTGAGGGATGGTGAAGATGCTAATTATTGGAGATGGGGTGATGGTGCTTTTAGTGTGAAGAAAGCATACAAGGTCTTATATGTTTCTATCGTCTTTGATCCGGGAATTGCGGTACCAAGATTAGGGCAAATCTAGTCTTGGAGAATTCCTAAAAGGGTGAAGGTTTTTCTCTGGTTGTTCGAGAGAGAGCGGGTGATGACTGGCGCTCGGAGGGCCAGGCTCTTTGGGGCTAACAGCTCATGCATGCGGTGTGGAGAGGAGATGGAGGATGCTAATCACTTATTTTTTTCTTTGCTCTTCATCCATGCAGATTTGGGCATGTGTCAATTTACCTGTTGTTGCATCTTCAGGGGTTAGAGAGTTCTGGGAATCCATTGGTTGGTCCGGTACGTGCACAATCGCTGAGAAAAAACACGCTGCATCAATTTTGTGGGCGATTTGGTTGGCAAGAAATGGAACTATTTTCCGTGGGGAAAGATGTTATATTGAAAATGTAATAGAGCATTCCAGACTCTTATATGAGTCTTGGTCATTGTAACCGTTGTACGTAATTTGTGAATAAAAGTTTTTGGATGTCCTCCTTAGCGGTGTGACATCCTTTTTCCTTTAAAAAAAAGAAAGTGGTATTCCAAAAGAAGTGACCACGGTTATTTGCTTTGGTGGAGTGATGAAAATACCCTTACTACTTGGCTACATAATTCCCCTCCCACTCCACTTTTCCTCTCCCTGCCACACATTCTTCTTGTTCCATGACTAAGGTTTATCCAAACAATCTCACGTGCAGGCTCTGGTGACAGGAGCGAACGCAAAAGCTGTGATCGAGCGTCAACATGGACGAGGTACATAGAGTGTTGGAGGGCTTGTTTGGCAGAGAGAGGGCATGCGGGCGTACAAGCTGCAGGCGAGCATTGACTCGTCAAGGTTGGAGAGAACAAGCTTGTTCGTTTTGTGGAGACAGGGCACATAGGGGCACGAGATGTAACTGAACTTTGACTCGGCGAGGTACAGAGAGCATCGACACACTCACCTGGAGGAGAGAGGGCATGCGAGTTGCTGCTGAGCTTTGACTCGATGAGGTATGAAGAGCGCTGTCATGATCATATAGAGGTGTGAGGTCGTACGGGAGCACGAGATAAACCGAACATTGGCGAGGCATGGAGAGCACTGGCGTGCTCATTTGGATAAGGGAGGGCACTGGGGAATGCGAGCTGAGGCTGCACAAACTTTGACTTAGCAAGGTGCATGGAGTGATCCTTTAAAGCTTATTGTTGATCATTTACATTATGGAAGAACATTATGTACGAAGATTTCAAGGATTTTGTCAAGTACATTGACAATGTTAAACATATTAAACGAAAGGTAGACGTAGGCTTGCCACTCATATACGAGAGTCACTGGACCATGCAATTTGTTTGTATTTGTTCTACTTATGAGGACAAATCTAATTACTTGCTCAACTTACAGGTTTTGAATTGTAAGAATGGACCAACTTGGAAGTTAACAACTATGCAAGTTTTGTTTTTTCATAATGAGCAGATTGAAGTGGCACTCCAAACTAATTTTGCAGACTAGAGATTTTTCCATCGTCCCATGAGAGATTCACATGCAAATGACATGAAATGCTCTACCTTGTGCTATGTCTTCGACTTTGGTCCGATATCACAAGAGCCGATGTTTCCATGGAATATAGCTAATTAATGAGGGAGATGCTTTGAAGAGTCTTATCGGTTTGTTCTTTGGTTTCCCAAGAGATATGAGAAGCGAGATGAAGCAGATACATCTATGCCAGTTACATTAATTAGATGCAAATAACTTGACCTCCAGGCTCCAGCTGACCATTGACTAAGCTACTGGGAAGGAGGCTGATTTTGTGGTTGATGATTGGGTCCTCTAATACATCAATCTCCTGACGGATTTAATCACACATGTCCTCCAGTCGCATGATTAGTTTCTACCCTTTGATATCATGACGGATATCTCATATTTCAAAACCGGAGTTGTTTTAGGAAAAAGACTAGATGGGCTACAATATAAAATTCATTAGCTAGCAGAACATTAGATGAAGCCCGAAAAAATTATATTGTATCAGAGAAAGAATCACCAGCCATAGTGTTTGCCCTGGAGAAGTTCAGATCACACCTCTTCAGATCCAAGGTGATTATCTATACAAACCATTCTGCCATCAAGTATATACATAGCAAGAAGGATACCAAACCTCGTCTGATTTGGTGGATTGTTTTACTCTAAGAATGTGACTTGGAAGTTTGTGATAAATTCATGACTCTAACTTGGAAAGGGTCTAAAAGAGGATCCTCACTGTAATGCAAAGTAGGCGACCACTCACTAAATCCGAAGTCAATCAACAATTAACACACACTAGAAATAAATCAATATAGCAAGGGGTCAAAATTTATTATACCCTACAATGAAATGTATAGTGGACAAGTAAAATAGGGGTTGAACTCACGGAACAATGAAGAATTGAAAATCAAACTTGGCTAAAAGAAGACAATGAATGATTTTGGGCTTTTTTGGGTGTTTTTTATTTTTTAATATTTATTTTATAAATTTTTTAAACTAGCTTTTTTATTTTGAGTTTTTTTTAATTTTTTATTTCTTTTTTAATCTTTTCTGATTTTTAATTTTTATAATAATAAAAATATAAATATATAAGTATAGATAGCTTTTATACTTATAAATACGACTACAAATACTCAAAAATCATAAAATAAAATATTTTAGATTTTTTATATTTTCTATATTTTTTTGGTATCTTTATTGTATTTTTTATATTTTATTTTTAATTGAATAAATCATGTGAAATAGTGAACAAAATAAATAAGCAAGATTGTTTTTTAAATTTAAAATAGTTAAAATATTAACCTTTTTCTTAAAATATTTTTAATATGAAATAAATATAGCAAATAAAATTCAAAAGTAGAAATGAAAATTTTGGAATTTTTCAGAATTTTTTATAATTTTTATGAGGATTATGGAGATTTTTTATTTTGAATGTTTTTCTTTTTCTATTTTTTGCGATTGTTGATTTGTAGGCTGAAAATACCATAATAAAAAATATATATTTTGTAATTTTTCAAAACATTTTTATATTTTTTGAAATACTAAGAGTCAAAAAAGGAATAAAAGCTCTATTTTTTATTTTTAATAAATCAGAATAAACCTTAAATACCTAACCAAAAATATATGTGATCAATAAATAAATAAATAAGGAATTTATGGGAATTTTCTTCGAATTTATAGATAGTTGGAGCTATTTTATGAAAAATAAAATGTTAAAAAATACATACTAGCAAGGGTATTTATGCAAATAATTATATTTTCTAGACCTTAGCCAGACAATATTGAGAATCTTAGGGACAAATCTACAATTTTTTCGAAAATATCTAAATTTTATACCAAGAGGGGTATGTTTGCAATTTAATACAAATCCATGAGGTCCGATGAAAATGTTCCAAAAAATACATTATTACTTCAAAAAATAGGACTAAAATAAAATACAAAAAGCCAATATCCAATCCCACATGGGATTGTGAGGTGACAAAACCTAAATGCATATATGGAATTCAAGGGATGAAATGCAAATTTTACAAAAATATTTATGTTACATATAAATGTTTATGGACTAAAAAAACAAACGATGTAACAGTATCAGTCAAAATTACCCCTATAGGCACGATCAAATGGCACTACACACTCCACTTATCTACGTGTCGAGACGTAGAAGGTCGATGATGCTTCGATCATGGATGTCTCAGATTAGATCCTTTAGATGGGATCTACAGTCGAGGCTCGCTAGATTGAGCGTCTCTTGTATGCTTGGGGAACTTGTGATGATCAAACGACTCCAGATGGACTAGGAAGAATAGCTGAAGAACTCGCCACTAGCAAGCTTCGATATGGTGAATGGCACACTTATGGCCACCTAGAGCCCCTTCGATGGGATCTTCTAGTTCCTGCAGCTCTCCCACAATTGATCGACTCCTCAAAGAAGTCTAGAGCTAATCATTGGAGATCTGGCATGCAAGGGTACCTGAAGCTTCATCCTTGCCTCAAGTAGACTCCATCTCAAGCTCTTTTGCGTCAATACATGAAAGGTTCATACAAGGTCACAAAAACGAAGTCTCCTAGAATCTTTGATTGTTGGGTGAATAGAGATGAGGCCTGGCGGAGACACTCTGATGACGACAAAGATGGGAGTATCGTTCGTTCGATCTATGCAAGATCAGGATGAATGGCAGTGCTTGGGGTGAAGTGGAGAGATAGGCCAAGGTGTAGGAGGTGAAAGCGAAGGTGAAGGTTGGTCAGAGTAATCAGAAACAGAGGGCAGAGTCAGAGCTTAGGTGACTCAAATTTTTGGGATTTTACACTGCATCAAATGAAATCACATGAAACAAAATATTATCATATTCTACTGCTACTCATAGGAATGAAAAGACATGGAAAAAGAGCGCTTATTTGACCTGCACCAGTGTGGAGCAGATCTCATGGCGGAGAAGGTGGCAACACCTTAGATCGACCTCGATTCAACACCAAATGCCTCACTGAATCTTGCCCAAGGTTCCTCCTATCACTAGGATACTCAAGGTTCTATAAGATCAGGGTTTGAATGGTGGAAGAGGGATCAAGGAAGAGAGGAAGTTGAAGGAAGGTATATGTACAAGCATGCGCTCATCAGGTAATGGTGCTCGATGCATCAGACTATTGGTCAAGGAATGATCCTCACTTGAAAGTGCAAGGATCAAGAGTCAAAAAATCAGAAGGCATCGAGCGAAATGGGTGTAAGGATCGGGCTCGAAAATTCGAGGAAGGTGGGGTCAGACAGGCTCTAACACGGGTTAGGGCCACGATCAGAGAGTTAGCCGATGTTAGCAGACAACGAGGCCTGATTGGCTCACGTTGTCCACCAGAGGACAAAAATGAAAATAAAAAGAAGAAATAAATATAAAAACATAAAATGATTTATTTTATTTTGATTAAAGCATGAAAGTATTTATTATTTTATGTAGTATTTTATTATATTTTTTTATTTATTTTTACAAGTTAATTTATTATAGGTTACTTTTTAGAGGTTCATTTATAGGTACATTTACCTATATATTATGTATTTTATTTTTATTTTTTATTTTGTATTTTATTATTTTATATACATAATTTATATAGTTATAACATATTTAAATACACATAAATATATTTTTGTTGTATTTTTTGATATGATATCTATAGTTAAATAAATAGGGGTATTTATTACATGGGTATAAGCATATGTAATTCATTTGTGTATTTTTGTATATTATTTCACTTTAGCATATTTTTTTATTGTTTTATTGTATTCTAAATATGTATGTATATTATAAAGAATAATTATCAAATTATAATAATATAAAACTAAAAAATATAAAGTAAAGTAAATTAAATATTTTATTCAAGTATATACACTACAAGAAAATGCGTTTTTTTTCAACCACACATGCGGTGGTAACATAGTGGCATGTTGGTGCCAACGTAGTCATAATCCCCAATTGCGACCACATTTAGTAGTAAAATATGTGGTCGGGCCAAGATGGTCGCAAACTATTTGCGACCACAATTTAGTCGTAAGGTGGTAGCAAGATGTAGTCGCTCGTAGTCGCTATATAGTCACAGTGTAGTGTCAACTTTTGATTTAACTCTAACTAAAGACACACCTATTGTGACCACATGTATAAATTTTCACGACTACCTAAAGATCATTTTGCCACCACTGCATTTACAATAACGACCATGAGACTACTACTTTACTACTACTATAGTAGTAAGTTAGTCACAATGTAGTAGCAGATTTTATTTGTGGAATCATGTGACTACCATTTTGCTACTACAGTGGCAGCCAAATAGTAGCCGAGTAGTCGCAAACTCTACTATCTTGATAAAAAAATAACCAACAGCCACCTGTAGTGTATATGATTCCATGTAGTATAATATAATCAACCATGCTTCTTGAGATTTTCCAATCAATAGTATAATATAATCAACCTATTAACGTAGTTACAATCAAATATAATCATCTTTAAAAAACTCAATCTTTCCTGTATAAACTAAAAGTTCAAAACAATACAATGGTACACATTCAAGACATGACTAACATATACAAGTTGAAGACTATACAAAGCAAAAGTTAAAAAGTTAAAAGATCAAGACACGTACCTATTAGTTGAAGACAATAGAAAGTTAGATACAAGTTCAGAATAATATAAAGCTACAAGTTCAAGTGCGTAAAAACTACAAGTTCATGACTTACATTTAGACACTAAAGTTCTTAACATTACAAGATTCTGATAATAAAGTAGCATTACATAGTCTATATTTTGCATTAAAACTTTCTTTCCCTCCACACCAAAAAAACCTTCCTTTGCCTTTTCCTTCCCCTTGTTATTCTTGTCTTTGTCCTTTTTTTGGGCACTTTTCTATTTTCTGTAGGTTCCGAGATTGCAACCCTTTTGCGATGCGAGAATATATATGTGGTGGCATCGTCTTCTTCCTCGTCTTCATCCTCCTCTCCATCCTCCTCTTCGTTCTCATCCTCCATCTCGTGAACTTTTGGAATTATAGTCCTATTAGTTATAAGAAGAAAAATAAGTCATTCATTGCAAATATAGTTAGAAAGATAAATCAATGTATGTACTAAAATATAAATTAGAGTAGAAGGCATACCTTAAATAATTTAAATCCTCCTTCAAAGAGACCATTCCAAAAGATAAATTTTGCAATCTAGAAGACATGGTACCAATTGTGGATACCAGTGAATTCACAGCCTGTGAAAGTTGTCTAAACTCAACCTCAGATACCCTTATCTGAGATGTTGGAGTGTTATACATTGAGGTCATCCCCAAATAAGCAGATGCTCCAGTGGAAGCAGAAGAGGATGAGAACTTGGGTGGCAAACCACCCAAAGTCTTCCTTCTATTAGGTCCCACTTCGTGCTCTTTAAGGACTTCTTGCCATAAGCTGGCAACAAAGTCCACCTCCCCATCAGATTCTGGGACACCGACCCTTTCTGCATACAACTCCTTGTAACGATCCTACAAGAGAATTCTTTTAGTTATATACCAAACAACAATAATTTTATAGAAGTAGTAGTATGCATATTATCACCGCCTTTGCTTCAGGTGTAGACCAATCACCCCCACTTGTATGCATAGCAGTCCACCATTTTTCCAATGATGGGGGGCGATTGTCAGCAACACTCTATTATTGTCCATATGTTAATCATCAGTAAAAGTTGAAGCTTAAAAAAGTAGAAATACTTTTACATACCATTTCAATCCTCAGAGTACTAAAACTTTTTGATCCACTAGTGGATCTGATTGACTGCTTCCCTCTATTTGTCTTTCTCACTTCAGAACATTTTTAAAAAGTCTCTTGAGCAAAGAGATCGCAATAACGTCTCCACCTCTCTGGTGTGCACCATGATGGACCACATGCTTTTGCCCTCTCCCAATCTTCCACATCATCAAGCTTTTTAATTGCAGCTTTTCTTGACCTGTAAACATTGTCTTTGACACTATCTTGTACGTGGATGCTAGTGAATTTCTAGTGTACTTGTCAAGCTAAGTTCTGCATTTACTTGTGAAATGGATATAAGAACTCTTGTTCAATGTATTCAACTAATGCAAGTAAACTAGTGCGTGGATGGTAGTGAAATTTTCAAATTCATAAGTTAAATTATTAATTATGAGTGGTTTAATAACTTTTGATTAAAATATTGCACAAGCTTAAGCGTCGTATGTGGTGAAAAGAAAATGCACATGATGAGATAAATAATATGAGATGTATACCATTTATCTAATACAAAACACATGTTCCCATCATATTTGACTGCAGGGTTAAAAATATGAGACTTATATCACCCTTTAAATGAAACATGAACCAACAGTTTCCACATAATCAAGCACAAGTTATTCAATCTATGTTTTAGTGCTATGAGAGCTCGCTCCAGAATTATGCTAAATCTCTACTCAACATTTTCACCAAGCTCGATCTTGAGCTTATATAATGTGTATACATCTGTGTTTGCTCCAAATTACCTAAATTCTTCAACTAACTTCAACTTTCAAATGTTTTAAGGACTAAACATAAAGAATGTGCTCATTAATTAATTAAGTGTATCTAATATATACATACCTCATGTATAAGAAACACACCAAGATATACATTCCATTTGTTTTAAAGGATATGATACCATCTATAGATGATTCATAAAATCCACGTTCAAAGTACATGCATATATAGATTTCTCATTAGCCATGTGTATTGGCATGCATGCCCTTGAATTCCAATTGAATTAAATGAAACCTATTGGTATTCATTGATTAGTCAAGAAAATGATTTGGTACCCATAAGATAAAATAATGAAGAAGTCTAAATGATACAGTAAACATCATTCCTAATGTTGGAGATCCGTTAGAGATTATAAAGTATTTTCCTGCAGTTCAACAATCAATAAAAT
This sequence comes from Ottelia alismoides, assembly GCA_037367405.1. NCBI lineage: Eukaryota > Viridiplantae > Streptophyta > Magnoliopsida > Alismatales > Hydrocharitaceae > Ottelia > Ottelia alismoides. The sequence continues at coordinate 829,767 of JAZKJV010000702.1, forward strand.
ATTATAAAATTATGAAAAGTACCTATGTATGCGGAGTGTTGACAAGTTCATGGCCATTCAAGAATATGCTCTAGCACAAGTTGGGTCTTCGCGCATGTGCTGTGCAACAGAGAGATCACTGGTGTGCCTACATGAAATTTTACAAGTGTACCAAGATGTAAATTTCTCATGAATCAAAGTTTTCATATTACCATTTTTCAAGACCACAACAATAGGCCACTTGTTGTCAATCTAGAGAACATTAATATAAGCAAAAATATTGTAAAGATAAACCAATACACTTATCAAAAGTCTTGATACTTATAAGCATTCCTCCAAAAACTACGTATGGTCCAATAACAAGAAAAATGTAACAATGGTAATCACTATTACATTACTATGTATGTTTCAATAACAAGAAAAATTGCATGCAATAAGCATCTTCATCATTGTCTATGATCCTTTATATGGTCCTAACCATCAAGAATGTCTATGTACCTCACTTTCTTCCCTTTTCCTTCTATTATTGTTTTTATTTCATTAATATTTTACTAGAAGCGGAAGAAATATGTAACCAAGAAAGTATTGCAACTGGGAGAGTCATGCACAATTCATTAATATGAAAAATTCTTATCGTCAAAAGAAGTGTATGTACCCAGGGGAGTAGTGCACTCAAGTCCCGACGTGACTGCATAGATTCGATATCCATGAGAAGGCACCACAAACTAGACCAATCCACTCAATATCTTTGTTCAACTTTAAGGACATGTGACATGCCTGACTATCAGGATCAATGAATATTCTCACCAGGTATAGAAAGTTTAGGTCTATTACGCTCCTCTCTAGTGTTCTCTATCATCTAATTTTTTGATACCCAGTTCCCTCGTCTATAGCCATATGAATACTTCTAATGAGATGGAACAGAATCACCAACTGATCATTCAAGATAGGGCGTGGCCTAAAGCATCCTCATATGATGTATGGGCATAGTTTATGTTGTTTGATAGCATAACCACACTACATCACTAACTTGGCTAATAATGCATATCTCTTGGTCATTACGTGAATATGCTTATTCTAATAACTCAAGGATCAAGATCAACTTTATTGAAGCTTTACCTGGAAATTTTGACTTGCAGGCAGTCTTAGGAGGAAGTTTGATGAATAGTCAAACCTCTCTTTCTAGCAAATAAGATTCAGGACCTATGATAAGAACCATGAAGCTTAATGTCTGCTTCTGTCTGAGCAACATGCTGACATATTAGTTCAAATAATTCAATTATTCAGGTGGCAGAAAATTACCAAAATATTTATGTTCTTTGAAAGTTAGATAAATACAAAAACTTACTTACTGTTGGAAAGTGACCAACAATAATACAATGAGAACTCCCATGTTTCAAGATAGATAGTCTGAAAAAAGAAAAGAATGTCCAAGGACTGCTTGGAGAATGACATAGCATCCTTTCCGGATATGAAGTTCCCCTAAGTCTGGATATGCAGTCCCCTCGAAAGGTTTGAGTTAAAAAAATCTAATTCCTTTGTGCCTCCTAACTAAACAAAACGAGATATCAAAATAAGGCATATGGGATGTGGCCGCGTACAACAAATCATCTCACAAATCAAGGAGGAATAATAATATCATATAACTTATGAATTTTATGAAATGGCTCACACCACTTGAATGCAATTTATAGATTGAACTAAAGAATTAATATAAATTTAGATTCAAGACTGGCAACATAAATATCAGTTTGTAACAAGGCTTTGTTTTAACAAGAAATACTCCAATAATGGCATAAGATGATTCAATAAATGTGATGTTCTAACACATTGTAATACCTTTGAACTTGAAGATGAGGAGCAAGTGCTTAAGAGGGGGAGGTAGCGGTTTAGAGAGAGGAGGAGGTGGCGAAGAGGACGTGGCGTTAGCCAGAAGAGGAAGGACATGGTGGAGGGGAAGCTTGGAGATGAGGAGGAGATGGTAGAGAGATGGCGACGGCGAGGCATTATCATATGCTCGCATCTTCATAACAATATACGAAAGATTGTCATCTTGGAACCACTATTTAGATCAAGGGAAACTGACGCTCAGGTTCATCACATGAGATTATAATACAAAAAATCAAGATATCATCCCTAATTTCCCAACCATCTCAACGTCTTCATTCATATAGACCAGGGTTCATTACAGCGAGTACTTCGCCTAGGCACACAACAGGTTTCACAACTTTAATTACAGTAGAAGACTCAACAAATACAAATGAAACTTAACTGCAGCACTCTGTACTTAATAACTACAGAACACAGAAGTAGGGCATACAAGGAGATATAAGGTTGTTTATATGAATAAGACACTCAAAAGAGATTTTGATTTCAGTTCTTACTAAGTTAACTTCAAGAAAACTAACACCAAGTTACTTTAACTAAGCTTGTCTAATGCAAAGAAAGGGATAAGAAAGAAGGATGTCACCTAGTTAGACTTTCGTCCAGGCCATTGTTGAAATCCACCCCATCGAGCCGTTGTCTCTAGGTCGATCAGTAGGGTTGCTCCATATAAGGTATCTTGCTTCGGTTCATGTACCCGACTTTGCATAGACTGCATCAATGAGGGGAAGTTAGAATTCCCTTGCTCTGTCTCATGGAAAAAAACAAGAATACTACCCTGGGTCATGCGTCTAATACTATCTCCTCTTGTCAAAATTGGTTCAAAGTACCAATTTTGACAAGAGGAGGTGGTGGAGAGGGGGAAGATGCCAGAGGAGAACGAAAACGAGGAGGAGAGGAGCAAGCAATGGTCGGAGAAGGGGGATTGGGAGAATGCAGTTCCAGGGTGTTGGGGACGAGGGGCAGGGAGATGGGCATGGATTTAGGGTTTCAAGTGGTGGGTTCTTGCTAAAATTTTCGCCAAATTTTGCCACCACATTGCGACTATAATGTGGTCGCAACATGGTTGCCAAATTTTGCCACCACATTACTACCACAAATAGCAACTACAAGTAGTCGCAAACCTTTATCGACTACATAATGGTGATGTTGTAGTCACAAAACAGTGGCTAAAGCAGTTGCGACTACATTGCCACACCATGTAGTAGCAACTGTATAGTCGCAAAAACTGCATTTTCTTGTAGTGATATTACAATAGTTGTCCAAAATATAACTTTTGCATCTTAACTCTAAATTGAATTAACCTTCATTAAATATATAATAAAAAAGTTATATACAATTAAAGGCGATTTTGGTGAACTTTTAGTTCATATGGAGAAGATATGGGTCTATGAAGTTTAGGTTTTGGCTTTGAGTGTAGAATGTGCAATTGTATTATTTTTGTGTGAAACCTATTTTGTATTTTTCTATGTGTTTTATCTACTACTTTTACATAAAAAGTTTATTGATTTTAGGTATAAAAAATAAATAATAAAATAGATCCCAAAAATGAATTTTTGAAGAATAAATAATTAGGATTTTTATTATTTTATTCACCCTTATCCCCTCCAACTTTATTCCTTGTCGACCTAGTCATCATGAGGCCAAGGTCTCGGGGTTTAGGATCATAAAATACCTTTGGTATTTTATTTTTTCTTTCATTTTCTTAATACTTTTATTTTAGCTTTAAACAATGTATTTTATACAATATTTATACAATAAATATTGAATGTACATTCATGCAAAATAGTGCAATTTACATGCATTTATCTGGGTTTTAAAGTCCAAAAAGAAAGAATAAAGGTGATGAAATGGAGATTCATCATCCCCTGCCTATAATTGCAGAAAATGAAATTAAAGAAAAGAAAAGTAAAGAACTTGGATTGATTTCAATTCTTAAGTGTGTCTTCAAAAAATCAAAGTTTGGAGCTCAATCAGACCTTTAGAATTTAAGTTGGTTGGCACCTTATTGGGAAACGGATTTGAAACACAATAGCCTTTGAAACCCAAAAAACTCTGCTCAAGTCTCCTCAATAGCTAGGTTAGAATAAGTCAACTCATATGCAAACCCTTATGACTATGAGTCTATCTTGGACAATGTGTGTGATATGGAGCTCTCCTTGACTAAAGCAATAAAAGTCAGTCTTCTCCAACATGGAGATCCTATCCCTAATAAAACAAATCTTTCTTCGAGAAGCGAAGTGTTCCCTTTTAAGTTCATGTACAACCGGCTCAAGAAGAGGAGGTAAAGAGAAGAATGGACAGTAGCCAGTGTAGCTACTTATCCTAGGATGCTTGACCAGTGTAGCCAAGTCATCCCGATGCTGGCTCACAAATATCCGACTTTGATACTCAAGCCTGCTTATTGACTATACAAATATACATGCTCTGACAAGAATTGATTTTCTTTGAGTTTGCCCATCTTTTTTATAGGAGATTTTAAATATGCATTTTTTAATACTATATATAGCATCATTTACATAAGGATTTTTCCTCCTGAGCAAGTAGCCTATCCCTCTTCTAATGCATTATTGCAATCCACACCTTATGTCATTATACCTCATGGCTACTGGATCAGGTTGACGTAGAATGGCCACAAATGTGTGACTTCGGATGTTTTCATTGACTTGTGTTTCATGTCGGTAAATCCAACTCACTACCACTTCAACTGAGGTGAGCAAAGTGTAAAGTGCATGCTTGCAAGCTAGGTCATTATCAACTAGAGTTGTGTTTGCACTTCTAAACATTATACTCAGATAGGCAATATGACATTGAACCAAGTCTCGTGGTCTCAAAGAATTAAGTCTAGCAGACCTGAAGCATCTCTATTCCAGTTCCTATAAGGTTCCTATGATTAATTAGATTAAAGATCCAACCAAGCTCCAATCTTCGGATTTTTCTTAGACTAGTTCAATTATCAATATCAATCCAAAAAATGCAAATAATATGTACAATGCAAGGAACATATTTTTGGGATACAATTTTCTTATTTTGAATTTTTTGTGAACTTTTGAAAAAGTTTTGCAAATTTTTATGCAGTTTTGAAAATAATTTACAATTTTTTACGGGTTTTTAGTTTTACAAAATTTTAGAGGTTTTCCAAAGATAAAAGCTATAAATATTTACATGGTAGTGCATCTTGTTATTTACAAGAATTTTAGATAAAGAAATTATAAATTTTATTTACATTTTTTGTAAAGAATTTTATTTGTTTGGATTATATATAGTGTTCTCAAAATAATTTTAACACATTTTTGCAAATATATTGAAATAGTTATTTTGAAAACTAATTTGGCAAATAAATTTTTCAGATATTTGCAAAATTTGAGAATTATTTTGCAAATATTTCTCAAGGTTTATATATAGATTTTCAAAATATTTTTGCAACTATTTTCAAAAAAATTGCAAATAGATTTTCAAAACATTTTATTTCACACGAAGAAAAGAAATTTTTACAAACAAATAATTTTTTCAATGGTTGAAAACATTTTACAAAGCATCTTCCAAATAGTTTTCAAATATTTTTCAAAAAGACTTTCAAACCATTTTTCAAACATTTTGCAAAACATTTTTACCCCTGATTTATTAAAAAATTTGTACAAATAATACTAATATGTGTATTAATTTAATTAATTAGCCATATTATTATTAAAAATATAAAATTACGAGTTATGTCTAAAGTATATACATAGTATATATGACCCCCAATATTTAGCTTGAGCTATGTACTCATAGATCAGGGAGAAAAGAGAAGACATAACTCCTAATAAGTATAGACGAGCCTATACTACAATGACTAACAAATAAAGAATCAATGAATGAGAAGTCGAAAGTCCCCTCATACTTAGGACGAAATAGTCCTAGGTATAATAGGTTGTATCTACATACAGGGAGGGTCGAGGGTGGGAATGTACAAAATCATCGACTCAGCCTATCCCCCCTATACTTAGGGTAAAGTATCTCTATATATAGAAAGAATATCAAGAGTTGAGGGCATATGTGAAGGTTCTAAGAATAAAAAACTTATCGTGATCAACTCCCTATACTTAGGACAAAGTACATCCTAAGGATAGCAGTCATGAAAGGGATAAATACCTTTTCGGAAGAAAAAGGAAATAAAAATGAAAAGAAGAAAAGAAAGATCATTCAAAAATGTTTTCGTATGCTTTGTCTGATGTGGTGGCTTTCTTCTCTTCTTCATATACATGAATAGAATCTACGACTGAAAGGAAGGTGTCATGCTCCATGTACGGTTTCAGTAGTTGTCCATTGATCATGAAGGGTTGTGCGTCAGCTAACAATTCTGATATCATTACATTATCGATGTTATGCACATTCTTCACTATAAATGGCCTAGTCCATTTGCTCTTCTACTTCCCTGGGAAAAGCTTCAATTTCGCATCAAACAATCAAACCTTATGTCTCCGTTCAAAAATCTTTTTGTAAATGTGTGTATCATACCACTTCTTGACTTTTGCCTTGTACATCAGGTTGTTATCATATCCGTAGTCACAAAATTCATGTTGTCTGTTCATATCCAACTTTTTATTCTTCTTGGCCTTCTTGGAATCCATATTAAAAACATTAGTTGCCCACAAGGATTTATGAATGAGTTCCACGGACAGATGGCATGGTTTGTCGTATACCAGGCAGAAGGGAGACATTCCCAAAGGTGACTTGTATGCTGGTATGTAAGCCCGAAGAACTAAGTCAAGGAACTGAGATTGGTTCTTGTGATTCGAACGAACAAGCTTCTAAATAATTGTCTTAATATCCATGTTTGAGCATTCTATAAGCCATTGGAGTGTGGGCGGTATGGAGATGTAATGCGGTGTTCAATGTAGAATTCTTGAGTCATCTTCTTAACCTCATTATTAATGAAATGTATACCAACATCAGATATAAGAATCTTAGGAATCTCAAATCTTGAGATGATATGATCCTTCAAAAATTGATAGATAGTGCGATTGTCGGTGGCTCGGATGGGGATAACCTCTAACCAATGACTGAACTAATAGACAATGAACAGAATGTATTCGAATCCTTAAATAGTCGGAAATGGACCCATGAAGTCAATGCCTCGTGCATCAAACACATCTGAAATCTAAATATATTTCTGGAGTATTATGTCTCTCATTATAATTGTTCCATCCATCTTCTTGCAGTTAGTGTAGTGCTTCACGTAATCTTCTACATCCTTGAACAAGGTCGGACACCAAAGGCCGCATTAGAGTACTTTCGCTACCATTCTTCTACGGGAATGTTTTCCTCTACATTCTCGATCATGGCAATACACGAGGATACTTGCAACTTCATTAAGAGGAATGCACCTTTCCATACCCAATCTGCCCTCACGAAAGAGATATGGATCATCTCACTGGTAGAAATGGATATCATTCTAGAATTTGTCTACTTTCAGTTTTGGCGAATATTATGAAGTTCTCTTGGATACAAAATAGCTTACAATATTGATAAACCAGGGGAGCAAGGTGATTGACCATATGGCTTCATATGGAATGATCTTGGTAATCATCCTCTAATTATTCTCAGAAGATTCAAGCTTGGGTAATCCTGAGAGATGATTTACCACCACATTTTTAACTCCAGGCTAGTCTCAGATCTCAAGGTCAAACTCCTAGAGTAGAAGGGTATATCTGATAATATGCTATTTCGCATCCTTCTTCTGTTGCAAGTTCCGGACGGTGGAATGGTCAGTGTAGAATACGACTTTAGATCCAAGGAGATGGTATCTGAACTTATCCAGGGTAAAAACTACTTATAGCAGCTCTTTCTTAGTGACCATGTAATTCTTCTTAGCTTCGTCTAGTGTTATGCTAGAATAGTGAATAGAAAATGGCACATTGTCTTTCTGTTGTCTGAACATGACACTGATGGCATAATCTGTCGCATCCATCTTTATTTCAAATGGTAATGTCCAATATGGTGGTTGTAGGATAGGGGCCTAAGTGATCAATCTTTCAACTGAGAACATGCTTAAAGCACATGGTCATCAATAATAAAATCAGTTTCCTTTCCTAATAATTCAGGCATTGTTCTCGCAAACTTGCTAAAGTCTTTGATGAATCATCGATAGAAATCGACATTCCCTAAGAATGATCAGACATGTTTGAGATTAGTGTGTGGCTCATGTTTTGAAATTACCTCCACCTTGTCTTGAATAACTTTCATGCCACGTTTTAATACAACATGACCTAGCACAATCCACTCTGTCACCATAAAGTTGCTCATGTCCTAAGAGAGCACGAGGTTCACTTCGTAGTACCTCTATAGTACTCAGTAGTCCAGACATTGAACTAATAAATCTCTATAGATCGAGAAATTATCCATGAATACCTCTATAAAACTTCCTACCTTATAGGCAAATACAACTATCATACATCGTTGGAATGTAACAGAGGCATTGCACGACCCGAACAATATATGTTGAAAAGCGTATGTACTAAATGGACAGGTGAATGTCATCTTCTCTTGGTCTTCATGTGTGATTGGGACTTGATTGTATGCATAATAGCCATCCAAGAAGTAGAAGTATTCCTTTGCAGCCAGTTTCTCAACAATTTGGTCGATGAAGGGTAATGGAAAATGGTCCTTCTTTGTGGTGAGGTTTAGATGTATGTAGTCAACATAGATGCGATACGAGGTCAGCATTCTGGTTGGAATATCCTCTCTTTTATCATTGGTAACAATGGTGATACCGAACTTTTTGGCACTACATACAAGAGACTCACTCACTTACTTTCAGAGATGAGATTTATGAATCCCGCATCACACTGTTTCTGAATTTCATTCATGACAACCCCTTGGAGATTTGAATCCCAATGGTATATTTTCATCTTCGAGGTATGTGATGTGAGAACAAGAATGGATTGATCTCGTAGAGATCCTATATCTTCCAGCCTTCCACCTTATAGTTTCATTCAAGAACCTTCATCAGATGAGATTCTTGATCTTCGGTCATATGATCACTGATTATGACTGGATACATGTTTGGTTATCCTACAAGGAAGACGTACTTCATGTTGGAGGGTAGAGGTTTCAGCTCTGGTAGAGTGGGAGCTACTTAAGTAGTGACTTTATTGGCTTATTCATCAATTCATTGTCCACTTGTGGCAGTTCAGCTTCTTCTTTCAAGGACTCACAGAATTTTTTATTGATGTCCTTTTGGTTGCAAAATCCTTGATAATCGTCTTTTGGCCTTCAAAACTCAGGAGACACACAAGGAATTCATCAAGTGCGTAACAAAGATCTCGCCATCATCAACAGAGGGGTATTCAACTTCTTTCTCCACTCCTTCCTCAGGGAAAAGGAAATCGTGGTTCTCATTATCGTCCATGAATATGTTTGTATCTTTAATTTTTACACTCATCTCATATGTAGCTTCCGCTGGTTTTGGTGAAGGTATGGTTTCTATTTGCACTTTGTTGCTATTGAAGCTGAATGTAATCTCTCCAGTGTCAGTTCACTAGTGCCTCAGCTGTTCCTAGGAAACACTGGACAAGGATGATGGAGGTGTAGAGTAGAGTTGCAGAGACGTCCATGTCTAGAAATCAACAGGGAACCGGATTCCTTAAACCGTGATGATCATGTCCTCTAAAATGCCCCTAGACTGCTTGACTTATTTGTCTGCAAACTACATAATAATTTTGGTTGGTTTAAGCAGTCCTATCCCAAATTCTACGAGTAGCAAAGCTGGCAAAAGATTGACAAAAGACCCACTGCTGATCAATGTTCGCTCAAACTCCTGACTAAATATGCTATACCTGATGAATGGCTCTCCCTCATCTTTATTTTTGTCAAGGAGATTGTTGATGGTGTTAATGGTTTCCCTGTTAAGGATATGTTTCTCATGCTTTCCATTCTGGATTCTGAGGTAGTGGGGTCAAGGTTGGCGCCCTGTTGTACATGCCTCTTTAAGTACTTTCTTTATTGTTGGCATGTACTAAAGGATATGGAGAAATCATCAAGCGCATATGGCATGAGAATGTGAGGGGGAGAGAGTGTGTCAAGATTGCATTACACGAAGAGAAAGGGTTGCCTCTTCTTCTATAGGGTTTTGGGAGTCCATGGATCCCAATCCATGGACAACACACAATCAACGGATGAGAGTAATTTGTGTTTCTTTCAATGGCTAAGACGTTGTTGTAAAAACACAACATCAAATGATTTAATTTAAATTAATTTACATTGATAAATCAACAAAATTAATTTGAATTCAAATCACTTTTGACTAGAGAATAGATAATAAGGAGACTAACCTCTTTCCCAAAAAGAGGGGGGACGAGTACTCTTCCCTACATGGAGAGTAGTAGTCGTCCACTACTCTTGAGAGAAATGAGTCTATCTCCTCTATTTATCATGAGATCTCATTATCCCATGATATCTCCTGATCTCTTGTCATAAATATTTTTCACAAAAAATTAATTCAAAATTATCTTGTAAAAAATTTCAATCTAGTCATTGAATTTATGTGAATCTCATTCACAACCCAAAAAATATAAGTATATTTTAAATTAATCATTTAATGTGAATCTAATCCACATTAACAATTAATAAACAAAAATGAATCACAAAAGTCTCTGTCTGATATATTAAAAATCACATTTATAATATACATGAATAATTGGATAGTGCTATCGACATTATCCGTATCCACAATAATTAAATATTATTTAATTACATCAGATAATCATTCTCATGCATTCAGATAATGTGAATCAAATTCACATTATTCATGATAATTAAATCACATTTAATTATCCATTTCTCAATGCTTAGATACAATTCAGCTTTGAAATTATTCCTGAACTCTTTCAAGAATAATGTGCTTTCTCCACAGATACTTGGATATAAGGACAGGGCGATTGTATTGTACCATGTATAGTGACTTGGATATTGATATTATATCTCAAATACAGATCCCATGGATCCTCATAGATGCTTGATTTAATCAAGGCTATAAATCTAATCTTCTCATTGTATCTGAATCTCATTCAGATCAATGCCCAACATTTGAACCAAGATCAGATTACTTCTCTACTGAGAGGAGCCATTAAAATCCAGATCTGTTTCATTACTCCCACAGAATGGAAGCGTCATGGTTATACAATCGTTTAAGATCACATTATCCTCATGTATTCCTAATATCTATACATCCTACATACTGGAAGACCTATGATCAACCCGAAAATATAGATCAATTTTACACTGTCATCTTCATAGTTTGATCATCAAGTTTCTAATTCTTGGTCATTGAGATTTGGTATCGATCATATGCTTCCTAAAAGTATGTATCATACCTTCAAATTCTTCTCATGCTTCCGAAGCATGACGACCATGCATGGAATTTGGTCCCACTACCTCATGAGTGAGCTCATGTCTTCCGGTTCACAAGTGAACCTGTATGATCCCTTTGAGAGATCATATTACTCATATGCCCTTGCATGCACACACCATGTCGGTGTATAGACCTTGGTTAGGTCATCAACCTATTGGTCTGCCAAATGTACGCGCTCAGACATATAGTAACACATCTGTCTCTCATTAAAGGATGTGTACCTGTATCGTGACAATATACAATATAGGGCTTTGGTTATCTCAATCTCTTTAAGCCAACTCCTTAACCTAACTAATCTGACACCTCTGAATCTCTATTCCTATGCAGGGGACCTGGATCAAGAGGTCGGTCAAATATCAAACTTAATGAGAAAGGATTGCCATCTCCTACCCAAGCTGGAGATCATCTCTTAACAATCATTTGATGGTACTTGATGAGTCCTTAATCTAACTCATTAGATATTCATGCAAACACCAGCCTCTATGATTCTATTATTAAATCAACAGTTGTATGATTATAAAGATGGCCATGGTACAAAAACCTAATTGTATAGAGGGGACCTTATAATGCATTCATTCATTTAATCTCAGAAAGGGTGTGAGAAATAATCAATAACTTTTATTGATAAAACAATTATTACAATAACATTTATTGTAGGAATGGTTCGCCTTGGGCTCATATGTCTAACAATCTCCCACTAGCCCTCAGAACCATTAAGGAACAATCCATAAACTGTGATGCCCTGTCTCTTCGGCTACCTAAATCGATGGGACAGGAGTGTCGGACCTACGGTCCAATTACGTCCATGATCTATCATACTCAGCAAACCCTCTTATGCACATTAGATTAACATTTGAAATATAAATAACAACATGAGAATAATATGAAATGGAAAGTAAAATGCAACATCCTTTCTCATCAATACTCACCAAATCCATGTCTACGACATGAGATACATCATATAATATTAAAGTTTGTAGAAAAAGCTCTTCACTTATCTCACTACATTGTCTCTCAATAATAACACATTGTCTCTCAATAATAACATAAATAAATACGGAAGTAAATAAAACTACTGTAAGTAGAACGCACCATGTTTGGTGCAAGTATGACGTAGAAGGTCCGATCTTCTCAAAAAACCACTACTGTGGCGGTTGCTGCTCAGGTACACCTGTTGGGTTCACATGAGGGTAATGTTATGAGCAATTGCCCAGTAACGAGACAAACACTAAAAAGACTAATGTAGGGGTAAGAAAAGAATGTATACTCAATATTAGTTAATAGCATGTGTATGTATTAAAAAAAATTAGAAGTATACCAAGTCGTTCTAATTCACATTCGATCACATTGATTTTATTTATTTACAAAAAAATAATCATTTAAGTACTACCATAATGATCTTGATGGTTCGACAAGTTGATTAGAGTCCAAACGGTATAAAATTTCTGACATATGGTTATTTATCATTTCTAGTATTATTTTAACATACGTGAGTACGCGACTCACAGGCTTCTGCTACATGGGAACTTGTTTGTCATCTTGGATAAACCTCCAAGTATCTCTGCCCAACTAGAACAGGAAAAGGTCTAAACCTCAAATTCTCCAACTTCAAATTACATCCCCGGACACCTTTCACAATAATAATACTCAATGTAAAATTAGATGTGGCCACATCTAATTCTAAATCGAGTCTTAAAATCGGGTATAAGTGAGAAACCAAGAACGCCAACCGCGCCACCTGCCTATTAGGTTGAGCGACTCCGAATGCAACCGGGCTGCTAGGTGCAACGCGTCACCCAACTCGTCAGTTGGGGTCGCGACCTTCGAGGCATCTACCCAAGGCTTAAGGGTGCACGTAAAATCCCTTGCAAGACCTATATCTAGGGATGAGCATCGGGCCGGGGTGGGCTGGGTCCACCCTAGCCCAGCCCGAACCCGACTCTAATTTTTGGGCCTACGGACCGGGCCTAAGCCCGCAATATTTTGAAAAATATGGCCCAAACCTGAGCCCGACCCGTAAATACATGGGTCGGGTCGGGTCGATCTCGGGCCGGCCCACTATGTTAAAATAATTTACGTGTCATGGTCTCTATCCACAAGACAAGCCCTCTTTACATACCTACGGTAGGTATCACATGCTGCTGGAGTACCTGCACTGCTGCACATTTAATCACATTCTATTTGGATTACATGCACATTCAATCACATTCCCATTCAATCTTTTCTTTGCAGTAAATTTCGGTTCATGGAGTACTAAACTTAAGGTATATTGTTGTTGTCATTTGTCCCTTCTATGCTCTGCTATATTTATAAGTAGTGTTCAGCAAATCCATAATGTTAAGATTCAACATACGTATGTCATTGGCCCCTTCAATCATATTGTTGTTGTCATTACTGTAACTATTGCAAGATTATCAGAATACATATGAAAAAATATCTCTGTTACAATTCTGCATAGCACCTTCCACCAAAAAGGTGTAGCATTTGTGAAGTTTTCTACAAGCATAGATGAGAATGGAGCATATATGAGGTTTCCCTTAAACATTTGAAAATATTTGTAAATTTTATACAGTATCTACACAAACAGTGCGCACTAGCAACATTACCAAATAAACAAAGATAGGGTTTATGAAGAACACATATTTAAAGGTTGCACCCGCGGGTCATTACCAGTGAGGTGCACGGCTCCGATCCAGACAATGGATGAGAAGTCGGAGAAGGTCTGGACTGGAGGCTCCACACAAACGAAGGAGTAGTGTCATCATTATCGCCTTGCAGATCCGAAAGCTGTTGAAGAGCGGACCGCGTAGGAAGGAGGCGAGGTGGGCGTCGGCGGCGTTAAGGGTTAGGGCACAATCGCAAAGTTGTAACGAGGGAAGGGGGTCGATGGAATGGGTTTTGACAATTTGGGGGAGTCGGTCGGGAATCGGGAGTTGACATGACACCCAATAAAACCCATTGGTGTGAAACTTAAGCCCCAACAATCGGGCCGGGCCCACTTGGTCTCAGGTCGGGCCTCTAACGGGCCTACATTCGGGCCGGCCCGTGGGCTTTGGGCTCGGGCTCATCATTGCCCGAGCCCGGCCCAATAATGGAATTGGGTCAAAAATTAAGCCCAAGCCCGCCCGACTATTGCTCGGGCTCGAGCCTGGGCCGGGCTTCATCGGGCCGGGCATCGGGCTGGGTCGGGTTGGCCCTACCCAATGCTCATCCCTACCTATATCCATCTACCCAATTGACATGAAATTCCACCAATGGAACGATAGTCTCCATAAGCAAGTTTAATACTAAAGATCTATCGAAATTTTGACTTGCTTGAGGTAGTGGTCATCATATATTGAACAATACTCGTTTAACTATTCTTTTACGGCACTAATTTTGCAGTATATATAACCCTTTTTTTTCCTTTTACGATAAATTGTACGTGAAGTGTTTATATATATATATATATAAGAGCATTTTGCATATATAAAAGAAACGTGAGGTTCTGGTGTTATTTTAAATAATCATCCAATTAAGGATCAACAATTAGAACACAACCGAACTTATCATCATAACTTCCACATAGACCTTATCATTGATAAAGCATCTAACTTGTATGGGTTTTAATCGAACATTCACAATCGAATTTATCTATTTATTTATCTTCATGTTACTATATGCCATTAGTTAAATGTATGTAACCGATCATGCACTCTGACTAACTAAACTTTTAATTCCATTTCTTTAAAAGCATGTAACCGATCATGCACCTTGACTAATTAAACTTTTAATTCCATTTCTTTAAAATCATGTAACCGGTCATGCACTCTAATTAATCAAACTTTTAATTCCATTTCTTTAAAACCATGTAACCGATCATGCACTTCAATTAGTCAGCGTTAACTTCAATACTATACACAAATAATCTTCTTGAATTATCTTTTTTTCTCAATACGTTACATCCTTTTACTTTTTTCCTTCTTCTATATATTAACGTGAAGTTAATGATGGTTGATTATAGACAACCCATGCAATTACCTTAATACGAAGGCAAATCTCACAAACAATTACTATATGTGTAATTATATAAGAGGAGAAAAATATTAGCAAATATCTCATATATAATCATAATGAACTTTTGTAGATAATGATGTGAGAATTAGTTAGATTTGCCCCATGGGAACAACTTGATGGTCATGAGAGGACAACTGATGTTTGTATCTAATGCAAGATGTAAATATACATTTTAATCCTACCAGAAGGGTTGTTCAGTATTCTCATTCACGATATTATCTTTGTACTTCGAGACTATCCATTCGAAAATTAACCCATACATTTTGGCTCTCTTTGTCCATGAAGAATCAAAAGATCAACGGATAATATTAGAGATATGGATAGTTACAACAACCCACAATAAAATAGCTAACAACTACAGCTCTAATGTTGTTCAAAAATTTAGGACTGATTTCGTGTGGAGAACAACAAGGGAACGGAACTTCGTTACAATTCAAGATTTATATATCAAGATATCTAAGGCTCTAAAAATACTCAAGCATATAGGATTGAGAATCGTGTGAAACCAACAGTAAGAGGGAGGTATTTATCGTTACCTCCGAGGATGTTCCCTCGGGATCTCCTCTCACACGGAAATGATATTTCTGTCTCTTAATTGTGGCATGAATGCGTGTACGAAGGTGACCTCGAGCTTTCCTAGGTGATGGTGGTCACGGATCTTCGATCAGAGCTCTTTCTCTGACGTCGAGGACAACCCTCCGACGACTAAACTAAACAAGGTGGTGATGCTCCAATGAGAGGAAAGGATGGTGGTGGCTAGGACTTTGAGAGAGTAGCCTATCACCTCCCATTTATAGGAAGAGAAGTGAATTTAGATCCAATTTCGAACCCGGTTCGGATCCATATATGAATCTTGATCATCCATCTGAAAACGTCGTTATCTTGATATGGGAATGTCAGAATTCGACGTTCTTGGGCTTGTTGGAAAGATCTCGACGAGATCTATGAAAAGACATGATTATTTGAAATTTTTGGATGTCAAAATACTCCAGATTTTAGGAATTAGAAAATGTGGGGTTTCACATAAACCCATACTCATTACATGATGATTGAAAACCTTCTGTGTCAGAGGTTTGGTAAAAGGATCAGCAACGTTGTCGGCAGAGTCCACCATGGTAATGATGATATCACCACACTTTTGAATCTCCCAAATGATCTGTTATTTCCTTTCCACATGCTTGCTCTTTTGATGCCATATGAGTTCCTTCGCTTGGCATTAGCTCCCGTGTTATCGCAGAGTAGCAGGATGGGAGTATCAGAGAAAAGTATGCCAAGTTCCAGGATGAACTTGCGCAAGCACACCGCCTCCTTTGCATCATCCGATGCGGCAATATATTCGGATTCTATTGTTGAATCAGTTGTAGTGTCCTGCTTCTTGTTTCTCCATCTCATAGCACCACTGATCAACAGGAACACAAACCCTAATGTCAACTTTCAATCATCAATATTCGACTGAAAGTCTGAATCTGTATATCCCAAGACTTGAAGATCACCATCTCCATAGACGAAGATGTAAGCTTGCTTTAATTTTAGATATTTGAAAATGTTCTTCACTGCATTCCAGTGTTGTTCTCCATAGCAGGATTGGTAATGACTTACCACTTACACTGCATGCGAGATATCTGGCCTTGTACACATCATGGCATACATTAGGCTTCCTACAACCGATGCATAGGGTCATCCAGTCATGGCCTTCTTTTCCTCAACACTTTGAGGGGCCATCTCTTTATATAGGTGGATACCATGTCTTATGGGGAGGAAAACTTTCTTGGAACTATCCATGCGGAAATGTTCAGGATTTTTTCTTAATGTACCAATGTTATGATAATCCCAATATCCTCTTTTCTCGATTTCTGAACAGCTTCAGACCTAATATGTAAGAGGCGTCTCCAATATCTTTCATCTCGAAGGTATGGGATAGCCAAATCTTCACATTGGTCATCATCCCTATATCATTCCTAATTATAAGGATGTCATCTACTTAAAGCACGATGAACACAATGGCGCTCACACTAAGCTTTTTACACACACAAAGTTCATCCGGATTCTGCACAAAATCATAACTCTTTATGATTTCGTCAAATATGATGTTCCAACTACGAGAATCTTGTTTGAGCCCATAGATAGATTTATTCAGCTTGCATACTTTACCTTCCTCGATTTATGAAGCCCTAGGGCTGCTCCATATAGATATACTCCTTGAAGTAAGAAAGTTGTCTTGACGTCCATCTGCTAGATGTCATGGTCAAGATATGCAACTATAGCTAGCAGTATCCTGATGGACTTAAGCATAGACACAAGAGAGAACGTCTCATCGTAGTCGATGCCTTCTCTCTATATATAGCCTTTGGCTACGAGTCGTGCCTTGAAAGTCTCCACTTTCCCAACAGGACCCCTTTTTATCTTGAAGATCCATTTACACAAAATGGGTTTTACCTGTTCAGGTGGATCTTCTTGGGTCCATACACCATTCTTATGCTTGGAGTCAATCCGTGACATTATTACTAGCATCCATCTTTCCATGTCATGATCCGCAAGTACTTCATCAAATGAAGTAGAATCATTGTCAGTTTCTTATGACACATGGAATCCATACTTTTCAGATATTGCAACCACCCTCAAACTCCTTCGAAGAGGTATGGGTGTTTCATCTTTATTCATCTCTTTAGTTTCTAATTCAGGAATATCATAATCCTTAGGAGATTCAATGAGTTCCTCAACTTCATATTTTGTCTTGACCTTTAAGGAAGTCATTCTCCAGAAATTTCACATCTCTAGAAATGAAAATCTTCTGGGTCTAAGGGTCATAAAGCTGTTATCCAATACCATCTTAACATACAAATGAAGTAACACTCACGGGAGCAAGATTCTAGCTTACTTGTATCCACGTTATCGCATGGACCAGACAACCCCAACCCCTCAAGTTCTGAATCATTGGTTAATCAGACGGAAGTGTTTTTCAAAAAAAAAATAATGAGAAAAATAGAACAGGAGGAGCCAAGTTAGCTCTCCAATGAGCCATCCTCATTTTTACCCATATACGTATGTATGTCTGTGTGTGTGTGTTTGTGCACGTGTGGGCATGTGTGCACCTCTCATCATAGTTATATATGTATATTTTATATTTTTTGAGAAATTGAGTTACTTTAAGACCTAACACCCACATATTCATTTAAAATGGTTACTATTTTATATTCAACATATTGTTGAAATAAAAAATCGTATACAGAGTGCTAAAATATTTGAAATATGAATGGATTTGTCCTCTTCTCTCAAAATTTTCCATTTCTACTCTCTTATTTTTTTATTTACAACATAAAACATATTTATAATGTATTCTTATTTTTTATACGTATTACAATATCTAATTTGTTTAATATTTTAAAATTTTATGGAAAAATGTTATCTCCATGGAATAACATAGTCGTGTTTGGGAAAGGGTAAAAACATATTAATAACTCATTCATCTCAATCAACAAGGAAAAATGATGCCAAAAAAGTACTTAAGGCTAATAACAAAAATTATATAATTTTTTTTAAAGATAAGAATCATACGCACATGTGTGAAATGTAAAATCTTCTACGTTAATCATATTGTTAGATATGTTACCTATAAATTCAAGCTTGTTGATATAATAAACAAGATGTGTTTGTTTAAAAACGTTGAAGAATCAAACATTTATAACATTCCTATAAGAATAAAAGAACAAATTGCCAAATATAACTACTTTCGTACAATAGTATATGATTATAAAATCCAAACGATATTGTTGCCAATTAATCCTTCCTGGACCCAAATAACTTAAATTTATCTCATTAACAGTTTGTATCAATGAATTAGCTCGATCTAAAACTTGACATAAACGACGGAGACAAAAAATAATTTAGAAATGGTTGTTAGGAGTGTTGAAGTTACCGAATTTTGAGGGATCGATATCAAAAAAGTTTTATTAAGATGTAACTGATAATATTAATTTCATGAAACATGATAGTATATTTTAAAATGAAAACTGCATCTAATCAAGTAGAAGTTCCGTATTATTATTATTTTATAGTTCATTTTTCATATTCATACCATAATAGATATCATCTTCATATTGAATTTTGTTTTCTAATGTTCAATAATATGCAAAATTTCGATATCCATTAATATAGCAAGGACAGAAGTATCCTTAACTTTATAACCACGTATAAGTTTCAAGTATATGTTTTTTTAATTTATATCTTTTCCTTCTTTTGTTGTAATTCAGATATGGTGTAATCGAGATTGATAAGAATGTGTGAGCATGATTTCTAGAATTTTTAAGAAAAGGTATAAAAAAAAATTTCTTGTTGACACAGTGAAAACCCTATCAAAACATGTCATTTTCATCTTTCTACGTATTATGCAACCGCCAAGGTATACAGTGAAGCAAGAGACTTCATATTAGTTGAATAATTATTTGTTCATGTTGATTGTAATGATTAACGTGGTGACTTTGCATGGATCACACACGTCATTGTCAAAGGCAAGTATCAGTGGTGAGGAAGATATATATCTCTTTTCTCTTTTCTTTTTTGAGGTGGTGAGGAAGATATCTTATGAACCTCAAATTTCTCCTTATCATCATCGCTGCATTAGACACCACAACTTCCTCCACCTCCATGCCTATAAATAGAGCCTTCTTTCCAAACCCACAACCATAACTAGAGCGACCGGTAAAAGAAAATAGAAGGACGATATCTATATCTGTCAGCCGAAGATGGCTACCGCTTCCAGAGTTGCTGCCATCCTCTTCACGTTATCTCTCATCTTGATTGTGTCATCTCAAATGGTTGTCTCTGAGACCGTCGATGCAAATGCAGCCGGTAAAGCTCTAGCACAACACACACACACACATGTATAAGTTCTTCGAAAAAAACTGTATACATTTATTTTCTATGACTTGCAGGCACAGGGGAACGCAAGTTTTCATGGGTCTTGGTCACAACCTATGGTAGTTATCAGTGCTACTTATATTGCCCGACTCGTTGCCGTCAAGCTGGGTTCATTTACAACTCTTGTACTTTTTACGCTAAAGGCCCAGAGTACTGCTACTGTAGTCGCTGATTACTATTGGTTTGATGGAGAACGTCACGTCGTCGTATCCCCCTTCTTGAATGTTGCACCCTGGACATAATTATTTTGATAATCAATAATACCATCAAATAAGTACCGGTTTGCGATGTTAGATCAACATTCTGCTGTAGTAAGTCGTGGAAATTATCCCCTCATCTCTCCAACATTAATTAGTCAATATGCATGGCCCTGTAAGTCTGTCATGTTTATGTGTCCTGTAAGTCTGTCATGTTTATGTGTGCATGTGTTTCGAAGAATAAAAGTCGTTTAGTGTTTATTCGCACTTACATTTTTTGCTCTTCCATGTTTTGAGCATATGCCAGCGTGAACATTAACGCAAATTAAATTAGATGGCCAAAAATCGGTACAGATGAACTGCAAAAAAAATATACAAGAGAAATGTGGACGTTACAACAATACATGAAAACGAAAAGTTTGCCTTAAATTAGTGGAGGTGTTCTCAACAGAGATGGCAAGAAATGCCGCGATTGTTTTTTTCTCAGCCCTCCATCGGTTTTCCCCTGCCATGCATAAATACGATCTCCTCTTGCAAATGACGTCGTGAAAGGATGCACGTGGACTTAAGATCAATTTTACTTGTTGTATTGAAGTCACGATGGTGTTTGGAAGACGTGGAATGACACTTAACCATGCTAATGAGCAATGCCAAGCAGTGTTTTGGAAACCGGCTGGTGAACTGGTCCGATTAGTCGGTTGGGACCGGAAGTCTCATTCAAATCATCCGTTTAATTGGTTTTTCTGAATCTAGTTTAATCGAAGTTGAGCGCGCACAATTCGATTTCGATTTCATTCCAAAATAATAACGTAGAGAAGTCGAACTTGGTAATCTTTTATTCAAACATCTAACCAGTATAGAATGAACTCCAAGTATTATTATACTTTGACGTAAATGAAAATTCTAATCAAAATACTGTTAGCCAGGCTGGTTTTCATAACATTTACATTTTTTCCTTCCATGTTTTGGGCATATGCCAGCGTGAACATTAATGCAAATTAAATTAGCTTTGTCCCACCAAAGATGGCCAAAATCGGCACAGATGAACTCCGAAAAAAGTATACAAGAGACACGTGGACATTGCAACAACACATGAAAACGAAAATTTTGACTTGCGTCGCAATCCCCACATGTAATACACATTAAATTAGTTGATTTACAAAAGTCATTGTGATGGTTAGAATGTCAGATATAGCTCTTCTGGAACACCTCGTAGGGAATACTATTTTAAACAAATCTGTCGTCGAAAATAATATGAAATCGGTCACTATAAAGATTATTTAAATAGGTACAATATTATCATCTAGAAGCTTTCATTTTATTCAGATAATCAAGAATTTGATTCCATATATCCTCTCTGCATTGTGTGCATATGCCTCTGCGTGCCAGATTTTGACAAAATCTAATTGACGAATGGAGCAATATTCATAGATCCAATACGGAATTAGCAAATTACAAAAGAGGGCACAACAAACCATGTGTTAGACACAATCAATGGGTCAAGGGCCCACTTGCTTATCCTGGCCAGTCTGCTCAAGAGTAGGACTTGCCTGGCATGTTGGCCGTTTGTTGCATGGGAGGGTTATGAACAAGTGTCTTATATATATATATATATATATATATATATATATATATATATATATATATATGAGGTAAATGGGGCTGCCCTCAGGGAGTAGCCAACTTGGCTACTCCCACCCCTATTTTTCCTTTATTTTTTTATTTTTTTGAAAAATAAAAATTTGTATATTCATCATTATATCCCTCTCACATTCTATTAAAATTTTGTTAGAAACAGAGACTCCTACGGCCTCCATCCAAACATGGTCGATTTAAAAAATCCTGCGACCGTTAAAAAAATGACGTCTTGATGGAGGGCTTAGGAGTCTCTGTTTCTGACGAAATTTTAATAGAATGTGAGAGGGATATAATGATGAATATACAAATTTTTATTTTCCAAAAAAATAAAAAAATGAGGGAAAAATAGGGGTGGGCGTAGCCAAGTTGGGTACTCCCTGGGGGCAGCCCCATTTTACCCTATATATATATATATATATATATATATATGAGGAAAGGGAGCCTACTTTGTGAAGTAGGTAACTTACCTACTTCACATTTCACTTTTTGCAAATTTTTATTTTTTTTCAAAAATACCACCGTGGATTTTCATAATTATATCCCTCTAATATGTCATTCAAATTTCATTAGAAACGGAGACTCCTACGGCCTTCATCCAGAACATGGAAAATACAACAAATCTATGACCGTTAAAAAATGATTGTCTGGATGGAGGCCGTAGGAGTTTCTGTTTCTGACGAAATTTGAATGACATATTAGAGGGATATAATTATGAAAACCCATGGTGACATTTTTGAAAAAAAATTAAAAAATTTGCAAAAAGTGAAATGTGAAGTAGGTAAGTTACCTACTTCACAAAGTAGGCTCCCTTTCCTCTCTCTCTCTCTCTCTCTCTCTCTCTCTATATATATATATATATATATATATGAGAAAAATGGGGCTGCCCCCTAGGGGGAGCTAACTTAGCTCCCCCCGCCCTATTTTCTTCAATTTTTTTATTTTTTTTGAAAATTTTTTCCGTGAATATTCATCACTATATCCTTATATTATGTCATAAAAATTTCGTGTGAAACAGAGACTCCTACGGCCTCCATCCAGACAGTCATTTTATTAACGGTAACAGGGTTTTTTAAATCAACCCCGTTTGGATGGAGGTCGTACGAGTCTCTGTTTCGAAAGAAATTTGAATGACATAATATAGGGATTTGATAATGAATTTACACGGTTTTACATTTCAAAAAAAATAAAAAAATTTTGTGAAAAAAGGGCGAGGGGAGCTAAGTTAGCTCCCCCTAGGGGGCATACACATTTTACCCTATATATATATATATATATATATATATATGAGGTAAATGGGGCTGCCCCCAGAGAATAGCCAACTTGGCTACTCCCACCCCTATTTTCCCCTTATTTTTTTATTTTTTTGGAAAATAAAAATTTTTATATTCATCATTATATCCCTCTCACATTCTATTAAAATTTCGTCAGAAACAGAGACTCCTACGGCCTCCATCCAAACATGGTCGTTTTAAAAGATCCTGCGACCGTTAAAAAAATGACGTCTGGATGGAGGGCTTAGGAGTCTCTGTTTCTGACGAAATTTTAATAGAATGTGAGAGGGATATAATGATGAATATACAAATTTTTATTTTCCAAAAAAATAAAAAAATTAGGGAAAAATAGGGGTGGGAGTAGCCAAGTTGGCTACTCCCTGGGGGCAGCCCCATTTTACCCTATATATATATATATATATATATATATATATATATGGGTAAAATGGGGCTGCCCCCTGGGAGTAGCCAACTTGGCTACTCCCACCCCTATTTTCCCCTTATTTTTTCATTTCTTTGGAAAATAAAAATTTGTAAATTCATCATAATATCCTTCTAATATTCTATAAAAATTTCGTAAGAAACAGAGATTCCTACGGCCTCCATCCAAATAGGGTCGATTTAAAAAATCCTACGACCGTTAAAAAAATGACGTCTGGATGGAGGGCCTAGGAGTCTCTGTTTCTGATGAAATTTTAATAGAATGTTAGAGAGATATAGTGATGAATATACAAATTTTTATTTTCCAAAGAAATAAAAAAATGAGGGAAAAATAGGGGTGGGACTAGCCAAGTTGGCTACTCCCAGGTGGTAGCCAACATGGCTGCCCCCACCCCATTTTTCGCAAAAATATTTTATTTTTTAGGAAAAATATCATCATATATATTCATTCCTATATCCGTTCTATATGTCATTCGAATTTTGTTGGAAACAGAGACTCCTACGGCCTCCATCAAGACGCCATTTTTTTAAGGGTCGCAGGATTTTTTAAATCGACTCTGTCTGGATGGAGGCCATAAGAGTCTTTGTTTCTGACGAAATTCGAATGACAAATATGAGGGATATAGGGATGAATATACATAATGATATTTTTCAAAAAAAATTAAAAATTTGCCCCAAAATGGGGCGGGGCAGCCATGTTGGCTACCCCCAGGGGGGAGCCCCATCAACCACACACACACACACACACACACACACACACACACACATATATATATACACATATGGGTTAAATGAGGCTACACCCAAGTTGTAGCCAATTGGCTACTCCCACCCATATTTTTCCCTCATTTTTTTATTTCTTTGGAAAATAAAAATTTATATATTCATCACTATATCCCTCTAACATTCTATTAAAATTTCGTCAAAAACAGAGACTCCTAAGCCCTCCATCCATACGCCATTTTTTTAACGGTCGCATGATTTTTTAAATCGACCATGTTTGGATGGAGGTCGTAGGAGTCTCTGTTTCTAATGAAATTTTAATAGAATGTGAGAGGGATATAATGATGAATTTATAAATTTTTATTTTCCAAAGAAATTAAAAAATGAGGGAAAAATAATTGTGGGAGTAGCTAAGTTGGCTACAACCAGGGAGCATACTCCCTTTTCCCTCTCTCTCTCTCTATATATATATACATATATATATATGTATATATGCATATATATATATATATATATATATATATATATATATGTATATATGCATATATACATATATATATATATATATATATAGGGTCATATGTGGCTGCCCCCTAGGGGCAGCCAACATGGCTGCCCCCGCCTTATTTGGGCAAATTTTTTTATTTTTTTTGAAAAATAACACCATGTACATTCATCCCTATATCCCTCCTATATACCATTCGAATTTCGTCAGAAACAGAGACTCCTACGGCCTCCATCCGGACAGTAATTTTTTAACGGTAACAGGATTTTTTTAAATCGATACCATCGAAATGGAGGCCGTAGGAGTCTCTGTTTCTGACGAAATTCGAATGGCATATAGGAGGGATATAGGGGTGAATATACATGATTTTATTTTTCAAAAAAAATAAAAAAAACATGGACAAATGGGGCGGGGGCAGCCATGTTGGCTGCCCCCAGGGGGCAGCCCCATTTTTTCCATATATATATATATATACACATATATATATATATAGGGTGCCTTTCAAATAGGACATAGTCCTTCCTGAGTTCAGGAAGATGATGAATACCCATTCATCACTCTTTATTCTTTTATTTTAGCTACAAAACCTTTGCCAAGCACATGTATATTCATGTAAATACAAATAATTATAAAAAGCATGCATTTTGTAAAAATGAACAATAAGCATGTTTTTTTGCATAAATAAAATAATAAAGAGATAAAAGAAAAAGAGGGAGATATTTAGAATAAATATTGAGCGACCTAATCCCAAGGGAGGGCTCAGCATGGGCCTGACCGCATAAAAACCCAAGTAGAGAGAGATAAGGAAGCTCACCTTTATACATATACCTGTAAATAGAATAAAAGTATTTTCCTCTAAAAATAAAAATAAAAATGGGGTTGTACATATTTGTATATATTTGTAAATACAAAACCAAACTAAAAATAAGAAAATTAAAAGAAATAAAAAATCTCTTCTTCACTTGTATATTCATCATGTACATAAGACCACCTACCTATTTATTTAGCCATATAAATAAATAAATTAAAATCCCATAAAAATTGTATATATTCTATACCTCATGGTGTAAATAAATAAAATAAAAACCGTTAAAACAAAAATAAAATAAAAAGAATAAAAATAAAAATCAAAATAAACATTGTGTATATACCATGTACATACTTATATATATATATCTATTTATTTACCCTTGTAAATAAATAATAAAAATAAAATAAAAATCCTAAAATATTCCAAATTTGGTTCTATAAATAAATAAAATATAAAATTGGAATAAAAATGTACATAAATAAATAAATAAAAATCAAAAATTTAAAATTCAATATTGTATATATACCTATATATAATACTATATTGTAAATATCTAATTTTTATTTCAAAAAAATAAATAAAAATCACGAAAAAATAGTTTAAAAATAAATAAACATTTTTCAAGTATTAAGTTTTTTAAAATAAAGTCATTGATATTTCTTATTTAATTTACAAAACTTTAATAAATGGCTGCACCTGATTGGTCCACGGGGGATGTTGACCCCCGGTCAACTCTCCCCGACAGACCCCCTCCTTGCGGATCCAGGCAACCGACCCGATTTCTCCACATTTTCTCCGCCTGATCCGACCTTCAAATCCTTAAACCCCGGGTCCTACTTGATGACCGCAAAAACCACAAGCAACTAAGGTAGAAAAATATAAACAAAGGTCGTTGCGACCTTAGTCGCTCGAGAAATCCAGGTCAACAAGAAAATTGAGGTTCAGACTACCAAAATAAGATAAAAATCAAATAAACACAATAGCGGTCCTGGCTATTAGATTAGCCTGGTATAGCGACCAGGGTCGGACTCAGGGAGCACGTGATGGCCTTGCGGCCTACGAAGTAGTCAAAATGGTGAAAAATACAAGAGACAATTGTTTTTGGTGGATTTTTAATTTTTATAGATTTTTTTTGGATTTTTAATGAATTGAGAGGATAAGAAGAATAAGAAAACAAACCAATTCAAGCAATTACTAAAGCACTCAAGAATCAACCAAAAATTCAAATAAAAATGTTTTTATGTATTTTATGTTTTTTACTATTTTTAGTGAATTTTTAGTGTTTTTCTGATTTCTATTTAATTTTCTAAAAATCAAACAATGCAAAAAGACAACAACTATGTCCAGCCAAGCTTGAGGGACTTAGATAAAATATCTAAAAATCCCTAAAAAGCTTGGAGGTAATTTTCCTTTATAGTAGAAACTAAAAAGAAAATTTGGCCACTGGGATTATTATTTTTGGGTTTCTTAATTATTTATTAGAATTTTTATATGTTTTCTGGGGTTTTGTAATTTTTATGAGTTTTATATAATGAAAAATGACCAAACTTGGTCAGAAAATCAAACGAGATAAAATACACAGTAGCTAATTTGTTTGTAATTTTTAGAGGTATTTTAATATTTTTTTATGTATTTTCAATCAGACAGTAAAGAAAATGCGTGTTTTTGAATTTTTAAAAATAGTAAATGAAATAAAAAATGTACCCAAAAATTCTAGAAAATTTTACACCATGGCAGGAGCTATATATCCAATTTTCATTGAATTTGGAGTTAGTTTGATATTTTATTAAAAATCAAAACCAAGGTACAATGCACAGGGACCTAAACACAATTAGTGAAAGTTCCATGGGGTCCGGTGCAAAATTTCCAAGGTTGCACGCGTGACCTGGGCACTCAGGGACCTAATTGCATTAAAAATAAGGTGTCTAGGCTAAATAATAACAAGTATTAAAAGCCAGGGACCTTAGTGTTATTTACCCACTAATAAACGCACATGCTCTAAAAAATCACGCACAGGGGCATATATGCAATTACTTAAAAAGTTTCATTCAATCAGTAACACCCTAGAAACACAAAGCTAAACATGCAAATATCCCAAATAAACACGTGTCGACGCACGTGATCCACTACACACAGGGGCATACATGCAAATAGCAGAAAAGATGAGGTCCAAAGTGCAATTTACCCAATGCAAATAAAATCCTAAAAATATTTATAGGACTGAAAGCAAACTACTAAAAAGAGAAGGGCCTAAGGGTAAATTACCCTTTATTAAATCGACCGTCAGATGGGCGCCACGTGTGCTGATCGACGACTGGGAAGAGGTGGCGCCCTAAAGATGGAGTCCTCATGCTGATCGAACGGCGGTGGCCTCGCCACGTGTGGGATCGGTCGACTCTGGTGCACTGGGGCTGACGCTCGTTGATCGACGGTCTGGATCGAGTCTCCCAAAGATCGGACGGTCGGAGCTGCTCCTCGAATGGATGGTCAGGATCGAAATTGGAGCCTGGGGTCGATCGGACGACAGGGAAGGATCCTCGAGGAACTGGGCGCCGGCGAACTTCGCCGGGCTCGTGAAGGTGCTGGAGGTCTCCTCGCGGGCAGCTGAAGGTCGGGGAAGAATCGCTGTGGGCTCCCGCGTCGGCTGGTACCCTCCGATGACTCGACGGAGCTCTGGGGAGCTCCGACGAGGTCGGCGGAGGTCGGATTGGACCTGCAAAACACAGCAGAACGCTCGCGGGTTGAGGGCAAAGTGCCTCGTGAAGGATATGGAGAAATCCTCAAGCGCATCACGGAAGCGTGATCGTCGTATCGAATACGACAAAGAACGACTAGTCGTACTAGTTGTTCGGTGCAGCGGAATTTAAAATTTTTAAACCGATGAAACCACATGATCTGAGAACCATTCTCAAATCGTTTCATCTATAACCACAGCAAGTATAATGCAATACCTCTTGAAGCGTGGTTGATCAAGTCTCTACGAAAAGAGACCTCCTGTCTCAAGTCTGATCGTCGGAGAAACGGCTTGTGAGCGCGGAGATGAGTCGCGGTGTCCTCGCAATCCAAGTTGATCCAAGCGCGGTTGCTCCTGATCTCGTCGCACGAGATCAAACGTCTCCTTCGTGAGTGAAGCACTCCAAGAAGATAAAGAACCGCAGAGAGTCGAAGCGGCAGCACGATGGCGCGGGCGTCGACGATTCTCTCCACCAAGGTGGACGGCCACCAAGAAGAGAGGGAGAGAGAGGGTTGTCGTGTATGAGAAAGAGAGAGAGAGAGAGTTTGTGCTACAATAGCATGTGTAAAGAGAGAGCCAAGTATGCCTCTCTATTTATAGGGTTTTGGGATCCATGGATCTCAATCCATGGGACACATAAAATCAATGGATGAGATTGATTTATGTTTATCCAATGGCTAAGATTGTTGTTGTCAAAGACAACAAATTTAGGTTAAAATATATTTGACAAAATCAAATATAATTCATTCCTAAATGAACCCAACAAATAAGGAGAGAAGACACATGGAGATTTCATCTCCATGTGCCTTCCAAGTGGGTGCACACCCATTCCATATAGGAATGGTGTGCCGCCCATGAGATTGCATGGAGATTGCAATCTCATGGAAATCCATGAGATTGCATATCTCCATGAAATCTCTCTTATTTATTTGCAACAAATTTATTGGGTTTTATTCTTCAAAAATAATTCACAATTATCTTTGAGAATATTGCAATCTTGCCATGGAAAAATTGTGAATCATATTCACAACCGAAAACATGTAATTCATATTGTTAATTAATTACACAATGTGTATCCAATACACATCATAATTAATCAACGCATATAAATTATAATTAACTCTCTCTAATACATTATAAATCACATTTATAATATATTATGAACAATTGGATATTTCTATCCACATTATTCTTATCCAAAATAATTAAATCACAATTAATCATATTGGATAATTTCTCATACATCATGATAATTAAAACACTTTTAATTATCAAATTCTCTTTTCTTAGATCTTATGGAATTGTTCTTAAACCATTTAAGAACAATGCTATTTCTCCTCAGATACTTGGAGATAAGGACAGGGCGATTGTATTGTTCCACGTATAGTGACTTGGATGTTGAGATCATATCTCAAATCCAGATCCTATGGACCTCCCACTGATGCTTGATCAAATCAAGACCGTAGACTTAATCTTCTCATTGCATCTGAATCTTATTCAGATCAATGTCCAGTTCATGGACTAAGATTAGGTCACTTCTCTAATGAGAGGAGTCACTAAAATCCAAACCTGTTTCATCACTCCCTCGGAATGGAAGCGTCATGGTTATACAATCGTATATGATCAAATCACCCTTCAGGTATTCCCAATACCTGCACATCCTACATACTGGAAGACTCATGATCATCCTGAAGATAAAGATCACTTTTACACTGTCATCTTCAGGGTTAGATCATTAAGTTTCTCAATCTTGGTCATCGGGATTTGGTATAGATCATATGCTTTCACAAAGCATATATCTTACCTTCAAATTCATGTCATGCTTCCAAAGCACGACGACCATGCATGGAATTTGTTCAGTACCAATACCTCATGAGTGAGCTCATGTCTCCCGGTTCACAGGTGAACCTGTATGATCCCTTTGAGAGATCGCATTACTCATATGTCCTTACATGCACACCAGCTCGCCGGTATATAGACCTTGATTAGGTCATCAACCTATTGGTCTGCCAAATGTACATACTCAGACATATAGCAATACATCCGTCTCTAGTCAGAGGATGCATGCCTATGTTGTGACAGTATTCAACGTAGGTCTTTGGTTATCTCGATCTCGTCAAGTCAACCCATTGACTTAACTAACCTGACACCTCTGAATCACTATTCCCATGAAGAGGACCTGCATCAAGAGGTCAGCCACATATCAGTCATATGAGATAGGATTGCCATCTCCTACTCAGACTGGAGATCATCACTTAATGATCATTTGATGATGCTTGATGAGTCCTCTATCTAACTCCTTAGATATCCATCCAAACATCAGCCTCTATGATCCATCCAATGAATCAACAGCTGTATGATCATCAAGTTGGCCATGGTACATAACCCTTATTGTACAGAGGGACCCTATAGTGCATTCATTCATTAATCTCAGAAAGGGGAGTGAAAAATAATCAATAATTTTCATTGATAATTTATTCATTACAATAACATTTATTGTAGAAATGGTTCGCCTGGGGCTCACATTGCTAACAATCTCCCACTAGCCCTCAGAACCATTCAGGTACAATCTTTAAACCCATACTCATTACATGCTGGTCGAAAACCTTCTGTGTTAGAGGTTTGGTAAGAGGATCAGCAACGTTGTCGGCAGAGGCCACCTTGGTGATGATGATGTCACCACGCTTTTGTATCTCCCGAATGATGTGGTATTTCCTTTCCACGTGCTTGCTCTTTTGATGCCATCTGGGTTCCTTTGCCTGGGCAATGGCTCCCGTGTTATCGCAGAGTAACGGGATGTGAGTATCAGAGGAAACTACGCCAAGCTCCAGCACGAACTTGCGCAACCACACCGCCTCCTTTACAGCATCCGATGCGGCAATGTATTCGGTTTCTGTTGTTGAATCTGCAGTAGTGTCATGCTTCTTGCTTCTCCAGCTCACAGCACCACCATTCAACAAGAATACGAACCCCGATGTCGACTTTCGATCATCTACATCCGATTGGAAGTCAGAATCTGTATATCCCAAGACTTGGAGATCACCATCTCCATAGACCAAGATGTAATCTTACGTCGTCTTAGATATTTGAATATGTTCTTTACTGCATTCCAGTGTTGTTCTCCATAGCAGGATTGGTAACGACTTACCACTCCCACTTCATGGCAGATATCTGGCCTAGTGCACATCATGGCATACATTAAGCTTCCTACGGCTGATGCATAAGGACATCCAGCCATGGCTTTCTTTTCCTCAACTGTTTGAGGAGCCATTCCTTTAGACAGGTGGATACCATGTCTTAAGGGTAGGAATCCTTTCTTAGAACTATCCATACGGAATCGTTCAAGAATCTTCTTAATGTATCCATGTTGTGACAATCCCAAAATCCTCTTTTCTCGGTTTCTGAACAGTTTCAGGCCTAAGATGTAAGAGGCTTCTCCAAGATCTTTCATCTCAAAGGTATGGGACAACCAAATCTTTACACTGGTCATCATCCCTGCATCATTCCCAATGATAAGGATGTCATCTACATAAAGCACGATGAACACAATGGCGCTCCCACTAAGCTTCTTGTATACACAAGGTTCATCAGGATTCTGCACAAAATCATAACTCTTTATGGTTTCGTCAAATTTGATGTTCCAACTACGAGAAGCTTGCTTGAGCCCATAGATGGATTTCTTCAGCTTGCATACTTTACCATCCTCAGTCATGAAGCCCTGGGGCTGCTCCATGTAGATATCCTCCTCGAGGTATCCATTGAGGAAAGCCGTCTTGACATCCATCTGCCAGATGTCGTAGTCAAGATATGCAGCTATAGCTAGCAATGTCCGGATGGATTTAAGCATAGCCACAGGAGAGAATGTCTCATCGTAGTCGATGCCTTCTCTCTGTGTGTAGCCCTTGGCTACGAGCCGTGCCTTGAAAGTCTCTACTTTCCCATCAGGTCCCCTCTTTCTCTTGAAGATCCATTTACACCCAATGGGTTTTACCCTTTTAGGTGGATCCTCTAGGGTCCATACACCATTCTTATGCATGGAGTCAATTTCTGACTTCATTGCTAGCCTCCATCTATCCATGTCTTGATCCGCGAGTGCTTCATCAAATGAAGTAGGATCAATGTCAGTTTCACCTGACACATGGAATCCATACCTTTCAGGTGGTGCAACCAGCCTGAACTCCTTCGAAGAGGTATGGGTGTTTCATCTTTATTTACTTCTTCAGTTTCTGGTCTGGGGAGCTCAGAATCCTCTTGGGATTCAATGAGTTCCTCTACTTCACTTTTATCTTGACCTTTAAGGAAATCATCCTCCAGAAACTTCACATCTCTAGAGACAAAAACCTTTTGGGTCTCAGGGTCATAAAGCTGGTATCCAATACCGTCTTTAACATACCCAATGAAGTAACACTCACGAGTGCGAGATTCCAGCTTACTTGCGTCCACGTTCTTCGCATGGACCAAGCAACCCCAAACCCTTAAGTGATTGACACTAGGTTTGGTTCCATACCATAGCTCATGAGGAGTCTTAGGTACAGATTTGCTAGGAATCTTATTCAGGATATATATTGCAGTCTCTACTGCATATCCCCAGAAACTAAGAGGTAAATGTGCTTTGCTCATCATTGAACGGACCATGTCCATGATGGTCCTGTTGCGTCTTTCAGCAACACCATTAAGTTGGGGAGTTCCAGGAGGAGTGAGATTTGAAACAATTCCATTCTCCTTAAGGTATTCCTTGAATTCATCTGATAGGTACTCGCCACCTCGATCCGATCGAATCCGTTTAATCTTCCTATCGGTTTGGTTCTCAACCAAAGCCTTGAATTCTTTGAACTTTTCAAAGGTTTCAGACTTATGACGTAATAGGAAGATAAACCCGTATCGCGAATGGTCATCGATAAATGTCAAATAATATCGGTATCCATTTCGAGTCGCGGTACTGAAGGGACCACATACATCGGTATGTATTAGGTCAATAATACCTTCGCATCTTGTAACCTTGTTACGGAAAGGCATCCTAGTCATTTTACCTCGAATGCAATGTTCGCAGGTAGGCAAAGATTGAACCTGTAGGAAATCTAAAGGTCCATCCTTTATCAATCTGTTGATCCTATCAACAGACAAATGACCAAGCCTTTGATGCCAAATCATATTTGAATGATTTTTATTCTCCCTGGATCTCTTAGGGTTTTTATTAGTGGTTGTAACATTCATGACATTCTCATTAATGCACAATTCATAGAGTCCTCCAGAAGTTAAAACACCTTCTGCAATATATTTATCATAATGATTTATGACTAATTTATTACAGAACAGGAACGAATATCCACTTCTAACTAGCTTAGATACAGATATCAGATTCCTTCTAACTTCAGGTACATAAAGACACTCTTTAAGTACTAGGACTCTTCCACTAGATAATGATAGTCTGCATGTCCCGACGGCGACTGCTGCAACACTTGCATCAGATCCCATCTGGATGACTATCTCCCCTTCCTCAAGACTTCTAGTTTCCTGAAACAAATGCAACAAATTGCATACATGAACAGAAGCACCAGAATCTACAACCCAACTTCCTTCTCGTCCGACGAGAAAGCTAGTTTCAATGATGAAAGTAGATTTCATACCTGCTGGGGCTTTACCTTTGTCTGAGGACTTCAGGTAATCTGGGCAGTTACGCTTCCAGTGCCCCGGCTTCTTGCAGTGGTGACAGACGTCGGTTTTCTTCGACGCCATGAGAGTGGATGCATTGGAAGAAGAGGCAATACTTTGTCCCTTCTTCTTTCTCTTCTGGGCCGGGCCCTTCTGAGAACCATGCTTCCGACCACGCTTCCCTTTGACCTGTGCAACCATTGCACTGCCACTGGGACCATCCTTCTTCATCACGTCCTCTACGGACTTCAATGCAGCAAGGAGAGCAGCACTTGTCAATTCCAGCTTGTTCATGTGGAATGACACTACAAAGTTATTAAAAGACTTGGGCAATGACAACAGAATGAAATCAGCTTGCATGTCTGCATCCATCGTTTCCCCAAGAGTCTCCAGCTCCGACAGGTACCCAAACATTTTGAGTACATGTTCACGGACCGAAGTCCCTTCCTGCATTCTACAGCGAATGAGGTCTTTCATAACATTGTACCGCTGAGTGCGGTTAATGTCACCAAACTTATCCTTAAGATTCTGCATTATTTCCTGACAGGTATTCATCTCCACATGTTGCTTCTGCAGAACATTGGAGAGAGAACCTAGGATATAGCACCTAGTCAAGACATGATCTTCATCATACTTGTCATTAAATGATTTTTCTTCCTTGGACTTAGGGTTCTCATGCTTGTCCTTGGATAGCACATAACTTATGCGCTCAGCAGAGAGAACAAGCTCCAAATTTCGGATCCAATCCGAGTAATTTGGGCCGGTCAATTGGC
The DNA here is from genome assembly GCA_037367405.1 of Ottelia alismoides. Taxonomy (NCBI): domain Eukaryota; kingdom Viridiplantae; phylum Streptophyta; class Magnoliopsida; order Alismatales; family Hydrocharitaceae; genus Ottelia; species Ottelia alismoides. Next base: position 864,742 of record JAZKJV010000702.1, read on the forward strand.
TGACCTCTAGAAGCCTACTAAGTGGGTTCAAAGACTTCATTTTCTGAAATTAAGAATGCACTATATTAGAATATAAAAATTATATATTCAAATTTATAATATTTGATTAAGGCATTTTAAATCAAATTGTTCCTGCTATGTCAACCTTGAAAGTTTATTCCCTTATTTACTTTCAAAGTAAGAGATATACTTACCAATATATCTCAAGCAAGAACTGGGATCTCCTTCTTATCTTTGTCATATCCCAATAATATGAGAACCTATGACTCCAATAAAGAGAAGTGGGAACACATTCCGCATTGCAAGTCCAACTTGCATTTCCCAATTCGGTCTTTAATACCCGGGCCCACCACCCCTAAGGCGATGTTGACCCGTTATTAATTGAACCAACCGTCAACAGGAATACAACTCGCTATGCGCAATCCAATATCGCCCCAATAATATAAGGACCCGATATTGGGGTCACTACGCATACATCCTTACTCTTTCGAGAAGCGACGAGCCCGATCCAAACGGATCGTATGCAGGAGCTGTCACTTCGTACAGGCGTCTCCTTCATACGATGTCTGGCGACGGAACTCTTCGCCTTGACGGGAGACCATGGATGTCACTTATGTGATCCTCCACCTCATATTCAAATTTTAAATAATTATCGTGAATCACATTCACATAATTAATTCTTCCAAGGGAATTATTAACTCTAATCATATTAGAGTATTTCAATTGGACATAATCAATTTAATCCTATTAAATTAATTATCAATCCAATTCAATCAATCAAACTTGATTATTTTACTTGAATACATATATGGTAATATCTCAAAATACGTATTAATTCGAATTTTAATAATTAGAAAAATACATCTTAATCCCTCGGACATTATCCTGACCCTACCCGCTGTCATGGCCAGTACCGACGAGAGTGGGACGGACCACATACGTTGCAACCCGCAACCCCAATGCTCTCCGACTAGGCACCACATCCGCCTCGGGAAAGGATAATGCCAAATTGATTAATTTGTACTTGAGATGATCATCGGTTTTTCAACGAAATTGTACCATATAGTAATAATCAGAACATTTTTTATTATAAGGAAATTTGCTAGACAAATTCCCAAATCCTATTCAAGCATCAAGTTTGAAAGATTGTGGTTTCCAATTATGATTTAGATTACATCTTAATCAATTAATTGGTTGGGTCCAAGTCAATTAGGTAAATAATCATGTTTCAATATTTTACAAATATTTTCAAGATTATTTCACGAAATTAACAATTTAATTTCTCTAATTGACAACCACTTGGTTCTAGATTAGGAATGCAATTTCAGTAATGACCCCTATTCACTAAAATTGACATATCTCAATCAATTTAAATCCAAATTAAGCAAACTCAATTTTTATAGATTGCTAACTTGATTTAGAACAGAAACTAAGTGGATTTGCATGCATTTCGAGGCAGATGATAACAGTAATTAACTCTTTAATCATGTTAAAATCTACTGTTCCCGCAACAGTGCATACATGTCCATTAAAACAACCATAACTAGAGCATACGAAATCCGATTTACGTAAACTCAGTTCCTATGGTTTCCTTATTTAATGGGGAACAAAATCCAAGTATTAAATTCGTGTTTAAAAAATTTAAACAGTTCCGAATTTATTTACTAAACAGATCTGCGAAATCAAATGCGATGAAAACTTCCGCGACCTAAACGAACCCAAGTCGTCCTCGGGTTTTCGAATCATATTCGAAACCGTCGACCTAAGGCTCTGATACCACTTGAAGGATATGGAGAAATCCTCAAGCGCATCACGGAAGCGTGATCGTCGTATCGAATACGACAAAGAACGACTAGTCGTACTAGTTGTTCGGTGCAGCGGAATTTAAAATTTTTAAACCGATGAAACCACATGATCCGAAAACTATTCTCAAATCGTTTCATCTATAACCACAGCAAGTATAATGCAATACCTCTTGAAGCGTGGTTGATCAAGTCTCTACGAATAGAGACCTCCTGTCTCAAGTCCGATCGTCGGAGTAACAACTTGCGAGCGCGGAGATGAGTCGCGGTGTCCTCGCAATCCAAGTTGATCCAAGCGCGGTTGCTCCTGATCTCGTCGCACGAGATCAAACGTCTCCTTCGTGAGTGAAGCACTCCAAGAAGACAAAGAACCGCAGAGAGTCGAAGCGGCATCACGATGGCGCGGGCGTCGACGATTCTCTCCACCAAGGTGGACGGCCACCAAGAAGAGAGGGAGAGAGAGGGCTGTCATGTATGAGAAAGAGAGAGAGTTTGTGCTACAATAGCATGTGTAAAGAGAGAGCCAAGTATGCCTCTCTATTTATAGGGTTTTGGGATCCATGGATCTCAATCCATGGGACACATAAAATCAATGGATGAGATTGATTTATGTTTATCCAATGGCTAAGATTGTTGTTGTCAAAGACAACAAATTTAGGTTAAAATATATTTGACAAAATCAAATATAATTCATTCCTAAATCAACCCAACAAATAAGGAGAGAAGACACGTGGAGATTTCATCTCCATGTGCCTTCCAAGTGGGTGCACACCCATTCCATATAGGAATGGTGTGCCGCCCATGAGATTGCATGGAGATTGCAATCTCATGGAAATCCATGAGATTGCATATCTCCATGAAATCTCTCTTATTTATTTGCAACAAATTTATTGGGTTTTATTCTTCAAAAATAATTCACAATTATCTTTGAGAATATTGCAATCTTGCCATGGAAAAATTGTGAATCATATTCACAACCCAAAACAACATGTAATTCATATTGTTAATTAATTACACAATGTGTATCCAATACACATCATAATTAATCAACACATATAAATTATAATTAACTCTCTCTAATACATTATAAATCACATTTATAATATATTATGAACAATTGGATATTTCTATCCACATTATTCTTATCCAAAATAATTAAATCACATTTAATCATATTGGATAATTTCTCATACATCATGATAATTAAAACACTTTTAATTATCAAATTCTCTTTGCTTAGATCTTATGGAATTGTTCTTAAACCATTTAAGAACAATGCTATTTCTCCTCAGATACTTGGAGATAAGGACATGGCGATTGTATTGTTTCACGTATAGTAACTTGGATGTTGAGATCATATCTCAAATCCAGATCCTATGGACCTCCTACTGATGCTTGATCAAATCAAGACCGTAGACTTAATCTTCTCATTGCATCTGAATCTTATTCAGATCAATGTCCAGTTCATGGACTAAGATTAGGTCACTTCTCTAATAAGAGGAGTCACTAAAATTCAAACCTGTTTCATCACTCCCTCGGAATGGAAGCGTCATGGTTATACAATCGTATATGATCAAATCACCCTTCAGGTATTCCCAATACCTGCACATCCTACATACTGGAAGACTCATGATCATCCTGAAGATAAAGATCACTTTTACACTGTCATCTTCAGGGTTAGATCATTAAGTTTCTCAATCTTGGTCATCGGGATTTGGTATAGATCATATGCTTTCACAAAGCATATATCTTACCTTCAAATTCATGTCATGCTTCCAAAGGACGACGACCATGCATGGAATTTGTTCAGTCCCAATACCTCATGAGTGAGCTCATGTCTCCCGGTTCACAGGTGAACCTGTATGATCCGTTTGAGAGATCGCATTACTCATATGTCCTTACCTGCACACCAGCTCGCCGGTATATAGACCTTGATTAGGTCATCAACCTATTGGTCTGCCAAATGTACATACTCAGACATATAGCAATACATCTGTCTCTAGTCAGAGGATGCATGCCTATGTTGTGACAGTATTCAACGTAGGTCTTTGGTTATCTCGATCTCGTCAAGTCAACCCATTGACTTAACTAACCTGACACCTCTGAATCACTATTCCCATGCAGAGGACCAGCATCAAGAGGTCAGCCACATATCAGTCATATGAGATAGGATTGCCATCTCCTACTCAGACTGGAGATCATCACTTAATGATCATTTGATGATGCTTGATGAGTCCTCTATCTAACTCCTTAGATATCCATCCAAGCATCAGCCTCTATGATCCATCCAATGAATCAACAGCTATATGATCATCAAGTTGGCCATGGTACATAACCCTTATTGTACAGAGGGACCCTATAGTGCATTCATTCATTAATCTCAGAAAGGGGAGTGAAAAATAATCAATAATTGTCATTGATAATTTATTCATTACAATAACATTTATTGTAGAAATGGTTCGCCCGGGGCTCACACTGCTAACACCTCGACCCTGTGAGAGGGTGTGACGGTGATCGGTGAGGCGGGGCGGTCGAGCTCCGGCGATGCGATGGCAGAGGAACTCGAAACCCCAGCTCCTGTGTGAGCTGGGTTGAATGGGAGGGCGGAGAACGTGTGCGAAGGAAAGGCGATCGTGATGGAAGGGTCCGATGATCGAGGCGAAGGAGGATGTGGCCGGAATCAAAGATGGACGACGACGATGAGATTTGGGCGAAACTAGAAATTAAAGAAAACAGGAAGGAACTAAGGCTACCTGGGTGGACAAATCGACTGGGCGTGAGCTTGGGAAGCTCTGGGTCATTTCCTCGCGGGTCGTCGAGGCCCGAGGCTCGAGCTCCTGCTTCAGGCGGAGTACGGCGGCGCTAGGACGCCAGATCAGTGGTCCGGGCACCCTCTCCTTTCTACAACACCACCAGCGTCGAGCTGTCACCTCGAGGATGGCAGTGGAGGTCCTGGGAAGGCAAGGTGGGGAGCCAAAGATGAGTGAATCGTGCGGCGGAGCTGCGGATTTATGTGGCTAGGGGTCCGGCTAGATGAGTGTCGGGCGAGGAAATCGGAGCACGGACCCCGATGCTAACCACCGGGCGCGGATCTCGGTTGATCAGGGAATGATTAGGACCCGGGTTTGCGGATTTGGCGGGCGGATCAAGTGGGTAAAAATGGGAGAAGTCGGGTCGACAGCTAGATCCGCGAGAGAAGGGTCCGGGGGTAGAGTTGACCGGGGGTCAACAATCCCCCATGGACCAATCAGATTATTCCAATTTTTAATTATTTAGAAATTCATTTAAAAATAGTAAATGACTTATTTTCGAAAAACTTTAAAACATGAAAAATGTTTATTTATTTTCAAACTATTTTTAGTGATTTTTATTTATTTTTTTGAAATATAATTTAGGTATTTACAAAATATTATTATTATATACATGTATTTACATATGTATTTTAAATTTTTAATTATTAATTGTTTATTTTTATACAAATTATTCCAATTTTATGTTTTATTTATTTATATAATAAAATTTGAAATAATTTGATATTTTTATTTTATTTTTATTGTTTATTTACATAGGGTAAATAAATAGTTATATACACATATATACATGGTCTATATACAATGTTTATTTTGATTTTTATTTTTGTTCTTTTTATTTTATTTTTGTTTTTATGATTTTTATTTTATTTATTTACATTATGAAGTATAGAATATGTACAATTTTTATGGGATTTTTATTTATTTATTTATAGGGATAAATAAATATATAAGTGAGTTTATGTACATGGTGGATATACAAGGGTGAAGGTATTTTTATTTTCTTTTTAATTTTCTCATTTTCATTTTAATTTTATATTTACAAATATTTACAAATAAATAAAAACCAATTTTTATTTTTGTTTTCTTAGAGGAAAATATTTTTATTTTATTTACAAGTATATGCACACATGAGCTTCCTTATCTCTCTCTACTTTGGTTTTTATGCGGTCAGGCCCATGCTGAGCCCTCCCTTGGGATTAAGTCGCTCCATATTTATTCTAAATATTTCCCTCTTTTTCTTTTGTCTCTATATTCTTTTATTTTTGCACAAAAACATGCTAATTATTAAACTTTATACAGTGCATGCTTTTGATAATTATTTGTATTTACATGAATATACATGTATTTGCAAAGGTTTTTATAGCTAAAATATAAGAATAAAGAGTGATGAATGGGTATTCATCACCCCCCTATACTTAACTTTGCTAGTCCCTTAGCAAACACTTATTTGAAAAAGAAGTGAAAAAGAAATGAAGAAAAAGAAAAAGAGGAGAATATACATGGATTAAGGCTGATTATTAAACTCGCCTTCATTAAATTGAAATATGGAGCTCGATCATATCTTTGGATTATTAATGTGTCGGAACCTTGTTTGGACTTAAGCTTAAAACTCAACAGCCCCTAAGTTCCACCAATCTATGGACAAGACTCCTCGATAAACCAGATCAGAACAAGTCTACATACACAAACTCTAATGACCATGAATCTTTCCATGCAGTGTAAGTGATATGTAGCTCCCCACCTCAGAAGTAACAAAGAAACAACCTCCCCCAACCTGGTAACTCTAATGCCTCGATCTAGCAACTCTTTCCTCGAGAAGCGGGGTATTCCCTTCTAAGTTCAAGTGCAACCGGCTCAAGAAGAGGGGGAAGAAGATGAAGAATGGACCATGGCCAGTATAGCCATGTATCCCGGGGAGCCTAACCAGTGTAGCTAAGTCTCCCGCTGCAAGCTTCATGAGATGTAACATGGATACCATAAGCTTTTGCTTTATTTGACTATATACACTCCGGTGGGGTTATTAACTTTTCAATCCGACCCACCACTTTTTTGGAGTTCTTTTCTTTTTGCACATTTTTTTTCATGTGCAACTGTACAACATATCTACATGGTGCAGCATATATACAAGGAGTTTTTCCTCTTGAGCCAGTAGACTATCCCTCTTTTGAAGCTTTATTGCAACCCACAGCTTCTGTCTTTAGCCTTCATCACCACTAGACTAAGTTGAGACACACTTCCTTCACTAGAAGAAGAAGAGAGGTTCCGCCTAGAAGTACTACCCTCATATGCTACCCCAAGCCAAAGGAAACTGCCTCCTCACCACCTCATCCGTGGAGAGCTATGTGTAAAGTGCTGGTGCAAGTCAAGCCATTGTCTCTAAGAGTCATGCGTGTGTTGTTAAGTGCTCTACTTAGGCTCATCAAGATGACATATGCTCATAGCCTAGTGGACTCAAAGAATTAAGTCCCAATGGACCTGAAAAGCCTTAACTCTAAGCCCTATAAGGTTCCTCTTAGAATTAGGTGGATTAAGATCTTAATCAAGCTTCATTTCCCAATTTAATTCCAGGCTAGTTTAAATGTCAACTATGATCCAGGAAAAAAACTATACAAATATTTACAAAGATGCTATTTACAAATATTCACAATCATGCAAAATTTTTGCAAAATGTTTTGAAATCATGAATGGATGAATGCATGAAATGCAAGTTTTGCAAAAGTATTTACACACATTTACACAAGATTTTTGCAAACTTTTGATTTTCAAAACATTTTGGAAAAATTTGGTACTATATACATAATTTTGATAAGAAAATATTTACACAAACTTTACATAAAAGATTTTTGAAAACATTTTTACAAAAATAATTTTGTACACTAGCTATATATGTGCAAAATGAATCTTATATATAGGGGAGAAAAATTTTTAATTTTATGGATTTTTAGGGTTTTTAGCCATTTTATTTATTAACACACTCACACAAAGTACGAGTTATGGCTAAAGTATATATGAAATATATGCAAACCCTCTATACTTAGCTCGAACGATGTCCTCAGAGTGATCAAGAGCGATGAAGAAGACGTAACTCGTGCTTAGTAAAGGGAAGTGAAAAGGAATGGCTAGATACAGAGATGAATGAATGAATAGAATGAGGAGAACTTGGTGGTTTCCCCCTATACTTAGTATCAAATAATCCTAAGTATAGCAAGTTGTACATGAAGGGAAATCCGAGTGAAGGATGTACAGAGTCTGCCCCCCTATACTTAGGGTAAAATATCCCTAAGTATAGGCAACAAAACAGGGGTAGAAAGAATGAAAAGAATACTCGAAGGTCCTACATCCCCCCTATACTTAGGGTAAAGTACACCCTAAATATAGCATAATCATAAGATGAGAAAGGGATGTGGGACTAAAGAATAGAGTGATATGGACAACTGGAGCTATACAGGTCGGAAGAGCAGTGATAATCAGGCGTGAGATGCAATAGATGTGAGTCAAGAGACCACATCTCACGCAAAGTGAATAGGGGCAACATCAACGACCCGTGGCTCATGATCTAGAAATGGCTTGAGCCGCTGGCCGTTCACTCGAAAGGTACTCTCAGAAGCCAACTCGGATATATCAATGCTTCCGTTGTCGTGTACCTTTCTCACAATATAAGGTCCCTTCCATTTGCTCTGTAGCTTCCCTGGAAATAGACGAAGACTAGCATCAAACAACCATACTCTCTGTCCAGGCTCAAAATGCTTGTGGCTGATATGCGAATCATGCCACTCTTTCACTCTCTCCTTATACTGTAGGATGTTTGAGAAGGCGGTATCACGAAGCTCCTCCAGGGCTGCTAACTCTGCCCTCCTCTGGTCTCCTACACTATCTGGATCTAAAAGAATATCTGTGACTGCCCAAAGTGACTTGTGCCTCAACTCAACAAGTAAATGGCATGGCTTGCCATAAACTAGGCGAAAGGAAGATGTGCCCAATGGTGTCTTGAAAGACGTCCTATATGCCCACAAGACCGAGTCCAAAAGCTGTGACCAATCCTTTCGGTCAGGGCAGATGACTTTCTGCAAAATAGTCTTGATCTCCCTGTTCGGCACCTCGGCTAGACCATTCGTCTGTGGATGGTAAGGTGTAGCAACACGATGGTCTATGCCAAACTAGCTAGCAAGTGCCTTCACCTGGTCATTGATGAAATGAGATCCCCCATCTGAAATCAATACTCGAGGTACCCCGAACCGCGTGATGATGTGCTTCCTCAAAAATCTGCAAACTGTCCTCGCATCAGCGGCTCGAGCGGGGATGGCCTCAACCCAACGACTAACAAAGTCTACGTCCAACAGAATGTACTCAAATCCCTGACTCTTCGGGAATGGACCCATGAAATCGATGCCCCATGCGTCAAAAACCTCACAGAAGTGAATGGGCTGCATCGGCATCATATCACGTTGTCCACAAGTGCCCATCCTCTGACAGTCAGTACACCTCTTCACGAACTCATCAGAGTCCTTGAAGAGGGTAGGCCACCACAAGCCGGATTGGAGCACTTTCTGTGCTGTTCTCCTCCCAGAATGATGTCATCCTGCCTCAAGCTTGTGGCAGTAAGTGAGGACGCTATGGTGCTCCTCCCGAGGAATGCACCTACGCCAGACGCTATCCCCTCCTTCGTGGTAAAGGATGGGATCCTCCCAGTGGTAGGACTTGGCCTTCGCGAGGAAGGTCTCAAGCCTCTGCCTGGGCCAACCTTGTGGGACTTTCTTAGCAACAAGAAAGTTTACAATATCGGCATACCACGGGAGTGAGGCGATAGCAAGGATCGCCTCATCTGGGAAGGTCTCACAAATGGGATCAATCTGCTCAGACTCCTCAGGCTGCTCTAAACGGGAGAGATGATCCGCCACCACATTCTTGACTCAAGGATTATCCTTGATCTCAATGTCGAACTCCTGGAGTAGAAGGATCCATCTAATCAGTCTGGCCTTGGCATCCTTCTTTGCCATGAGATATCGAATGACGGTATGATCAGTATACAAAGTCACTCTAGATCCAATGATGTAAGATCTGAACTTATCTAGGGCGAACACTACTACTAGCATCTCCTTCTCTGTGACTGTATAATTCCGCTGGGCGGAATCCAAGGTGCGGCTAGCATAGTGGATAGCAAAGGGGACTCCATCTCTCCTCTGTCCCAGCACAACCCCTACGGCAAAATCGGAGGCGTCCGTCATGATCTCGAATGGGAGAGACCAATCTGGTGGCTGGAGGACAGGAGCCTCAACAATACAATGCTTGAGAGTCTCAAACGATGAAAGACACTTGTCATCAACAAGGAACTCGGTGTCTTTAGTCAGCAAGTCAGTTAACGGTCGGGCAACCCTACTGAAATCATGAATGAATCGACGATAGAAACCGACGTGCCTCAGGAAAGACCGTAACTGCCGCAAGTTGGACGGTGGTGTGAGTTTTCTAATGACATCAACCTTGGCCGGATCAACCTCCATGCCCCTGTTGGAGATGATATGGCCAAGCACCGTCCCTTGAGTCACCATGAAGTGACTCTTCTCCCAAGAAAGAACCAAGCGAACCTCAATACATCGCTGAAGTACTCGGTCTAGGCAGTCAAGACAGGAGTCGAATCCGTCACCGTAAACCGAGAAATCATCCATGAAGACCTCCAAGCACTCCCCTACCATGTCCGAAAAGATCGACAGCATGCATCTCTGAAAAGTCGCAGGGGCATTGCATAGCCCAAATGGCATGTGTCGGAAGGCATATGTGCCGAAGGGACAGGTAAAGGCGGTCTTCTCCTGGTCCTCAGGAGCGATGGCCACCTGGTTGTAGCCCGAGTACCCATCCAAAAAACAGTAATGGCTCTTCCCTGCCAGTCTCTTAATGATCTGATCAATAAAGAGAAGGGGGAAATGATCCTTCTTAGTGGCTTGGTTGAGTCTCCTGTAGTCAACACAAACCCGCCAAGAAGTAGGTACGCGTGTAGCAATCTCCTCTCTGACTCGCTAATCACTGTAGTGATGCCCGTCTTCTTGGGCACCACATGCAAAGGGCTGACCCACTTGGAGTCGGAGATGGGATAGATAAAATCGGCGCTCCACCATTTCGATATTTCCTTCATGACAACCTCTCTCAGATTTGGGTTCAGCCGTCGCTGGAACTCACGCGACGGCTTCGCCTCATCCTCGAGATAGATATGGTGGGAGCACAGGGCTGGACTAATCCCCTGGAGATCTGCTACGCTCCATCCTATCGCCTTGCAGTTCTTTTCAAGAACCCCCATCAAACGGGATTCCTGCTCTTCAGTCAAATCGGCTGAGATAATGACTGGGTACATCTCATGCTCACCTGCAAGGAATCTATACTTCAACGACGCATGAAGTGGCTTTAGCTCTGGACAACTGGGTGCTGGCAAATCTGGCTTCGAAAGAAGTCGCGTTTATGCTGTCAAATCTGCCCGGGAGAATGAGAGCGTACTCTCGCAAACTGGATCTGAAGAAGGCTGCTCAACTGAACTGTCTCTGATATGCTCGGCATCTACCTCCTCCTCAGCTGTAGGCTCAGTGGAAATCAGGTCGGGCATATAATCCTCACAATCTGCCCAATCAGACTCTGACTCCGAGGGATCTGCATCATCTGCGGTGGCATCAGTACCACCATCATCACAAAAATCTGTCTCGCGGTCGAGGACCTGCTCTGCTGCCTCTAAAGTATCCTGAACCAGGAATGTGCTATCCAAGCTCTCCCCTGCTGTCATCTCTGCATCAGCGGTGTATGAAAATGAGAGGATGGCCTGTGCTGCTGGGTCTGCCCAAACTGCCTCATCGTCTGTGATCACAAAGTCACAGTCTTGGTGGATGTCTAGCCCTGCATCTGTCATCTGCTCTGTATCTGAAGTGGTCTCTGAGCATGATCTCTTTCTGGCTCTGCTGTCCTCGACCATCTCTATTTCTACACTTTCGCCCTCGATGCGAAAGTATACCTTCCCGCTATCATGATCAGTCACTGCCTTGGCTGTGGCCAAGAACGGACGACCGAGAATGATGGGGGTATCGGTCACTGAATCAGGGATCTCCATGTCCAACACTACGAAGTCCACGGGGAACTGCAAGCCCTGAATAGTGACGACAACGTCTCGCAACAACCCCTTCGGCCTCTTGACAGATCTATCAGCAAACTGAAGGACTGTCCTGCTCTGTCTAAGAGTGCCCAACTCGAAGCGGTCGAGAAGGGCTGCCAGAAGGAGGTTGATCAACGTCCACTATCTAATAGAGTACGGTCGAACCTCTTCTCACTGATATGGCATCTGACATAAGGGGATCCTGAATCTGGCCTCTTGGCCGGCAGACGGTTTTGGATCGCGAAACACGTGGCTTTCGTCAGCACATGGATCTCAGAGTGGTGGTTCCTCCTCTTCCTCCTGATTGTGGTCTTGTCTCTCAACGAACGCTGAAGAAGGGGGATGTGCTGCAAAGCCTCCTGAAGAGTCAGCTGTATGTGAAATCGATCTATCATCTGCTGGCTGAACTCTTCCTGATCTCTCTTTTTTGAATTTTCTTTTTTCTTCCCCTTCCCCATCTGAAGGGCTCTAGGGAAGGGGATCACTGGGTCCTTCTCAGATGAAGGACTAGAAAAAGGTCTAGACGGCTCGACGGCCGGATCCGCACATACATTAAGCACCACAGCTGGACCAGAAAAAACCAAACCTTTTCCTTTATTCACAACAGAGTTATGAGATACATCAGAAGTAGGGAAAACAACAGGTCTCTCAGAATAAACACGGGTAGTCTCAGCACCACCATCGACTGGATCAGCTGGAAGACTCGCGGCCTCAGTACCGTGCTCTGGCTCGGCATCGTGGGTGGCCTCAGTACCACCTCCTCGAACTGGTGAAATGGCGGCCTCAACACCGCCGGTGGAATCAACATCCTTGGTGGCATCAGTACCACCGTCGTCATCCTCCTCGTCGGGCGCTCTAGGTGGACCCTCATGATGTAGCTCATACGAGGTGCCGCCTGTTGGCATCCTACCGCTCCTAAGTGTGACGAAATCAGTATCAAATAGATATCCAGTCATATCACCAAATGCATCACTAGGAGTGGTATACTCAGTACAAGCTACCTGCTCAGATTTCCGCTTCAGGCTGTTGGGGTTCGGCTCAATCTGGGCAGGGATGGCGGCCTTCCCTCTCACAATGTCCCACATCTCCTGGCGGAACCCGTCCATCTCCCGTCGAAAAGTAGCCTGCTGATCTGTGAGAAGGCGGACTATGTCATCCAAGACAGGGTTCTCGTGGGAACCCGACGGGTAGTCTCTCTGGTAGTGAGGCTGCTGGATCTGCTATTGTGGCTGAGAGGGGTATGGGTGATGCTGCTTCTGCTGCTGAGGCTGCTCACGCCTCCACGACTGTCCCTGCTGATAGGGACGAGGACCATAGGACGACTGCTGCTGCTGTGGTGGTGGGTACACTGGGGGCTGCTGCTGCGGCTGGTGCTCTCTCTGATGGTTGTATTGGCCACCCTATCCTGACGGCTGCTGCTGGGGCTGGGTACCTCCGGTCCCCCATCGGAATCTGGGATGGTCTCGTCGGATACCAGGCTGAGGGCGGTCATACAAAATCCGTTGACATCCACCAACAGCTCTGCATTGTACTGGGCTGGTGGGAGTACTGCCAGAGGATGATCCGGCTCATATACCACCATCTGCAAGTCTGGAGATGGTGGTGACTGGTCGGTGGGCTGCGGCTGCTGGTACGGCTCCACTTGTACAAGGTGAACCTGTCTAGGCTGCTGGTGTGAGCTAGAGCACTGGGACGAGCTGCTGCTGCTCTCGTGATCGCCTCGCGACTGAAGACGGGGCTGGGAAGCCGTCTGTGCCTCCTGGAGACACATGAGCTGGGTCTTCATGTCGCTCAGAGTCTGTGCCTTCTGCTCCATCTGAGTGATTCCCTGGCACTGCTTCTTCTCAATCAGCTCCATCCGATCCAACTTCTCGCTAATGATGCCCATGTCCGTAGCTGATGACTCTGCCTGTGCTGCTGCTAATGCGGACGAACTGGAAGGATCGGCGTCGACCCATGCTATCCTCTGGTACTGCACGGGTCCTGGCTGTTGGGGTCTGCCCTGAGTGTACAACCGAGTCTGGGACATCACCATGTAGTTCTCCGCCATCTCCTCATAGATGGCCCAGACCTGGTCGTGATCCTTGGCGAAGTAAGACCCGCCACAAAAGCGTTCACCAAGCCCTGAAGCTCTGGTGCCAGCCCGCTGAAAAAGCTCTGCATGAGGTTCGGCTTGGAAATGTCGTGGTGCGGGCATCTATCAGTCAGCTCTCTGAACCTCTCCCATGCCTCATGAAATTGCTCGTTGGGGAGCATGGAGAAGTTGCTGATCAGGGCTCTCGTGGCATTGGTCCGCCCGAGTGGATAGTACTTATGCAAGTACTCGACGCGGAGTTGCTCCCAAGTGTATACAAACTTCCCCAGATGCTTCAGTCAGGTGGCTGCTCTGTCTGCCAAAGAGAAGGGGAAGGCAATCATCCTGATAGTATCCTGGTCCACCTGACGGTCGTGGACAGTACTGCAAATCATCTCAAACTCCTGTAGGTGGAGATGAGGCTCCTCTCTGGCCAACCCATGAAACCGGGGTAGGAGCTGCAAAGTGTTCGGGGGGAACTTGAAGTCCCCCACGATGGCTAGTAGCACCACCCAACAGTGCGTCAAAGTCGATCCGGGATTGTGGTTCTCCCGCATCGTCCTCGGTGGTCCTGCTCCTCCTGCTGCGACTGCTGCTGCCACGGCTGCGGCTGTTGCGGCGGATGCCGCAACGTTGGGTCCTCCTCTGCGGTTCTCGCGGTCGGCTCTCAACTGCTCAAGCTCTCTCCTCATCTCGATCATAAACGCTCCCTGATCCCTCAACTGCTGCTGCACTGACTCGAGGGAGGAGATCAGGGTGGAGTTGATCGAACCTTGGTCCAGAACAAAGTGCTCCTCATGCGGACCTATGGGGCGATCATCAGAACTGCTGGCCATTGTCTTTGAAAAGTCAAAACAACCAAACTCAGGTGCCGATAAATCATCTATCTGTCTCTCCTCTGGTACCGGTATCTCGGTATCAGAAGAAGGGTGGTCGAGGGGGAACAGGGCGGAGTCATACTCTATTTCGGAGAGCGGGTCTGAGCTCCCACAAACCGACCTAGATGAATGGGCCGGAGTGCTAAAAAGCGGTGCAGCCAGAGGCTGCCTAAGAGATCTCCTTCCCATCATCGTGATCTGACGAGTAAGGCGGATGAGATCTAGAAAAACTATGATCACAAGCAAACCCCTAGTTCACCAACGCAACGCGAGCTGAAGACCGTGAAGTTTCGGTCAATTTATCTTGTCTATTTTATTTTGGTGAACAATCAAAATATCAGAGCGATTACGTGACCTGTTGGGGTACCCGATACTCTCTCAACCGACTGTCCCGCACAAAAGAGTCGGTAATCAGTCGAGAAGAGTACCGGAAGGCTCTACCTAGTGTAAGGGTCACTCTCTCGCACAATCAAACCAAACAATGAGGGGGTTGCTCTCCCCAAGACAAATTTTTAAGTCAAGTGTCTTTTAGGGTCAGTAGTTTTAGCAGTCCCAATTTTTTTTTTCTTTTTTAGATATTTTTAATACAAGCAAATACGCCTAACGAATTTTTCGGTTCTCCTTATTATTAAGTCAAAAACAGGGGGGAGAAGACAAAAAAGCCGATGCGCGATAAATCAATGATGCATGCAAAGATAGAAATGCATACCTGTCTCCAGCACTCTACATGCAAGATGATCCGCGCAGAATTGAAAGACAGAAAATAAACTACCTATATGGTGCAGCGGGAAAAACCGAGTCCTAAGCAGGCAACTTCTACTCGAAAGAACCGTCTAGCTGATCACCAGCCTTCGATCCAGAGAGTCAGGTCTAGATCCACCCCTCCTCTTCTCGACAGGTCGAGTTCAGGAGTAGCGCTTGACGGGGCAGGCTCGCGGCGCGTAGGCTCGAAGGTGGTGAATAAGCTATTTTTATTAACTTTTTATTAGTAGGTCCAATTAACGAACTATAGGTGCAGGCAGATAATTAAGTGTGTGGATCCTACTCAGTACGACATAATCAACCAGAAATTCCTAAGGCTAGGGGCTCGAGAAAAACCGCGTAAAACCGTGAAAGGCAGCAAAAAATCAAGAAGCCGCGAAAAAGCCACGAAAAGTCTAAGCTAGCTAAAGGGTCCCCCGAGCACACCGGTGCTCGACGAAACAGACCCGAAAGTCCAAGTGTCTGTCTGAGTGTACCTGTATTATTACAATAATCAAATGAGCAGGAAATAATCCTAAACTACTCCTCTCTCACTCAGCTGCTCTCTCCTGCGGCTCCGTACAGAAGGGAGTCGTCTCCGAATCCCGCGGTTGCGCCGGCTCCTCGAAAATTGCCTCCTCGGTCCTCGGGCCCTCGCAAGAAAGTAAACAAGAGTGATCAGACCAAATTATTGTATAAACAGTATCAGAAAAATATATATGCAAAAATCTATACAAAAAGCCGCGAAAAGAAAACCGCGGGAAAAATCGAAACTGACTACTAAGCCGTGCTCCCCGGCAACAGCGCCATTCTGATGACCGCAAAAACCACAAGCAACTAAGGTAGAAAAATATAAACAAAGGTCGTTGCGACCTTAGTCGCTCGAGAAATCCGGGTCAACAAGAAAATTGAGGTTCAAACCACCAAAATAAGATAAAAACAAATAAACACAATAGTGGTCCTGGCTATTAGATTAGCATGGTATAACGACCAGGGTCGTACTCAGGGAGCACGTGATAGCCTTGCGGCCTATGAAGTAGTCAAAATGGTGAAAAATACAAGAGACAAATGTTTTTGGTGGATTTTTAATTTTTATAGATTTTTTTGGATTTTTAATGGATTGAGAATATAAGAAGAATAAGAAAACAAGCCAATTCAAGCAATTATTAAAGCACTCAAGAATCAACCAAAAATTCAAATAAAAATGTTTTTATGTATTTTATGTTTTTTACTGTTTTTAGTGAATTTTTGGTGTTTTTATGAATTTTATTTAATTTTCTAAAAATCAAACAATGCAAAAAGACAACAACAATGTCCATCCAAGCTTGAGGGACTTGGATAAAATATCTAAAAGTCCCTAAAAAGCCTGGAGGTAATTTTCCTGTATAGTTTCTACAAAGAAAATTTGGCCACTGGGATTATTATTTTTGGGTTTTTTAATTATTTATTAGAATTTTTATAGGTTTTCTGGGGTTTTGTAATTTTTATGAGTTTTATATAATGAAAAATGACCAAACTTGATCAGAAAATCGAACGAGACAAAATACACAGTAGCTAATTTTTTTGTAATTTTTAGAGGTATTTTAATATTTTTTGTGAATTTTCAAGTCAGACAGTAAAGAAAATGCGTGTTTTTGAATTTTTAAAAATAGTAAATGAAAACGAAAATGTCCCCAAAAATTCTAGAAAATTTTACACCATGGCAGGAGCCATGTATTCAATTTTATTGAATTTGGAGTTAGTTTGATATTTTATTAAAAATCAAAACCAAGGTACAGTGCACAGGGACCTAAACGCAATTAGTGAAAGCTTCAGGGGGTCCGGTGCAAAATTTCCAAGGTTGCAGCGTGTGACCTGGGCACTCAGGTACCTAATTGCAAAAAAAATAAGTATTAAAAGCCCAGGGACCTTAGTGTAATTTACCCACTAATAAACGCACATGCTCTAAAAAATCACGCACAGGGGCATATATGCAATTACTTAAAAAGTTTCATTCAATCAGTAACACCCTAGAAACACAAGGCTAAACATGCAAATATCCCAAATAAACACGTGTCGACGCATGTGATCCACTACACAGAGGGGCATACATGCAAATAGCAGAAAAGATGAGGTCCAAAGTGCAATTTACCTAGTGCAAATAAAATCCTAAAAATATTTACAAGACTGAAAGCAAACTACTAAAAAGAGAAGGGCCTAAGGGTAAATTACCCTTTATTAAATCGACTGTCAGATGGGCGTCACGTGTGCTGATCGACGGCTAGGAAGAGGTGGCACCCTAAAGATGGAGTCCTCGTGCTGATCGAACGGCGGTGGCCTCGCCACGTGTGGGATCGGTCGGCTCTGGTGCACTAGGGCTGACGCTCATTGATCGATGGTCTGGATCGAGTCTCCCAAAGATCGGACGGTCGGAGCTGCTCCTCGAATGGATGGTCAGGATCGAAACTGGAGCCTGGGGTCGATCGGACGACAGGGAAGGATCCTCGACGAACGGGGCGCCAGCGAACATCGCCGGGCTCGTGAAGGTGTTGGAGGTCTCCTCGCGGGCAGCTGAAGGTTGGGGAAGAATCGCTATGGGCTCCCGCGTCGACTGGTACCCTCCGATGACTCGACGGAGCTCTGGGGAGCTCCGGCGAGGTCGGCGGAGGTCGAGCGGCTGCACCTGGATGGTCGGGCCCTCAGATGGGCTCGATTGGACCTGCAAAACACAGCAGAACGCTCACGGGTCGAGGGCAAAGTGCCTCGACCCTGTGAGAGGGGGTGACGGTGATCGGTGAGGCGGGGCGGTCGAGCTCCGGCGATGCGACGGCGGAGGAACTCGAAACCCCAGCTCCTGTGCGAGCTAGGTTGAATGGGAGGGCGGAGAATGTGTGCGAAGGAAAGGCGATCGTGATGGAAGGGTCTGATGATCGAGGCGAAGGCGGATGTGGCCGAAATCAAAGATGGACGGCGACGACGAGATTTGGGCGAAACTAGAAATTAAAGAAAACGGGAAGGAACTAAGGCTACCTGGGTGGACAAATCGACTGGGCGTGAGCTTGGGAAGCTCTGGGTCATTGCCTCGTGGGTCGTCAAGGCCCGAGGCTCGAGCTCCTGCTTCAGGCGGAGCATGGCGGCGCTAGGACGCCGGATCAGTGGTCCGGGCACCCTCTCCTCTCTACAACACCACCAGCGGCGAGCTGTCACCTCAAGGATGGCAGTGGAGGTCCTGGGAAGGCAAGGTGGGGAGCCAAAAATGAGTGAATCATGCGGCGGAGCTGCGGATTTATGTGGCTAGGGGTCCGGCTAGATGAGTGTCGGGCGAGGAAATCGGAGCACGGACCCCGATGCTAACCACCGGGCGCGGATCTCAGATGATCAGGGAATGATTAGGACCCGGGGTTTGCGGATTTGGCGGGCAGATCAAGTGGGTAAAAATGGGAGAAGTCGGGTCGATAACCAGATCCGCGAGAGAAGGGTCCGCGGGGGAGAGTTGACCGGGTGTCAACAATCCCCCGTGGACCAATCAGATTATTCCAATTTTTAATTATTTCGAAATTCATTTAAAAATAGTAAATGACTTCTTTTCGAAAAACTTTAAACATGAAAAATGTTTATTTATTTTCAAACTATTTTTTAGTGATTTTTATTTATTTGTTTGAAATATAATCTAGGTATTTACAAAATATTATTATTATATACATGTATTTACATATGTATTTTTAATTTTTAATTTTTAATTGTTTATTTTTGTAAAAATTATTCCAATTTTATATTTTATTTATTTATAGAATTAAATTTGGAATAATTTGATATTTTTATTTTATTTTTATTGTTTATTTACATAGGGTAAATAAATAGTTACATACACATATATATATATGGTCTATATACAATGTTTATTTTGATTTTTATTTTTGTTTTTTATTTTATTTTTGTTTTTGTGATTTTTATTTTATTTATTTACATTATTAAGTATAAAATATGTACAATTTTTATGGGATTTTTATTTATTTATTTATTTATAGGGATAAATAAATATATAAGTGAGTTTATGTACATGGTGGATATACAAGGGTAAAGGTATTTTTATTTTCTTTTTAATTTTCTCATTTTAATTTTAATTTTATATTTACAAATATTTACAAATAAATAGAAACACATTTTTATTTTTGTTTTTTAGAGGAAAATATTTTTATTTTATTTACATGTATATGCACACATGAGCTTCCTTATCTCTCTCTACTTTGGTTTTTATGCGGTCAGGCCCATGCTAAGCCCTCCCTTGGGATTAGGTCGCTCCATATATGTCTAAATATTTCCCTCTTTTTCTTTTGTCTCTTTATTCTTTTATTTTTGCATAAAAACATGCTAATTATTAACCTTTATACAATGCATGCTTTTGATAATTATTTGTATTTACATGAATATACATGTATTTGCAAAGGTTTTTGTAGCTAAAATATAAGAATAAAGAGTGATGAATGGGTATTCATCACTACTCCTTCCCTGCAGATCAGAGATCCACGCCCGGAGGTTCGCATCGGGGTCCATGTTCCGAATTCCTCGCCCGACCCTCATCTAGCCGGACCCCTAACCCTATTTAATCCGAGCTCCGCCCGCACTTTCACGCATCTTTGGCTTCCCATTCTCCACCCCAGGACCTCCATTGCTCTCGCCCGAGTGACAGCTCGCGATTGGCTGTGTTGCAGCGAGGAGGGAGTGATTGGACCATCGATCCGGCGACCTAGCACCGCCGTGTGTCGCCACCAGCGTGGTGCTCGAGCCTCGGGCATCGACGACCCTTGAGGCTAGGACCAGGAGCTCCAGCAGCTCAAGCACAGTCGACATCGACCATCAGGTAGCCTTAGATCTTCCTATTTTTCGCCAATTTCTGTTTACCCCCAAATCGCGCCTCCGCTGTCGACCGTCGATTCCGACCACCTCAGTCCCCATTTCGATCATCGGACGACCCCATCACCGTTGCCTCAATCCCATGCACCTTCTTCGCCCATCCATTCACCCCAGTTCGCACAGGAACTGGGATTCGAGCTTCTCCGCCGTCGCTTCGCCGGAGCTCGTCCGTCTCGACGCACCGTCCACCCACTCCGCTCCTTACTGGGTCGAGGCACTTTGCCCTCGACCCAGCGTGCTCTTTGTGTCATTTCGCAGGTCAGAGGAGGACCATATGAGGTCCTCCATCTTCAGCACAGGAGCTCCAGCTCCGCCGGTGTCGCCTGGGCTCTACGGAGCCCCATTGCATCATCGGAAGGGCTCGTCAGACGCGGGAGGCTCCGACGATCGTGTTCCACCTATCAGCGTCCCGCGAGGAGGTCCACCGCACGCTCACCGGGTCGGCGAACCTCGCTGGCCATATGCTCTTCCAGGATCCTCCACGACCGTCCGTTTACCCCCGAGTTCCAGATCATTTGTGGATCGTACGATTAGGGTTAAGAGGAGGCCCAACAGCCACCGTTAGATCGACACGTGGCCTCCTCTCAGCCCTCCATCCAGCGAAGGGGATCCAACGCTTCTCGACCATTGATCAGATACATGGCGCGTCCCCAGCCGTTGGATTATCGTCGAGGATCTCTTCGTTGAGGTGCCACTGCTCCGGACCGCACGATCTTCCACATGGTGTCCATCCAGCCCTCCGCTTAAGTAAAGGGTAACTTGTGCTTAGGCCCTTAGCTTTTTAGTCTTTAATATTTAGTAGTGTAAATACTTAGTTAAGTTGTTTTTATTTTGGATTTTTGCATAATGGACCTTGTAGTTTTTTGTTAATTGCATTTCTGCCCCTGCATGTTGTGGTCACGTGCATCGACACGTGTATTTTTGGTGAAATTGCATGGAAGGGCCTGTGTTTATGATGGTTATTGATTGAAAGAATCTTTTTAGTATTTGCAGATATACCCCTGTGAGTGCTTTATTTCCACATGTGCTGAATTTAGTGGGCTTTTTACACTTTCTCCCCTGAACTTTTAGTACGTGTTACTAATTAGTCCAGGGACTTAAGTTATTTGCAAATAGGTCCCTGAGTGCCCCAGACACGTGCTTCGCACGTGTAAAATTGGGAATTTTGCACCGGACCCCCCAGGGTTTCCTGGTTTGTTACTTTTAGGCCCTCCAAAGATATTTTTATTGCAACTATGTCCCTATGCACTGTGGCTCTTGGGTGTTTTAAATAAAATATCAAATCTACTCCAAATCAAGTGAAATTTTGACACGTGGCTCCTGCCACTGTGTAGAATTTTCACTGAATTTTGGGAAATTTTTGGAGCCCTTCTATTATTTTTGAAAACTCAAAAACACCTCCTTTTCTGTCTGTCCAGATATAAAATTCACAAAAATATTAAAACATATTTAAAAAATTACAAAGAAATCAGAATTTGTTTGTTTTGTTGTGTTTGATTTTCTGACCAATTTTGGTCATTTTTGGACTTATAAAAAATATAAAAATTGAAAAACACTGAAAACATATAAAAATTCTAATAATTCACAGGAAAACCAAAAATTAATAATTCTTTTTCCTGATTGTGTCTTTTTGAGTATACTTTACAGGAAAATTACCTTCAGACTTTGTTGGGGACAATTTATATTTTATTTTGCCCCTTGAAGCCTGACTGGACATTGTCCCTCGGTTTTCATCTTATTTTATTTTTATAAAATTCTATAAAAATCAGAAAAATACCAAATATTAACCAAAAACATAAAAATTATAAAAAACATAAAAATATTTTTGTTTGAATTTTTGGATTAATTTTGAGTGTTTAAATAAATTGTCCAAGTTGCTTATTTCACTGCTTTCTTATTTTCTTCATTATTAAAAAATTCTAAAAAATATATAAAAATATTAAAAATCCACCAAAAATCACTTGTTTATGTTTTTATCTTTTTTTAGACTACTTCGTAGGCCACAAGGCCATCACGTGCTCCCTGAGTCCGACCCTGGTCGCTATACCAGGCTAATCCAATAGCCAGGGCCACTATTGATTTCCTTTGATTTTATCTTGTGTTCGTAGTCTGATCTCATATTTTCTTGATTGAATGAATTATTTCTCTCGATCCGGGTCGCAACGATCCTTGAGTGATTTTATATTTTATCCCGGATTGATTGAGTGATTTTTCTAGTCATTAGAATGGCGTCGTTGCCGGGGAGCACGGCTTAGTAGTCGCTTTTTGATTTTTCCCGCGGTTTTCTTTTCCGCGGCTTTTTGTGCATATTTTGTATATATATCATTTACTTGCGTAATTGTTCAAATAACCTTGTCTGATACACTCTGCTTGTTTTCTTGCGAGGGCCCGAGGACCGAGACGGCTTTCTTCGGAAGCCGAAGCAACCACGGGATCGGAGGTGGCTCTCTTCTCTACAGAGCCGCAAGTCCAGAACCGTCTACCAGCCAAGAGGCCAGATTCAGGAGCCCCTTATGTCAGATGCCATATTAGAGAGCAGACGTTCGACCGTACTCTATTAGATAGCGGTTCATCGATCAACCTACTTCCGACAGCCCTTCTCGACCGCTTCGAGTTGGGCACTCTATGACAAAGCAGGACAGTCCTTCAGTTTGCTGATAGATCTATCAAGAGGCCGAAGGGGTTGCTGAAGGACGTTGTCGTCACGATTCAGGGCCTGCAATTCCCCGTGGACTTCGTAGTGTTGGACATGGAGATCCCTGAGTCAGTGACCGATACCCCCATCATTCTTGGTCGCCCGTTCATGGCCACAACCAAGACAGCGACCGACCATGATAGCGGGAAGGTATACTTTCGCGTCGAGGGCGAAAGTGTACAGATAGAGACGGTCGAGGACAGCAGAGCCAGAGACAGATCATGCTCAGAGACTACTTCCGATACAGAGCAGATGACAGATGCCGAGCCAGACATCCACCAGGGCTGCGACTTTGTGATTACAGACGATGAGGCAGTCTGGGCAGATCCAGACACACATGCTATCCTCTCACCTTCAGAGATCGCTGATATAGAGACGCCAGCAGAGGACAGCTTGGAGAGCACATTCCTGGTCCAGGATACTTTTGAGGCAGTAGAGCCGGTTCGAGATCGTGAGACAAATTTGTTTTCTGATGACGGTGGTACTGAGGCCACCATGGATGATACAGATCCCTCAGAGTCAGATTTTGATTGGGCAGAGTTTGATGAGTATTTACCAGATCTGACTTGTTCTAAGCCTACAGTCAGGGAAGAGGTAGATGCCGAGCAGAGCAGAGGCAGTCTAGTAGGGCAGCCTTCTCCAGATTCAGTTTGTGAGAGAGAGAGTTCTCATTCTCCCGGGCAGATTTGGCAGCATACACTCAGATTCTTCAGAAGCCAGATTTGCCAGAACCGACTTGTCTAGAGCTAAAGCCACTACCTGCGTCATTGAAGTATAGGTTCCTTACGGGAGAGCATGAGATGTACCCAGTCATTATCTCCGCTGATTTGACTGGAGAGCAAGAATTCCGTCTTATAGGGGTTCTTGAAAAGAACCGCAAGGCGATAGGATGGAGCGTAGCGGATCTCCAGGGGATCAGTCCGGCTATGTGCTCTCACCACATCTATCTTGAGGATGAGGCAAAGCCGTCGCGTGAGTTCCAACGGCGGCTGAACCTGAATCTGAGAAAGGTTGTCATGAAGGAAATCTCGAAGTGGTGGAGCGTCGATTTTATCTATCCCATCTCCGACTCCAAGTGGGTCATCCCGTTGCATGTGGTGCCCAAGAAGACGGGCATCACTACTATTGTCACGGAGTCTGGAGAGGAGATCGCTACACGAGTACCCACTTCTTGGAGGGTCTGCATAGATTACAGACGACTCAACCAGGCCACCAAGAAGGATCATTTCCCCCGGCCCTTTATAGATCAGATCATTGAGAGACTGGAAAGGAAGAGCCATTATTGCTTTTTGGATGGGTACTCTGGCTACAACCAGGTGGCCATCGCTCCCGAGGACCAGGGCAAGACTACCTTTACCTGTCCCTTCGACACATACGCCTTCCGACGCATGCCATTTGGGCTATGCAACGCCCCTGCGACTTTTCATAGATGCATACTGTCTATCTTTTCGGACATGGTGGGAGAGTGCTTGGAGGTCTTCATGGATGATTTCTCAGTCTACGGAGATGGATTCGACTCCTGTCTTGACTGCCTAGACCGAGTCCTTCAGCGATGCATTGAGGTTCGCCTGGTATTATCTTGGGAGAAGAGTCACTTCATGGTGACTCAAGGGACGATGCTTGGCCACATCATCTCCAACAGGGGCATGGAGGTTGATCCATCCAAGGTGGATGTCATTAGCAAACTCACACCACCATCCAACTTGAGGCAGTTACGGTCTTTTCTGGGGCACGTTGGTTTCTACCGGCAATTCATTCGTGATTTCAGTAGGGTTTCCCGACCGTTGACTGATCTGCTGACGAAAGACACCTAGTTCCTTGTCGATGACAAGTGTCTTTCGTCGTTTGAGACTCTCAAGAAATGTGTGATAGAGGCTCCTGTCCTTCAGCCACTCGATTGGTCTCTCCCATTCGAGATCATGACGGACGGCTGTGCTAGGACAGAGGAGGGATGGGGTCCCTTTTGCTATTCACTACGCTAGCCGTACATTGGATTCCGTGCAGCGGAATTACACAGACACAGAGAAGGAGATGCTAGCCGTAGTTTTCGCCCTAGATAAGTTTAGATCGTACACTATTGGATGTAGAGTGACCTTGTATACTGATCATACTGCCATCAGGTACCTCATGGCAAAGAAGGATGCCAAGGCCAGACTGTCTAGATGGATCCTTCTACTCCAGGAGTTTGACATAGATATTAAGGATAAGCCTGAAGTCAAGAATGTAGTGGCGGATCATCTCTCCCGATTGGAGTATCTTGAGGATTCTGAGCAGATTGACCCTATTTGTGAGACCTTTCCAGATGAGGTGATCCTTGCTATCGCCTCGCTCCCATGGTACGTCGATATTGTGAACTATCTTGTCGCCAAGAAAGTTCCGCAAGATTGGCCCAGGCAGAAACTTGAGACCTTCCTCGCGAAGGCCAAGTTTTACCATTGGGAGGATCCCATCCTTTACCATGAGGGAGGGGATAGTATCTGGCGTAGGTGCATTCCTCAGGAGGAGCATCACAGCGTCCTTACGTACTGGAACAAGCTGGAGGCAGGAGGACATCACTCAGGGAGGAGAACGACACAGAAGTGCTCCAATCCGGCCTATGGTGGCCTACTCTCTTTAAGGACTCTGATGAGTTCGTGAAGAGATGTACTGACTGTCAGAGGATGGGCACTTGTGGACAGCGTGATATGATGCCGATGCAGCCCATACACTTCTGTGAGGTTTTTGACGCATGGGGCATCGATTTCATGGGTCCATTCACTAAGAGTCAGGGATTTGAGTACATTCTATTGGCCATTGATTATGTGAGTCGTTGGGTTGAGGCCATCCCGCCAGAACCGTTGATGCAAGGACAGTCTGCAGATTTTTGAGGAAGCACATCATTACACGGTTCGGGGTACCTCGAGTATTGATATCTAATGGGGGGGTCTCATTTCATCAACGACCGGGTGAAGGCCCTTGCTAGCGAGTTCGGCATAGACCATCGAGTTGCCACTCCATACCATCCACAGACGAATGGTCTAGCCGAGGTGTCAAACAGGGAGATCAAGACTATATTGCAGAAAGTCGTCTGCCCTGATCGAAAGGATTGGTCACAGCTTTTGGACTCGGTCTTGTGGGCATATCGGGCGTCTTTCAAGACTCCTTTGGGTACATCTCCCTTTCGCCTCGTTTATGGGAAGCCGTGCCATTTACCTGTTGAGCTGAGACATAGGTCACTTTGGGCAGTTACAGATATCCTTTTAGATCCATATAGTGTAGGAGACCAGAGGAGGGCAGAGTTAGCAGCCTTGGAGGAGCTTCGTGATACCGCCTTCTCAAATAGCCTACATTACAAGGAGAGAGTGAAGGAGTGGCATGATTCTCATATCAGCCACAAGCATTTTGAGCCTAGATAGAGAGTATGGCTGTTTGATGCTAGGCTTCGTCTATTCCCAGGGAAGCTATAGAGCAAATGGAAGGGACCATATTTGGTGAGAAAGGTACACGACAACGGGAGTATTGACATATCTGAGTTGTCTTCTGAGAGTACCTTTCGAGTGAACGGCCAGCGGCTCAAGCCATATCTAGATCATGAGCCGCGGGTCGTTGATGTTGCCCCTATTCACTTTGCGTGAGATGTGGTCTCTTGACTCACATCTATTGCATCTCACGCCTGATTATCACTGTTCCTTCCGACCTGTATAGATCCAGTTGTCCATATCACTCTATTCTTTAGTCCCACATCCCCTTTCTCATCTTATGATTATGCTATACTTAGGGTGTGCTTTACCCTAAGTATAGGGGGGATGTAGGAC
Organism: Ottelia alismoides; assembly: GCA_037367405.1. NCBI lineage: Eukaryota > Viridiplantae > Streptophyta > Magnoliopsida > Alismatales > Hydrocharitaceae > Ottelia > Ottelia alismoides. The sequence continues at coordinate 891,558 of JAZKJV010000702.1, forward strand.
CTTCGGGTATTCTTTTGATTCTTTCTACCCCTGTTTTGCTGCCTCTACTTAGGGATATTTTATCCTAAGTATGGGGGGGTAGACCCTGTCCATTCTTCACTCGGTTTTCCCTTTGTGTATAGACTGCTATACTTAGGATTATTTGATCCTAAGTATAGGGGGAAAAGCCGAGGTCCCTTTGATTTTCTATTCTTTCATTCGTCTTTGTATATAGCCTTCCTTTTCACTTCCCTATACTAAGCACGAGTTATTTCTTCTTCATCGCTCTTGATCACTCTGATGACATCGTTCGAGCTAAGCATAGGGGGGTGTATATATATTTCATATATACTTTAGCCATAACTTGTACTTTGTGTGAGTGTGTGAATAAATAAAATGGCTAAAAACCCATAAAAATTAAAAAATTTTCCCTTGTATATAAAATTCATTTTGCACATACCTATTTATTTATACAAACTATTTTTGTACAAATGATTGTAAAATGATTAGTGTAAAGAATTTGTAAATATTTGCATATAAAAATTATGTATATAGTACAAAATTTTTCCAAAATATTTTGAAAATCAAAAGTTTGCAAAAATCTTGTGTAAATTTGTGTAAATATTTTGCAAAACTTGCATTCATGCACAAATCCGTGATTTCAAAACATTTTTCAAAATTTTGCATTTGTGTAAATATTTGTAAATAGCATCTTTGTAAATATTAGTTTTTCCTGGATTATAGTTGACATTTAAACTAGCCTGGAATTAAATTGGGAAATGGAGCTTGATTAAGATCTTAATCCACTTAATTCTAAGAGGAACCTTATAGGGCTTAGGGTTAAGGCTTTTCGGGTCCATTGGGACTTAATTCTTTGAGTCCACTAGGCTATGAGCATATGTCATCTTGATGAGCCTAAGTAGAGCACTTAACAACACACACATGACTCTTAGAGACAATGGCTTGACTTGCACCAACACTTTACACATAGATCTCCACGGATGAGGTGGTGAGGATGCGGTTTCATTTGGCTTGGGGTAGCATATGAGGGTAGTACTTCTAGGCGGAACCTCTCTTCTTCTTCTAGTGAAGGAAGTGCGTCTCAACTTGGTCTGGTGGTGATGAAGTCTAAAGACAGAAGTTGTGGGTTGCAATAAAGCTTCAAAAGAGGGATAGTCTACTGGCTCAAGAGGAAAAACTCCTTGTATATATGCTGCACCATGTAGATATGTTGTACAGTTGCACATGAAAAAAATGTGCAAAAATAAAAGAACTCCGAAAAGTGGTGGGTCGGATTGAAAATTTGATAACCCCACCGGAGTGTATATAGTCAAATAAAGCAAAAGCTTACGGTATACATGTTACATCTCATGAAGCTTGCAGCGGGAGATTCAGCTACACTGGTTAGAGCTCCCAAGGATACATGGCTACACTGACCATGGTCCATTCTCTTCTTCCCCCTCTTCTTGAGCCGGTTGCACTTGAACTTAGAAGGGAATACCCTGCTTCTCGAGGAAAGAGTTGCTAGACTGAGGCATTAGAGTTACCAGGTTGAGGGAGGTTGTTTCTTTGTTACTTCTGAGGTGGGGAGCTACATATCACTTACACCGTACAAGGAAAGATCCATGGTCATTAGAGTTTGTGTATGTAGACTTGTTCTGATCTGGTTTATTGAGGAGTCTTGTCCATATATTGGTGGAACTTAGAGGCTGTTAGGTTTTAAGATTAAGTCCAAATAACATTCCGACACGTTAATAATCCAAAGATCTGATCGAGCTCCATATTGCAATTTAATGAAGGCAAGTTTAATAATCAGCCTTAATCCATGTATATTCTCCTCTTTTTCTTTTTCTCTCTTTTTCACTTCTTTTTCCAAAAAGTGTTTGCTAAGGGACTAGCAAAGTTTCCAAATAAGGGGGGTGATGAATTCCCATTCATCACTCTTTATTCTTTTATTTTAGCTACAAAACCTTTGCCAAACACATGTATATTCATGTAAATACAAATAATTATCAAAAAGCATGCATTTTGTAAAAATGAATAATAAGCATGTTTTTGTGCATAAATAAAAGAATAAAGAGATAAAAGAAAAAGAGGGAGATATTTAGAATAAATATTGAGCGACCTAATCCCAACGGAGGGCTCAACATTGGCCTGACCGCATAAAAACCCAAGTAGAGAGAGATAAGGAAGCTCACCTTTATACATATACCTGTAAATAGAATAAAAATATTTTCCTCTAAAAATAAAAAAATGGGGTTGTACATATTTGTATATATTTGTAAATACAAAACCAAAATAAAAATAAGAAAATTAAAAAGAAATAAAAAATCTCTTCTTCACTTGTATATTCATCATGTACATAAGACCACATACCTATTTATTTAGCCATATAAATAAATAAATTACAATCCCATAAAAATTGTATATATTCTATACCTCATGGTGTAAATAAATAAAATAAAAACCATTAAAACTAAAATAAAATAAAAGAATAAAAATAAAAATCAAAATAAACATTGTGTATATACCATGTACATACTTGTATATATCTATTTATTTACCCTTGTAAATAAATAATAAAAATAAAATAAAAATCCCAAAATATTCTAAATTTTGTTCTATAAATAAATAAAATATAAAATTGGAATAAAAATGTACATAAATAAATAAATAAAAATCAAAAATTAAAAATTCAATATTGTATATATACCTATATATAATACTATATTGTAAATACCTAATTTTTATTTCAAAAAAATAAATAAAAATAACGAAAAAATAGTTTAAAAATAAATAAACATTTTTCATGTTTTAATTTTTTTAAAATAAAGTCATTTGATATTTCTTATTTAATTTACAAAACTTTTATAAATGGCTGCACCTGATTGGTCCACGGGGGATGTTGACCCCCTGTTCAACTCTCCCCCGCGGACCCCCTCCTTGCGGATCCAGGCAACCGACCCGATTTCTCCACATTTTCCCCGCCTGATCCAACCTTCAAATCCTTAAACCCCGGGTCCTACTCCTTCCCTGCAGATCCGAGATCCACACCTGGAGGTTCGCATCGGGGTCTGTGGTCCGAATTCCTCGCCCGACCCTCATCTAGCCGGACCCCTAACCCTATTTAATCCGAGCTCCGCCCGCACTTTCACGCATATTTGGCTTCCCATTCTCCACCCCAGGACCTCCATTGCTCTCGCCTAAGTGACAGCTCACGATTGGCTGTGTTGCAGCGAGGAGGGAGTGATCGGACCATCGATCCGGCGACTAGCGCCGCCGTGCGCCGCCACCAGCGTGGTGCTTGAGCCTCGACCATCGACGGCCCTCGAGGCTAGGACCAGGAGCTCCAGCAGCTCAAGCACAATCGACATCGACCATCAGGTAGCCTTAGATCTTCCTATTTTTTTGCCAATTTCTATTTACCCCCAAATCGCGCCTCCGCCGTCGACCGTCGATTCCGACCACCTCAGTCCGCAATTCGATCATCGGACGACACCATCACCGTCACCTCAATCCCCCGCACCTTCTTCGCCCATCCGTTCACCCCAGTTCGCACAGGAACTGGGATTCGAGCTTCTCCGTCGTCGCTTCGTCGGAGCTCGTCCATCTCGACGCACCGTCCACCCACTCCGCTCCTTACAGGGTCGAGGCACTTTGCCCTCGACCCAGCGTGCTCTTTGTGTCATTTCGCAGGTCAGAGGAGGACCATCTGAGGTCCTCCATCTTCAGCACAGGAGCTCCAGATCCGCCGGTGTCGCCTGGGTTCTACGGAGCCCCATTGCATCATCGGAAGGGCTCGTCAGACGCGGGAGGCTCCGACGATCGTGTTCCATCTATCAGCATCCCGCGAGGAGGTCCACGGCACGCTCACCGGGTCGGCGAATCTCGCCGGCCATCTGTTCTTCCAGGAGCTTCCACGACTGTCCGTTTACCCCCGGAGTTCCAGATCATTTGCGGACCGTCCGATTAGGGTTAAGAGGAGGCCCAGCAGCCACCGTCAGATCGACACGTGGCCTCCTCTCAGCCCTCTATCGAGCGAAGGGGATCCAGCGCTTCTCGATCGTTTATCAGATACGTGGCGCGTCCCCAGCCGTTGGATTATCGCCGAGGATTTCTTCGTTGAGGTGCCACTGCTCTGGACCGCACGATCTTCCACATGGCATCCATCCAGCCCTCCGCATAAATAAAGGGTAACTTGTGCTTAGGCCCTTAGCTTTTTAGTCTTTAATATTTAGTCCTCTAAATATTAGTTAAGTTGCTTTTATTTTGGATTTTTGCATAGTGGACCTTGTAGTTTTTTGTTAATTGCATTTCTACCCCTGCCTGTTATGGTCACGTGCATCGACACGTGTATTTTTGGTGAACTTGCATGGAAGGGCCTGTGTTTATGATGGTTATTGATTGAAAGAATCTTTTTAATATTTGCAGATATACCCCTGTGAGTGCTTTATTTCCACATATGCCGAATTTAGTGGGCTTTTTACACTTTCGCCCCTGGACTTTTAGTACGTGTTACTAATTAGTCCAGGGACTTAAGTTATTTGCAAATAGGTCCCTGAGTGCCCCAGACACGTGCTTTGCGCGTGTAAAATTGGGAATTTTGCATCGGACAACCCTGGGTTTCCTGGTTTGTTACTTTTAGGCCCTCCAAAGATATTTTTCTTGCAACTAGGTCCTTGTGCACTGTGGGCTCTTGGGTGTTTTAAATAAAATATTAAATCTACTCCAAATCAAGTGAAATTTTGATACATGGCTCGTGCCACTTGTAGAATTTTCACTGAATTTTGGGAATTTTTTGGAGCCCTTTTATTTTTTTTGAAAATTCAAAAACACCTCTTTTTCTGTCTGTCCAGATATAAAATTCACAAAAAATATTAAAACATCTTTAAAAAATTACAAAAAAGTTAGAATTAGTTTGTTTTGTTGTGTTTGATTTTTTGACCAATTTTGGTCATTTTTGGACTTATAAAAAATATAAAAATTGAAAAAAACTGAAAAACATATAAAAATTCTAATAATTCACCGGAAAACCAAAAATTAACAATTAGTTTTCCTTATTGTACCTTTTTGAGTATATTTTACAAGAAAATTACCTCCAGACTTTATTGGGGCCAATTTATATTTTATTTTGGCCCTTGAATCCTGATTGGACATTGTCCCTCGGTTTTCATCTTATTTTATTTTTATAAAATTCTATAAAAATCAGAAAAATACCAAAAAATAATGAAAAACATAAAAAATTATAAAAAACATAAAAATATTTTTGTTCTAATTTTTGGATTAATTTTGAGTGTTTAAATATATTGTCCAAGTTGCTTATTTCACTACTTTCTTATTTTCTTCATTAATTAAAAATTCTAAAAAATATAAATATATTAAAAATCCATCAAAAATCACTTGTTTATATTTTTATCTTCTTTTAGACTACTTCGTAGGCCACAAGGCCATCATGTGCTCCCTGAGTCTGACCCTGGTTGCTATACCAGGCTAATCCAATAGCCAGGGCCACTATTGATTTCCTTTGATTTTATCTTGTGTTCGTGGTCTGATCTCATATTTTCTTGATTGACTGAATTATTTCTCTCGATCCGGGTCGCAACGACCCTTGAGTGATTTTATATTTTATCCCGGATTGATTGAGTGATTTTTCTGGTCATCAGAAGGCCGCCCCTTTTTTTGTATAAAAACAAGCACTTTAGTAGAATACGTATACAGTTTGTATTATAGGTACACGTTATAAATACAAAGCCGCATACAAAACTGCGTACTATAATACAAACATTAAAACTGCACTTTATAATACACAACTGTGTATGTATTCTACCAAAGTCATCCTGTTTTATACAAAAAAACGGCTGGCCTTCCTTAACTATGGAAGGACTGCGTCCTATTTGAAAGAAATCCATATATATATATATATATATATATAGGGAAAAAGGAGTATGCTCCTTGGGTGTAGCTAACTTACATGCTCCCACCTCTTTTCCCCTATATTTTTTATTTTTCTGAAAGGAAACCTATTGGAATTTAGATCACAATATGTCACCATGATGTCATTTAAATTTCGACTTAATTCGATACTTCTATCCCCTTCATCAAGACTGTCAAATTTTAACGGTCTCAAAATTGCTGAAAATGACCCCCTTCAGATGGAGGGCATAGGAGTCTCTGTTTCTGATGAAATTTGAATGACATGTTAGAGGGATATAGTGATGAATATACATACTTTTTATTTTCCAAAAAAAATAAAAAATGAGGGAAAATGAGGGTGGGAGTAGCCAATTGGCTACACCCAGGGTGTAGCGTCATTTAACCCATATATATATATATATAACATATGAGGAAAGTTAACTTACCTACTTCACATTTTACTTTTTTGCAATTTTTTTTTCAAAATTGCCACCATGGTTTTCATAATTATACCCCTCTAAGATGTCATTCAAATTTCGTCAGAAACGGAGACTCCTACGGCCTCCATCCAGACAGTCATTTGTTAACGGTCACATATTAGCTGTATTTTACATGTTCTGGATGAAGGCCATAGGAGTCTCCGTTTCTGATGAAATTTGAATGAAATATTAGATGGATATAATTATGAAAATCCACGGTGGTATTTTTGAAAAAAAATAAAAAAAATTGCAAAAAGTGAAATGTGAAATAGGTAAGTTACCTACTTCACAAAGTAGTCTCCCTTTCCTCTCTCTCTCTCTCTCTCTCTCTATATATATATATATATATATATATATATAGGGTTATATGTGGTTGCCCCTTAGGGGCAGCCAACATGGCTGCCCCCACCTTATTTTCGCAATTTTTTTATTTTTTTGAAAAATATCACCATATATATTCATCCCTATATCCCTCCTATATGCCATTCGAATTTCGTCAGAAACAGAGACTTCTATGGTCTCCATTCAGACAATCATTTTTTAACGGTAACAGAATTTTTTAAATCGACACCATCTCGATGGAGGCCGTAGGAGACTCTGTTTCTGACGAAATTCGAATGGCATATTGGAGGGATAAATGAATGAATATACATGGTGATATTTTTCAAAAAAAAAATAAAAAAAATTGACGAAAAATGGGGCGGGGGGGCAGCCATCCTAGGGGCAGCCCCATTTTTTCCATATATATATATATATATATATATTAGGGAGCTGGGAGCCTACACCCGACCTTCTTTTTCATGATTTTTTGAGTTTTTTTGAATGAAACCATAGGGGGATTTTCTTAATATATTGAGATGAATACGTGTTTCAAGTTTCATGCAAAACAAACATTCCTATCATATTCATCTAGAAGGTGCCATTTTCAGCAATTCTGAGACCGTTAAAATTTGACGGTCTTGGTGAAGATAATAGGAGTCTTGAATTAAGTTGAAATTTGAATGACACCATGGTGTTATATAGTGATCTAATTCCTCAAAAGTTTCATTTCAAAAAAAAAAATCAAAAAATAATGAAAAAAATGAGCCGGGTGTAGGTAGTTACCTACACCCCTGGGTGTAGGCTCCCTTTTCCCTATATATATATAGGGAAAAATGTGTATTCCCCCTAGGTGGAGCTAACTTAGCTCCCCCGCCCCTTTTTGACATAATTTTTTTATTTTTTTGAAATCTAAAACTGTGTAAATTCATTATTAAATCCTTATATTATGTCATTCAAATTTCATGCGAAACAGAGACTCCTACGACCTCCATCAAAACGGGGTCGATTTAAAAAATCCTGTTACCGTTAAAAAATGACTGTCTGGATGGAGGCCGTAGGAGTCTCAGTTTCGCACGAAATTTTAATAGCATAATATAGGGATATAGTGATGAATATTCATGGAAGAAATTTTAAAAAAAATAAAAAATGATGACAATGGGGCAGGGGGAGCTAAGTTAGCTCCCCCTAGGGGGCAGCCCCATTTATCCCATATATATATATATATGTATGTATATATATATGGGAGTATGCTCCCTAGTTGTAGCCAACTTACATGCTCCCACCCCTTTTCCCTTGTATTTTTTATATTTTTTTGAAATGAAACCTATTGGAATTTAGATCACAATATGTATATATATATTAGGGTGCATACCCGCACTTCGCAGCGGGATAAATTTTATTGTAAAATTTCAAAGGCATATAAATTTGAAGAACATTTTTGGAGCACGATGGGTGAAAATGGAATGGTAAGATATCAGGGAAAATATTAAAGATTTAGTAAGTTACATAAGATAAAAGAATAAATAATAAAAGATGTAGAAGAAATGGTTGAAACAAATGTATTAATGTATTATTATTGTTTATATAACATAATTTTGTGTGGAATTGATAGAGCAGAAAACATGCAACTAAGAGATCAAACACAAAAGTATAGATGGAAATCCAGTCTAAAAAATTATTACTGTATTTTTACTCCTCGTTAGTTCAAATATATTTGTTCTTTATCAGACCTTTTATCCTAAAGTTAAGTTGTGTTGTAGAAATGAAGATAAGTATGTTAGCTGATAAGAAAAAATGAGTATTGATAGAAGTGAAGGTAAATCATAGGAAGTAGAAGAATAAAAGTTCATATATTGAATGCATTCACTTTTTTTCCTTAAAAAATACTTGAAATTGTGTTTAACTAAAAAAGCTTAATACTACTACAATTAGATTATAGAAATGATGAAAACATTATTGTTCAACATATGATAAAATAACTATTACAAAAATTATTGACATTTCTGTTATTAACCTAAAAATCAATGCTTTACTACAATATACTTTTATCTCATTTTATTGCATTTATTTAATATTCAAGGGAACATATATAATTTTGATTTTTCCTAAAAATAAATGGAATTATAATTATAAAAATGTTTTTATTAATGTCTGGATTATGATATTGGTATTATTTTTGTAAAAGGATTTAATGGAGCTGCCCATGGGGGCAGCCAACATGGCTGCCCCGCCCCTATTTTCGATATTTTTTATTTTTTTGAAAAATAAAATCATGTATATTCATCCATATATCCCTCCTATATGCCATTCAAATTTCGTCAGAAACAGAGACTCCTACGGCCTCCATCAAGATGGTGTCGATTTAAAAAAATCATGTTACCGTTAAAAAATGATTGTCTGGATAGAGGTCGTAGGAGTCTCTATTTCTGACGAAATTTGAATGACATATAGGAGGGATATAGAGATGAATATACATGGCGATATTTTCAAAAAATAAAAAAAATGCCCAAAATAGCGGGGGCAGCCTCATTAACCTCTTTTGTAAATACTTCTATAATTTTGTTATATTGATTTTCAAATCATTTTTAGAATAAAATGATTTCATCAAATCATTTTAACTCATGGACTTAAACAATAATCCACAAACTTTGACTATTTATTAAACTTTCAAATTTTTTATTAAATACTAAGCTTTATAATACTAAATTAATTATGAGAAATTGAAAAAGAATATAAGAGTGTTGCATAAGAAAAGAAAATGTTAAATTGTTTTTATTTTTTGGAATCCTTTTACAATCTATATAGCAACTACTGGTAACAAAAATTACTTACTCAATTGACATTTAAGAAAAAGTAAATTCATTGAGAGTCTTCAATTGCAATCTTTAATTGAGACATTATGTTCAAATTTTCTTCCATGAATACTAAAGTGTATTACTTAAATTCCTAAATAATTGAAAAGAATGTATTAAAGAAAATTTTAAAGCATTTTTATTTATTTTGGGAATCTTTTCACAATCTATGTAGCAATTGCTACTAACAAAAATTATTTACGTAATTGACATTTAAGATAAAGTAAATCCATTGAGAATCTTCAACTGCTATCTTTAAATTGGGGCATATATGTTCAAAGTTTCTTTCATGAATACTAAAGCGTATTACTTAAATCCGTAAATAAATGGATACTCATGCAATTTCGATACTTTTTAATTTTGAATAGAACAAACATATAGATAATACATGTACCACATGTATATAAATAAATCAGAGAATTTCCACTAATACACTATATACTTTAATGCTTACTTTTAATCACAACTCATCATAATAGAATTTTTATCACAATCATAGTTAACATTAATAGGATGTATGATCTTTTAAAATGAATTATTTTTTTGATAAATTTGATGTTATGATGTTGCAATGACTAACTTGATCATCTTAATATGTAAGAAAGATAAGAACATCCACCATTGTCTTATTTTACGGATTTCATTATTTTAATATTTGTCGTGTATATAGAATTCGACGTAGAAAATATCGTAGAAAATATACGTTACGATTTTATATAAAGTTTTATTTTTATTTTTGTTGTGTATATCGGATTCAACTTAGGAAATATCATCGAAAATATACATCATACTTTTTATATAAAGGTTACATTATTATACTATTTGAATTATGTTGACAAATCTTAAATCATAATGAAAATCAAATCGAGTTTCATTTTTCCTTTAGTATCAACTTAAGTCTCAGGATTAGATTAATTTTCTCAAAATTTATTTATTAGTTTGGATGTCATTTAATCACAACATCGGAAAATATACAGAGAAAAGATTTAGAAACAACATAGAATGACCATAACTTACTTCGATATATTATTACATTAGTAATATATAATAAATAAATGAGAACAATACATGGTTATAACTTTTTAAAAAATGAAATTTGCATGAAAAGAGAGGCTTTTATGGAAAGAGGTCGTGAGAGAGAGAATAGGGCTTGACATGCGGTGCTTGAGAGCGCATGAGGGAATGAGGGATCGAGTGTTGTAACAATTCGGATGACACTTGGCAAGTAAAGAACCAACTTAATTATGTAATTGAGAAAGAGAGCGCATGAGAGAGGGCCTCGCAAGAGAGAGAGAGAGAGAGAGAGAGAGAGAGAGAGAGAGTACGTGCGTGTGCAAGAATTGGAGAAAGACGGTAGAGCACACCACGTGTCTGGCAAAAGGATGAACAATAAAAAAACTCAGTAATAGTATGTGTTATATATATATATGTATATATAGGAAAAACTTGAGTTGAAGTGGAGCTCATTTTAATCACGGTGCGACAACACATTATACCCGTCAGATTGCAATCTACTGCCTGCGAAAAAACCACCATTCGAGAATCAAAACCACTAAGACTCTATTATGGAAATTCTATTTATAGGCTATTACTGTATTCTATCAATGACGAAAATCTACGTAAATAAATTGAAATCCACATTTTTAGGGGATTAGTTATTTACGAATTAAATTTCCATTCTTCCTAAAATGCATATTTTGTCATTAACATACTATTTTTCCTACTATCGAGAATTTCTTGACCTATCTCTATTTCTTATTCAAATTTTTCGTATCAAACACCGTGATATTCAATGGATATCGATGAAAGAGCATATTGCACATTTAACATAGATATTCCACAGGTAAATGCAGCTTTTCTAATTTTTATTCTTATGTTTTGTGAGCAACTTCTGAGAACTATACTGAATTTCGTTGAAAGATGATCTCGTTCTTTTATTATGAAGAAATTGTATTATATATTTGTATTCTTGTTTTGTATATCATTTTTGGCATTAATATAATAACTTTGTCCATTTATCTGAGTGAGTTTGTGAAGTTATTGGAATGGTGGGAGGAACTGATGATAATTCGCATCAACCAGGTATTTCTGAACGACAAAGGTGTTTCAAAGCATCATAGCCCTTGTTCATTTATATGATTTTGGAAAAATACCTGTCTATTCTACATGAACAGAAACTATATTACTAGTAATAACCATATTTCAATTTCACATTTCATTTACGAACCTGGGTCACAAATTACAATATATCTTTTTATTTAATGTTAATACCTGGCTCTGATTACACACTCAGTGATTATGTTAATGTTCATTCACTGCTTATAGAAAAATGCTCTTGTATGACAATTTATGTGTAAACTCAGTATATTTTGTGTTAGAATACCTTATTTTACATTCATGAACTATATTTTACATTTTTGAAACTCATTTTACACTTCCAATTTTATATTTTTTAATTTATACGATAGTACAAAAGAACTTATATTTTATTTATGCTATATTCGAAAATACTTTAATCTGACTACCAGGTATTCTGAATGCCAAAGAGGTTTCAAAGCATCATAGCCATTGTATTTTATATGATTATGTGAAAATACCTGTCCATTATACTAGAACAAAACCTATATTACTAGTAATAACCATATTTTACATTCACATACAATGTAAGAAAATGGGTCACAAATAATACCGTCCAGATATTTGCTAATACGAGTCCCTAATGGACAATATCTAGATTATATGAATTATTTATGTATATTAACAGACACAGTACTTTTATTTTATAGTCGAGATATATAATTTACATATAGGTGCATCATTTTACAATTATATACAATATTTTACATCACTGTGTAATAATTTACATATTCACTCAATATTTTCAATTTCGTTATCATATTTTACCTGTAATATTTTTTCCATTATCAACAATATTAAATCATAGAACCTATATTACTATTCAATAATACCTTTCAGAGATTTGCTAATATGATTCATTCTTGTACAAGAGCTATGTAATATGTATGCTTATTGTATTTTAAGTGTCATAGTACTTCTATTTTAAAATGGAGCTATACGTTTTACACATATTTGTATTAATTTACATATACTTTCAATAATTTACATATCTTTATAATGATTTACATATTGATAATATGATTACTTCTTTCTAATACATCTCAAATTCTAAAAATTCCTTCAGGTTGCGACTACTCAATCAATGACACTGTCAATGGTTTTACACCTCGTATAGGCCAAACTTTTGTATCTATTGAAGATGCGTATAAATTTTATGAGACATATGCAACGGAGATTGGATTTAATGTTAGGAAAGCAAGCTCAAGGGTTGGTAAGGATAAGATTTCCAAGGAAAGGATAATTATATTTAAATCATTTGTACGCTGGAAAGAGGGGTTTTCTAAAACAACAGATAAAACACTGACAGTGGACAATGCAAGAAGTCATGAGAGCGATGACTGTATTTTTTACAAAGAGGAGCGTCGTGTTGGATTATCACGGACTGGGTGCAAAGCTTCCATGTCAGTATCATTTAGGCCTGATCTCAAGGACTGGTTTGTATCTAATTTTGAAGCAGAACACAATCACAATCTCATTTCTCCATCCAAATGCATATACCTCAGACCAAATAGACGTTTTTCAAAGGCCACAAAAATGCTTGTGAAGTCAATGAATGATGTGAACATATCTGTATCCAAGCAGTCAGCGTTCATAAACATGTCTATCGGTCAAGTTGGTAGTATTGTTCGAGATATTTACAACTTAAACAGAAAAGAGAAAAAACAACGTATTGGGATGGATGTTCACCTTCTAATTGAACATTTTAAAATTGTAAGGCCAATACTCCTGATTTTTACTATGCTTACACAACCGATGATGATAACATACTTACTCAGTGTATATGGATTGATAGTGCCTCTATTGAAGATTACAAATTATCGGTGATACAATATCATTCAGCACAACATATAGGACCAATGAATACAATATTGTCTTTGGATCTTTTTGTGGTGTTAACCATCACTGTTATACAATTTTCTTTGGAAATTCATTCATGAGCAGAGAGACAATCGAGTCATTCACGTGGTTATTTGAGAGATTTATAGAAGTAATGAGTAAACATCCAATTTCTATAATCATAGACGAAGATCCGGCAATTTGTGCAGTTGTTAGGAATTGTCTTCCACATACTGTTCATAAGGTATGCACTTGGCATATAATGGCCAAGCTTAAAAGTAAGCTTGGAAAGATTAAAGATATAAACGAAATTCTTTCAACGTTCTCCATAGTTGTATGGAAAAGTATAACTATAAGTGAATTTGAGCAAAACTGGTGCAAGATTATTGATCAATATGATTTATCATCTAATGTCTGGTTGAATGAGAAATATAACATCAGATATAAATGGATTAGTTTGTATCTTAAGGATTATTTCTGGGCTGGTCAACTCAGTACACAGAGGAGTGAAAGTATGAATGCATTTTTGCAACACCACATCACTAAACAGAACACTTTGCTGGAATTTGTCTGTAGATTTCAAAGTACAATTCAACGACGTAGGGAAAGAGAGAATGGCATGGATAACATTGGTGAAGTATACACTCCAAAAACAAATTTCAAATGGAAGATGGAGGAACATATGGTTCGAATATACACCAAGTTCATATTTTACAAATTTCGGTATGAACTGAATGAAGGGAAGGATCTTAATGTTCGAACTCAAACGAACTCTCTGGTTTACTGTCAATATTTTGTGTCATATATTGGAAAACCCTAGGAAGAATTATGTGTTTCTTCATCTATGCAAAGCGATTTCCTTGCTTGTGAATGCAAGAATATGCAATTCATTGGATATCCATGCAGTTTTGAAGATTCAGAACGTGGAGCTTCTGAATCATGAATCTATATTGAAAAGGTGGACAAGGACCATTAAAAAAAATCAGGAAATTATCCTATTTATGTGAAAGTTGCACACCAAGAAAGGTCGTCTCAGCTGAATCAGTTGTGTTCGCATATTATTTCGGCTTCAGTCGAACAGGATGAGGATATATTCTTATTTGCTAAAGAAAAATTAAGTGATTTATGTAGCAGTATTGATCTTATGATAAGTAACAAACCTTCTTCCAGCTTTACATCCGGTAAGAATTCAAATGATCCAGATCTGATTATAGAACCATATGTTAAAGAACCAAATGTTGCGAGAACGAAAGGAAGCAGACGCGGTGGTAGACTTAAGGGCATTGGCAATCGTATTAGATCGGAATTTGAGATGAGAACGAATAGAGGTCGACAATGCAAATCTTGCCTCAAATACAATGTCGGACAAGATTCTAGAAATTGTCCTAATAACAAACCGACGAATCATGGTAAACTTTTAACATTATGTACTTATTAATTTTTAATTTTAGTTCATTAATCCTTGTTTTTAATTATGAAGGCAACGACGACCAACATTAACATGAATTGATCAAATTACTTTAATGTAAGATTATGTATTTTTTTAATATTGATGTAACATTTTCTATTTTTTATATGAAACAATTAATTGTTGCTTATTATATTCATATTATTATCATTTTTTATGCACGATTGTAATTTACGGAAAGATTCTTGGCGGCAATCGAGCTTTGTCGTTTAGATGATTATCAGTCTTTGAATTTTTATATTTTATGTATTTTTTTCTTGTCGTACTTTGTTCCATTGTTATTGAATTCAAACATTGTGTTCTTTTTATTGTTAAAGTTGAGATGTATCCCTTCGTGAAATCGTTACATACAGTGATACAACTTTGTGTTTTTTTGTGATGTTAATGTTCAATTTTCAAAATGAGCTTTCAGATATATAAGTTCACAATCATATTAATTGGATATATGTGTCATTCATTTAATACTTGTTTAATGATTCTATTTATCAGTGCTTTTAACTGTTTAATTATACTTGTCATTCTTTCATAGAATATGTAATGTATACTAAGCCATATTAACTGATTATTAGGACTTTGACCTAAATTTTCACACATTTCGGTAACTGTTGAACAGAGACATTCTGCGGGTCTAAAGTAATCCACACAAGGCGGGATCACAATGTCTCTGAGGCGACCTGCGAGAAATCCTAATTCAAACAACAATTAACCCACAACAATCAAGTAAAACAATGAAAGCAATATGTGGAGTTAAAATTTATTATAACTCTACAACAAAGATGTGTATAGGTGGAAGTATGTGTAGAGGTCGAACACAGGGAGCAGACAGGTAGAACGGGGCAGTGATGCACAAAAGTGTGAATGTGATCAATTGTCTATCTATGTTATTTTTGTGGGTTTTGATTTTATATTTTTTATTTAATTTTTATTTTTATATTTTTATATTTTGATTTTTAATTTTATGATTTTATATTTTCTTTTTATATTTTATATTTTTTTATATTTTCTTTTTCCAATAATAGAGTATACACAATATAAGAAAAGAGGAGGTTAGGGTATTTATAAAAATAGGTAAAAATACTCAAAAATCAGGAAAGGAAATATTTTTGGCTTTTTTATATTTTTCTAATGTTTTTGTGATTTTTGGGGATTTTTCTGAATATTTTTAGTATTTTTAGATGTCAAAATACAAGAAAACAGTGAATATCAATGCTGGTCGGAATTAAAATGGGAATGAAAAAACGCCAACAGTATCAAAATTTTCTCAAATTAATTTTAAATGAAAGATAATAAAATAGAGAAACTAGAGAATATGAGTTTATATTTTTGGCATTTTTCTAGATTTTTTTAGATTTTTATGAAGCTTTCTAAGGTTTTTGTTTTGAATTTTTTAGTGATTTTTTTGACTGACACTAGAATATACTAAAATAGTCCTTAGGTAATTTTTTGGAATTTTTCAAAAGGTTTTAAATTTTTTTGATATTTTCTAATGGAAACAGTAGCTAAAATGCAGGTTTTGATTGTTAATAAATATTAAAATGCAATAAAAAAGCAATGCAAAAATATGGCGTGAGTGAGCAATTTAACAAGAGCTTAAAATGATTTTTTTGGAATTTTTGGGGTTTTAGAAATGCATGCAATAAATAGAGATATCAAAAAGAGACTACACTACTAGCAAGGGCTTAATAGTAAATAGACAAAAGTCTGAGGGCTCAAATGCAATCTGCACACAAAAATATATAACTAATTATTGAACTTGCTGAACTAATTAGAAATACCTAAAGCCGCTAGGTTACTTTTGCAAAAACGCCAGGGCACACATGACTTGCACACGCGCCTGGCGGGGGTATAGAAGCAATTCTTGAAAACTACGGGGCTCAGAAGCAAAATATACAAACTAAAACAAACTGCAGAGGAAGGTTTAAGTTCTAAATTAGAAATACAAAATCGCGCAGGGGTATGGGGGCAAAATTACCCACGCGCGCGCGATCGAACGGCTTGAGGCACGTCACTAATACACGTGGTCGCTCTGCATGAGCCGATACCCCTTCGAATCAACGGATCAGATTATATGATCGGCTGGAGGTCAACGGTGCTGGTGCACTTGATCAGACGGATGCTGGAGGGCTGGAAGAACATGGCCAATCGGACGAATGCAAAGGCTTGAAGGAAGAACACTTGATGAACACGGCCTGGATGGACCTCAAGCACCAGAATCTTCACGCACGACGCTCCCTTCTCCCCTCTGTTGGCTTCAAAGGCTTCCCCAGAGTCCTCCTCATCGAGTGGATGTCTCAAAATGCCCAGATGGGCCCCTGTGGTGCCCGACGGCGAGAGAAGTCCTGGGTGGTTCTCCAGCAGCTTGACTTCAACAAAAATCGACCCCAGATGGGATCCTTCAGGTCTTGGAACCTGCAAAGAAGCACACGAATCACAGTAAAAGGTTCCAAGGCTGATTGGCAAATGGAAGGCGGGTATGGCATGGATGACGGTCGCCGGAGCCCAAGAGCTCCGGCAAGGTGTTCGGTGGTGAGATTGGGGGAACTAATTAATGGGACTGCAAAATAAATACATGAAATGATTCTTATTGCTACTAGTTAGCTAAACTGCGAGGAAAAAGAGCGAAACAACCTCGATTGGTTGGGTAAGCCAAGAGATAAGACCTCACGACGGACGTCGGAGATGGGGGTGGTGGAGCGCTCTTCGGCCCTCGTCTGGGCTACTCCGGCTAGCTGGAGGAGACCTGTCACGCCTCCAGTCCTGAGCGTCGCGAGGAAGATCCAAACAAGGGTCCAAAAGAGGTTCAAAGGTCGAATGAAGGTTTGGGGGGTCATTTTGAACAATGGTCGAGGCGTGACTTTCAAGGAGTGATCACAGGTGAGACATGGATTCATTCCCCTATGTAAGCATTGGGCGTATAAGGTCATCCATAGAGGAGAAAAATTGCAGAAGAAATCACCCCCAAAAGATGAAAGACGTGACTCCCAGAAAAGGGTGAAATCCAAGAAAAATCATGTTGACAGGCTGCAGGAGCAATAACCAAGGAGTTGACCAGCGGGTCAACTTCCACCTGGTTGGTCCACGTGGACCAACCTGGAAAATTCCTGGAAAAAACAATTGTAAAATCAATAAAAAATAGCAAATCAATTTATTAAATTATAGTTACAAAATAAAAAATGTTTATTATTTTATGAATTATTTTATGGTAATTTTATTTATTTTTTCGAGATTAATAATTATAAGTTACCATTTATACCCTTTATAGGTATCTATATCTATATATATAAGTATTTTATTTTATTTTATTTTATTTATTTAATTTATTTTTGTTTATTATTTTATATATTTATAAACTATTTTTATACACTTAAATATATTTTTATTTTATTTTTCTGAAGTGTTTTGTGCACTTAATAAAATATAAGTATGGTGTATATAGGTTTGTATACATGTATTATACCTATGTGTTATATACACGTATTTTTATTTTATGTTTTATTTAGATTTTTATTCTGATTTTAATACACATATTTATTGTAAATAATATTTATAAAATTATAAAAATATAAAATTATAAAAAAATAATGAATAAATAATAAAATGAATATTTTAATCTGTACAATTATACAAGTGGGGTCCAAAACTCAACTTTCAAACCGTAACTCCGAAAAATACGAAACCACCTTCATTAAATAGTTTATTTTACACTATATACAATTAAAGGTGTGTTTGGCATATTTCGAGTTTTTATTTGCAAGATACGGGTCTGGGAAGTTGGGATTCTGGATTCTTATTCAGACCATAACTTTTTATCTGTACGTTATTTTTCAGTAAAATAAATTTTGTATTTTTCTTTATTTAATTATCTACAACTTTCATGTACAAAGTTTCTTTATTTGAAGTATAAAAAGTGAAACCAAGAATAGGTCCCAAAATGAATAAAGAATGGGTTAAATAAAAGGTATTTTTATTGTATTTTGGCCCTTATCTCCCCCTTCTTTATTCCTTGTCGACCTAGTCATCGAGATGCCTAGGTCTCGGGGTTTCGGGTCATAAATTATTTACAATATTTTATTCTTTTTCTTTTCTTTTCTTTGTTCTATAATTTTGGCTTTAAAAACCGCATTTTATACAGTATTTACAACATGACGCATGAATGCTAAAATGCCTAAATTAAGCCTATTTACACGCATTTACTAGGGTTTTTAAGGCCAAAATGATAGAATAAAGATGATGAAACGTAGATTCATCATCCCCCTATACTTGCCTTTGCTAGTCCCTAGCAAACACTTATGCAATAAGTGCAGAAAAGAAAAAAATAAAGAAAAGAAAGAGAAGAAAATTGGATTAAGTTCAACAATCAAACTTGTCTTCACAAAATCAAAGTTTGGAGCTTAAGTCGGACCTTTGGAATTTAAGTGCGAGCGGATCCTTAGTGAGAACCGGATTTGAAATCCAATGGCCTTTGAGAATCCCAGAACTCTGCTCATATCTCCTCAATAGCCAGGTCAGAAATATCTCAACTCATACGCAAACCCTTACGACTATGAATCTGACTCGTACAATGTAAATGATGGTGGCTCTCCCCAACTGAATTGGCAAAGAGATTGACTTCTCCAATATGACAACCCAATGATTCCCCAATCCAACAACTCATCCCTCAAGGAGCAGGGTATTCCCTTCTAAGTTCAAGTGGCAACCATCCCAAGAGGGGGGGTGAAGAGAAGAATGGACGGTAGCCAGTGTAGCTACCTATCCTAGGATGCAAGACCAGTGTAGTCAAGTCATCCAGTTGCAGGCTCACATGATTTGACTTTGAAGTTCAAGCTTGCTTATTTGACTTTACACACATGTACACTCCGACAGGCATTTTTTTTGTACAAGCCTGTCCACTTTTTTGGAGTTTTTGATTTTTGCTCTTTTTTTTGAAATACTATATACAACAGCATTTACATAGGGAGTTTTTCCTCTTGAGCCAGTAGATTATCCCTCTTTTGAAGCTTTATTGCAACCCACACTCTCCTATCCTCGAAACTCATCATCACTGGATGGGTTGGGGCGCACTTTTCTCCCTAGAGGAGGACAAGTGTTTCCACCTGTGTGCGTCTCATACCGGCAAATCCAACCCTCTCACCACTTCAACTGAGTTGAGCCATGTGAAAGGTGCAGGTGTCCAAGTTAGGTCATTATCAACAAGACTCGTGCGTGTGCTCCGAAATACTCTACCTAGGCAGTCAAGAATCCATTGAACCAAGCCCCGTGATCCTCAAAGAATTAAGTCAACTAGCCCTGAAGTACCTCAGTCCCAGTTCCTATAAGGTTCCTGTTAATTAGGTAGATTTTAAGGTCCAACCAAGCTCCAATCTTCGGGTTTTACTTAGACTCGTTCAACTATCAAACTCAATCCGAAAAATGCGAATGCCATGCAAATGCTATGCAGAATACAGAAAATATTTTTGTGATGCAATTTTCAAAGATTTTGAACTTTTTATGGATTTTTGAAAAGATGATGATGATACATATGCATTTTTTGTATTTTTCAAAAAGATTTTTCAAACGTTTTTGGGATTTTTGAAAACAAAAAGTTTTTGGCTAAAAGCTCGGTTAAAATATTTACACGGGAGTGCTTCTTATATATACAAGAAGTGGATTTTAAGAATTTACAAGGGTAAGTGGTCAATTTTATAGATATATATAGTGGATTTTGGTGAGATGTATGTATTCCTCAAACTTATTTGACATAGGTTTTTCAAACAATTTTGAAAACTATAGTCCAAAATAATTTTTACAATCAGTTTTTACAAACAAGTACACACATTTTTACAAACTATATATAGTTTTTTCAAATATTTTTGCAACCATTTTTTCAAACCATTTGCAAATCATTTTTCAAACGTTTTATTTCACACAAAGAAAATAAATTTTACAATCAAAATGTTTTTACAAATGTTGAAAACATGTAACAAAACGTTTTCAAAATAGTTTTCAAAAGATTTTTCACAAAGATTTTCAAACTATTTTTCAAACATTTTGCAAAAAATGTTTTCACCTGATTTATTAATCAGTACATAACAAAGAATTTGAGGAACAATCACCTCTTTTATTAATGTTTTTAATGAATTTTTAAGTATAATTAGCCATAGTTATTAGTAAAAATACGAAAGTACGTGTTATGGCTAAAGTATATACGTAGTATATACGACCCCCCTATACTTATCTTGAGCTATGTCCTCATAGATCAGAGAGAAAAGAGAATACATAACTCGTACTGAGTATAGGAAAATATAAAGAATAAATGAATGAAGAAATGAACGAATGAACAAAAGAATGAGAAGTTGACCGTCCCCCCTATACTTAGGATCAAATAATCCTAAGTATAGCAGACTGTACGCAACACAGGGAGGGTCAAGGGTGGGAATGAACAGATGGTACTCAGTTTGTCTCCCCCTATACTTAGGGTAATATATCCCTAAGTATAGACAAGAAGAGGATACAATGGAGAGGATCAAAAAGAATGAAAGAAACTCGAGGTGCACACCCCCCTGTACTTAGGACAAAGTACGTCCTAAGTATAGAAGTCTGACAAAAAGGGGCGACACCTTTTCGGTAGAAAAAGAAGATAGAAGAGGAAAAGAAGAAAAGAAGAAAAGAGATCTGAAGATGGAAGAAGAGATCAGAGGATGTACACATCACTCCCCCTATACTTAGGGTAAAAGAACCCTAAGTATAGGAAACAACATGAGTAATGAAACGGAACGATGAATGAACACTCGGCTCGTCCACCCCCTATACTTAGGACAAAGTACGTCCCAAGCAAGGCAAACACGAGGTGGGTGGATGAGCAATACGGGAGAAAGACAGAGGTAAACAAAGGAGAATGTACAACAGAGGTGGATATACAGAAGGTCAAGAAGGTCGAAAGCAAACCTTCTTGCGGGACCGCTGAGGAATAGATCTGGTGTGGTGCAGGTCGACATCGGGGTCCTCAGATGACACAAATCGATCAAGGTCGACAGGGTAATGGTCCTCGGTGGCCCTATGGTGTGAAGGCACAAACGAGGTAGTGGAAGAAGTATGACTAGGTCTGGCCTTGGGAGTCTCGCTAGTATCAAAGTGAAAATGGACGAACTCATCCTCATCGGAAGAAGTGTACTCAGTGTCTTCCTGCGAGGTCTCGTCCAGGTCAAAACTACAAGGAACGAACTCATCAGTGGAAGTATTCGAACTCTGTTCGTCCTCAATAATCTCGACCGGATCATCTTTCTCATCAAAAGGACCGAATTCCCGAATAAATGCAATCAAATCAACTTCGGTCCTTGTCTCATCAGTATCTATGTGATCAGGAGCGGACTCATCAGTGAAAGTAGTCGAGTCATGTCCGTCCTGTCTCGTCTCAGGATCTGCCCTCTGCTCAATGGTGTCAATCGTGTAAATCCCGCGGATGTCATCAACACAACTCCAAGTCCCAGAAGAAGGAACTCTGAGGTCCATGCTTTCCAAGTCTTCCTCTTGGGAGAGGAATTCTTGGGTCTCTGTGGAATCCAGTAGGCAACAAAATTCTCGGATAGTCTCATCAAGGTTATGGTCCTCAGGGTCAGCCAAGATAGGTAAAGTCGCATCAGGTGCAGGTCTCTGGTCAGCAGTGGGTGCGGTGATCAACACTTCGCTTTCGTCAACCGGACGGAAGCGAATCTCTCATGATCCATAATCAATAACGACCTTCGCAGAGGTGAGGAATGGTCGTCCCAGGATGATTGGAGAGTGCTCCCCTGTGGAGGTCTCCATGGGCAATACGACAAAATCAACATTGTAGCTCGTGCCCTGAATCAAGATGACGGCGTTTTCAAGGATACCCTTCGGCCTCTTGATAGATCCATCAGCAAACTGTACGATCATCCCGGTGTTCTTGAGAGGACCTAAGTGAAGAGACTGTACCAGCGAGAAGGGTAATATGCTAATTGAAGCACCGCCGTCGAGGAGAGTGTGATCACATGTAAGGTTAGAAATGGTGCAGCTAATGAAAGGTGTGGCAGTGTTCCTCTTCCTAGGAATGGGATGGTGTGTGATGGCGTGGGCAGTGGCCATGGTCAAGATATGACGCTCAGATCTGCTCCTCCGCTTTCTCTTCTTGGGAATAGGAGTAGATAAATCAGTCATGGCCTGCTGAAGTGGGGCACGGATAATCTCATGAATGGTGGCCACCACTTCGGGTTTAGTCAACATTTTTTGAATTTTTGGACCTCCTCCATACAAGGGAGGAAGTCAGAATCAGCATATACACGAGGCATGTCAAGAGTAGTCTGTACAACAGCATCCTCGGGGTCAAAGGTGGGACTGGGTGTGAATGGGTGTGTGGTCAAAGGGTCTGACAGATGGGCACTCTCCTCACAGTCTGAATCAACCAAGTGGCTCCCGAACTCTTTTTGTGTTTTTAAATTTTTCTCATTTTTTTTGTATTTTGGGCGATTGCAAGCTCTCATGGAAATCCTCGAGTGAACCCATATCATCAAATGTTGGAATATCGTGGTCGCTCTTATTAAGGCTAGTGAGGTCGTCAATCCTCTGTCTCATATGATCCACTATTTGGGTCAAGTGCTCAAGGGTGGACTCCATGACAGGTAACTCCAACAGGTCAGTCTTGGGTGGATG
Source organism: Ottelia alismoides (assembly GCA_037367405.1). Lineage (NCBI taxonomy): Eukaryota > Viridiplantae > Streptophyta > Magnoliopsida > Alismatales > Hydrocharitaceae > Ottelia > Ottelia alismoides. The sequence goes on from JAZKJV010000702.1 coordinate 915,191, forward strand.
TGAAGGTGGAAAGTACGAAGGTGGAGGTGAGTGTGGGTAGAAGTCCGAGTCCTGATACTACGGCTGAGGCAGATATGTACAAAGTCAGGAGCAAAGTCCTCTTGGAAAAAAGGAGGTGGACCGGCTGGAGTGAACGAAGGATCCGCAAAGTCCGGATAAAATATGCTCCAGTCGGCCATCTCAAAATAAGAGGAAAATGATAGCACGAAGGTCAAATCAAGTGAGTGAAGAAGAAGGCGCAAATGCGCAGAGGCGATCTAGAATACACACAAGCAAGCACAAGCAAACTCACACAAAACAAACCCTCAATTCAGCTACTCAACTCGGTGGAGACCGAAAAATGCGGTCTTTTTATCTTTTCTGTTTTAGAGTTAGGTGAGAAGTCTAAAATTGCACAAACACTTAGGGGGATGAATGAGATTTTGGCACTAATCCCTAGTGTGTACGCGAGCAATGTAAAACGAAGACAATGAGGGGATTACTCACCCTAATACAAGATTTTTCTTTTTGGTTGATTTTAGGGTCAAGTAATATTAGCAGTCCCAATTTTATTGGTTATCTCTTTTTTTGGATTTTTAGTGAGAAATGCACGAACCTAACGAGGAGTCAATTTTACTTATCACCTAGGTGATCAAAATCAGAGGGGGAGTCGGAAAAGCAATGCAAGCGGCAAATCAATGATGTATGCTAAAGAGAAATGCTCACCTTGCCTCTAGCACTCTACATGCAATAGATGCTCAGTAGAATTGAAACTTATCTATATGCAAATGCAAAGACGATGAAATCACCCTAAGTTCAGAAATTGCTATTAGCGTGAAGCACCACAAGTCGGTCACCGATCTTCAATCCAGGTGTCCGGTCTAGGCTCACCCCTCCTCTTCTCGACACATCGAGTTCAGGAGTTGCGCTTGATAGGGTGGGCTCGCGGCACGTAGGCTTGAAGACGATGAGGCGACTGTTTAAATTTGACTAAGTCCAAACGAGTCTATAGGTTCATGCAAATATATTAGGTGTTTGGCCTTAGTCTATCGCAAGCAATCCTAAAACTAGGGGCTCAATCACACAAAGTAAGGAAAACAAAATCGCGAAACAAATAAAAAAATGCGAAGAAAAACGCGAGAAAACCACGGTGAGCCCCCAAGTGAACAATCACTCGGAAATTAGGCCCGAATTTCCAAGTTCTGAGTACCTGTATTATTACAAATATAAAGGTTTCTCTCTCACAAAAAAAATTACACAAGTAAATGCAATAAAACAAGTGGAGCTAAATCTGCAAATTTTCACTAAGCTTCCTTGGTGCAAGGTGATGGCTGTCGCCGGCTTCACGTGGGTGCATAGGCGCCTAGGGTGGAGCGCCTCCCTCGATCCGCGGTACCTCGCACGAAGTCAACAAAGAGAGGGGGATAGACAGCTCAAACAATTATATCAAGAATAATGAAAATACAATAGCAAGAATAAAAGCCGCGGAATAGATAAAGAATCACAATCAAGCAAAAACCCGAACTACGCATTGTTGCTCCCCGACAACGGCGCCATTTGTTGAACAGAGAAATTCCGCGGGTCTAAAGTAATCCACACAAGACGGGATCACAATGTCGTTGAGGCGACCCACGAGAAATCCTAATTCAAACAACAATTAACCCACAACAATCAAGTAAAACAATGAAAGAAATATGTGGAGTTAAAATTTATTATAACTCTACAACAAAGATGTGTATAGGTGCAAGTATTTGTAGAGGTCGAACACAGGGAGCAGAAAGGTAGAACGGGGCAGTGATGCACAAAAGTGTGAATGTGATCAATGGTCTATCTATGCTATTTTTTGTGGATTTTTGATTTTATATTTTTTATTTAATTTTTAATTTTATATTTTTATATTTTGATTTTTAATTTTCTGATTTTATATTTTCTTTTTATATTTTATAATTTTTTTATATTTTCTTTTTCCAATAATAGAGTATACACAATATAAGAAAAGAGGAGGTTAGGGTATTTATAAAAATAGGTAAAAACACTCAAAAGTCAGGAACGGAAATGTTTTTGGCTTTTTTATATTTTTCTAATGTTTTTATGATTTTTGGGGATTTTTTTGAATATTTTTGGTATTTTTAAATGTCAAAATACAAGAAAATAGTGAACATCAATGCTGGCCGGAATTAAAATGGGAATGAAAAATAGCCAACAGTATCAAAACTTTCCCAAATTAATTTTAAATGAAAGATAATAAAATAGAGAAATTAAAGAAACATAGTTTATATTTTTAGCATTTTTTTAGAATTTTTTTAGATTTTTATGAAGTTTTCAGGTGTTTTCTAATTTTTAAGGTTTTTGTTTCGAAATTTTTAGTGATTTTTTTGACTGACACTAGAATATACTAAAATAGACCTTAGGTAATTTTTTTTGGAATTTTTCAAAAGGTTTTAATATTTTTTTGGGTATTTTCTAATGCAAACAGTAGCTAAAATGCATGTTTTTTATTTTTAATAAATATTGAAATGCAATAAGAAAGCAATGCAAAAATATGGCGTGAATGAGCAAGTTAACAAGAGCTTAAATGATTTTTGTGGAATTTTTGGGGATTTAGAAATGCATGCAATAAATAGAGATATCAAAAAGAGACTACACTACTGGCAAGGGCTTAATAGTAAATAGCCAATAGTCTGAGGGCTCAAATGCAATCTGCGCACAAAAATATATAACTAATTATCGAACTTGCTGAACTAATTAAAAATACCTAAAGCCGCTAGGTTACTTTTGCAAAAACACCAGGGCGCACGTGACTTGCACGCGCGCCTGCCGGGGGTATAAAAGCAATTCTCGAAAACTACGGGGCTCAGAAGCAAAATATACAAACTAAAACAAACTGCAGAGGTTTAAGTTCTAAATTAGAAATACAAAATCGCGCGGGGGTATGGGGGAAAAATTACCCACGCGCGCGCGATCGAACGGCTTGAGGCGCCTCACTAATACACGTGGCCGTCCCGCAGGAGCCGATACCCCTTTGAATCAACGGATCAGACTATATGATCGGCTGGAGGTCAACGACGCTGGTGCACTTGATCGAACGGATGTTGGAGGGCTGGAAGAACATGGCCGAATCGGACGGCGCGAAGGCTTGATGGAAGAACACTGGATTAACACGACCTGGATGGACCTCAAGCACCAGAATCTTCACGCACGACGCTCCCTTCTCCCCTCCGTTGGCTTCAAAGGCTTCCCCAAAGTCCTCCTCGTCGAGTGGATGTCTCAAAATGACCAGATGGGCTCCTGTGGTGCCCGGCGGCGAGAGAAGTCCTGGGTGGTGCTCCAACAGCTTGGCTTCAACAAAAATCGACCCCAGATGGGGTCCTTCAGGTCTTGGAACCTGCAAAGAAGCACACAAATCACAGTAAAAGGTTCCAAGGCCTAATTGGCAAGTGGAAGGCGAGTGTGGCGTGGATGACGGTCGCCGGAGCCCAAGAGCTCCGGCAAGGTGTTCGATGGTGAGATTGGGGGTAACTAATTAATGCGACTGCAAAATAAATACACGAAATGATTCCTATTGCTACCAGTTAGCCAAACTGCGAGGAAAAAGAGTGAAACAACCTCGATTGGCTGGGTAAGCCAAGAGATAAGACCTCACAGCGGACGTCGGAGATGGGGGTGGTGGAGCGCTCTTCGGCCCTCGCCTGGGCTTCTCCGGCTAGTTGGAGGAGACCTGTCACGCCTCCAGTCCTGAGCGTCGCGAGGAAGATCCAAACAAGGGTCCAAAAGAGGTTCAAAGGTCGAATGAAGGTTTGGGGGGTCATTTTGAACAATGGTTGAGGCGTGACTTTCAAGGAGTGATCACGGGTCAGACATGGATTCATTCCCCTATGTAAGCATTGGGCTTGTAAGGTCATCCATAGGGGAGAAAATTGCAGAAGAAATCGCCCCCAAAAGATGAAAGATGTGGCTCCCAAAAAAGGGCGAAATCCAAGAAAAATCATGTCTGACAGGCTGCAGGAGCAATAACCAAGGAGTTGACCAGCGGGTCAACTTCCACCTGGTTGGTCCACGTGGACCAACCAGGGAAATCCCTGGAAAAAAATTGTAAAATCAATAAAAAAATAGCAAATCAATTTATTAAATTATGGTTACAAAATAAAAAATGTTTATTATTTTATGAATTATTTTATGGTAATTTTTATTTATTTTTTCGAGATTAATAATTATAAGTTACCATTTATACCCTTTATAGGTATCTATATCTATATATATAAGTATTTTATTTTATTTTATTTTATTTATTTAATTTATTTTTGTTTATTATTTTATATATTTATAAACTATTTTTATACACTTAAATATATTTTTATTTTATTTTTCTGAAGTGTTTTGTGCACTTAATAAAATATAAGTATGGTGTATATAGGTTTGTATACATGTATTATACCTATGTGTTATATACAAGTATTTTTATTTTATGTTTTATTTAGATTTTTATTCTGATTTTAATACACATATTTATTGTAAATAATATTTATAAAATTATAAAAATATAAAATTATAAAAAAATAATGAATAAATAATAAAATGAATATTTTAATCTGTACAATTATACAAGTGGGGTCCAAAACTCAACTTTCAAACCGTAACTCCGAAAAATACGAAACCACCTTCATTAAATAGTTTATTTTACACTATATACAATTAAAGTGTGTTTGGCATATTTCGAGTTTTTATTTGCAAGATACGGGTCTGGGAAGTTGGGATTCTGGATTCTTATTCAGACCATAACTTTTTATCTGTACGTTATTTTTCAGTGAAATAAATTTTGTATTTTTCTTTATTTAATTATCTACAACTTTCATGTACAAAGTTTCTTTATTTGAAGTATAAAAAGTGGAACCAAACATAGGTACCAAAATGAATAAAGAATGGGTTAAATAAAAGATATTTTTATTGTATTTTGGCCCTTATCTCCCCCTACTTTATTCCTTGTCGACCTAGTCATCGAGATGCTAGGTCTCGGGGTTTTGGGTCATAAAATATTTACAATATTTTATTATTGTTCTTTTCTTTTCTTTATTCTATAATTTTGGCTTTAAAAACCGCATTTTATACAGTATTTACACCATGATGCATGCATGCTAAAATGCCTAAATTAAGCCTATTTACACACATTTACTAGTGTTTTTAAGGCCAAAGTGATAGAATAAAGATGATGAAACGTAGATTCATCATCCCCCTATACTTGCCTTTGCTAGTCCCTAGCAAACACTTATGTAATAAGTGCAGAAAAGAAAAAATAAAGAAAAAAAAAGAAGAAAATTGGAATAAGTTTAACAATCAAACTTGTCTTCACAAAATCAAAGTTTGGAGCTTAAGTCGGACCTTTGGAATTTAAGTACGGGCGGAACCTTAATGAGAACCGGATTTGAAATCCAACAGCCTTCGAGAATCCCAAAACTCTGCTCAAGTCTCCTCAATAGCTAGGTCAGAAATATCTCAACTCATACACAAACCCTTACGACTATGAATCTGACTCGTACAATGTAAGTGATGGTGGCTCTCCTCAACTGAAATGATAAAGAGATTGACTTCTCCAATATGACAACCCAATGATTCCCCAATCCAACAACTCATCCCTCAAGGAGCAGGGTATTCCATTTTAAGTTCAAGTGGCAACCAGCCCAAGAGGAGGGGTGAAGAGAAGAATGGACGGTAGCCAGTGTAGCTACCTATCCTAGGATGCAAGACCAGTGTAGTCAAGTCATCCAGCTGTAGGCTCACATGATTTGACTTTGAAGCTCAAGCTTGTTTATTTGACTTTACACACATGTACACTCCGGCATGCATTTTTATTTTTGTACAAGCCTGTCCACTTTTTTGGAGTTTTTGATTTTTGCTCTTTTTTTTTGAAATACTATATACAACAACATTTACATAGGGAGTTTTTCCTCTTAAGCCAGTAGACTATCCCTCTTTTGAAGCTTTATTGCAACCCACACTCTCCTATCCTCGAAACTCATCATCAGTGGATGGGTTGGGGCGCACTTCCCTCCCTAGAGGAGGACAAGTGTTTCCACCTGTGTGCGTCTCATACTGGCAAATCCAACGCCCTCACCACTTCAACTGAGTTGAGCCATGTGAAAGGTGCAGGTGTCCAAGTTAGGTCATTATGAACAAGAGTCGTGCGTGTGCTCCGAAATACTCTACTTAGGCAGTCAAGAATCCATTGAACCAAGTCCCGTGATCCTCAAAGAATTAAGTCAACTAGACCTGAAGTACCTCAATCCCAGTTCCTATAAGGTTCCTGTTAATTAGGTAGATTTTAAGGTCCAACCAAGCTCCAATCTTCGGGTTTTACTTAGACTCGTTCAACTATCAAACTCAATCCGAAAAATGCGAATGCCATGCAAATGCTATGCAGAATGCAGAAAATATTTTTGTGATGCAATTTTCAAAGATTTTGAACTTCTTATGGATTTTTGAAAAGATGATGATGATGCATATGCATTTTTGTATTTTTCAAAAAGATTTTTCAAATGTTTTTGGGATTTTTGAAAACAAAAAGTTTTTGGCTAAAAGTTAGGTTAAAATATTTACACGGGAGTGCTTCTTATATATACAAGAAGTGGATTTGATGAATTTACAAGGGTAAGTGGTCAATTTTGTAGATATATGTAGTGGATTTTGGTGAGATGTATGTATTCCTCAAACTTATTTGACATAGGTTTTTCAAACCAATTTTAAAAACTATAGTCCTAAATAATTTTTACAAACAGTTTTTACAAACAAGTACACACATTTGAAAATCATTTTGCAAAGGTTTTCCAAACAGTATATATAGATTTTTCAAATATTTGCAACCATTTTTTCAAACCATTTGCAAATCATTTTTCAAACGTTTTATTTCACACAAAGAAAATAAATTTTACAATCAAAATGTTTTTACAAAGGTTGAAAACATGTAACAAAACGTTTTCCAAATAGTTTTCAAAAGATTTTTCACAAAGATTTTCGAACTATTTTTCAAATATTTTGCAAAAAATGTTTTCACTGATTTATTAATCAGTACATATACAAAGAATTTGAGGAATAATCACCTCTTTTTATTAAGGTTTTTAAAGAATTTTTAAGTATAATTAGCCATAGTTATTAGTAAAAATATGAAAGTACGAGTTATGGCTAAAGTATATACGCAGTATATACGACCCCCCTATACTTAGCTTGAGCTATGTCCTCATAGATTAGAGAGAAAAGAGAAGACATAACTCGTATTGAGTATAGGAAAATCTAAAGAATAAATGATCGAAGAAATGAACAAATGAACAAAAGAATGAGAAGTTGACCGCCCCCCCTATACTTCGGATCAAATAATCCTAAGTATAGCAGACTGTACGCAATGCAGGGAGGGTCAAGGGTGGGAATGAACAGATCGTACTCAGATTGTCTCCCCATATACTTAGGGTAATATATCCCTAAGTATACACAAGAAGAGGAGACAATGGAGAGGATCGAAAAGAATGGAAGAAACTCGGGGTGCACACCCCCCTATACTTAGGACAAAGTACGTCCTAAGTATAGAAGACCGACAAAAAGGGGCGGCACCTTTTCGGTAGAAAAAGAAGATAGAAGAGGAAAAGAAGAAAAGAAGAAAATTGATCTGAAGATGGAAGAAGAGATCAGAGGATATAAACATCACTCCCCCTATACTTAGGGTAAAAGAAGCCCTAAATATAGGCAACAACAGGAGTAATGAAACGGAACGATGAATGAACATTCGGCTCGTCCACCCCCTATACTTAGGACAAAGTACGTCCTAAGCAAGGCAAACACGAGAATGGGTGGATGAGCAATACGGGAGAAAGACAGAGGTAAACAAAGGAGAATGTACAACAGAGGTGGATATATAGAAGGTCAAGAAGGTCGAAAGCAAACCTTCTTGCGGGACCGCTGAGGAATAGATCTGGTGTGGTGCAGGTCGACATCGGGGTCCTCAGATGACACAAACCGATCAGGGTCGACAAGTAATGGTCCTCGGTGGCCCTATAGTGTGAAGGCACAGACGAGGTAGTGGAAGAAGTACGACTAGGTCCGGCCTTGGGAGTCTCGCTAGTATCAAAGTGAAAATGGACGAACTCATCCTCATCAGAAGAAGTGTACTTAGTGTCGTCCTGCAAGGTCTCGTCCAGGTCAAAACCACAACGAACGAACTCATCAGTGGAAGTAGTCAAACTCTGTTCGTCCTCAATAATCTCGACCGAATCATCTTTCTCATCAAAAGGACCGAATACTCGAATAAAAGCAATCAAATCAACTTCGGTCCTTGTCTCATCAGTATCTATGTGAACAGGAGCGGACTCATCAGTGAAAGTAGTCGAGTCATGTCCGTCCTGTCTCGTCTCAGGATCTGCCCTCCGCTCAATGGTGTCAATCGTGTAAATTCCATGGATGTCATCAACACAACGCCAAGTCCCTGAAGAAGGAACTCTAAGGTCCATGCTTTCCAAGTATTCCTCCTGGGAGAGGAATTCTTGGGTGTCTGTGGAATCCAGTAAGCAATAAAATTCTAGGATAGTCTCATCAAGGTCATGGTCCTCAGGGTCAACCAAGATAGGTAAAGTCGCATCAGGTGCAGGTCTTTGGTCAACACTGGGTGCGGTGATCAATACTTCGCTTTCGTCAATCGGACGGAAGCGAATCTCTCCTGATCCATAATCAATAACGACCCTCGCAGAGGCGAGGAATGGTCATCCCAGGATGATTGGAGAGTGCTCCCCTGTGGAGGTCTCCATGGGCAATACGACAAAATCAACATTGTAGCTCGTGCCCTGAATCGAGATGACAACGTTTTCAAGGATACCCTTCGGCATCTTGATAGATCCATCAGAAAACTGTACGATCATCCTGGTTTTCTTGAGAGGCACTGGTTAGCACAAAAACCACTAAGCAACCAAGGTAGATAAATCAAAAGCGGTCATTGCGACCTCAGTCGCTCGGGTGCTCAACAAGAAAAATTCAAACCACCAAATAAAAATCAAAACACGATAAAACTCAAGGTAGCGGTCTCGCTATTAGATTAACCTGGTATAGCGACCAGGGTCGAACTCAACGTGATGGCCTCGCGGCCTACAAAGTAGTCAGAAATGAAAACAAATAAATGAAAGCTACTTTTGTTAGATTTTTAATATTTTTTATATTTTTTTGAATTTTTAAATAATAGAGGAAGTAAGAAAACTAGTAAATAAAGCAACTTCACACAATTATTTAACTACTCAAACTTTACCCAAAAAATTCAAACAAAAATGTCTTTATGTTTTTTTATATTTTTCTATGTTTTTGGTTAATTTTTGGGTTTTTTCTGATTTTGATGGAATTTTATAAAAATAAAACAAGGTTGAAAATCAAAGACACTATCCAGTCAGACTTGGAGGGCCAAAATAAAATAGATAATGGTCCTATCAAAGTCTGAAGGTAATTTTCCTGTAAAGTGTAAAATACAAGGAAAGATTAGGAACTAGATTTATTAATTTTTGATTTTTCTATTATTTACTAGAATTTTTATGGGGTTTTCAATGATTTTCAATTTTTATAATTTTTATAAATCAACAAATGACCAAAAGTAGTCAGAAAATCAAACACAGCAAGACAAACAACGTCTAATTTTTTTGTAATTTTTAAAGTTGTTTTAATATTTTTTGTGGATTTTAAAACTGGATAGTAAGAAAAATGCGTGTTTTTGAATTTTTTAAAATACTAAAAAGAGTCAGAAATGTCTCCAAAAATTGGATAAAATTTTACCCAGTGGCAGGAGCCAAGTGTCCAATTTTCATCAAATTTAGAGTAGTTTTGCTATTTTATTAAAATCAAACATCAAGGCACAGTGCACAGAGACCTATCTGCATATGAAATAAAGTTCTGGAGCCTTTTGATAACACGCAAGGAAACCCAGGGGCCCAAAGTGTAAAATTCCCCGAGGCCCACGCACGATACACGTGACTCAGGCCTGGAAGGGCATATTTGTCATTCCTATTTTAAAAGATGCATGCAATAACACACGAAAAACATAGGGCAAATCATGCAATTTCACCAAAAACTCACGTGTCGACGCACGTGTCCATCATTTACAGGGGTAAAAATGCAAATCAAACAAACGTCAGGGTCCTCTATGCAATATTTATAAGAATAAAAGAACTACAAAACGTATTTACAGGACTAAATATAAAATGTAGAAAGAGAAGGGCCTACATGGTAATTTACCCTTTTATTAAGCGGATGGCTAGGATGGTGCCACGTGTTGGATCTGACGGTCGTGAGGCGTTGAATGCCTTCCGCTGGATGGAGGGCTGAGAGGGGGCCACGTGTCGATCGGATGGTGGTTGCTGGGCCTCCTCTTAGCCCCTGATCGGACGATCCTCAGAAGATCTGGAGAGTGGATGCGCAACGGACGGTCCTGGAAGAATCACGAAGAACAGGCGACCGACGAACTTCGCCGGCCCAGTACACGCACGGTGGTCCTCCTCGGAAGCTATGGATGATCGGAGAAGAAACGCCTGGGCCTCCCGCGTCGATCAGGCTCCTCCGATGGCACAACGGAGCTCCGGAGAGCTCAGACGACCACGGCGGAGCGGTAGCTGCTATGTCTGAACGTCAAGCCCTCAGATGGGCTCTTCTTGACCTGCAAAGCAACGTAACAGACTCCTGGGTGGAGGGCAAAGTGCCTCGACCCGGTTAGAGGTGGTGGAGGTGAACGGTGCGGCGATATGGGCGAGCTCCGATGATGCGACGACGGTGGGTCTCGTATCTCAGTTCCTGTGCGAACTGGGTTGGATGGCTGGGTGCAGAAGGTGCGTGGGAGAAGCACGAATATGGTGGTTGAGTCCGATGGTCGAGAGGTGGGTGAGGGTGGTCGGAATCGAGGTTCGTCGGCGATGGATAGATTTGGGCGTAAATCAAAATTAGCTAAAGATAGAAGGGAAGAAGGCTACCTACTGGTCAAGGTCGACTGGGAATGAGCCAATGAAGCTCTAAGTCCTAGCCTCGAGGGCCGTCGATGCCCGAGGCTCGAGCACCACGTCTGGGCGACGCACGGCGGCGCAAAGTCGCCGGATCAATGGTCCGGTCGCTCCCTCCTCACTACAACACAACCAATCGTGAGTTGTCACTCAGGCGGTGGCTATGGAGGTCCTAGGGTGGAATGAGCTGAGCCAAAGATGCGTGAAGAAGCTGGCAGAGCTCAGACTATATAGGTCTAGGGGTCTGACTAGATGGGAGTCGGGCGTGAAGATCGGAGCGTGGATCCCAAGAACCCCTGCCGGGCGTGGATCGGGGATGATCGAGGAGCAAATGGAGCCCGGGGTTCACGGATTTGGCGATCGGATCGTGATGCTAAAAAGAGGAGAAATCGGGTGGGCGTGCAGATCCGCGGGGAGGTGGTCCAAGGGGGGGGAGTTGATCGGGGGGTCATCATCCCCCGTGGCCCAATAGAATGCGGCCACGTGGAAAATAATTAAAAATTCATTTTAAAGCAGAAAATGGCCGATTTAAGGAAAACTTAAAACATGAAAAATGTTCCTTTTATTTTAAACTATTTTTTGTGATTTTTAATTTTTTTTTGAAATATAAATTAGGTATTTACAATATAGTACTATATACATAGGTATATACAACATTGATTTTTAATTTTTGATTTTTAATTAATAATTTTTGTACATTTTTATTCCCATTTTATATTTTATTTATTTATAGCATAAAATTAGGAATAAAAAGGTATTTTTATTTTATTTTTATTATTTATTTACAAGGGTAAAATAAATAGGTAAATATATTTATATACATGGTATATATACAATGTTTCTTTTGGTTTTTATTTTGTTCTTTTTATTTTAATTTTTGTTTCTATGATTTTTATTTTATTTATTTTCATAGTGGAATATATACAAATTTTTATGGGATTTTGATTTATTTATTTATAGGGTGAAATAAATAGAGAAAGTGGTTTTATGTATATGGTGGATACACAAGGAAGGGTATTTTTATTTTCTTTTTTATTTTCTTATTTTTATTTTGATTTTGTATTTACAAATATTTACAAGTATTTACAAACTTATTTTTATTTTATTTTTTATAAGAGGAAAATATTTTTATTTTATTTACAGGTATATTTACACACATGAGCTTCCTTATCTCTTTCTACTTGGGCTTTTATGCGGTCAGACCCATGCTGAACCCTCCCTTGGAATTAGGTCGCTCAATATTTATTCTAAATATCTCCCTCTTTTTCTTTTATTTCTTTATTCTTTTATTTTTGCACAAAAACATGCTAATTATTTAATTTTATACAATGTATGCACTTTGGTAATTATTTGTATTTACAAATATCTACATGTATTTGCAAAGGTTATTGTAGCTAAAATATAAGAATAAAGAGTGATGAATGGGTATTCATCACCCCCCTATACTTAACTTTGCTAGTCCCTTAGCAAACCCTTATTTGAAAATGAAGTGAAGAAGAGAAAGAAAAAGAAAAAGAGGAGAATATACATGGATTAAGGCTGATTATTAAACTTGCCTTCATTAATTTGAAATATGGAGCTCGATCAAATCTTTGGATTATAAATGTGTCGGAACCTTATTTGGACTTAAGCTTAAAACTCAACAGCCTCTAAGTTCCATCAATCTATGGACAAGACTCCTCAATAAACCAGATCAGAACAAGTCTACATACACAAACTCTAATGACCATGAATCTTTCCATGCGGTGTAAGTGATATGTAGCTCTCCACCTCAGAAGTAACAAAGAAACAACCTCCCCCAACCTGGTAACTCTAATGCCTAAGTCTAGCAACTCTTTCCTCGAGAAGCGGGGTATTCCCTTCTAAGTTCAAGTGCAACCGGCTCAAGAAGAGGGGGAAGAAGATGAAGAATGGACCATGGCCAGTGTAGCCACGTATCCTTGGGAGCTCAACCAGTGTAGCTGAGTCTCCCGCTGCAAGCTTCATGAGATGTAACATGTATACCACAAGCTTTGCTTATTTTGCACTATATACACTCCGGTGGGGTTATTAAATTTTCAATCCGACCCACCACTTTTTTGGAGTTCTTTTCTTTTTGCACATTTTTTTGGTGTAACTGTACAACATATCTACATGGTGCAGCATATATACAAGGAGTTTTTCCTCTCGAGCCAGTAGACTATCCCTCTTTTGAAGCTTTATTGCAACCCACAACTTCTGTCTTTAGACTTCATCACCACCAGACCAAGTTGAGACGCACTTCCTTCACTAGAAGAAGAAGAGAGGTTCTGCCTAGAAGTACTACCCTCATATGCTACCCCAAGCCAAAGGAAACTGCCTCCTCACCACCTCATCCGTGGAGAGCTATGTGTAAAGTTCTGGTGCAAGTCAAGCCATTGTCTCTAAGAGTCATGCGTGTGTTGTTAAGTGCTCTACTTAGGCTCATCAAGATGACATATGCTCATAGCCTAGTGGACTCAAAGAATTAAGTCATAATGGACCAGAAAAGCCTTAATCCTAAGCCCTATAAGGTTCCTTTTAGAATTAGGTGGATTAAGATCTTAATCAAGCTCCATTGTCCAATTTAATTCCAAGCTAGTTTAAATGTCAACTATGATCTAGGAAAAACTGTACAAATATTTACAAAGATGCTATTTACAAATGTGCACTTTACAAATACTTACAATCATGCAAAAAAATTTTGAAAAATGTTTGAAAACATGGATGTATGCATGAATGCAAAGTTTTGCAAAATATTTACAAACATTTACACAAGATTTTTGCAAACTTTTTGTTTTCAAAACATTTTGGAAAAATTTTGTACTATATACATAATTTTTATATGAAAATATCTACAAATCCTTTACACAAATCATTTTACAATCATTTGTACAAAAAATAATTTGTATAAATAAATAGGTATGTGCAAGATGAATTTTATATACAAGGGAGAAAATTTTTAATTTTTATGGGTTTTTAGCCATTTTTATTCATTCACACACTCACACAAAGTACGAGTTATGGCTAAAGTATATATGAAATATATACACACCCCCCTATACTTAGCTCGAACGATGTCCTCAGAGTGATCAAGAGCAATGACGAAGACATAACCCGTGCTTAGTATAAGGAAGTGAAAAGGATTGGCTAGATACAGAGATGAATGAAAGAATAGAATGAGGAGAACTCAGTGTTTTCCCCCTATACTTAGGATCAAGTAATCCTAAGTATAGCAAGTTGTACATGAAGGGAAATCCGAGTGAAGGATGTACGGGTCCTACCCCCCCATACTTAGGGTGAAATATCCCTAAGTATAGGCAGCAAAACAGGGGTAGAAAGAATCAAAAGAATACCCGAAGGTCCTACATCCCCCTATACTTAGGGTAAAGTACACCCTAAGTATAGCATAATCATAAGATGAGAGAAGGGATGTGGGACTAAAGAATAGAGTGATATGGACAACTGGATCTATACAGGTCGGAAGAACAATGATAATCAGGCGTGATATGAAATAGATGTGAGTAAAGAGATCACATCTCACGCAAAGTGAATAGGGGCAACATCAACGACCCGCGGCTCAGGATCTAGATATGTCTTGAGACGCTGGCCGTTCACTCGAAAGGTACTCTCATAAGACAACTCAGATAAATCAATACTCCCATTGTCGTGTACCTTTCTCACAAGATAAGGTCCCTTGCATTTGCTCTGTAGCTTCCCTGGAAATAGATGAAGCCTAGCATCAAGCAGCCATACTCTCTGTCCAGGTTCAAAATGCTTGTGGTTGATATGAGAATCATGCCACTCCTTCACTCTCTCCTTGTATTGTAGGCTGTTTGAGAAGGCGGTATCACGAAGCTCCTCCAAGGCTGCTAACTTTTCCCTCCTCTGGTCTCCTACACTATCTGGATCCAAAAGAATATCTGTAACTGCCCAAAGTGACCTGTGTCTCAACTCAACAGGTAAATGGCACGGCTTGCCATATACGAGGCGAAAGGGAGATGTGCCCAATGGTGTCTTGAAAGACGTCCTATATGCCCACAAGACCGAGTACAAAAGCTGTGACCAATCCTTTCGGTCAGGGCGGACGACTTTCTGCAATATAGTCTTAATCTCCTTGTTCGACACCTCGGCTAAACCATTCGTATGTGGATGGTATGGAGTGGCAACTCGATGGTCTATGCCGAACTCACTAGCAAGGGCCTTTACCTGGTCGTTGACGAAATGAGACCCCCCATCTGAAATCAATGCTCGAGGTACCACGAACCGTGTAATGATGTGCTTCCTCAAAAATCTGCAAACTGTCCTGGCATCAGCGGTTCGGGCGGGGATGGCCTCAAATCAACGACTCACATAATCAACGGCCAACAGAATGTACTCAAATCCCTGACTCTTAGGGAATGGACCCATGAAATCGATGCCCCATGCGTCAAAAACCTCACAGAAGTGTATGGGCTGCATCGGCATCATATCACACTGTCCAGAAGTGCCCATCCTCTGACAGTCAGTACATCTCTTCATGAACTCATCAGAGTCCTTGAAGAGAGTAGGCCACCATAGGCCGGATTGGAGCACTTTCTGTGCCGTTCTCCTCCCTGAGTGATGTCCTCCTGCTTCCAGCTTGTGGTGGAAAGTCAGGACGCTGTGATGCTCCTCCTGAGGAATGCACCTACACAGATACTATCCCCTCCCTCATGGTAAAGGATGGGATCCTCCCAATGGTAAAACTTTGCCTTCGCGAGGAAGGTCTCAAGTTTCTGCCTGGGCCAATCTTGTGGAACTTTCTTGGTGACAAGATAGTTCACAATATCGACGTACCATGGGAGCGAGGCGATAGCAAGGATCGCCTCATCTGGAAAGGTCTCACAAATAGGGTCAATCTGCTCAGAATCCTCAAGATACTCCAATCGGGAGAGATCATCCGCCACCACATTCTTGACTCCAGGTTTATCCTTAATCTCTATGTCAAACTCCTGGATAGAAGGATCCATCTAGTCAGTCTGGCCCTGGCATCCTTCTTTGTCATAAGGTACCTGATGGCGGTATGATCAGTATACAAGGTCACTCTAGATCCAATAATGTACGATCTGAACTTTTCTAGGGCGAATATTACGGTTAGCATCTCCTTCTCTGTGACTGTGTAGTTCCGCTGCGCGGAATCCAATGTGCGGCTAGCGTAGTGGATGGCAAATGGAACTCCGTCCCTCCTCTGTCCTAGCACAACCCCCACGGCAAAATCGGAGGCATCCGTCATGATCTCGAATGGGAGAGACCAATCAGGCGGCTGAAGAACAGGAGCCTCAACAAATCATCTCTTGAGAGTCTCGAAGGATGAAAGACATTTGTCGTCGACAAGGAACTCGGTGTCTTTCATCAGCAGGTCAGTCAACGGCCGGGCAATCCTACTGAAATCATGAATGAATTGTCGGTAGAAACCGACGTGCCCCAGGAATGACCGTAACTGCCGCAAATTGGACGGCGGTGCGAGTTTTCTAATGACATCTATCTTGGCCGGATCAACCTCCATGACCCTATTGGAAATGATATGGCCAAGCACCGTCCCTTGAGTCACCATAAAGTGACTCTTCTCCTAAGATAGCACCAAGTGAACCTCTATACATCGCTGAAGGACTTGGTCTAGGCAGTCAAGACAGGAGTCGAATCCGTCGCCGTAGACCGAGAAGTCATCCATGAAGACCTCCAAGAACTCCCCTACCATGTCCGAATAGATCGACAACATGCATCTCTGAAAAGTCGCAGGGGCGTTGCATAGCCCAAATGGCATGCGTCGGAAGGCGTATGTGCCGAAGGGACATGTAAAGGTAGTCTTGTCCTGGTCCTCAGGAGCGATGGCCACCTGGTTGTAGCCCGAGTACCCATCCAGAAAACAATAGTTGCTCTTCCCTGCTAGTCTCTCAATGATCTGATCTATAAAGGGTAGGGGGATCCTTCTTGGTGGCCTGATTGAGTCGTCTCTAATCCACACAGACTCGCCAAGAAGTGGGCACTCGTGTAGCAATCTCCTCTCCAGACTCGCTGACCACTGCAGTGATGCCCGTCTTCTTGGCACCACATGCAAAGGGTTGACCCACTTGGAGTCGGAGATGGGATAGATAAAATCGACGCTCCACCATTTCGATATCTCCTTCATGACAACCTCTCTCAGATTCGGGTTCGGCCGCTGCTGGAACTCACGCGACGGCTTCGCGTCATCCTCGAGATAGATATGGTGGGAGCACAGGGCCGGACTTATCCCCTGGAGATCTGCTACGCTCCATCCTATTGCCTTGCGGTTCTTTTCAAGAACCCCCATCAAATGGGATTCCTGCTCTCCAGTTAAATCGGCTGAGATAATGACGTGGGTACATCTCATGCTCACCTGCAAGGAACCTATACTTCAGCGACACAGGAAGTGGCTTCAGCTCTGAACAACTGGGTGCTGGTAAGTCTGGCTTTTGAAGAATCCGCATGTATGCTGCCAAATCTGCTTGGGAGAATGAGAACTCTCTCTCACAAACTGGATCTGGAGAAGGCTACCCCTGCTAGACTGTCTCTGCTCGGCATCTACCTCCTTGATGACACGCCTGACGACTCGGGTAAAGATAATCAAGGGTCGTTGCGACCCAAGTCACCAAGCGGTGTCAATCGAGAAAAATATAGA
This sequence comes from Ottelia alismoides, assembly GCA_037367405.1. Classification (NCBI taxonomy): domain Eukaryota; kingdom Viridiplantae; phylum Streptophyta; class Magnoliopsida; order Alismatales; family Hydrocharitaceae; genus Ottelia; species Ottelia alismoides. The sequence continues at coordinate 932,831 of JAZKJV010000702.1, forward strand.
CCACCAAAATCAGATAAAATCAAACAAGCTCAAGTAGCGGTCTTGCTATTATATTAACCTAGTATAGCCACCAGGGTCGAACACAAGGAGCACGTGATGGCCTTGCGGCCTACGAAGTAGTCAAAAATAGGAATAAAATAAAAGAAAGGTATTTTTGGTGGATTTTTTATCTTTTTATATATTTTTTGGATTTTTAATGTATTTAAGAAGATAAGAAAACAAATACACAAGGAAATTGGATAAATTATTTAACTATTCAAAAATCACCCAAAAATTCAAACAAAAATGTTTTTATGTTTTATATAATTTTTTATGTTTTTGTTTAATTTTTGGTGATTTTATGATTTTTAGGAATTTTATAAAAAAATCAAACAAGGCAAGAAAATAGTGTTGCTGTCCAATCAGACTTGGAGGGCCAAAATGAAAAATGGCCCTATCAACATCTGAAGTAATTTTCCTGTAAAGTAGAAAATACAAGAAAAAATTGGGCATTGGAATTATTATTTTTAGGTTTTTAAATTATTTATTAGAATTTTTATGGGTTTTATGGGGTTTTGTTATTTTTATGAGTTTTATGAATCTGAAAATGACCAAAATTGGTCAGAAAATCAAACAAGGCAAAACAAACACTACCTGATTTCTTTGTAATTTTTAGAGGTGCTTTAATTTTTTTTTTGTGAATTTTCAAGTTAGGCAGTAACAAAAATGCTTATTTTTGAATTTTTAAAAATATCAAAAAATTGTCAAAAATGTCTCCAAAAATTGTAGAAAATTTTACACCATGTCAGGAGACATGTATCCAATTTTCATCAAATTTGGAGTCGATTTGCTATTTTATTAAAATCAAACACAAGGGCACGATCATAGGGACCTAAATGCAATTAAAATAAGTTCCAGGGGGTCCGGTGCAAAATTACCAAGAACTCACGTGCAAAGCGCGTGATCTGGGGCACTCAGGGACCTATTTGCAAGAAAACTTAAGTCCCTGGGCTGTTTAGTAACACGTACCAAAAGTCCAGGGGCCTCAGTGTAAATTACCCACTATATAACGCACATACACAATTAAACCACGCACAGGGGCATATTTGAAAATATTGAAAACATAAGTTCATTCAGTAACACCCTGAAACTATAGGTCTATTCATGCAAATAACCCAGACAAGCACGTGTCGAAGCACGTGTTCCACTACATACAGGGGTATAAATGCAAATACGATAAAAGACAAGGTCCACAATGCAAATTACCCAACGAAAATAAAGTTTCTATAATATTTACAGGACTAAGTGTAACAGCTAAAAATCTAAGGGCCTAAGAGATATTTCCACTTTATTAAGTCGAGGGTCGGATGCACACCACGTGTTGGATCTGACGGTCGAGGAAGCGCGACGCACAACAAAGGAAACCCTCGGCGCGATCGAGCGGCTGGGAGGCTCCCACGTGGATGATCGGACGGTCAGGAAAGGGTGGCGCCTCAACGCAGCGTCCTCGCTCGGATCGGACGAAGGAGGTTTAGCCACGTGGATAATCTGACGTCTCCTGTGCGACGTGGCTAAACCTCGCTGAACCGACGGTCACGATCACTCCTCCAAGGATCTGACGGTGTTGGTCGCTCCTCAACTGGACGTCTGAGATCTGAACTAGAGCTGGAGGTCGATCGGACGGTAGAGGAAGATGCTCGACGAACTGGATGTCGGCGAACTTCGCCGGGCTCGTGTGTGCGCTGGAGACCTCCTTGCGGGCTGCTACTGATCGTAGAAGAATCGCCTCGGCATCCCGCATCTAAGGTCCACTCCGATGGTGGCGAGTAGCTCTAGAGAGCTCCGACGGCACGAGCGGAGGAGAAGTGGCTGCTCCAAAGAGTCGAAGCCCTCAGATGGGCTCGAATGAACCTGCAAAGCACAGCAACGCACTCCTGGGTCGAGGGCAAAGTGCCTCGAACCGGTTAGGGGTGGTGAAGGTGGTCGGTGCGGCGGGGCGTGCGAGCTCCGGTGGAGCGATGGCGATGGAACTCGATACCCAGTTCCTTTGCGAACTGGGGTGAATGAGTGGGAGGAGAAGGTACACAGGGTAAAGGCAAAGATGAGGGTCGAATCCGATGGTCGAACGGATGGCTAAGGTGGTCGGAATCGGCGATGAACGGCGGCGAGTCGATTTGGGCGAAAACGGAAATTGAAGAAATAAGGAAAGAAATAGAGCTACCTAATGAATGCAATCGACCGTGGAAGAGCAGGGGGTGCTCCAGGTCCTAGCCTCAAGGACCGTCGGTGTCCGAGGCTCGAGCGTCACCTCCAGGCGGCGCACGGCAGCGCGTAGCTGCCGGATCGATGGTCCTCCACTCCTTCCTCGCTGCAACACGACCTGGAGCGAGCTGTCACTCTCGCGAAGGCTAGGAGGTCCTAGGGTGGCGTGAAATGATCCAAAGATGCGTGAGGACGGAGGCGGAGCTCGGACTTTATACGGCAAAGGGTCCGGCTAAATCAGGCCGGGCAGGGCACGGCGAGGCACGGATCCTAATGCGAACAAACCGGGCGAGGATCACGGATATACGAGGAAGAAAAAGAGCCCGGGGTTTACGGGTTTGGTAGGCGGATTGAGCGGCGAGAAATCAGAGAAGTCGGGTTCGGGCGCAGGGTTTGCGGGGGTTTGGTCTGCGGGGGAGAGTTGACCGGGGGTCAATAATCCCCGTGGACCAATCAGAGCAGGCCACGTGGAAATGATTTAAAAAATGATTTAAAAATAGAAAATGGCCGAATTATTAAAAACTCAAAACATGAAAATGTTTATTTTATTTTTTTCTATTTTTTTGTGATTTTTAATTAATTTTTCGAAATAAAAATAGGGTATGTACACTATAGTGCTATACATAGGTATATTTACAATATAGGTTTTTTGATTTTAATTTTTAATTAGTTATTTTTGTGCCATTTTTATCCCCCATTTTATATTTTATTTATTTATAGCATAAAATTAAGAATAAAAGGTATTTTCATTTTATTTTTATTATGTGTTTACAAGGGTTAAATAAATAGCTATATATATCTATATACATGGTATATGTACAATATTCTTTTTGGGTTTTTGATTTTGTTCTTTTTATTTAATTTTTGTTTTTATAGTTTTATTTTATTTATTTACATAATTAAATATAGAATATAAAAAAAAAATTTATGGGATTTTAATTTATTTATTTACAAAGTGAAATAAATAGAGATAGAGGGTCTATGTACATGATGAATATGCACAACGAAGAGTGTTTTTGTTTCTTTTTAATTTTCTTCTTTTTATTTTGATTTTATATTCTCAAATATATACAAATATAAACAAATAAATATGACCCATTTTTATTTTAAGTTTTAGAGGAAATATTATTATTATTATTTACAGGTATGTTTACACACATGAGCTTCCTTATCTCTCTCTACTTGGGCATTTATGCGGTCAGGCCCATGCTGAGCCCTCCCTTGGGATTAGGTCGCTCAATATTTATTCTAAATATCTCCCTCTTTTTCTTTTGTCTCTTTATTCTTTTATTTTTGCACAAAAAATGCTAATTATTAGTTTTTACACAATGCATGTTTTTGGTAACTATTTGTATTTACATGAATATACATGTATTTGCAAAGGTTTTTGTAGCTTAAAATATAAGAATAAAGAGTGATGAATGGGTATTCATCACTCCTCCCTGACTGTAGGCTCAGAAGAAGTCAGATCTGGTATATACTCGTCAAAATCTGCCCAGTCAAAATCTGACTCCGAGGGATCTGTACCATCTAAGGTGGCCTCAACACCGCCATCCTCACAAAACAAATCAGTATCGCGGTCGAGAACCGGCTCTGCTGCCTCAAAAGTATCCTGAACCAGGAATGCGCTCTCCAAGCTCTCCTCTGTTGTCGTCTCTGCATCAGCGGAATCTGAAAGTGAGAGGACGGCCTGTGCATCAGGATCTGCCCAAACTGCCTCATCATCTGTAATCACAAAGTCGCAGTCCTGGTGGATGTCTGGTCCGGCATCTGTCATCTGCTCTGTGTCTGTAGTAGTCTCTGAGCATGATCTGTCTCTGGCTCTGCTATCCTCGACCGTCTCTATTTGTATACTTTCGCCCTCGACGCGAAAGTATACCTTCCCGCTATCATGGTCGGTCACTGCCTTGGCTGTGGCCAAGAACGGGCGACCAAGAATAATGGGGATATTGGTCAGTGACTCGGAGATCTCCATGTCCAACACTACGAAGTCCACGGGGAATTGCAGGCCCTGAATCGTGATGACAACGTCCCTCAGCAACCCCTTCAACCTCTTGACAGATCGATCGGCAAACTAAAGGACTGTCCTGCTCTGTCTAAGAGTGCCCAACTCGAAGCGGTCGAGAAGGGCTGCCGGAAGTAGGTTGATCGACGATCCATTGTCTAATAGAGTACGGTCGAACCTCTGCTCACTGATATGGCATCTGACATAAGGGGCTCCTGAATCTGGCCTCTTGGCCGGCAGACGGTTCTGGATCGCGAAACAAGTGGCTCTTGTCAGCACATGAATCTCGGAATGGTGTTTCCTCCTCTTCCTCCTGAGTGTGGTCCTATCTCTAAGTGAACGCTGGAGTAGGGGGATGTGCTGCAAGGCCTCCTGAAGAGTCTACATACACAAACTCTAATGACCATGGATCTTTCCTTGTACGGTGTAAGTGATATGTAGCTCCCCACCTCAGAAGTAACAAAGAAACAACCTCCCTCAACCTGGTAACTCTAATGCCTCAGTCTAGCAACTCTTTCCTCGAGAAGAGGGGTATTCCCTTCTAAGTTCAAGTGCAACCGGCTCAAGAAGAGGGGGAAGAAGAGAATGGACCATGGCCAGTGTAGCCATGTATTCTTGGGAGCTCTAACAAGTGCAGCTGAGTCTCCCGCTGCAAGCTTCATGAGATGTAACACGTATATCATAAGCTTTTGCTTTATTTGACTACATACACTCCGGCGGGATTATTAAAATTTCAATCCGACCCACCATTTTTTTGGAGTTTATTTATTTTTGCACATTTTTTTCATGTGCAACTTTACAACATATCTACATGGTGCAGCATATATACAAGGATTTTTTCCTCTTGAGCCAGTAGACTATCCCTCTTTTGAAGCTTTATTGCAACCCACGACTTCTGTCTTTAGCCTTCATCACCACTAGACCAAGTTGAGGTGCACTTCCTTCACTAAAAGAAGAAGAGAGGTTCCACCTAGAAGTACTACCCTCATATGCTACCCCAAGCCAAAGGAAATTGCCTCGTCACCACCTCATCCGTGGAGAGCTATGTGTAAGGTGCTGGTGCAAGTCAAGCCATTGTCTCTAAGAGTCATGCGTGTGTTGTTAAGTGCTCTACTTAAGCTCATCAAGATGACATATGCTCATAGCCTAGTGGACTCAAAGAATTAAGTCCCAATGGACCTGAAAAGCCTTAACCCTAAGCCCTATAAGGTTCCTCTTAGAATAGGTGGATTAAGATCTTAATCAAGCTCCATTTCCCAATTTAATTCCAGGCTAGTTTAAATGTCAACTATGATCCAAGAAAAACTATATAAGTATTTACAAAAATTCTATTTACAAATATTTACAATAGTGCAAAATTTTTGAAAAATGTTTTGAAACCATGAATGTATGCATGAATGCACTTGCAAAATATTTACAAACATTTACACAAGGTTTTTGCAAACTTTTTGTTTTCAAAACATTTTGGAAAAATTTTGTACTATATACATAATTTTTGCTATGAAAATATTTACAAATCCTTTACACAAATCATTTTACAATCACTTATACAAAAATAATTTGTATAAATAAGTAGGTATGTGCAAAATGAATTTGATATACAAGGGAGAAAAATTTTTAAATTTTATGGGTTTTTAGCCATTTTTATTTATTCACACACTCACACAAAGTATGAGTTATGGCTAAAGTATATATGAAATATATACACCCCCCTATACTTAGCTCGAACGATGTCCTCAGAGTGATCAAGAGCGATGAAGAAGACATAACTCATGCTTAGTATAGGGAAGTGAAAAGTAATGGCTAGATACAGAGATGAATGAAAGAATAGAATGAGGAGAACTCGGTGGTTTCCCCCTATACTTAGGATCAAGTAATCCTAAGTATAGCAAGCTGTACATGAAGGGAATTCCGAGTGAAGGATGTACAGAGTCTGCCCCCTATACTTAGGGTGAAATATCCATAAGTATAGGCAGCAAAACATGGGTAGAAAGAATAAAAAGAATACCCGAAGGTCCTACATCCCCCCTATACTTAGGGTAAATTACACCCTAAGTATAGCATAATCATAAGATGAGAAAAGGGATGTGGGACTAAGAATAGAATGATATGGACAACTGGATCTATACAGGTTGGAAGAACAGTGATAATCAGGCATGAGATGCAATAGATGTGAGTCAAGAGACCACATCTCATGCAAAATGAATAGGGGCAACATCTACGACCTGCGGCTCATGATCTAGAAATGGCTTGAGCCGCTGGCCGTTCACTCGAAAGGTACTCTCAGAAGACAACTCAGATATGTCAATACTCCCATTGTCGTGTACCTTTCTCACAAGATAAGGTCCCTTCCATTTGCTCTGTAGCTTCCTTGGAAATAGGCGAAGCCTAGCATCAATCAGCCATACTCTCTGTCCAGGCTCAAAATGCTTGTGGCTGATATGAGAATCATGCCACTCCTTTACTCTCTCCTTATACTGTAGGCTGTTTGCGAAGGCGGTATCACGGAGCTCCTCCAGGGCTGCTAACTCTGCCCTCCTCTGGTCTCCTACACTATCTGGATCCAAAAGAATATCTGTAACTGCCCAAAGTGACCTGTGCCTCAACTCAACTGGTAAATGGCACGGCATGCCATAAACGAGGCGAAAGGGAGATATGCCCAATGATGTCTTGAAAGACGTCCTATATGCCCACAAGACCGAGTCCAAAAGCTGTGACCAATCCTTTCGGTCAGGGCGGACGACTTTCTGCAAAATAGTCTTGATCTCCCTGTTCGACACTTCGGCTAGACCATTCGTCTGTGGATGGTATGGAGTGGCAACTGATGAATACCCATTCATCACTCTTTATTCTTATATTTTAGCTACAAAAACCTTTGCAAATACATGTAGATATGTGTAAATACAAATAATTACCAAAAGCATGCATTGTGTAAAAACTTATAATTAGCATGTTTTTGTGCAAAAATAAAAGAATAAAGATGAAAAAGAAAAAGAGGGAAATATTTAGAATAAATATTGAGCAACCTAACCCAAGGGAGGGCTCAGCAGGGGTCTGACCGCATAAAAGCCAAAGTAGAGGGAGATAGGGGCTCATGTGTAAATATTTATGTAAATAAATAAAATTATATTTTCCTCACCCAAAAATATGCTTGTATATATTGTGTATATATTTAGAAACTATTAAAAACAAAATAAAAATTTAAAAATCAAAAATTCAAAAATACCCCTTCACCCTGTACATAGACCATATTTCTATATTTATTTAACCTTATAAATAAATAAAATTATTTTCAAAACTTTTTGTAAATATTCTATGTTATATTGTAAATAAAATAAATAAAAAGAATTAAAACAAAAATCAAATAAAAATAACAAAAATTAAAAATACAAAAATATCTTGTACATGTGCCATGTACATAGTTGTACATAACTAATTATTTCCTCTATGTATATAAATAATAAAAATAAAATAAAAATAGCCTTTTATTCCTCATTTTATTCTATAAATAAATAAAATATAAAAAAGGAATAAAAATGTATAAAAATAACTAATTAAAAATCAAAATAAAAAACCCATATATAGTATATATACTTATATATAGTTATATAGTATAAATACCTTATTTATATTTCCAAAAATTCATTAAAAATCACCAAAAAATAGAGAAAAATAAAATAAAAATATTTTATGTTTTACGTTTTTGCTAATTCCTTCATCTTCTAGCCTAAAATAAAGAAATAAAAATAAAAATACGTGGCCTCTCCTGATTGGTCCACGGGGGATGTTGACCCCCGGTCAACTCCCCCCGCGGACCTTCCTCTTTCGCGGATCGGGCTGTCGACCCGATTTCTCTGATTTTTCCCAGCCTGATCCGCCTGCCATTCGCGCAAACCCCGGGTCCTAATCCTTCTGCGTGCATCCGAGATCATCGCCCGGAGGTTTGCATGGGGATCCGCGCTCCGAGCTTCACGCCCGACTCCCATCTAGCCGGACCCCTAGTGATATATAACCTGAGCTCCGCCGCACTCCATTTCCATCTTTGGCTCTCCACTCTCACTCCCGTGACCTCCATAGCAATCCCTGAGGTGACAGCTCGCGATTGCCCTTGTAGCAGTGAGGAGGGGGTGGCCGGACCACTGATCCGGCGACTTTGCGCCGCCGTGCTCCGCCCAGTGCAGGAGCTCGAGCCTCAGGCCTTGGCGACCTTCGAGGCAACGACCAGGAGCTGCCTAAGCTTCAGCACAGCCTTCCACTCCACCCAGGTAGCATTCTAGCTCGCCTATTTAGCTTAATTTCTTGTTTCCCCCAAATCGTAGTCACGTCGAGTTCCTCTGATTCCGACCATCTCGCGTATCTTCTCGATCATCGGAACCCACGCTCACCTTCGCCATCCCTCCGCGCACATTCTCCGCCCCTTCGTTCAACCCAGCTCGCACCGGAGCTGGGGTTCGAGCTCCACCGTCCTCCGCTCGCCGGAGCTCGCTCGCTCCGACCCACAGTTCACCTTCACGCCGCTTCATCGGGTCGAGGCACTTTGCACTCGACCCGCGAAGCTTCTGGGTTACTTTGCAGGTCAAGAGGAGGCCATCTGAGGCCCCCTCACATCCAGGCCAGGAGCTTATCTCCGTCGACCTCGCCGGAGCCCCTCCAGAGCTCGGCTGGGCCATCGGAGGCGACCACCAGCTGCGGGACGTCATCGCCGACCTTCTCCGATCTTCAGAGGCAGCTGAGGAGGCCCACAGCACGCGTACGAGGCCGGCGAACCTCGTCGTCCACCTGTTCTTCGAGGGTCCTCCACCACCGTCCGATCGCCCTCCGCTCCAGTTTCCATCGTGGCCGTCCATTCATCGAGGAGCAGATACCGTTGATCATCTCGAGGATCGATCCGGACCATTAGAGCAGAGAGAGGGAACCACCAGCACCCGAGGCCGTTAGATCTCCCACGTGGCCCCCTCTGCGCCGTCGATCAGGCTCACGTGCGGAAGAAGAGAAGCGCCCGCCGTCCTCAGCCGTTAGATCAGCTACGTGGCGCTCATCCAGCCGTTGACGTAATAAAGGGGTAAATTACCTTAGGCCCCCTCGAAGTTTGTGTTTTTAGATTTAGTCCTGTAAATATTATTTGCCTTTTATTTACGTTGGGATATTTGCATTAGGGACCTGATACTTTAGTTTAATTGCAGTTATGCCCCTGTGAGTGTCTGTCACGTGCTTCGCCACGTGCTTTATTTGGTGTATTTGCAACTATTATCCTGTAGTTCTGGGTGCTTTATGAATGAATAGAAACTTTCTGGTATTTGCACTTATGCCCCTGTGAACGTTTTAATTCCGCATGTGCGCTTTTTAGTGGGTTATTTGCAACATAGCCCCTGGACTTTTTGGTACGAGTTACCAAAAGGTCCTAGGACTTGTTTTTATTACCAGAAGGTCCCTGAGTGCCCTAGGCACGCGCCACACGCGTGACTTGCTGGGAAAATTGCACCTGGACCCCCAGAGCTTCGGGTATTTGCACTTAAGTCCCTGTGCACAGTGCCCTCTTGTGATTTCTGAATAAAATATCAATTCATCTCCAAATTCGATGAAGATTTGACACATGGCTCCTGCCATGTTGTAGGATTTTTGAGAATTTTGGGGGACATTTCTGAGTTTATTTGTTATTTTTAAAAATTCAAAAACCATCATTTTAGCCACTGTCTAGTTTTAAAAACCCCAAAAAAAATATAAAAACACCCCCAAAAATTCTAAAAAAAATTAGTTACTGTTCTTTGTGTGTTTCTTGATTTTCTAGCCAATTTTGGCTATTTTTCATTGCTTAAAAACCCTAAAAATTCGAAAACACCTAAAAACTCATAAAAATCATAGTAAATAATATAAAAATCCAAAAACAATAATTTTGGTGCCCAAATTTTCCTCATTTTATCTAGTTTACAGGAAAATTACCTTCAAGCCCCTCTGAGATCTTAGATATTTTATCTTTGGGTTTTGGGCCTGGCTGGACAGTACCTTGTCTTTTTAGCACTGTTTGATTTTTAGAAAATAAAATACATTTCAGAAAATTATCAAAAATTCACCAAAAACACTTAAAAACCCAAAAAACATAAAAACATTTTTTCTTGAATTTTTTATTGATTTTTGCTGCTTTAAATAAATTGATAAAGTGTGTTTGTTTTTATTTTCTTTTATTTTCTCATTATATTAAAAATCCAAAAAAATATAAAAATTATTAAAAAGCACTAAAAATATTTTATCTTTATTTTATTTCATTTTTACTACTTCGTAGGCCTCTGGCCAACCTGTGCTCCTTGTGTTCGACCCTGGGTGCTATACCAGGTTAATATCATAGCAAGACCGCTGATTTTGTGCTTGATTGATCTTACGTGTTTCGAGTGGTCTGATTTTTTTTGATATACTTAGTCTGAGTGATTGAGGTCGCAACGACCTATATTTCTGTACCTTTACCTTAGTCATTCGGACGGATATCAGAATGGCGCCGTTGCCGGGGAGCACGGCTTAGTAGTCACTTTTAGATTTTTTTTCCGCGGCTTTTTGAGTTTCGCGGCTTTTTGTATAGAATTTTTGTATCTATCTTTTTCTCTCATATTGCTGACAATAATTTTTGGACTGACCACTTTTCTCTCTGTTTCTTGCGAGGGCCCGAGGAGCGAGGGCGGCATTCCTAAGAGCGCCGGTGCACCCGAGCGAAGCGGAGGCGGCTCGTTTCTTCATCGAGCAGCAGGAGAGAGAGCGAGAGAGAGAGAGAGTTGAGTGGGTGAGGATAGCTTAGGACTTTATTTCATTTATTATTATTGTAATAATACAGGGACTTGACCTCTTGGACTGCTTGGACACTTCTACCGTAGCGGGTCTGTTTCGCCGAGCACCGGTGTGCTCGGGGGACCCTTTAGGACCATAGCGGTTTTTCGCGGTTTTCTCGCGGCTTTCTTTTTCTTTCTTACTGCCTTTCCGGTGTTTACGCGGTTTTTGCTCGAGCCCCTAGATTTAGGAATTTCTGGTGCTTGTGACGTAATTAGTAGGATCCACACACCTAATTGCTTATCTGTTCCCATAGAACGTAATTGGATCTACTAATAATAAATAATAAAAATAACTTAGTCGCTCTCCTGAGAGCCTACGCACCGCGAGCCTGCCCCGTCAAGCGCTACTCCTGAACTCGACCTGTCGAGAAGAGGAGGGGTGGGTCTAGACCGGACTTTTTGGATCGAGGGCGAGCGACTGAGTTAGACGGTTCTGCGCTAGGAATTGCTCATCTAGGACTCGGTTTTTCCCGTTGCATCATTTAGGTAGTTTTATTTCTGTCTTTAAATTCTGCGCGGATCACTTGCATGTAGAGTGCTGGAGACAAGGTACGCATTTCTATCTCAGCATGCATCATTGATTTATCGCGCATCGGCTTTTTCGTCTTCTCCCCCCTGTTTTTGGATTAAATAATCAGGAGAACCGAAAGATTCGTTAGGCCTTTTGTTTGCTTTGAAAAATATTAAAAAGAAAAACAATAAAATCGGGACTGCTAATCATACTTGATCTTAAAAACCGCTCACCCTAAAAACTTTGTCTTGGGGAGAGCAACCCCCTCATTGTATTGTTTGGATGCGCGAGAGAGTGACCCGCACCCTGGGTAGAGCCTCTCGGTGCTAGACCCGACTGATTACCGACTCTTCCGTGCGGGCCAGTCGGTTGGGATAGCATCGGATATCCTAACAGGTCACGTAAGCGCTCTGATATTTTGTGTGTTCACCAAAATAAAATAGACAAGATAATTTGACCGAACTTTCACGGTCTTCAGCTCGCGTTGCGTTGGTGAACCGGGGGTTTGTTTTTTTGATCATAGTTGATTCCAGATCTCATCCGCACTACCCGCCAGATCAAGATGATGGGTAGACGGTCTCTTAGGCAGCCTCTGGCTGCACCGCTTTTGGGCACGTCTACCCGATCATCTAGGTTGGCCCGCGAGAGCCGAGACCAGCTCTCCGAGCTCGAGTACGATTCCGCCCTGTTCCCCCTCGACCCCCTTTCTTTCGGCACTGAGAGACATGAGCCCGAGGAGAGATTAGCAGATTTGACAGCACCTGAGTTGGGCTCATTTGATTTTGCAGACGTCGCTATGGCCGCCAGATCAGACGATTACCCCGGAGGTCCACAGGGAGACCAGCATGTTGTATTTGACCAGGGGGCGATCAACTCCACCCTGATCGCATCACTCGAGACAGTTCAGCAGCAGCTCCGCGATCAGGGAGCATTCATGATAGAGATGAGGCGAGAGTTGGAGAGGCTCAGAGAAGAGCGAGACCAGCAGAGCGAGCCTGAGGAGATGCCTGATGCAGAGGCCGCAGCCGCAGCAGCCGCCGCCGCAGCGGCAGCCGCCGCGGTAGGAGGACCACCACAGCCGATGCGGGCGTTACACAACCCCGGATCTACTCTGATGCATCACTGGGTGGTAGTGCCAGCGATCGTGGGGGACTTCAAGTTCCCCCCGAACACCTTGCAGCTACTGCCCCGTTTCCACGGACTAGCCACTGAGGAGCCCCACCTCCACCTCCAGGAGTTTCTGATGATCTGCAGCACTGTCCACGATCGCCACGTGGACCAGGATACGATCCGGATGATAGCCTTCCCGTTTTCACTGGCAGATAGAGCAGCCAACTGGCTGAAGCATTTAGGGAAGTTTGTTTATACCTGGGATCAGCTCCGCACCGAGTACTTGAAAAAGTACTATCCACTCGGGCGGACGAATGCAGCGAGGGCCCTGATCAGCAACTTCTCCATGTTCCCCAACGAGCAGTTTCACGAGGCTTGGGAGAGGTTTCGAGAGCTCCTAGACAGATGCCCGCACCACGACATTTCCAAGCCGAACCTAGTTCAGAGCTTTTTCAGCGGGTTGACGCCAGAGCTTCAGGGTCTGGTGAACGCTTCTTGCGGCGGGTCCTACTTCGCCAAGGACCACGACCAGGTCTGGGCCATCTACGAGGAGATGTCTGAGAATTACATGGTGATGTCCCAGACCCGGTTGTATTCTCAGAGACCCCAGCCACAGCAGGCAGGACCCATGCAGTATCAGCGGATAGCACAGGTAGATGCAGGTCCATCCAGTTCGTCCGCAGTCGCAACAGCACAGGCAGAGTCATCCGCTGCGGACATGGGCATTATCAGCGAGAAGTTGGACCGCATGGAGCTGATAGAGAAGAAGCAGTGCCAGAGCATCACTCAGATGGAACAGATGGCATAGGTTCTGAGCGACATGAAGACCCAGCTCATGTGTCTTCAGGAGACACAGACGGCTTCACAACCTCGTCTTCTATCGCGAGGCGATACCGGCGGCAGCAGCAGCTCGTCCCAGCGCTCCAGCTCCTCACAGCAGCCTAGACAGGTTCACCTTGTACAGGCGGAGCCATACCAGCAGCCGCAGCCTACCTACCAGTCCCCACCATCTCCGGACACGCAGATGGTGGTCTACCAGCTGGATCAGCCTCTGGCAGTACTCCCGCCAGACCCCTTCGATGCAGAGCCGTTGATGGATGTCAACGGGATTTGGTATGACCGTCCCCAGCCTGGGATCCGACGAGACCATCCCGGATTCAGGTGGGGGAGTGGTGGTGCCCAGCCCCAGCAGCAGCCGTCAGGACAGGGAGGGCAGTACTCCCAGCAGAGAGACCATCACCAGCCGCAGCAGCAGCCCCCAGCGTATCAGCAGCAGTCATCCTACGGTCCTCGTCCCTATCAGCAGCAGGGACAGTCTTGGAGACGTGAGCAGCAGGCTCACCAGGGATACCAGCAGCACCCTCCTTCCTACCCCTCTTACTCACCACAGCAGTTCCAGCCGCCTCCCCCACAGAGAAGCAACCCGTCGGGCTCCCATGAGAGCCCCGCCTTGGATGACATCGCCCGCCTCCTCAAGGATCAGCAGGCCACATTCCGACGGGAGATGGACGAGTTCCGCCAGGAGATGCGGGACCTGGTGAGAGGGAAGGCCGCCATACCAGCCCAGATAGAGCCCAATCCGAACAGCCTCAAGAGGAAATCTGAGCAGGTAGTACATACTGAGTTAGCCACTCCTAGTGACCCATTTGATGATACTTCTTCGGATCTGTTTGATGTTGATTTTGTCACGCTTAGGAGCGGTAGGACCCCAGCTGGCGGCGGCGCCTCATCTGAGCACCATCCCGAGGCGCCACATGAGGAGGAGGAGAGCGGTACTGAGGCCGCTCCAGATGATGACGGTGGTACTGAGGCCACCAAGGATGCTGATCCCACCGGCGGTACTGAGGCCGCCGCTTCACCAGATCTAGGAGGTGGTACTGATGCCACCCATTCAGCCGAGCCAGCTAGCGGTACTGAGGTCGCACGACGTCTACCAGCAGCAGCAGCAGAGCCAGCCCGTGGTGGTACTGAGGCCACCGGTGTTTGTAGAGAGAGAGATGATGTTTTTTCTCGTGTTCATGTATCTCGGAACTCTGCTATGAATAAAGGAAAAGGTTTACTTTCTTCTGGTCCCACTGTGGTGCATGATGTATGTGTGGATCCGGTCCTTGAACCGCATAGACCTTTTCCTAGTTCTTCATCTGAGAAGGACCCAGTGATCCCCTTCCCTAGAGCCCTTCAGATGGGGAAGGGGAAGAAAACAGAAAATTCCAAAAAAAAAGAGCTTGAGGAGTTCAGCCAGAGCATGATTGATCGATTCCACATCCAGCTGACCCTCCAGGAGGCTTTGCAGCACATCCCCCTTCTCCAGCGATCTTTGAGAGAGAGGACTACAGTCAGGAGGAGGAGGAGGAACCACACTTCAGAGATACATGTGCTGACGAAAGCCACGTGCTTTGCGATCCAGAACCGACTGCCAGCCAAGAGGCCAGATTCAGGGGCCCCGTATGTCAGATGCCAGATTAGTGAGCAGTGGTTCGATCGTACTCTTTTAGATAGCGGATCGTCGATCAACCTTCTTCTGGCAGCCCTTCTCGACCGCTTCGAGTTGGGCACTCTTCGACAGAGCAGGACAGTCCTTCAGTTCGCTGATCGATCTGTCAAGAGGCCGAAGGGGTTATTACGAGACGTTATCGTCACGATTCAGGGCCTACAATTCCCCGTGGACTTCGTAGTGTTGGACATGGAGATTCCTGAGTCAGTGGCCGATACCCCCATCATCCTTGGTCGTCCGTTCTTGGCCACAGCCAAGGCGGTGACTGATCATGATAGCGGGAAGGTGTACTTTCGCGTCCAGGGCGAGAGTATACAAATAGAGACGGTCGAGGACTACAGAGCCAGATTCAGATCCAGCTCAGATGCGAGTACAGACTCAGAGCAGCTGACAGACGCAGAGCCAGACATCCACCAGGACTGTGATTTTGTGATCACAGATGATGAGGCAGCTTGGGCAGACCTTGAGACACAGACCACCCTCTCACTTTCAGATACAGCTGAGGCAGAGATGACAGCAGAGGAGAGTCTGGAGAGCACAGATCTGGTTCCGGATACCATTGCGGCAGCAGAGCCGGTCCTCGATCGCTGCACGATGACTAGTGATGGTGGTGCTGAGGCCACCTTGTTTTCCGGTGGTACTGATGCCACCGCTTCGGATGCAGATCCCTCGGATTCAGAGTCTGATTGGGCCGATTGCTATGATCAGATGCCAGACCTGAGTCCATCTGAGCCGATTGATGAGGAGGAGGTAGAGGCAGAGCAGACCAGAGACAGTGCAGTTGAGCCGCCTTCTCCCGATCCAGTTTGCGAGAGTATGCTTTCACTTTCCCAGGCAGATTTGGCCGACCTTGCAGCTTTCACTCAGTTTCTTCCGCAGCCAGATTTGCCAGCACCTAACATTCCGGAGCGAAAGCCGCTCCCTACTTCGCTGAAGTATCGATTCCTTGCGGGCGATTCAGAGATGTACCCAGTCATCATCTCCGCCGAGTTGACTGGAGAGCAGGAATCCCGTTTGATGGGGGTTCTTGAAAAGAACCGCAAGGCGATCGGATGGAGCGTAGCGGATCTCCATGGGATTAGTCCATCAGTGTGCTCCCACCATATCTATCTCGAGGAAGGGGCGAAGCCGTCGCGTGAGTTCCAGCGGCGTCTGAACCCCAACCTGAGAGAGGTTGTGATGAAGGAAATATCAAAATGGTGGGGTGCAGGTTTTATTTATCCCATTTCCGACTCCAAGTGGGTCAGCCCCTTGCATGTGGTGCCCAAGAAGACGGGCATCACGACTGTGATCAGTGAGTCGGGAGAGGAGATCGCTACACGAGTACCCACCTCTTGGAGGGTTTGTGTTGACTACAGGAGACTCAACCAAGCCACCAAGAAGGACCATTTCCCCCTGCCTTTTATTGACCAGATCATTGAGAGACTGGCAGGGAAGAGCCATTATTGCTTCCTGGATGGGTACTCAGGCTACAACCAAGTGGCCATCGCTCCTGAGGATCAGGAGAAGACCACCTTTACCTGTCCCTTCGGCACATATGCTTTTCGACGCATGCCATTTGGGCTATGCAATGCCCTTGCGACTTTTCAGAGGTGCATGCTGTCGATCTTCTCGGACATGGTAGGGGAGTGCTTAGAGGTCTTCATGGACGATTTCTCGATCTACGGCGACGGATTTGATTCTTGTCTTGATTGCCTAGATCGAGTACTCCAGCGATGTATTGAGTATCACTTGGTGCTATCTTGGGAGAAGAGCCACTTCATGGTGACTCAAGGGACGGTGCTTGGCCACATCATCTCCAACAGGGGCATGGAGGTTGATCCGACCAAGGTTGATGTCATTAGGAAACTCACACCGCCGTCCAATCTGAGGCAGTTACGGTCATTCCTGGGGCATGTTGGATTTTATAGGAGATTTATTCAGGATTTCAGCAAGATTGCCCGACCGTTGACTGACCTCTTGACGAAAGACACCGAGTTCCCTTGTCGATGACAAGTGTCTTTCGTCCTTTGCGACTCTCCAGCAGCGTGTTATTGAGGCTCCTGTTCTCCAGCCGCCTGATTGGTCTCTCCCATTCGAGATCATGACGGACGCCTCCGATTTTGCCGTGGGGGCAGTGCTGGGACAGAGGAGGGATGGAGTTCCGTTTGCCATACACTACGCTAGCCGCACATTGGATTCCGCCCAGCTGAATTATACGGTCACAGAGAAGGAGATGCTAGCCGTAGTGTTTGCCCTAGATAAGTTCAGATCGTATATCATCGGATCTAGAGTGACTTTGTTTACAGATCACACCGCCATCAGGTACCTCATGGCAAAGAAGGATGCCAAGGCCAGACTTACTAGATGGATCCTTCTACTCCAGGAGTTCGATATTGAGATCAAGGATAAGCCTGGAGTCAAGAATGTGGTGGCGGATCATCTTTCCCGACTAGAGCAGCCTGAGGATTCTGAGCAGATTGACCCTATCCGAGATACCTTCCCAGATGAGGCGATCCTTGTTATCGCCTCACTCCCATGGTATGCTGATATTGTGAACTTTCTCGTTGCTGGGAAAGTCCCACAAGATTGGCCCAGGCAGAGGCTTGAGACCTTCCTTGCGAAGGCCAAGTCCTACCACTGGGAGGATCCCATCCTTTACCACGAAGGAGGGGATAGCGTCTGGCGTCGGTGTATTCCTCAGGAGGAACACCATAGCGTCCTCACTTACTGCCACAAGCTTGAGGCAGGAGGACATCATTCTGGGAGGAGAACGGCACAGAAAGTGCTCCAATCCGGCTTGTGGTGGCCTACCCTCTTCAAGGACTCTGATGAGTTCGTGAAGAGGTGTACTGACTGTCAGAGGATGGGCACTTGTGGACAGCGTGATATGCTGCCGATGCAGCCCATTCACTTCTGTGAGGTTTTTGACGCATGGGGCATCGATTTCATGGGTCCATTCCCTAAGAGTCAGGGATTTGAGTACATTCTGTTGGCCGTTGATTATGTTAGTCGTTGGGTTGAGGCGATCCCCGCCTGAGCCGCTGATGCGAGGACAGTTTGCAGATTTTTGAGGAAACATATCATCACGCGGTTCGGGGTTCCACGAGTTCTTATTTCTGATGGGGGGTCTCATTTCATCAACGAACAGGTGAAGGCCCTTGCTAGCGAGTTCGGCATAGATCATCGTGTTGCTACACCGTACCATCCACAGACGAATGGTCTAGCTGAGGTGTCGAATAGGGAGATCAAGAATATTTTGCAGAAAATCGTCCGCCCGGACCGAAAGAATTGGTCACAGCTTTTGGACTCGGTCTTGTGGGCATATCGGACGTCTTTCAAGACTCCATTGGGTACATCTCCCTTTCGCCTCGTTTATGGCAAGTCGTGCCATTTACCTGTTGAGCTGAGGCACAAGTCACTGTGGGCAGTTACAGATATTTTGATGGATCCAGGTGGTATGGGAGACCAGAGAAGGGCAGAGTTAGCTGCCCTGGAGGAGCTTAGAGATGCAGCTTTCTCAAGCAGCCTACATTATAAGGAAAAAGTGAAGGAGTGGCATGATTCTCATATCAGCCACAAGCATTTTGAGATTGGACAGAGAGTATGGCTGTTTGATGCGAGGCTTCGACTATTTCCAGGAAAGCTACAGAGCAAATGGAAGGGACCTTTTCTCGTCAGAAAGGTGCACGACAATGGTAGCATTGATATATCCGAGTTGTCTTCTGATAGTACCTTTCGAGTGAACGGCCAGCGGCTCAAGCCATTTCTAGATCATGAGCCGCGGGACGTTATTGTTGCCCCTATTCATTTTGCGTGAGATGTGGTCTCTTGACTCACATCTTTTGCATCTCACGTCTGATTTTCACTGTTCTTCCGCCTGTATAGATCCAGTTGTCCATATCATTCTATTCTTTAGTCCCACATCCCTTTTCTTATCTCATGATTATGCTATACTTAGGGTGTACTTTTACCCTAAGTATAGGGGGATGTCGGACCTGCGAGTATTCTTTTCATTCGGTTTGCTCCTGTTTTGCTGCCTATACTTAGGGATATTTTACCCTAAGTATAGGGGGGGCAGATTCTGTATCTTCTTCACTCGGCTTTCCCTTTATGTACAGCTTGCTATACTTAGGATTAGTTAATCCTAAGTATAGGGGGAAACCACCGAGTTCCTCTCATTCTATTCATTTATTCGTTTCTGTACTTAGCCATTCCTTTTCACTTCCCTTTTACTAAGCACGAGTTATGTCTTCTTCATCGCTCTTGATCACTTTGAGGACATCGTTCGAGCTAAGTATAGGGGGGTGTGTATATATTTCATATATACTTTAGCCATAACTCGTACTTTGTGTGAGTGTGTCAATAAACAAAATGGCTAAAAATCACAAAAATTTAAAAATTTTTCATATTCATAAACTTCTTTTATCATGCACATACATAGCTAGTGTACAAAGTATTTTTGTAAAAATGATTTCAAAAATCTTTTGTGTAAAGTTTGTGTAAATATGTTTGTATCAAAATTATGTATATAGTACAAAATTTTTCCAAAATGTTTTGAAATCAAAAGTTTGCAAAAATCTTTTGTAAATGTTTGTAAATATCTTTTTGCAAAACTTGCACTTCATGCATCATCATCATCCATGATTTCAAAACATTTTTCAAAAATTTTGCATGATTGTAAATATTTGTAAATAGCATCTTGTGTACATATATGTATATAGTTTTTCCCGGATGAGAGTTGACATTTAAACTAAGCCTGGAATTAAATTGAGAAATGGAGCTTGAATCAGATCTTAATCCACTTAACTCTAAGAGGAACCTTATAGGATTTAGGGTTAAGGCTTTTCAGGTCCATAAGGACTTAATTCTTTGAGTCCACTAGGCTATGAGCATATGTCATCTTGATGAGCCTAAGTAGAGCACTTAACAACACACGCATGACTCTTAGAGACAATGGCTTGACTTGCACCTGCACTTTACACATGGCTCTCCACGGATGAGGTGGTGAGGAGGCAGTTTCCTTTGGCTTGGGGTAGCATATGAGGGTAGTACTTCTAGGCGGAACCCCTCTTCTTCTTCTAGTGAAGGAAGTGCGTCTCAACTTGGTCTAGTGGTGATGAAGGCTAAAGCAGAAGCTGTGGGTTGCAATAAAGCTTCAAAAGAGGGATAGTCTACTGGCTCAAGAGGAAATTTCTTGTATATATGCTGCACCATGTAGATATGTTGTACAAAAGTTCTTGAAAAAAAAATGCAAAAATGCAAAAAGAACTCCAAAAAAAGTGGTGGGTCGGATTGAAAATTTAATAACCCCACCGGAGTGTTCATAGTCAAATAAGGCAAAGCTTATGGTATCCATGTTACATCTCATGAAGCTTGCAGCGGGAGACTTAGCTACACTGGCTAAGCTTCCAAAACTCTATACTTCTACCCCCTCTTCTTGAGCCGGTTGCACTTGAACTTAGAAGGGAATACCCCGCTTCTCGAGGAAAGAGTTGCTAGACCGAGGCATTAGAGTTACCAGGTTGAGGGAGGTTGTTTCTTTGTTACTTCTGAGGTGGGGAGCCACATATCACTTTCACTGCATGGAAAGATTCATGGTCATTAGAGTTTGTGTATGTAGACTTGTTCTGATCTGGTTTATTAAGGAGTCTTGTCCATAGATTGGTGGAACTTAGAGGCTGTTGGGTTTTAAGCTTAAGTCCAAATAAGGTTCCGACACATTAATAATCCAAAGATCTGATCGAGCTCCATATTTCAATTTAATGAAGGAAAGTTTAATAATTCAACCTTGATCCATGTACATCCTCTTTTTCTTTTTCTTTTTCTTTCTTTTTCACTTCTTTTCCAAATAAGTGTTTGCTAAGGGACTATCAAAGTTAAGTATAGGGGGGTGATGAATACCCATTCATCACTCTTTATTCTTATATTTTAGCTACAAAAACCTTTGCAAATACATGTAGATATGTGTAAATACAAATAATTACCAAAAGCATGCATTGTGTAAAAACTTATAATTAGCATGTTTTTGTGCAAAAATAAAAGAATAAAGATGAAAAAGAAAAAGAGGGAAATATTTAGAATAAATATTGAGCAACCTAACCCAAGGGAGGGCTCAGCAGGGGTCTGACCGCATAAAAGCCAAAGTAGAGGGAGATAGGGGCTCATGTGTAAATATTTATGTAAATAAATAAAATTATATTTTCCTCACCCAAAAATATGCTTGTATATATTGTGTATATATTTAGAAACTATTAAAAACAAAATAAAAATTTAAAAATCAAAAATTCAAAAATACCCCTTCACCCTGTACATAGACCA
Source organism: Ottelia alismoides (assembly GCA_037367405.1). Lineage (NCBI taxonomy): Eukaryota > Viridiplantae > Streptophyta > Magnoliopsida > Alismatales > Hydrocharitaceae > Ottelia > Ottelia alismoides. Next base: position 954,307 of record JAZKJV010000702.1, read on the forward strand.
TATTTCTATATTTATTTAACCTTATAAATAAATAAAATTATTTTCAAAACTTTTTGTAAATATTCTATGTTATATTGTAAATAAAATAAATAAAAAGAATTAAAACAAAAATCAAATAAAAATAACAAAAATTAAAAATACAAAAATATCTTGTACATGTGCCATGTACATAGTTGTACATAACTAATTATTTCCTCTATGTATATAAATAATAAAAATAAAATAAAAATAGCCTTTTATTCCTCATTTTATTCTATAAATAAATAAAATATAAAATAGGAATAAAAATGTATAAAAATAAATAATTAAAAATCAAAATCAAAAACCCATATATAGTATATATACCTATATATAGTTATATAGTATAAATACCTTATTTATATTTCCAAAAATTCATTAAAAATCACCAAAAAATAGAGAAAAATAAAATAAAAATATTTTATGTTTTACGTTTTTGCTAATTCCTTCATCTTCTAGCCTAAAATAAAGAAATAAAAATAAAAATACGTGGCCTCTCCTGATTAGTCCACGGGGGATGTTGACCCCCGGTCAACTCCCCCCGCGGACCTTCCTCTTTCGCGGATCGGGCTGTCGACCCGATTTCTCTGATTTTTCCCAGCCTGATCCGCCTGCCATTCGCGCAAACCCCGGGTCCTAATCCTTCTGCGTGCATCCGAGATCATCGCCCGGAGGTTTGCATGGGGATCCGCGCTCCGAGCTTCACGCCCGACTCCCATCTAGCCGGACCCCTAGTGATATATAACCTGAGCTCCGCCGCACTCCATTTCCATCTTTGGCTCTCCACTCTCACTCCCGTGACCTCCATAGCAATCCCTGAGGTGACAGCTCGCGATTGCCCTTGTAGCAGTGAGGAGGGGGTGGCCGGACCACTGATCCGGCGACTTTGCGCCGCCGTGCTCCGCCCAGTGCAGGAGCTCGAGCCTCAGGCCTTGGCGACCTTCGAGGCAACGACCAGGAGCTGCCTAAGCTTCAGCACAGCCTTCCACTCCACCCAGGTAGCATTCTAGCTCGCCTATTTAGCTTAATTTCTTGTTTCCCCCAAATCGTAGTCCCGTCGAGTTCCTCTGATTCCGACCATCTCGCGTATCTTCTCGATCATCGGAACCCACGCTCACCTTCGCCATCCCTCCGCGCACATTCTCCGCCCCTTCGTTCAACCCAGCTCGCACCGGAGCTGGGGTTCGAGCTCCACCGTCCTCCGCTCGCCGGAGCTCGCTCGCTCCGACCCACAGTTCACCTTCACGCCGCTTCATCGGGTCGAGGCACTTTGCCCTCGACCCGCAAAGCTTCTGGGTTACTTTGCAGGTCAAGAGGAGGCCATCTGAGGCCCCCTCACATCCAGGCCAGGAGCTTATCTCCGTCGACCTCGCCGGAGCCCCTCCAGGGCTCGGCTGGGCCATCGGAGGCGACCACCAGCTGCGGGACGTCATCGCCGACCTTCTCCGATCTTCAGAGGCAGCTGAGGAGGCCCACAGCACGCGCACGAGGCCGGCGAACCTCGCCGGCCACCTGTTCTTCGAGGGTCCTCCACCACCGTCCGATCGCCCTCCGCTCCAGTTTCCATCGTGGCCGTCCATTCATCGAGGAGCAGATACCGTTGATCATCTCGAGGATCGATCCGGACCGTTAGAGCAGAGAGAGGGAACCACCAGCACCCGAGGCCGTTAGATCTCCCACGTGGCCCCGTCTGCGCCGTCGATCAGGCTCACGTGCGGAAGAAGAGAAGCGCCCGCCGTCCTCAGCCGTTAGATCAGCTACGTGGCGCTCATCCAGCCGTCGACGTAATAAAGGGGTAAATTACCTTAGGCCCCCTCGAAGTTTGTGTTTTTATATTTAGTCCTGTAAATATTATTTGCCTTTTATTTACGTTGGGATATTTGCATTAGGGACCTGGTACTTTAGTTTAATTGCAGTTATGCCCCTGTGAGAATCTGTCACGTGCTTCGCCACGTGCTTTATTTGGTGTATTTGCAACTATTATCCTGTAGTTCTGGGTGCTTTATGAATGAATAGAAACTTTCTGGTATTTGCACTTATGCCCCTGTGAACGTTTTAATTCCGCATGTGCGCTTTTTAGTGGGTTATTTGCAACATAGCCCCTGGACTTTTTGGTACGAGTTACCAAAAGGTCCTAGGACTTGTTTTTATTACCAGAAGGTCCCTGAGTGCCCTAGGCACGCGCGTGACTTGCTGGGAAAATTGCACCTGGACCCCCAGAGCTTCGGGTATTTGCACTTAAGTCCCTGTGCACAGTGCCCTCTTGTGATTTCTGAATAAAATATCAATTCATCTCCAAATTCGATGAAGATTTGAAACATGGCTCCTGCCATGTTGTAGGATTTTTGAGAATTTTGGGGGACATTTCTGAGTTCATTTGTTATTTTTAAAAATTCAAAAACCATCATTTTAGCCACTGTCTAGTTTTAAAAACCCCAAAAAAATATAAAAACACCCCCAAAAATTCTAAAAAAAATTAGTTACTGTTCTTTGTGTGTTTCTTGATTTTCTAGCCAATTTTGGCTATTTTTCGTTGCATAAAAACCCTAAAAATTCGAAAAAACCTAAAAACTCATAAAAATCATAGTAAATAATCTAAAAATCCAAAAACAATAATTTTGGTGCCCAAATTTTCCTCATTTTATCTAGTTTACAGGAAAATTACCTCCAGGTCCCTCTGAGATCCTTAGATATTTTATCTTTGGGTTTTGGGCCTGGCTGGACAGTACCTTGTCTTTTTAGCACTGTTTGATTTTTAGAAAATAAAATACACTTCAGAAAATTATCAAAAATTCACCAAAAACACTTAAAAACCCAAAAAACATAAAAACATTTTTTCTTGAATTTTTTATTGATTTTTGCTGCTTTAAATAAATTGATAAAGTGTGTTTGTTTTTATTTTCTTTTATTTTCTCATTATATTAAAAATCCAAAAAAATATAAAAATTATTAAAAAGCACTAAAAATATTTTATCTTTATTTTATTTCATTTTTACTACTTCGTAGGCCTCTGGCCAACCCGTGCTCCTTGTGTTCGAGCCTGGGTGCTATACCAGGTTAATATCATAGCAGGACCGCTGATTTTGTGCTTGATTGATCTTACGTGTTTCGAGTTGTCTGATTTTTTTTGATATACTTAGTCTGAGTGATTGAGGTCGCAACGACCTATATTTCTGTACCTTTACCTTAGTCATTCGGACGGATATCAGCAACTCGATGGTCTATGCCGAACTTGCTAGCAAGTGCCTTCACCTGATCGTTGATGAAATGGGACCCCCCCATAAGATATCAATACTCGAGGTACCCCGAACCTCGTGATGATGTGCTTCCTCAAAAATCTGCAACTGTCCTGGCATCGGCAGTTCGGGCGGGGATGACCTCAACCCAATGACTCACATAATCCACGGCCAACAGAATGTACTCAAATCCCTGACTCTTAGGGAATGGACACATGAAATCGATGCCCCATGCGTCAAAAACCACACAGAAGTGAAAGGGTTGCATCGGCATCATATCACGCTGTCCACAAGTGCCCATCCTCTGACAGTCAGTACATCTCTTCACGAACTCATCAGAGTCCTTGAAGAGAGTAGGCCACAATAGGCCGGATTGGAGCACTTTCTGTGTCGTTCTCCTCCCAGAGTGATGTCCTCCTGCCTCAAGATTGTGGCAGTAAGTGAGGACGCTGTGATGCTCGTCCTGAGGAATGCACCTACGCCAGATACTATCCCCTCCCTCATGGTAAATAATGGGATCTTCCCAATGGTAAAACTTGGCCTTCGCGAGGAAGGTCTCAAGTTTCTGCCTGGGCCAATCTTGTGGAACTTTCTTGGCAACAAGATAGTTCACATTATCGGCGTACCATGGGAGCGAGGCGATAGCAAGGATCACCTCATCTGGAAAGGTCTCACAAATAGGGTCAATCTGCTCAGAATCCTCAAGATACTCCAATCGGGAGAGATGATCCGCCACCACATTCTTGACTCCAAGCTTATCCTTGATCTCAATATCGAACTCCTGGAGTGGAAGGATCCATCTAGTCAGTCTAGCCTTGGCATCCTTCTTTGCCATGAGGTACCTGATGGCGGTATGATCAGTATTCAAGGTCACTCTAGATCCAATAATGTATGATCTGAACTTATCTAGGGCGAAGACTACGGCTAGCATCTCCTTCTCTGTGACTGTGTAATTCCACTGAGCGGAATCCAATGTGCGGCTAGCGTAGTGGATAGTGAATGGGACTCCATCCCTCCTCTGTCCCAGCACAGCCCCTACAATAAAATCAGAGGCATCCGTCATGATCTCGAATGGGAGAGACCAATCTGGTGGCTGAAGAACAGGAGCCTCAACAACGCATCTCTTGAGAGTCTCGAAGGACGAAAGACACTTGCCGTCGACAAGGAACTCGGTGTCTTTCATCAGCAGGTCAGTCAACGGCCGGGCAATCTTACTGAAATCAAGAATGAATCGTCGGTAGAAACCGACGTGCCCTAGGAATGACCGTAACTACCGCAGATTGGACGGCGGTGTGAGTTTTCTAATGACATCTACCTTGGCCGAATCAACCTCCATGCCCCTGTTGGAGATGATGTGGCCAAGCACTGTCCCTTGAGTCACCATGAAGTGACTCTTCTCCCAAGATAACACCAAGTGAACCTCTATACATCGCTGAAGCACACGGTCTAGGCAGTCAAGACAGGAGTCGAATCCGTCGCCGTAGATCGAGAAATCATCCATGAAGACCTCCAAGCACTCCCCTACCATGTCCGAAAAGATCGACAACATGTATCTCTGAAAAGTCGCAGGGGCATTGCATAGCCCAAATGGCATGCGTCGGAAAGCGTATGTGCCGAAGGGATTGGTAAAGGTAGTCTTGTCCTGGTCCTCAGGAGCGATGGCCACCTGGTTGTAGCCCGAATACCCATCCAGAAAACAATAATGGCTCTTCCCTGTTAGTCTCTCAATGATCTGATCAATAAAGGGCAGGGGGCAATGATCCTTCTTGGTGGCCCAATTGAGTCGTCTGTAATCCACGTAGACCCTCCAAGAAGTGGGTACTCGTGTAGCGATCTCCTCTCCGGACTCCGTAACCACTGTAGTCATGCCCGTCTTCTTGGGCACAACATGTAACGGACTGACCCACTTGGAGTCGGAGATGGGATAGATAAATTCGGTGCTCCACCACTTCGAAATTGCCTTCATGACAACCTCTCTCAGATTCGGGTTCAGCCGCCGCTGGAACTCACACGACGGCTTTGCCTCATCCTCGAGATAGATGTGGTGAGAGCACAAAGCCGGACTGATCCCCTGGAGATCTACTACGCTCCATCCTATCGCCTTGCGGTTCTTTTCAAGAACCCCCATCAAACGGGATTCCTGCTCTCCAGTCAAATCGGCTGAGATAATGACTGGGTACATCTCATGCTCACCCGCAAGGAACCTATACTTCAGCGACGCAGGAAGTTTCTTCAGCTCTGGACAAACTGGTGCTGGCAAATCTGGCTTCGAAAGAAGCCGCGTGTATGCTGCCAAATCTGCCCGGGAGAATGAGAACTTACTCTCACAAACTGGATCTGGAGTAGGATGCTCAACTAAACTGTCTCTGTTCTGCTCGGCATCTACCTCCTCCCTATCTGCAGGATCAATGGAAGTCAGAGCTGGTATGTAATCATCACAATCTGCCCAATCACAAAGTCGCAGTCCTGGTGGATGTCTAGCCCGGCCTCTGTCATCTGCTCTGTATCTGAAGTAGTCTCTGAGCATGATCTGTCTCTAGCTCTGCTGTCCTCGACCGTCTCTATTTGTACACTTTCGCTCTCGATGCAAAAGTATACCTTCCCGCTATCATGGTCGGTCACTGCCTTGGCTATGGCCAAGAACGGGCGACCTAGAATGATGGGGGTATCGGTCACTGACTCAGGGATCTCCATGTCCAACACTACGAAGTCCACGTGGAATTGAAGACCCTGAATCGTGACGACAACGTCTCTAAGCAACCCCTTCGGCCTCTTGAAAGATCGATCAGCAAACTGAAGGACTGTCCTGCTCTGTCTAAGAGTGCCCAACTCGAAATGGTCGAGGAGGGCTGCCGGAAGTAGGTTGATCGACGATCCACGGTCTAGTAGAGTACGGTCGAACCTCTGCTCTCTGATATGGCATCTGACATAAGGGGCTCCTGAATCTGGCCTCTTGGCCGGAAGACGGTTCTGGATCGCGAAACAAGTGGCTTTCATCAGCACATGGATCTCTGAGTGGTGGTTCCTCCTCTTCCTCCTGACTGTAATCCTGTCTCTAAGGGAACACTGAAGAAGGGGGATGTGCTGCAAAGCCTCCTGAAGAGTCAGCTGTATATGAAACCGATCTATCATCTGATGGCTGAACTCTTCCTGCTCTCTCTTTTTGGGATTTTCTTTTTTCTTCCCGTTCCCCAACTGAAGGGCTCTAGGGAAGGGGATCACAGGGTCCTTCTCAGATGAAGGACTAGGAAAGGGTCTAGACGGTTCGACGACCGGATCCACACCTACATCATGCACCACAATGGGACCAGAAGAAAATAAACCCTTTCCTTTATTCGCAGAAATGTTCCGAGATACATCAGAAGTAGGAAAAACAACAGGAATCTCAGAAGACTTGGTGGCATCAGAACCACCATCGGTTGAAAGACTCGCGGCCTCAGTACCGCGCTCTGGCTCGGCATCAGGGGTGGCCTCAGTACCACTTCCTCCATCTGGTGAAATGGCGGCCTCAGTACCGTCGATGAGATCAGCATCCATGGTGGCGTCAATACCACCATCATCATCTCTAGCGGCCTCAATACCGCCCTCCTCCTCGTCTGGTGCTCTGGAAGTGTCCTCGTGGTGTAGCTCAGATGAGGTGCCGCCTGCTGGCATCTTACTGCTCCTAAGTGTGACAAAGTCAGTATCAAAAAGATATGCAGACATATGACCAAAAGTATCACTAGGACTGGCATACTCAGTACAAGCTACCTGCTCAGATTTCCTCTTCAGATTGTTGGGGTTCGTCTCAATCTGGGCAGGTATGGCGGCCTTTCCTCTCACGATGTCCCGCATCTCCTGGCGGAACTCATCCATCTCCCGTCGAAAAGTAGCCTACTGATCTGTGAGAAGGCGGGCTATATCATCCAAGACAGGGCTCTCATGGGAACCCGACGGGTAGCCTCTCTGGTAGTTAGGCTGCTGGAACTGTTGCTGTGGCTGAGAGGGGTAAGTGTGTGGCTGATGCTGCAGCTGGTGAGGTTGATCACGCCTCCAAGATTGTCCCTGCTGATGGGGACGAGGACCATACTGTGACTGCTGCTGTGGTGGATACACTGAGGGCTGCTGCTGCTGGTGATCCCTCTGATGGTTGTACTGGCCACCCTATGCTGACAGCTGCTGCTGGGGCTGGGCACCTCCGGCCGTCCAACGGAATCCGGGATGGTCTCATCAGATACCGAGCTGGGGGCGGTCGTACAAAATCCCGTTGACATCCATCAACGGCTCTGAATCGTAAGGGTCTGGCGGAAGTACTGCCAGAGGCTGATCCGGCTAGTATACCACCATCTGTGTGTTAGTGGATGGTGGTGACTGGTAGGTGGGCTGCGGCTGCTGGTACGGCTCCGCCTATACAAGGTGAACCTGTCTAGGCTGCTGGTGGGAGCTGGAGCGCTGGGACGAGCTGTTGTTGCTGTCGTGATCGCCTCGTGACTGAAGACGGGGCTGGGAAGCCGTCTGTGCCTCCTGGAGACACATGAGCTGGGTCTTCGTGTCACTCAAAGTCTGTGCCATCTGCTCCATCTGAGTGATGCCCTGGCACTGCTTCTTCTCTATCAACTCCATCTGGTCCAGCTTCTCGCTGATAATCCCCATGTCTGTGGCAGTGGACTCGGCCTGTGCTGCGGCTACCGCGGATGAACTGGAAGGACCGACGTTGACCCGTGCTATCCTCTGGTACTGCACGGTCTGTGGCTGCTGCGGTCTGCCCTGAGTATACAACCGGGTCTGGGACATCACCATGTAGTTCTCGGCCATCTCCTCGTAGATGGCCCAGACCTGGTCGTGATCTTTAGCGAAGTAAGACCCGCCACAAGAAGTGTTCACCAAGCCCTGAAGCTCTGGTTTCAGCCCGCTGAAAAAGCTCTAAACAAGGTTCGGCTTGGATATGTCGTGGTGTGGGCATCTGTCAGTCAGCTCTCGAAACCTCTCCCATGCCTCGTGAAACTGCTCGTTGGGGAGCATGGAGAAGTTGCTGATCAGGGCTCTAGCGGCGTTCGTCCACCCGAGTGGATAGTACTTGTGCAAGAACTCGGCGCGGAGCTGCTCCCAGGTGTAGACGAACTTCCCCAAGTGCTTCAGCCAGGTGGCTGCTCTGTCTGCTAAGGAGAAGGGGAAGGCAATCATCCATATGGTATCCTGATCCACCTGACGATCGTGGACAGTACTGCAGATCATCTCAAACTCCTGCAGGTGGAGATGGGGCTCCTCAGTGGCCAGCCCGTGGAACCGGGGTAGGAGCTGAAGTGTGTTCGGGGGGAACTTGAAGTCCCGCACGATAGCTGGTAGAACCACCCAACGGTGCGTCAAAGTTGATCCGGGGTTGTGATTCACCCGCATCGGTCTCGGAGGTCCTGTTGCTCCTGCTGCGGCTGCTGCCGCATCGTCGGGTCCTCCCCCACGGTTCTCGCGGTCGGCTCTCAACTGCTCAAGCTCTCACCTCATCTCGATCATAAAAGCTCCATGATCCCTCAACTGCTGCTGCACTGACTCAAGGGAGGCGATCAGGGTGGAGTTGATCGAACCCTGGTCCAGAACGAAATGCTCCTCCTGCAGACCTCTAGGGCGATCATCACTGCTGCCGGCCATAGTCTCTGAAAAATCAAAACAACCAAACTCAGGTGCCGATAAATCATCTGTCTGTCTCTCCTCTGGCACTGGTATCCCGGTCTCAGAAGAAGAAGGGTGGTCGAGGGGGGAACAGGGCAGAGTCGTACTCGGGTTCGGAGAGCGGGTCTGAGCTCCCACGAACCGACCTAGATGAATGGACTGGAGTGCTAAAAAGCTGTGCATCCAGAGGCTGCCTAAGAGACCTCCTTCCCATCATCGTAATCTGGCGAGTAAGGCGGATGGGATCTGGAAAAACTATGATCACAAGCAAACCCCTAGTTCACCAACGCAACACAAGCTGAAGACCGTAAAGGCTCGGTCAATTATCTTGTCAATTTTATTTTGGTGAACAAACAAGATATCAGAGCGATTACGTGACCTGTTGAAATACCCGATACTTTCCCAACCGACTGTCCCGCACAGAAGAGTCGGTAATCAGTCGAGAAGAGTATCGAAGGGCTCTACCTAGTGTTCGGGGTCACTCTCTCGCACAATCAAACAAATAAATGACGGGGTTGCTCTCCCCAAGACAAATTTTTAAGTCAGGTGTCTTTTAGGGTCAATAGTCTTAGCAGTCCCAATTTTATGATTTTTCTTTTTTAGATATTTTTAGTAAAAATCAAATGCCTAACGAATTTTTCGGTTCTCCTGATTATTAAGTCCAAAACAAGGGGGAGAAGACGAAAAAGCCGATGCGCGAAAATCAATGATGCATGCAGAGTAAGAAATGCGTGCCTGACTCCAACAGTCTACATGCAAGATGATCCCGCAGAATTTAAAAGACAGGAAATAAACTACCTAAATGGTGCAGGCAGAAAACCGAGTCCCTAAACAGCAGTGCTACTCGAAAGAACGGCTAGCCAGCATCAGCCTCCAATCCAGAGAGTCCAGTCTAGACCCACCCCTCCTCTTCTCGACAGGTCAAGTTTAGGAGTAGCGCTTGATGGGGCGGGCTCGCGGTGCGTAGGCTAGGAGGTGATGGAGCGGCTATTTTATTAATTTTTTTATTATAGGTCCAATTACCGCACTATAGGAACATGCAATTATATTAAGGTGTTTGGATCCTATGAATCATGTCACAATCAAGCAGAAAATCCTAAAGCTAGGGGCTCGAAAATCCACGTGAAACTGGAAAAGGCAGGAAAGAAATAAAACTGCGAAAAAGCCGCGAAAAACTGAACTAGCTAAGGGGTCCCCCGAGCACACCGGTGCTCGGCGAAACAGACCCCGAAAGTCCGAATCTCTACCTCTGGTCCCTGTATTATTATAGCAGTTTAAATATTGTAGGAAATAAATTCTAATCTAATCCGTGGCTATTCCGTGGCTCCCACACTTTCGCTCGCTCCTTGCGCTCTCCTACGGCTCTGTAGAGAAGAGAGCCGCCTCCGACTCTCGCGGTTGCGTCGGCTTCCGAAGAAGCTGCCTCGATCCTTAGGCCCTCGCAAGAAAACAAACACAAGTGGTCAGACCAGATTATTTAAACAATTATGCAAATAAATGATATATACAAAATATGCACAAAAAGCCGCGGAAAAGAAAACCGTGGGAAAAATTGAAAACCGACTACTAAGCCGTGCTCCCCAGCAATGGTGCCATTCTGATGACACACCTGATGACTCGGGTAAAGGTAATCAAGGGTCGTTGCGACCCAAGTCACCAAGCGGTGTCAATCGAGAAAAATTTAGACCACCAAAATCAGATAAAATCAAACAAGCTCAACTAGCGGTATTGCTATTATATTAACCTGGTATAGCCACCAGGGTCGAACACAAGGAGCACGTGATGGCCTTGCGGCCTACGAAGTAGTCAAAAATAGGAATAAAATAAAAGAAAGGTATTTTTGGTGGATTTTTAATCTTTTTATATTTTTTTTGGATTTTTAATGTATTTAAGAAAATAAGAAAACAAATACACAAGCAACTTGGATGAATTATTTAACTATTCAAAAATCACCCAAAAATTCAAACAAAAATGTTTTTATGTTTTATATAATTTTTTTATGTTTTTTTTAATTTTTGGTGATTTTCTGATTTTTAGGAAATTCTATAAAAAATCAAACAAGGAAAGAAAATAGTGTTGTTGTCCAATCAGACTTGGAGGGCCAATTTAAAATGTAAATGGCCCTATCAAGGTTTGAAGGTAATTTTCCTGTAAAGTAGAAATTACAAGGAAATATTGGGCACTGGAATTATTATTTTTGGGTTTTAAATTATTGATTAGAATTTTTATGGGTTTTATGGGGTTTTGTAATTTTTAGGAGTTTTATGAATCTGAAAATGACTAAAATTGGTCAGAAAATCAAACAAGGAAAAACAAACACTATCTAATTTTTTGTAGTTTTTAGAGGTATTTTAATATTTTCTGTGAATTTTAAAGTTAGGCATTAACAAAAATGCTTGTTTTGAATTTTTAAAAATATCAAAAAGTGTTAAAAATGTCTCCAAAAATTATAGAAAATTTTACACCATGGCAGGAGCCATGTGTCCAATTTTCATCAAATTTGGCGTCGATTTGCTATTTTATTAAAATCAAACACAAGGGCACGGTACACAGGGACCTAAATGCAATTAAAATAAGTTCCAGGGGGTCCGGTGAAAAATTCCCAAGAACTCACGTGCAAAGCGCGTGATCTGGGGCACTCAAGGACCTATTTGCAAGAAAACTTAAGTCTCTGGGCTGCTTAGTAACACGTACTAAAAGTCCAGGGGCCTCAGTGTAAATTACCCACTATATAACGCACATGCACAATTAAACCACGCACAGGGGCATATTTGCAAATATTGAAAACATAAGTCCATTCAATAACACCCTGAAACTATAGGTCTATTCATGCAAATAACCCAAACAAGCACGTGTCGAAGCACGTGTTCCACTACATACAGGGGTATAAATGCAAATACGATAAAAGACAAGGTCCACAATGCAAATTACCTAACGAAAATAAAGTTTCTAAAATATTTACAGGACTAAAGTTTTAACAGCTAAAAATCTAAGGGCCTAAGAGATATTTACCCTTTATTAAGTCGAGGGTCGAATGCACGCCACGTGTTGGATCTGACGGTCGAGGAAGCGCGACGCACAACAAAGGAAACCCTCGGCGCGATCGAGCGGCTGGGAGGCTCCCACGTGGAAGATCGGACGGTCGGGGAAGGGTGGCGCCTCAACGCAGTGTCCTCGCTTGGATCGGATGAAGGAGGTTTAGCCACGTGGATAATCTGACGTCTCCTGTGCGACGTGGCTAAACCTCGTTGAACCGACGATCACGATCACTCCTCCAAGGATCTGACTGTGCTGGCCGCTCCTCAACTGGACGTCTGAGATCTGAATTGGAGTTGGAGGTCGATCGGACGGTAGAGGAAGGTGCTCGACGAACTGGACGCAGACGAACTTCGCCGGGTTCGTGTGTGCGCTGGAGATCTCCTCGCGGGCTGCTACTGATCGGAGAAGAATCGCCTCGGCATCCCACATCTAATGGTCCACTCCGATGGTGGCGAGTAGCTCTGGAGAGCTCCGGCGGCACTGGCGGAGGAGAAGCGGCTGTTCCAAAGAGTCGAATCCCTCAGATGGGCTCGAATGAACCTGCAAAGCACAACAATGCACTCCTAGGTCGAGGGCAAAGTGCCTCGACCCGGTTAGGGGTGGTGAAGGTGGTCGGTGCGGCGGGGCGTGCGAGCTCCGGTGGAGCGACGGCGATGGAACTCGACACCCAGTTCCTTTGCGAACTGGGGTGAATGAGTGGGCGGAGAAGGTGCGCAAGGGAAAGGCGAAGATGAGGGTCGAATCCGATGGTTGAACGGATGACTAAGGTGGTCGGAATCGGCGATGAACAGCTGCGAGTCGATTTGGGCGAAAACGGAAATTGAAGAAATAAGGAAAGAAATAGAGCTACCTAATGGACACAATCGACTGTGGAAGAGCAGGGGGTGCACCAGGTCCTAACCTCAAGGACCGTCGGTGTCCGAGGCTCGAGCGTCACCTCCAGGCGGCGCACGGCGGCGCGTAGCTGCCGGATCGATGGTCCTCCACTCCTTCCTTGCTGCAACACGGCCTGGAGCGAGCTGTCACTCTCGCGAAGGCTATGGAGGTCCTAGGGTGGCGTGAAATGATCCAAAGATGCGCAAGGACGGAGGCGGAGCTCGGACTTTATACGGCAAAGGGTCCGGCTAAATCAGGTCAGGCAGGGCACGGCGAGGCACGGATCCCAATGCGAACAACCGGGCGAGGATCGCGGATGTACGAGGAAGAAAAAGAGCCCGACGTTTACGGGTTTGGTAGGCGGATCGAGCGGCGAGAAATCGAAGAAGTCGGGTTCGGGCACAGGATCCGCGGGGGGTTTGGTCCGCGGGGGAGAGTTGACCGGGGGTCAACAATCCTCGTGGACCAATCAGAGCAGGCCACGTGGAAATGTTTTAAAAAATGATTTAAAAATAGAAAATAGCTGAATTATTAAAAACTCAAAACATGAAAAATGTTTATTTTATTTTTTTCCTATTTTTTGTGATTTTTAATTAATTTTTCGAAATAAAAATAGGTTATGTACACTATAGTGCTATACATAGGTATATTTACAATATTGGTTTTTGATTTTTGATTTTTAATTAGTTATTTTTGTGCCCTTTTTATCCCCATTTTATATTTTATTTATTTATAGCATAAAATAAGAATAAAACGGTATTTTCATTTTAATTTTATTATGTGTTCACAAGGGTTAAATAAATAGCTATGTACATGGTATATGTACAATATTCTTTTTGGGTTTTTGAATTTGTTCTTTTTATTTAATTTTTGTTTTTATAGTTTTATTTTATTTATTTACATAATGAAATGTAGAATATACAAAAATTTGTGGGATTTTAGTTTATTTATTTACAAAGTGAAATAAATAGAGATAGGGGTCTATGTACATGATGAATATGCACAAGGAAGAGTGTTTTTGTTTCTTTTTAATTTTCTTCTTTTTATTTTGATTTTATATTTTCAAATATATACAAATATAAACAAATAAATATGAACCATTTTTATTTTTAGTTTTAGAGGAAAATATTATTATTATATTTACAGGTATATTTACACACATGAGCTTCCTTATCTCTCTCTACTTGGGCATTTATGCGGCCAGGCCCATGTTGAGCCCTCCCTTGGGATTAGGTTGCTCAATATTTATTCTAAATATCTCCCTCTTTTTCTTTTGTCTCTTTATTCTTTTATTTTTGCACAAAAACATGCTAATTATTAGTTTTTACACAATGCATGCTTTTGGTAATTATTTGTATTTACATGAATATACATGTATTTGCAAAGGTTTTTGTAGCTTAAAATATAAGAATAAAGAGTGATGAATGGGTATTCATCACTCCTCCCTGACTGTAGGCTCAGAAGAAGTCAGATCTGGTATATACTCATCAAAATCTGCCCAGTCAAAATCTGACTCCGAGAGATCTGTACCATCTAAGGTGGCCTCAGGACCACCATCCTCACAAAACAAATCAGTATCGCGGTCGAGAACCGGCTCTGCTGCCTCAAAAGTATCCTGAACCAGGAATGCGCTCTCCAAGATCTCCTCTGCTGTCGTCTCTGCATCAGCGGAATCTGAAAGTGAGAGGATGGCATGTGCATCAGGATCTGCCCAAACTGCCTCATCATCTGTAATCACAAAGTCGCAGTCCTGCTGGATGTCTGGTCCGGCATCTGTCATCTGCTCTGAGTCTGAAGTAGTCTCTGAGCATGATCTGTCTCTGGCTCTGCTGTCCTCGACCGTCTCTATTTGTATACTTTCGCCCTCGACACGATAGTATACCTTCCAGCTATCATGGTCGGTCACTGCCTTGGTTGTGGCCAAGAACGAGCGACCAAGAATGATGGGGGTATCAGTCAGTGACTCGGGGATCTCCATGTCCAACACTACGAAGTCCACGGGGAATTGCAGGCCCTGAATCGTGACGACAACGTCCCTCAGCAACCCCTTCAACCTCTTGACAGATCGATCAGCAAACTAAAGGATTGTCCTGCTCTGTCTAAGAGTGCCCAACTCGAAGCGGCCGAGAAGGGCTGCTGATGAATACCCATTCATCACTCTTTATTCTTATATTTTAGCTACAAAAACCTTTGCAAATGCATGTATATTCCTGTAAATACAAATAATTATCAAAAGCATGCATTGTATAAAGTTTAATAATTAGCATGTTTTTGTGCACAAATAAAAGAATAAAGAGTAAAAAGAAAAAGAGGGAAATATTTAGAATAAATATTGAGCGATCTAATCCCAAGGGAGGGCTCAGCATGGGCCTGACCGCATAAAAGCCAAAGTAGAGGGAGATAGGGGCTCATGTGTGTAAATATTTATGTAAATAAATAAAATATTTTTTCCTCATAAAAATAGCCCAATAATATGCTTGTAAATACTTGTACATATTTACAAGTATAAAAACAAAAGAAAAAGGGTAAAAATCAAAAAAGAACAAAAACACCACTTGCATCATGTACATGAACCACTCTTATATATTTATTTAACCTTGTAAATAAATAAAATCAATTTCCAAAATTTTTGTAAATATTTTATGTTATATAATGTAAATAAACTAAATAAAAACAATTAAAACAAAAACAAAACAAAAATAACAAAATTAAAAACAGAAAAAAATATATTGTAAATATACCATGTAAATAAATGTATGTATGTATTTATTTTACCTATGTATATAAATAATAAAAATAAAATAAAAATACCTTTTTATTCCTTATTTTATAATGAAAATAAATAAAATGTAAAATAGGGATAAAATTGCACAAAAATAATAATTAAAAAATCAAAAATTAAAAAAACTCTATAGTGTACATATACCTATATACTACATACTATGTATATACCTTATTTTTATTTCAAAAAAAATATTAAAAATCACTAAAAATTAGAAAAAAAATAAAATAAAAATATTTCATGTTTTGAGTTTTTGCTAAATCGGCCCCTAGCTACTCTAATTTTCACTCCTAAGATCCTGCCACGTGGCCGATTCCTGTTGGCTCCTGGGATTGTTGACCGCCCGGTCAACTACCCCCCTCAGGACCACCTCCTGCGGATTTAGGCGCCCGACCCGACTTCCCTAATTTCTAGCGCCTAAACCCGATTGAATCCCACCTAAACCCCGGGTCCGTTTCACTCCTGCCACATCCGACACCCTCGCCGGGGTATCCACATCGGGATCCGCGCGCTTCCACACCCTACCCGACCTCGTCTTCCCGGACCCTCGCCCATATTTAGCTCGAGCTCCGCCACGCTAACTCTCCATCGGTGGTCATTCGAATCCACCCCTGTGAGCTCCAGTGAGTGCGCGAGAGTGACAGCTCGTGTTTGGCGCTGTCGAAGCGAGGAGAGGAAGAGAGGCCATCGATCCGGCGAGCTTCGCCGCCGCTGCTCCGCCACCAGCAGGAGCACTGAGCCTCGGAGGGAGACGATCCTCGAGGCGAAGACCAGGAGCTTCCCCAGCTCCTCCCCAGTCTCTCCGTCCACCCAGGTAACCTTGTAGGCCTTTCTTTTTCGCTGATTTTCATTTACCCCCAAATCGTTCCGCCGCCGTCCATCGTCGATTCCCATCGCTGCCGACCACCATTCGATCATCGGGCATCACCATAGCCCTCGCCATCTTCCCGCGCACCTTCTCCGTATCCCCATCCAACCCAGCTCGCACAGGAGCTGGGATTCGAGCTCCTCCATCTACCCCCTTCGCTGGAGCTCGCCATTTCGACACACCGTTCATCGTCACCTCGCCTAACTGGGTCGAGGCAGTTTGCCCTCGACCCGCGAGTCTCTTGGGTTGTTTTGCAGGTTGAAGAAAGGCCATCTGAGGCCTTTCGATATCGAGCCAGGAGCTCCGCCTCCGCCGACATCGCCGGGGCTCTACAGAGCTCAGCTGGGTCATCGGAGGATACCATCAGCTGCGCATCGTCACGCCGGAGCTTCTTCGATCCTCAGGCGCAGCAGGGGAGGCTCGGAGCGAGCGTACTGGGCCGGCGAAGTTCGCCGGCCGCCTGTTCTTCGAAGAACTCCAGCGACCGTCAGATCAACCTCAGAGCTCCAGACCGTATCCGGGCCGTTCGTTCGTGGAGCTGCAGATAGCGTCAGATCAGAGGAGGTCTGATCCCAGCCCTCAGATCTACACGTGGCTCGGCCTAGACCGTTGGATTAGCCTGAGAAGCTCAGCGCTGGAGTGCCGCCCGATCCAAACCATCCGATCCAACACGCGGCAACCATCCAGCGGTTCATCTTAATAAAGGGTAAATTACCCTTAGGCCCTTCGGTTTATTGCATTTCGTAGTTAGCCCTATAATTAGTTAATCCAGTTGTTTAGTTTTTGGGATTATTGCATAGAGGATCCCGTACTCTACTTAGTTTGCATTTATGCCCCTGTGTATGGTCTGACACGTACATCGACACGTGCTTTTCGGCTTATTTGCATTCCATGCCCTTGTAGTTCTGGATGTTATCAGTTGAATGAAAGTTTTTGTTTATTTGCATTTATACCCCTATGCGTGAAACTTTTGAGCATGTGCGTTTATTTTTGGGTATTTTGCAGATAAGCCCCTGGACTTTTGGTACCTGTTACCAATAAGCCCTCGGAACTTATTTTCTTACATTTAGGTCCCTGAGTGCCTCAGTCACGTGCGACGCGCGTGACTTCCTGGGTTAATTGTACCAGACCCCCCCAGACTTTTGGGTATTTGCACTTTGGTCCCTGTGCACTGTGCCCTCTCTTTATTTTTGAATAAAATAGCAAATTACCTCCAAATCCAACGAAAATTGGACACATGGCTCCTTCCATGGTGTAAAATTTTCGAGGATTTTTTTAGGACATTTTTGTTTTCATTTGATATTTTTAAAAAATCAAAAACACTTAATTTTGCTACTGTATAACCTTAAAAACCCTAAAAAAATATTAAACAGTGTCCAAAAATTACAAAAAAATTGTCTACTGTCTATTTTGTTGTGTTTGATTTTCTAGCCAATTTTGGCTATTTTTCATTACTGAAAACCACTAAAAATTGAAAAACAATTAAAATCTTCTAAAAATTCCAGTAAATCAATTAAAAATCCAAAAACAGTAAAATAGGTGCTTAAATTTTCCTTATTTTCTTATATTCACAGGAAAATTACCTCCCAGCTAATTTGGGGCCTTTAGATATTTTTTCTAGGCCCTTTTAGCTCGGCTGGACAGTACCAGCTATTTTGGTCACTTTTTGATTTTTAGAAAATTAAATAAACATCAGAAAATTCTCAAAAATTCATCAAAAACACTAAAAATCAAAAAACACATAAAAATATTTTTCTTTGAATTTTTGGTTTATTTTTATTGCTTTTAATAAATTGTTGAAGTGTGTGTTTCTTTACTTTTCTTATTTTCTTAATTCATTAAAAATCCAAAAAAATGTAAAATATTCAAAAACCACCAAAACACTTCTTTTATTTTATTTTATCTCTTTTGACTACTTCGTAGGCCGAGAGGCCAACCCGTGAACCTTGAGTTCGACCCTGGTCGCTATACCAGGTTAAATAAATAGCAAGACCGCTATTTCGCGTTTTTGATCGATTTTGTCTATTATTAGTGGTCTGATTTTTCTTGATTGAGCACACTTGATCGCTTGGGTCGCAACGACCTATTTAGCACATATACCCTAGCCTTCAGGTCGCTCATCAGCTGCCGGAAGTAGGTTGATCGACGATCCGCTGTCTAATAGAGTACGGTCGAACCTCTGCTCACTGATATGGCATTTGACATAAGGGGCTCCTGAATCAGGCCTCTTGGCCGGCAGACGGTTCTGGATCGCGAAACAAGTGGCTCTCGTAAGCACATGAATCTCGGAATGGTGGTTCCTCCTCTTCCTCCTGACTGTGGTCCTGTCTCTAAGTGAACGTTGGAGTAGGGGGATGTACTGCAAAGCCTCTTGAAGAGTCAACTGAATATGGAAACGGTCTATCATCTGCTGGCTGAACTCTTCTTGCTGCCTCTTTTTTGAATTTTCATTTTTCTTCCCCTTCCCCATCTGAAGAGCTCTAGGGAAGCGGATCATAGGGTCCTTCTCAGATGAAGGACTAGGAAAGGGTCTAGACGGCTCGACGGCCGGATCCACACATACATCATGCACCACAGTGGGACCAGAAGAAAATAATTCCTTTCCTTTATTCACAAAAGTGTTCCGAGATACATCAGTAACAGGAAAAACCACAGGAATCTCAGAAGAACTGGTGGCAGCAGCACCACCCTCTCCTGGAAGACTCGCGGCCTCAGTACCGCGCTCTGTCTCGGCAACATGGGTGGCCTCAGTACCACCTCCTCCAACTGGTGCAATGGCGGCCTCAGTATCGCTGGTGGGATCAGCATCCGTGGTGGCGTCAGTACCACCATCATCATCTCTAGCGGCCTCACTACCGCTCTCCTCCTCTTCTGGCGCTCTGGAAGTATCCTCGTGGTGTAGCTCAGACGAGGCATCGCCTGCTGGCATCCTACCGCTCCTAAGTGTGACAAAATCAGTATCAAAAAGATATGCAGACATATCACCAAAAGTATCACTCGGAGTGGCATAATCCGTACAAACTACCTGCTCAGATTTCCTCTTCAGGTTGTTTGGATTGGGCTCTATCTGGGCAGGGATGGCGACCTTCCCTCTCACAATGTCCCGCATCTCCTAGCGGAACTCATCCATCTCCCGTCGAAATGTAGCCTGTTGATCTGTAAGGAGGCAGTCTATATCATCCAAGGCGGGGTTCTCATAGGATGGCCCATGAGAACCTGACGGGTAGCCTCTCTGGTAGTGAGGCTGCAGCTGCTGGTGAGAGGGGTACGATTGTGGCTGCTGCTGCAGATGAGGCTGATCACGCCTCCAAGACTGTCCCTGCTGATGGGGACGAGGACCATACTGCTGTGACTGCTGCTGCTGCTGTGGGTACACTGGGGGCTGCTGGTGGTGGTGATCTCTCTGATGGTTGTACAGGACACCCTGTCCTGACCGCTGCAGCTGGGGCTGGGCACCTCCGGCCACCCAACGGAATCCGGGATGGTCTCGTCGGATACCAGGCTGGGGGCGGTCGTACCAAATTCCGTTGACATCCATCAACGGCTCTGAACCGTAAGGGTCTGGCGGGAGTACTGCCAGAGGCTCTTCCTGCTACCTCTTTTTGGGATTTTCATTTTTCTTCCCCTTCCCCATCTGAAGATCTCTAGGGAAGGGGATCACAGGGTCTTCTCAGATGAAGGACTAGGAAAGGGTCTAGACTACTCGGCGGCCGGATCCACACATACATCATGCACCACAGTGGGACCAGAAGAAAACAAACCCTTTCCTTTATTTCCAGAAATGTCTCGAGATACATCAGCAAAAGGAAAAACTACAGGACTCTCTGAAGAACTGGTGGCATCAGCACCACCCTCGGCTGGAAGACTCGCGGCCTCAGTATCGCGCTCTGGCTCGGCAACATGGGTGGCCTTAGTACCACCTCCTCCAATTGGTGAAATGGAGGCCTCAGTACCACCGGTGGGATAAGCATCTGTGGGGGCATCATTACCACTGTCATCATCTCTAGCGGACTCAGTACCGCTCTCCTCCTCGTCGGGCGCTCTAGAAGGATCTTCGTGGTGTCTCTCAGACGAGGCGCCGCCTGCTGGCATCCTACCGCTCCTAAGTGTGACAAAATCAGTATCAAAAAGATATGCAGACAAATCACCAAAAGTATCACTCGGAGTGGCTTACTCGGTACAAACTACCTGCTCAGATTTCCTCTTCAAGTTGTTCGGATTGGGCTCTATCTGGGCAGGGATGGCCCCTTCCCTCTCACTGTCTCCCGCACCTCCTGGCAGAACTCATCCATCTCCCATCTAAAGATAGCCTACTGTTCAAAAAGGAGGTGGGCTATGTCGTCTAAGGCGGGGTTCTCATAGGATGGCCCATGAGAACCTGACGGGTAGCCTCTCTGGTAATGAGGTTGCTGTTGCTGGTGCTGTTGTGGGTGAGAGGGGTACTGTTGGGGATGATACTGCGGCTGAGGCTGATCACGCCTCCAAGACTGTCCCTATTGATGGGGACGAGGACCATACGACGGTGACTGATGTGGCTGCTGCTGAGTGTATGCTGGGGGCTGCTGCTGCTGGTGATCCCTCTGATGGTTGTACTGGCCACCCTGTCCTGACGGCTGTTGCTGGGGCTGGGTACCTCCGGTCGTCCAACGGAATCCGGGATGGTCTCGTCGGATACCGGGCTGGGGGCGGTCGTACCAAATCCCGTTGACATCCATCAACAGCTCTGACTCGTAAGGGTCTGGCGGGAGTACTGCCAGAGGCTGATCCGGCTGATATACCACCATCTGAGTGTCAGCGGATAGTGGTGCCTGGTAGGTGAGTTGCGGCTGCTTGTACGGCTCCGCCTGTACAGGATGGACCTGTCTAGGCTGCTGGTGGGAGATGGAGCGCTGGGACACCTCAGTATCCAACCCATGAAACCGGGGAAGAAGCTGAAGTGTGTTCGGGGGGAACTTAAAGTCCCCATGATCGCTGGAAGTACCACCCAACGGTGCGTCAAAGTCGATCCGGGGTTGTGTAACTCCCGCATCGGTCTCGGAGGTCCTGTTGCTCCTGCTGCGGCGGCGGCTGCTGCGGGTGCTGCCACATCGTCAGGTCCTCCCCCTGGGCCGCGCTGCTCGCGGTCGGCTCTCATCTGCTCAAGCCCGCACCTCATCTCTATCATGAATGCTCTCTGATCCCTCAACTACTGCTGAACTGAGTCTAGGGAGGCGATCAGGGTGGAGTTGATCGCACCCTGGTCCAAGACGAATGTCTGATCTCCTCGGGGACCTCCAGTGCGGTCATCACTGCTGTCGGCCATGGTCTCTGCAAAGGCAAAAGATCCAAACTCAGGTGCCGATAAATCATCTGTCTGTCTCTCCTCTGGCACTAGTATCTCGATCTCAAAAGAAGGGGGGTCGAGGGGGAACATGGCGGAATCTAACTTGGGTTCGGAGAGTGGGTCTGAACTCCCACGAACCGACCTAGATGAGTAGGATGGAGTGCTAAAAAGCGGTGCAGCCAGAGGCTGCCTAAGAGACCTCCTGCCCATCATCGTGATCTGACGAGTAGTGTGGATGAGATCTGGTAACAACTATGATCACAAGCGAACTCCCGATTCACCAAAGCAACGCGAGCTGAAGACCGTAAAGGCTCGGTCAATTATCTTGTCAATTTTATTTTGGTGATCAGTCAGGATAGCAGAGCGATTACATCGCCTGTTGGGTTACCCGATATTTTCTCAACTGACTGTCCCATACAGAAATAGCTGGTAATCAGTCGAGAAGAATATCGGAGGACTTTACCTAGTGTGCGGGGTCACTCTCTCGCGCAAGCAAACCAGACAATGAGGGGGTTGCTCTCCCCAAGACAGATTTTTCAGTGAGCGTCTTTTAGGGTCGAGTGTTAGCAGTCCCAAATTTTATTGTTTTTCTTTTTAGGTATTTTTCAATAATCAAACAAATCGCCTAACGAATTTTTCGGTTCTCCTGGTTATTAAGTCCAAAACAGGGGGAGAAGACGAAAAAGCCGATGCGCGACGAAATCAATGATGCATGAAGAGTAAGAAATGTGTACCTGACTCTAGCAGTCTACATGCAAGATGATCCACGCAGAATTGATAGACAGAAAAGAAACTACCTAAATGGTGCAGGCAGAAAACCGAGTCCCTAAACAACAGTGCTACTCGAAAGAATAACTAGCTGACCACCAGCCTCCTATCCAGAGAGTCCGGTCTAGACCCACCCCTCCTCTTCTCGACAGGTCGAGTTCAGGAGTAGCACTTGACAGGGTGGGCTCGCGGTGCGTAGGCTCGAAGGTAGTGAATCAACTATTTTATTAATCTTTTATTATAGGTCCAATTACCGAACTATAGGAACAAGCAAATGTATTACGGTGTTTGGATCCTATGAGTTACGTCACAATCAAGAAGAAAGTCCTATAGCTAGGGGTTCGAAAATCTGCGAGAAACCGGAAAAGGCAGTAAGGAAAATCAAATCGCGTAAAAAAAACCGCGTAAAAACTAAGGGGTCCCCCGAGCACACAGGTGCTCGTCGAAACAGACCCCGAGAGTCTAAGTGTCTCTGAATGTACCTGTATTATTACAATAGTTCAAATAAGTGCTGAAAAGTAAATCTAATCTAAAATAAACTAATCCCGCGGCTATTCCGCGGCTCCTGCACTCCTGCTCGCGACTCGCATCCTCCTACGGCTCTGTAGAGAAGAGAGCCGCCTCCGACTCCCGCGGTTGCTTCGGCTTCCGAAGAAAGCCGCCTCGGTCCTCGGGTCCTCGCAAGAAAACAAGCAGAGTGTATCAGACAAGGTTATTTGAACAATTACGCAAATAAATGATATATCTATACAAAATATGCACAAAAGACGTAGAACAGAAAACCGCGGGAAAAATCAAAAAGCGAGTACTAAGCTGTGCTCCCCGGCAACGACGCCATTCCGGTGAGCACAAAAACCACTAAGCAACCAAGGTAGATAAATCAAAAGCGGTCGTTGTGATCTCATTCGCTCGGGTGCTCAACAATAAAAATTCAGACCACCAAATAAAAATCAAAACACGATAAAACTCAAGGTAGCGGTCTCGCTATTAGATTAACCTGGTATAGCAACCAGGGTCGAACTGAAGGAGCACGTGATGGCCTCACGGCCTACAAAGTAGTCAGAAATGAAAACAAATAAATGAAAGCTATTTTTGGTGGATTTTTAATATTTTTTTATATTTTTTGGAATTTTTAAATAATACAGGAAGTAAGAAAACTAGTAATTAAAGCAACTTCGCACAATTATTTAACTACTCAAACTTTACCCAAAAATTCAAATAAAAATGTATTTATGTTTTTTTTATATTTTTCTATGTTTTTGATTAATTTTTGGGGTTTTTCTGATTTTTATGGAATTTTATAAAAATAAAACAAGGCTGAAAATCAAAGACACTATCCAGTCAGACTTGGAGGGTCAAAATAAAATAGATAATAGTCTTATCAAAGTCTGAAGGTAATTTTTCTGTAAATTGTAAAATACAAGGAAAGATTAGGAACAGGATTTATTAATTTTTGATTTTTATATTATTTACTAGAATTTTTATGGGGTTTTCAATGTTTTTCAATTTTTATAATTTTTATAAATCCACAAATGACGAAAAGTGGTCAGAAAATCAAACACAACAAGGCAAACAACGTCTAATTTTTTTTGTAATTTTTAAAGTTGTTTTAATATTTTTTTATGATTTTTAAAACTGGACAGAAAGACAAATGCGTGTTTTTGAATTTTTAAAAATACTAAAAAGAGTCAGAAATGTCTCTAAAAATTAGAGAAAATTTTACCCAGTGACAGGAGCCACATATCCAATTTTCATCAAATTTGGAGTAGTTTTGCTATTTTATTAAAATCAAACATCAAGGCACAGTGCACAGGGACCTATCTGCAATTGAAATAAAGTTCTGGGGCCTTTTGATAACACGCAAGGAAACCCAGGGGCCCAAAGTGTAAAAGTTCCCGAGGCCCACGCACGATACACGTGACTCAGGCTTGGAAGGGCATATTTGTCATTCCTATTTTAAAAGATGCAGGCAATAACACACGAAAAACACAGGGCAAATCATGCAATTTCACCAAAAACTCACGTGTCGACGCACGTGTCCATCATTTACAGTGGTAAAAATGCAAATCAAACAAACGACAGGGTCCTCTATGCAATATTTATGAATAAAAGAACTACAAAACTTATTTACATGACTAAATATTAAATGCAGAAAGAGAAGGGCCTACAGGGTAATTTACCCTTTTATTAAGCGGATGGCTAAGATGGTGCCACGTGCTGGATCTGACGGTCGTGAGGCGTTGAATGCCTTCTGGTGGATGGAGGGCTAAGAGGGGGCCACGTGTCGATCGGATGGTAGTTGCTGGGCCTCCTCTTAGCCCCTTATCAGACGATCCTCGGAAGATATGGAGAGTGGATGTGCAACGGACGGTCCTGGAAGAATCACGAAGAACAGGCGACCGGCGAACTTCGCTGGCCCAGTACACGCACGATGGTCCTCCTCGGAAGCTACAGATGATCGGAGAAGAAATGCTTGGGCCTCCCGCGTCGATCAGGCTCTTCCGATGGCACAACGGAGCTCCGGAGAGCTCAGGCGACTATGGCGGAGTGGGAGCTGCTGCGTCTGAACGTCAAGCCCTCAGATGGGCTCTTCATGACCTGCAAAACAACGTAACAGACTCCTGGGTCGAGGGCAAAGTGCCTCGACCCGGTTAGAGATGGTGGAGGTGAACGGTGCGGCGATATGGGCGAGCTCCAGCGATGCGACGGTGGTGGGGCTCGTATCCCAGTTCCTATGCGAACTGGGTTGGATGGCTGGGTGCAGAAGGTGCATGGGAGAAGCGCGAAGATGGTGGTGGCGAGGGTGGTCGGAATCGAGGTTCGTCGGCGATGGATAGATTTGGGCGTAAATCAAAATTAGCTAAAAAGAGAAGGGAAGAAGGCTACCTACTGGTCGAGGTCGACTGGGAATGAGCCAATGAAGCTCTAGGTCCTAGCCTCGAGGGCCATCGACTCTCGAGGCTCGAGCACCACGTCTGGGCGGCGCACGTCGGCGCAAAGTTGCCGGATCAATGGTCCGATCGCTCCCTCCTCGCTGCAACACAGCCAATCGCGAGCTGTCACTCAGGCGGTGGCTGTGGAGGTCATAGGGTGGAATGAGCCGAGCCAAAGATGCGTGAAGAAGCTGGAGGAGCTCAGACTATATAGGTCTAAGGGTCCGGCTAGATGGGAGTCATGCGTGAAGATCAGAGCGTGGATCCCAAGAACACCTGCCGGGCGTGGATCAGGAATGATCGAGGAGCAAATGGAGCTCGGGGTTCACGGATTTGGCGATCGGATCGTGATGCTAAAAAGAGGAGAAATCGGGTCGGGCGTGCAGATCCGCGGGGAGGTGGTCCAAGGGGGGGAGTTGACCGGGGGGCAACATCCCCCGTGGCCCAATAGAATGCGGCAACGTGGAAAATAATTGAAATTTCATTTTAAAGCAGAAAATGGCCGATTTAAGGACAACTTAAAACATGAAAAATGTTCCTTTTATTTTAAACTTTTTTTTGTGATTTTTAATTATTTTTTTGAAATATAAATTAGGTATTTACAATATAGTACTATATACATAGGTATATACAACATTGATTTTTAATTTTTGATTTTTAATTAATTATTTTTGTAAATTTTTATTCCCATTTTATATTTTATTTATTTATAGAATAAAATTAGGAATAAAAAGGTATTTTTATTTTATTTTTATTATTTATTTACAAGGGGTAAAATAAATAGGTAAATACATTTATATACATGGTATATATACAATGTTTCTTTTAGTTTTTATTTTTGTTCTTTTTATTTTAATTTTTGTTTCTATGGTTTTTATTTTATTTTTTTCATAGTGGAATATATACAAATTTTTATGGGATTTTGATTTATTTATTTATAGGGTGAAATAAATAGAGAAAGTGGTTTTATGTACATGGTGGATATACACAAGGAAGGGTATTTTTATTTTCTTTTTAATTTTCTTATTTTTATTTTGATTTTGTATTTACAAATATTTACAAGTATTTACAAACTTATTTTTATTTTATTTTTTTATAAGAGGAAAATATTTTTATTTTATTTACAGGTATATTTACACACATGAGCTTCCTTATCTCTTTCTACTTGGGCTTTTATGCGGTCAGGCCCATGCTGAACCCTCCCTTGGAATTAGGTCGCTCAATATTTATTCTAAATATCTCCCTCTTTTTCTTTTATTTCTTTATTCTTTTATTTTTGCACAAAAACATGCTAATTATTTAATTTTATACAATGTATGCACTTTGGTAATTATTTGTATTTACAGATATCTACATGTATTTGCAAAGTTTTTTGTAGCTAAAATATAAGAATAAAGAGTGATGAATGGGTATTCATCAGGCCCTAAGTGAAGAGACTGTACCAGCAAGAAGGGTAATATGCTAATTGAAGCACCGCCGTCGAGGAGAGTGTGATCACATGTAAGGTCAGAGATGGTACAGCTAATGAAAGGTGTGGCAGTATTCCTCTTCCTAAGAATGAGACGGTGTGTGATGGCGTGGGAAGTGGCCATGGCCAAGATATGATGCTCAGATCTGCTCCTCCGCTTTCTCTTCTTGGGAAGAGGAGTAGATAAATCAGTCATGGCTTGCTGAAGTGGGGCACAGATAATCTCATGAATGGTGGCCACCACTTCGGGTTTAGTCAACTTTTTTTGAATTTTTAGACCTCCTCCATACAAGGGAGGAAGTCGAAATCAACATATACACGAGGCATGCCAAGAGCAGTCTGTACAGCGGCATCCTCGGGGTCAAAGGTGGGACTGGGTGTGAATGGGTGTGTGGTCAAAGGGTCTGACAGATGGGCACTCTCCTCACAGTCTGAATCAACCAAGTGGCTCCCGAACTCTTTTTGTGTTTTTAAATTTTTCTCATTTTTTTGTATTTTGGGCGATTACAAGCTCTCATGGAAATCCTCGAGTGAACCCATATCGTCAAATGGTGGAATATCGTGGTCACTCTTATTAAGGCTAGTGAGGTCGTCAATCCTCTGTCTCATAAGATCCACCATTTGGGTCAAGTGCTCAAGGGTGGACTCCATGAAAGGTGACTCCAACAGGTCAGTCTCGGGTGGATGTGAAGGTGGAAAGTACGGAGGTGGAGGTGAGTGTGGGTAGAAGTCCGAGTCCTGATACTGCGGCTGAGGCGGATATGTACAAAAGTCAGGAGCAAAGTCCTCCTGGAAAAAAGGAGGTGGACCGGCTGGAGTGAACGAAGGATTCGCAAAGTCCAGATAAAATATGCTCCAGTCGGCCATCTCGAAATAAGAGGAAAATGATAGTCGGGAGAGCACGAAGGTCAAATCAAGTGACTGAAGAAGAAGGCGCAAATGCGCGGAGGCGATCTAGAATACACACAAGCAAGCACAAGCAAACTCACACAAAACAAACCCTCAATTCACCTACTCAACTCGGTGGAGACCGAAAAATGCGGTCTTTTTATCTTGTCTGTTTTAGAGTTAGGTGAGAAGTCCAAAATTGCACAAACACTTAGGGGGCTGAATGGGATTTTGGCACTAATCCTTAGTGTGTGTGTGTGTGCGAGTAATGCAAAACAAAGACAATGAGGGGATTACTCGCCCTAATACAAGAGTTTTCTTTTTGGTTGATTTTAGGGTCAAGTAATATTAGCAGTCCCAATTTTATTGGTTATCACTTTTTTTGGATTTCCAGTGAGAAATGCATGAACCTAATGAGGAGTCAATTTTAACTAGCACCTAGGTAATCAAAATCAGAGGGGGAGTCAGAAAAGCAATGCAAGCGGCAAATCAATGATGTATCCTAAAGAGAAATGCTCACCTTGCCTCTAGCACTCTACATGCAATAGATGCTCAGCAGAATTGAAACCTATCTATATGCAAATGCAAAGCCGATGAAATCGCCCTAAGTTCAGAAATTGCTATTAGCATGAAGCACCACAAGTCGGTCACCGATCTTCAATCCAGGAGTCCGATCTAGGCTCACCCCTCCTCTTCTCGACACATCGAGTTCAGGAGTAGCGCTTGACAGGGTGGACTCGCGGCACGTAGGCTTGAAGATGATGAGGCGACTGTTTAAATTTGACTAAGTCCAAACGAGTCTATAGGTACATGCAAATATATTAGGTGTTTGGCCTTAGTCTATCGCAAGCAATCCTAAAACTAGGGGCTCAATCACACAAAGTAAGGAAAACAAAATCGAGAAACAAATAAAAAATGAGAAGAAAACGCGAGAAAACCACGGTGAGCCCCCAAGTGAACAATCACTCGGAAATTAGGCTCGAATGTCCAAGTTATGAGTACCTGTATTATTACAAATATAAAGGTCTCTCTCTCACAAAGAATTACATAAGTAAATGCAATAAAACAAGTGGAGATAAATATGTAAAATTTCTCTAAGCTTCCTCGGTGCTAGGTGAAGGTTGTCACCGGCTTCACGTGGGTGCGTAGGCGCCTAGGGTGGAGCGCCTCCCTCGATCCGCGGTACCTCGCATGAAGTCAACAAAGAGAGGGGGTTAGATAACTCAAACTATTATATCAAGAATAAGGAAAATACAATAGCAAGAATAAAAGCCGCAAAATAGACAAAGAATCACAATCAAGCAAAAACCCAAACTACACGTTGTTGCTCCCCGACAACGGCGCCATTTGTTGAATAAAGAAATTACGTGGGTCTAAAGTAATCCACACATGGCGGGATCACAATGTCGCTGAGGTGACCCGTGAGAAATCCTAATTCAAACAACAATTAACCCAAAACAAACAAGTAAAACAATGAAGGCAATATGTGGAGTTAAAATTTATTATAACTCTACAACAAAGATGTGTATAGGTGCAAGTATGTGTAGAGGTTGAACAGAAGGAGCGGACAGGTAGAACGAGGCAGTGATGCACAAAAGTGTGAATGTGATCAATTGTCTATCTATGCTATTTTTTGTCGGTTTTTGATTTTATATTTTTTTATTTAATTTTTAATTTTATATTTTTATATTTTGATTTTTAATTTTCTGATTTTATTTTTCCTTTTTATATTTTATATTTTTTTATATTTTCTTTTTCCAAAAATAGAGTATACACAATATAAGAAAAGAGGAGGTTAGGGTATTTATAAAAATAGGTAAAAATACTCAAAAATCAGGAAAGGAAATGTTTTTGGCTTTTTTTATATTTTTCTAATGTTTATGTGATTTTTGGGTATTTTTCTGAATATTTTTGGTATTTTTAAATGTCAAAATACAAGAAAATAGTGAATATCAATGCTGGCCGGAATTAAAATGGGAATGAAAAATAGCCAACAGTATCAAAATTTTCCCAAGCTAATTTTAAATGAAAGATAATAAAATAGAGAAACTACAGAAACTTAGTTTATATTTTTAGCATTTTTCTAAATTTTTTTTGATTTTTATGAAGTTTTCAGGTGTTTTCGGATTTTTAAGGTTTTTGTTTTGAAATTTTTAGTGATTTTTTTACTGACAATATAATATACTAAAATAGACCTTAGATATTTTTTTTGGAATTTTTCAAAAGGTTTTAATATTTTTTTGGTATTTTCTAATGCAAACAGTAGCTAAAATGCATGTTTTTTATTTTTAATAAATATTAAATTGTAATAAAAAAGCAATGCAAAAATATGGCGTGAATGAGCAAGTTAACAAAAGATTAAAATGATTTTTGTGGAATTTTTCGAGTTTTATAAATGCATGCAATAAATAGAGATATCAAAAAGAGACTACACTACTGGCAAGGGCTTAATAATAAATAGCCAAAAGTCTGAGGGCTCAAACGCAATCTGCACACAAAAATATAACTTGCTGAACTACTTAGAAATACCTAAAGCCGCTAGGTTAGTTTTGCAAAAACGCCAGGGCACACGTGACTTGCACGCGCACCTGGCCGGGGTATAAAAGCAATTCTCGAAAACTATGGGGCTCAGAAGCAAAATATACAAACTAAAACAAACTACAGAGGAAGGTTTAAGTTCTAAATTAGAACTACAAAATTACGCGAGGGTATGGGGGCTAAATTACCCACGTGTGCGCGATCGAACGGCTTGAGGCGCGTCACTAATACACGTGGCCGCTCCGCAGGAGCCAATACCCCTTCGAATCAACGGATCAGACTATATGATCGGCTGGAGGTCAACGACGCTGGTGCACTTAATCGGACGGATGCTGGAGGGCTGGAAGAACACGACCGAATCGGACGGCGCGAAGGCTTGAAGGAAGAACACTTGATGAACACGGCCTGGATGGACCTCAAGCACCAGAATCTTCACGCACGACGCTCCCTTCTTTCCTCCGTTGGCTTCAAAGGCTTCCCCAGAGTCCTCCTCGTCGAGTGGATGTCTCAAGATGCCCAGATGGGCCCCTGTGGTGCTCGGCGGCGAGAGAAGTCCTGGGTGGTGCTCCAGCAGCTTGGCTTCAACAAAAATCGACCCCATATGGGGTCCTTCAGGTCTTGGAACCTGCAAAAAAGCACACGAATCACAGTAAAAGGTTTCAAGGCCTGATTGGCAAGTGGAAGGCGGGTATGGTGTGGATGACAGTCGCCAGAGCCCAAGAGCTCAGGCAAGGTGTTCGATGGTGAGATTGGGGGGAACTAATTAATGCGACTGCAAAATAAATACACGAAATGATTCCTGTTGCTACCAGTTAGCTAAACTGCAAGGAAAAAGAGTGAAACAACCTCGATTGGATGGATAAGCCAAGAGATAAGACCTCACGGCGGATGCTGGAGATGGGGGTGGTGGAGCGCTCTTCGGCCCTCGCCCGGGCTTCTCCGGCTAGCTGGAGGAGACCTGTCACGCCTCCAGTCCTGAGCGTCGCGAGGAAGATCCAAACAAGGGTCCAAAAGAGGTTCAAAGATCGAATGAAGGTTTGGGGGGTCATTTTGAACGATGGTCGAGGCGTGACTTTTAAGGATTGATCACGGGTGAGACATGGATGCATTCCCCTATGTAAGCATTGGGCGTGTAAGGTCATCCATAGGGGAGAAAAATTGCAGAAGAAATCGCTGATGACCAAACCTGGCCACTAGGATATAAGGTGCTAAATGGTCGTTGCGACCCAAGCAATCAGGCTCGATCAATCAAGAAAAAATGACCACCAATATAAAAATCAACTCGAAAATCAATAGCGGTCTTGCTATTATTTTAACCTGGTATAGCGACCAGGATCGAACACAAGGAG
Source organism: Ottelia alismoides (assembly GCA_037367405.1). NCBI lineage: Eukaryota > Viridiplantae > Streptophyta > Magnoliopsida > Alismatales > Hydrocharitaceae > Ottelia > Ottelia alismoides. The sequence continues at coordinate 986,039 of JAZKJV010000702.1, forward strand.
CACGTAATGGCCTTGCGGCCTACGAAGTAGTCAAAAATAGAAGGAAAGAGAAGAAAAGAGTATTTTTGGTGGTTTTTAGGGTTTTTATATTTTTTTGTATTTTTAGTTAATTAAGAAAATAATAAAAACAAGAAAACAAGGCACTTCAACAATTTATTAAATACACTAAAAATCAACCAAAAATTCAAATAAAAATATTTTTGTGTGTTTTATAATTTTTACTGTTAGTGAATTTTTGAGATTTTTCTGATGTTTATTTAATTTTCTAAAAATCAAACAGTGAAGGAAAAAGAAGGTACTGTCCAACTGAGCTTAAAGGACCTAGATAAAATATCTAGAAATCCCCAATAGGTCTGGAGGTAATTTTCCGCTATAGAGAAGAAAACAAGGAAAATTTGAGCACCTCAATTATTTTTTTTGGATTTTTAAAATATTTATTAGAATTTTTATGAGTTTTTGAGTGTTTTTCAATTTTTAGGTCTTTTAGATAATGAAAAATAGCCAAAATTGGCTAGAAAATCAAGCAAGCCAAAATAAACAGTAGGTAATTTTTTGTAATTTTTAAATAGGTTTTAATATTTTTTGTGATTTTTAAAGTGTAACAGTAACAAAAATTGATGTTTTTCAATTTTTAAAAATACCAAATCAAAACAAAAATGTCTCCAAAAATCCCAGAAAATTTTACACTATGGCAGGAGCCATGTGTCCAATTTTCATTGGATTTGGAGTATGTTTGCTATTTTATTCAAAAATAAAAAGAAGGTACTGTGCATAGGGACCTAAGTGCAAATACCAAGAGTCCTGAGGGGTCCGGTGCAAAATACCCAGGTAAACACGCGCGCGGCGCGTGCTTGGGGCACTCAGGGACCTAAATGTAATAAAAACCAAATCCTAGGACTATTTCGTAACAGGTACCAAAAGTCCAAGGGCTAGTCTGCAAATAACCCAAAAATAAACGCACATGCACTATTAAATTACGCATAGGGGTATAAATGCAATAATCCAAAAGTTTTCATTCAATCCATAACATCTCAGAACTACAAGGTATAAAGTGCAAAAAGCCTAGAAAACCACGTGTCGAAGCACGTGCTACACCATACACATGGGCATAAATGCGAAAGAAATCAAGTGCAGGGTCCTCTATGCAATTGTTCCAGAAACTAAAGAACTACACTAAATATTTACAAGACTAAACGCTAAATAGAAGAAAAGACAAGGCCTAAGGGTAAATTACCCTTTATTAAGTCGAGCCGATGGATGAGGGCTACGTGGTGGATCAACGGTCAGGATGTAGGTGGCGCTCCAAAGCTGGGCTCCTCGCGATGATCGGACGGCTGGGGCTTCGCCACGTGGAGGATCGAACGGGTGAGGGTATCGAAGGCTAAGCCTTGCGCATCGGGCGGTCCAGATCGCCTCTCCCTGGATCTGATGGTGGTGGGACCTCCTCAGATGGGCGTTCGAGATGAGAACTGGAGGTTGAAGGCGATCGGACGGCTGCTGGAGGTCTTCGAAGAACAGGTGGCCGGCGAACATCGCTGGCCCAGTACGCTCACTCCGAGCCTCCTCGCGGGGCTCTAGTAATCGGGGAAGAATCGTCGGGTGCCTCCGCGTCGAATGGTTTCCTCCGATGACCCAACCGAGCTCTAGAGAGCTACGGCGAGGTTGGCGGAGGCGTAGCTGCTGGACCTGAGTCAAAGGACCTCAGATGGCCCTCGATGTACCTGCAAAATGGGTCCAAAAGACTCGCGGGTCGAGGGCAAACTGCCTCGACCCGGTTAGGCAAGGTGAAGGTGGTCGGGGGTTCGGTATGGGCGAGCTCTGGCGAGGGTGTGGACGGAGGAGCTCGAACCCCAGCTCCTGTCGAGCTGGGTTGAGTGGAAGTGCGAAGAAGGTGCGTGAGAGAAGGGCGAAGGCGATGATGTATTCCGATGATCGAGGCGAAGTGGGAGATAGTCGGAATCAGCGAGAGACGTCGACGGTGAAATTTGGGGGAAATCGGAAATTAGCGAAAAGGAAAGGGAACTGGGTCTACCTGGATGGAGGGATCGACTGTGGCTGTGCTTGCGAAGCTCTGGGTCCTCGCCTCAAGGAGCGTCGACGTCCGAGGCTCGAGCTCCTGCTCTGGGCGGAGCACGGCGGTGGAGACTCGCCAGATCAGTGGTCTAAGCGTCCTCAGCCTCCCTGCAACACCTTCGGGGCAAGCTGTCACTCTCGCGATGAAGGTGGAGGTCACTGTAAGGAGGAACGACAAGCCAAAGATGGAAGAATAGGGTGGCGGAGCTCGGCTTATGTATGGGTGCAGGTCCGGCTAGGGTTGGTCGGGTAGGGCTGCGTGAAGCGCGGATCCTGATGGGGATACCCTGGCGAGGGTCTCGGATGCAAGGAGAAGAGATAGGGCCCGGGGTTTGCGGAGATGGCGAGCAGATCGAGCGCGGAAAAAGAGGAGAAGTCGGGTGGGGCGCGAGATCCACTGGAGAAGAAGGTCCGCGGAGAGAGTTGACCGGAGGTCAACATCTCCGTGGACCAATGAGAAGCTGCCACGTGGAAAAGATTTGAAAAATCAATTATAAGTAGTAAATGGCAGAATTATTAAAAAGTCAAAACATGAAATATTTTTGTTTTAATATTTTCTATTTTTTAGTGATTTTTAATTAATTTTTCAAAATAAAAATAGTGTATGTACCTAGTAGGGCAATATATATGTATATATACAATATATAGATTTTTAATTTTGATTTTTAATTTTTATTTTTATACAATTTTATTCCCATTTTATATTTTATTTATTTATATCATAAAATTAGGAATAAAAAGTTATTTTTATTTTATTTTTATTATTTATATACATAGGTGAAATAAATAGATATGTACATATATATATACATGGTGTATTTACAAAGTATTTTTTATTTTTAATTTTGTTCTTTTTTTATTTTGTTTTTGTTTTAATTTATTTTATTTATTTACACCATAAAGGATAGAATATATACAAGATTTTTGGAAATTAATTTTATTTATTTATAAGGCTAAATAAATACAAGGTGAATGGACTATACACATGGGGACTATGTACATGAGTGGTGTTTTTGTTTTCTTTTTAATTTTTTTTATTTTTGTCTTGTTTTTATATTTAAATATATACAAATATTTACAAACCTCTTTTTAATCTATTTTTGGGAGGAAAATATTTTTATTTTATTTACATATATAGTTACACACATGAGCCCCTATCTCCCTCTACTTTGGCTTTTATGCGGTCAGGCCCATGCTGAGCCCTCCCTTGGGTTAGGTTGCTCAATATTTATTCTAAATATTTCCTCTTTTCTTTTTAATCTTTATTCTTTTATTTTTGTACAAAAACATGCTAATTATTAAACTTTATACAATGCATGCTTTTGATAATTATTTGTATTTACATGAATATACATGTATTTGCAAAGGTTTTTGTAGCTAAAATATAAGAATAAAGAGTGATGAATGGGTATTCATCACCCCCCTATACTTAACTTTTGCTAGTCCCTTAGCAAACACTTATTTGAAAAAGAAGTGAAAAAGAAAGAAAGAAAAAGAAAAAGAGAGGAATATACATGGATTAAGGCTGATTATTAAACTTGATTTCATTAAATTGAAATATGGAGCCCGATCAGATCTTTGGATTATTAATGTGTCGGAACCTTATTTAGACTTAAGCTTAAAACTCAACAGCCTCTAAGTTCCACCAATCTATGGACAAGACTCCTCAATAAACCAGATCAGAACAAGTCTACATACACAAACTCTAATGACCATGAATCTTTCCATGCAGTGTAAGTGATAGTATCTCCCCACCTCAGAAGTAGCAAAGAAACAACCTCCCTCAACCTGGTAACTCTAATGCCTCGGTCTAGCAACTCTTTCCTCGAGAAGCGGGGTATTCCCTTCTAAGTTCAAGTGCAACCGGCTCAAGAAGAGGGGGAAGAAGTATAGACTTTTGGGAGCTCAGCCAGTGTAGTTAAGTCTCCCGCTGCAAGCTTCATGAGATGTAACATGGATACCATAAGCTTTTGCTTTATTTGACTATATACACTCCGGTGGGGTTATTAAATTTTCAATCCGACCCACCACTTTTTTGGAGTTCTTTTTGCATTTTTTTCAAGTGCCTCTGTACAACATATCTACATGGTGCAGCATATATACACGAAATTTTCCTCCTGAGCCAGTAGACTATCCCTCTTTTGAAGCTTTATTGCAACCCACGGCTTCTGTCTTTAGCCTTCATCACCACTAGACCAAGTTGAAACACACTTCCTTCACTAGAAGAAGAAGAGAGGTTCCGCCTAGAAGTACTACCCTCATATGCTACCCCAAGCCAAAGGAAACTGCCTCCTCACCACCTCATCCGTGGAGAGCTATGTGTAAGGTGCTGGTGCAAGTCAAGCCATTGTCTCTAAGAGTCATGCGTGTGTTGTTAAGTGCTCTACTTAGGCTCATCAAGATGACATATGCTCATAGCCTAGTGGACTCAAAGAATTAAGTCCTTATGGACCTGAAAAGCCTTAACCCTAAGCCCTATAAGGTTCCTCTTAGAATTAGGTGGATTAAGATCTTAATCAAGCTCCATTTCCCAATTTAATTTCAGGCTTAGTTTAAATGTCAAATATCATCCAGGGAAAAACTATATACATATATACACAAAAATGCTATTTACAAGTATTTACAATCGTGCAAAATTTTTGCAAAATGTTTTGAAATCATGAATGGATGAATGCATGAAGTGCAAGTTTTGCAAAAGTATTTACAAACATTTACACAAGATTTTTGGAAACTTTTTCAAAACATTTTGGAAAAATTTTGTACTATATACATAATTTTGATAAGAAAATATTTGCACGAACTTTACACAAAAACTTTTTGAAAACATTTTTACAAAAATAATTTTGTACACTAGCTATGTATGTGCGAATAAAAGAATGATTATTTACAGGAAAAATTTTTAAATTTTTGTGATTTTTAGGGTTTTTAGCCATTTTATTTATTAACACACTCACACAAAATACGAGTTATGGCTAAAGTATATATGAAATATATACACAGCCCCCTATACTTAGCTCGAACGATGTCCTCAGAGTGATCAAGAGCGATGAAGAAGACATAACTCATGCTTAGTAACAGGGAAGTGAAAAGGAATGGCTAGATACAGAGATGAATGAATAGAATGAGGAGAACTCGGTGGTTTCCCCCTATACTTAGGATTAAATAATCCTAAGTATAGCAAGTTGTACATGAAGGGAAATCCGAGTGAACAATGTACAGAGTCTTCCCCCCTATACTTAGGGTAAAGTATCCCTAAGTATAGGAAGCAAAACAGGGGCAGAACGAATGAAAAGAATACCCGCGGGTCCTACATCCCCCCTATACTTAGGGTAAAGTACACCCTAAGTATAGCATAATCATAAGATGAAAAAAAGGATGTGGGACTAAAGAATAGAGTGATATGGACAACTGGATCTATACAGGTCGGAAGAACAGTGATAATCAGGCATGAGATGCAATAGATGTGTATCAAGAGACCACATCTCACGCAAAGTGAATAGGGGCAACATCAACGACCCGCGGCTCATGATCTAGAAATGGCTTGAGCCGCTGGCCGTTCACTCGAAAGGTACTCTCAGAAGACAACTCGGATATATCAATGCTACCGTTGTCGTGTACCTTTCTCACAAGATAAGGTCCCTTCCATTTGCTCTGTAGCTTCCCTGGAAATAAACGAAGCCTAGCATCAAACAACCATACTCTCTGTCCAGGCTCAAAATGCTTGTGGCTGATATGAGAATCATGCCACTCTTTTACTCTCTCCTTATACTGTATGCTGTTTGAGAAGGCTATATCTCTAAGCTCCTCCAAGGCTGCAAACTTTGCCCTCCTCTGGTCTCCTACACTATCTGAATCTAAAAGAATCTCCGTGGCTGCCCAAAGTGACTTATGCCTCAACTCAACAGGTAAATGGCACGGCTTGCCATAAAATAGGCGAAAGGGAGATGTGCCCAATGGTGTCTTGAAAGACGTCCTATATGCCCACAAGACCGAGTCCAAAAGTAGTGACCAATCCTTTCGGTCAGGGCGGACGACTTTCTGCAAAATAGTCTTAATCTCCCTGCTCGAGACCTCGGCTAGACCATTCGTCTGTGGATGGTATGGAGTGGCAACTCGATGGTCTATGCCGAACTCACTAGCAAGTGCCTTCACCTGGTCGTTGATGAAATGAGACCCCCATATGAAATCAATACTCGAGGTACCCCGAACCGCGTGATGATGTGTTTCCTCAAAAATCAGCAAACTGTCCTGGCATCAGCGGCTCGGGCGGGGATAGCCTCAACCCAACGACTAACATAGTCAATGGCCAACAGAATGTACTCAAATCCCTGACTCTTAGGGAATGGACCCATGAAATCGATGCCCCATGCGTCAAAAACCTCACAGAAGTGAATGGGCTGCATCGGCATCATATCACGCTATCCACAAGTGCCCATCCTCTGACAGTCAGTACACCTCTTCACGAACTCGTCAGAGTCCTTGAAGAGAGTAGGCCACCACAAGCCGGATTGGAGCACTTTCTGTGTCGTTCTCCTCCCAGAGTGATGTCCTCCTGCCTCAAGCTTGTGGCAGTAAGTGAGGACGCTATGGTGCTCATCCTGAGGGATGCACCTACGCCAGACACTATCCCCTCCTTCGTGGTAAAGGATGGGATCCTCCCAGTGGTAAGACTTGGCCTTCGCGAGGAAGGTCTCAAGCCTCTGTCTGGGCCAACCTTGTGGCACTTTCTTAGCAACAAGAAAGTTCACAATATCAGCATACCACGGGATTGAGGTGATAGCAAGGATCGCCTCATCTGGGAAGGTCTCACAAATGGGATCAATCTGCTCAGACTCCTCAGGCTGCTCTAAACGGGAGAGATGATCCGCCACCACATTCTTGACTCCAGGCTTATCCTTGATCTCAATGTCGAGCGCCTGGAGTAGAAGGATCCATCTAGTCAGTCTGGCCTTGGCATCCTTCTTTGCCATGAGGTATCGGATGGCGGTATGATCTGTGTACAAAGTCACTCTAGATCCAATGATATAAGATCTGAACTTATCTAGGGCGAACACTACTGCTAGCATCTCCTTCTCTGTGACTGTATAATTCCGCTGGGCGGAATCCAAGGTGCGGCTAGCATAGTGGATAGGAAATGGGACTCCATCCCTCCTCTGTCCCAGCACAGCCCCCACGGTAAAATCGGAGGCATCCGTTATGATCTCGAATGGGAGAGACCAATCTGGTGGCTGGAGGACAGGAGCCTCAACAATACACTGCTTGAGAGTATCGAACGACGAAAGACACTTGTCATCGACAAGGAACTCGGTGTCTTTCGTCAGCAAGTTAGTCAACGGCCGGGCAACTCTACTGAAATCATGGATGAACCGCCGATAGAAACCGACGTGCCCTAGGAAAGACCGTAACTATCGCAAGTTGGACGGTGGTGTGAGTTTTCTAATGACATCAACCTTGGTCGGATCAACCTCCATGCCCCTGTTGGAGATGATGTGGCCAAGCACCGTCCCTTGAGTCACCATAAAGTGACTCTTCTCCCAAGAAAGAACCAAGAGGACCTCAATACATCGCTGAAGTATTCGGTCTAGGCAGTCAAGACAGGAGTCGAATCCGTCGCCATAAATCGAGAAATCATCCATGAAGACCTCTAAGCACTCCCCTACCATGTCCGAATAGATCGACAGCATGCATCTCTGAAAAGTCGTAGGGGCATTGCATAGCCCAAATGGCATGCGTCGGAAGGCGTATGTGCCGAAGGGACAGGTAAAGGTGGTCTTCTCCTGATCCTCAGGAGCGATGGCCACCTGGTTGTAGCCCGAGTACCCATCCAGAAAACAATAATGTCTCTTCCCTGCCAGTCTCTCAATAATCTGATCAATAAAGGGCAGGGGGAAATGATCCTTCTTGGTGGCCTGGTTGAGTCTCCTGTAGTCAACACAAACCCGCCAAGAAGTGGGTACTCGTGTAGCAATCTCCTCTCCAGACTCGCTAATCACTGTAGTGATGCCCATCTTCTTGGGCACCACATGCAAAAAGCTGACCCACTTGGAGTCGGAGATGGGATAGATAAAATCGGCGCTCCACCATTTCGAAATTTCCTTCATGACAACCTCTCTCAGATTTGGGTTCAACCGTCGATGGAACTCACGCGACGGCTTTGCCTCCTCCTCGAGATAGATATGGTGAGAGCACAGGGCCGGACTAATCCCATGGAGATCTGCTACACTCCATCCTATTGCCTTGCGGTTCTTTTCAAGAACCCCCATCAGACGGGATTCCTGCTCTCCAGTCAAATCGGCTGAGATAATGACTGGGTACATCTCATGCTCACCCGCAAGGAATCTATACTTCAACGACGAAGGAAGTGGCTTCAGCTCTGGACAACTGGGTGCTGGCAAATCTGGCTTCGAAAGAAGTCGCATGTATGCTGCCAAATCTATCCGGGAGACTGAGAGCGTACTCTCGCAAACTGGATCTGGAGAAGGCTGCTCAACTGTACTGTCTCTGATCTGCTCGGCATCTACCTCCGCCTCAGCTGTAGGCTCAGTGGAAATCAGGTCTAGCATATAATCATCACAATCTGCCCACTCAGACACTGACTCCGAGGGATCTGCATCACACAAGGTGGCATCAGTACCACCATCATCACAAAAATCCGTGTCGCGATTGAGAACCTACTCTGCAGCTTCTAAAGTATCCTGAACCAGGAATGTGCTCTCCAAGCTCTCCTCTGCTGTACTCTCTGCATCAACGGTGTCTGAAAATGAGAGGATGGCCTGTGCTGCTGGGTCTGCCCAAATTGCCTCATCGTCTGTGATCACAAAGTCACAGTCCTGGTGGATGTCTAGCCCTGCATCTGTCAGCTGCTCTGTATCTAAAGTGGTCTCTGAGCATGATCTCTCTCTGGCTCTGCTGTCCTCGACCGTCTCTATTTGTACACTTTCGCCCTCGACGCGAAAGTATACCTTCCCGCTATCATGATCAGTCACCGCCTTGGTTGTGGCCAAGAACGGGCGACCTAGAATGATGGGGGTATCGGTCACTGAATCAGGGATCTCCATGTCCAACACTACAAAGTCCACGGGGAATTGCAGACCCTGAATAGTGACGACAACGTCTCGCAACAACCCCTTCGGCCTCTTGAAAGATCTATCAACAAACTGAAGGACTGTCCTGCTCTATCGAAGAGTGCCCAACTCGAAGCGATCGAGAAGGGCTGCCGGAAGGAGGTTGATCGACGATCCGCTATCCAATAGAGTACGATCAAACCTCTACTCACTGATATGACATCTGACATATGGGGCTCCTGAATCTGGCCTCTTGGCAGGCAGAAGGTTCTGGATCACGAAACACGTGGCTTTCGTCAGCACATGGATCTCAGAATGGTGGTTCCTCCTCTTCCTCCTAACTGTGGTCCTGTCTCTCAACGAACGCTGAAGAAGGGGGATGTGCTGCAAAGCCTCCTGAAGAGTCAGCTGTATGTGAAAACGGTCTATCTTCTGCTGGCTGAACTCTTCCTGATCTCTCTTTTTTTTGGATTTTCTGTTTTCTTCCCCTTCCCCATCTGAAGGGCTCTAGGGAAGGGGATCACTGGGTCCTTCTCAGATGAAGGACTAGAAAAGGGTCTAGGCGGTTCGATGACCGGATCCACACATACATCATGCACCACAGTGGGACTAGAAGAAAATAAACCCTTTCCTTTATTAACAGAACTGTTCAGAGATACATCAGGTGAAGGAAAAACAATAGATCTCTCTACATGAACTCTGGTGGCCACAGTACCACCATCAGTTGGCTCAGTTGGAAGACTCGCGGCCTCAGTACCGCGCTCTGGCTCGGCATCAGGAGTGGCCTCAGTACCACATCCTCGAACTGGTGAAACGACGGCCTCAGTACCGTCGGTAGAATCAGCATCCTTGGTGGCATCAGTACCACCGTCATCATCCTCCTCGTCGGGCGCTCTAGGTGGATCCTCATGATGTAGCTCAGACGAGGCGCCGCCTGCTGGCATCCTACCGCTCCTAAGTGTGATAAAGTCAGTATCAAAAAGATATCCAGTCATATCACCAAATGCACCACTAGGAGTGGTATACTCAGTACAAACTACCTGCTCAGATTTCCGCTTCAGGCTGTTGGGGTTCGGCTCAATCTGGGCAGGGATGGCGGCCTTCCCTCTCACAATGTCCCGCATCTCCTGGCAGAACTCGTCCATCTCCCTCTGAAGGTAGCCTGCTGGTCCATGAGGAGGCGGGCTATGTCATCCAAAACAGGGTTCTCATGAGAACCCGACGGGTAGCCTCTCTGATAGTGAGGTTGCTGGATCTGCTGCTGCTGTGGCTGAGAGGGGTATGAGTGATGCTGCTGCTGCTGGTGAGGCTGCTCACGCCTCCAAGACTGTCCCTGCTGATAGGGACGAGGACCATAGGAAGACTGCTGCTGCTGCTGTGAATGGTACACTAGGGGTTGCTGCTGCTGCTGGTGCTCTCTCTGCTGGTTGTACTGGCCTCCCTGACTAGATGGCTGCTATTGGGGTTGGGTACCTCCACTCCCCCACCTGAATCCGGGATGGTCTCGTCGGATTCTAGGCTGAGGGCGGTCATACCAAATCTCGTTGACATCCATCAACGGCTCTGCATCGTACGGGGCTGGAGGAAGTACTGCCAGAGGCTGATCCGACTGTATACCACCATCTGCATGTCTGGAGACGGTGGTGACTGGTAGGTGGGTTGCGGCTGCTGGTACGGCTCCGCCTATACAAGGTGAACCTGTCTAGGCTGCTGGTGTGAGCTGGAGCACTGGGACGAGCTGCTGCTACTGCCGTGATCGCCTCGCGACTGAAGACGAGGCTGGGAAGCCGTCTGTGCCTCCTGGAGACACAAGAGCTGGGTCTTCATGTCGCTCAGAGTCTGTGCCATCTGCTCCATCTGAGTGATGCCCTGGCACTGCTTCTTCTCTATCAGCTCCATCCGATCCAACTTCTTGCTAATGATGCCCATGTCCGCAGCTGTGGACTCTGCCTGTGTTGCTGCTACTACAGACGAACTGGAAGGACCAGCGTCGACCCGTGCTATCCTCTGGTACTGCACAGGTCCTGGCTGCTGGGGTCTGCCTTGAGTGTACAACCTGGTCTGGGACATCACCATGTAGTTCTCGGCCATCTCCTCGTAGATGGCCCAGACCTGGTCGTGATCCTTGGCGAAGTAAGACCTGCCACAAGAAGCGTTCACCAAGCCCTGAAGCTCTGGTGTCAGCCCGTTGAAGAAGCTCTGAACAAGGTTCGGCTTCGAGATGTCGTGGTACGGGCATCGATCAGTCAGCTCACGGAACCTCTCCCTTGCCTCATGGAATTGCTCGTTGGGGAGCATGGAGAAGTTGCTGATGAGGGCTCTCGCTGCATTGGTCCATCCGAGTGGATAGTACTTGTGCAAGTACTTGGCGCGGAGCTGCTCCCAATTGTAGACAAACTTCCCCAGGTGCTTCAGCCAGGTGGTTGCTCTGTCTGCTAAGGAAAAGGGGAAGGCAATCATCCTGATAGTATCCTGGTCCACCTGACGATCGTGGACAGTACTGCATATCATCTCAAACTCCTGCAGGTGGAGATGAGGCTCCTCTGTCGCCATACCGTGAAACCGAGGTAAGAGCTGCTAAGTGTTCGGGGGCAACTTGAAGTCCCCCACGATGGCTGGAAGTACCACCCAGCGGTGTGTCAAGGTCGACCCGGGATTGTGGTTCTCCCGCATCGATCTAAGTGGTGGTGGTGCTCCTCCTGCTGCTGTCGCGGCTGCGGCGGCAGCTGCCGCATCGTCGGGTCCTCCTCCCACTCCTCTGCGGTTCTCGCGGTTGGCTCTCATCTGCTCAAGCTCTCTCCTCATGTCCATCATGAATGCTCCCTGATCCCTCAGCTGCTGCTGCACTGACTCGAGAGAGGCGATCAGGGTGGAGTTGATCGAACCCTGGTCTAGAACAAAATGTTGCTCTCCTCGTGGACCTCCGGTGCGATCATCGGAACTGCCGGCCATCGTCTCTGAAAAACCAAAAAAACCGAACTCAGGTGCTGATAAATCATCGGTCGGTCTCTCCTCTGGCATTGGTATCTCTGAATCAGAAGAAGAAGGGTGGTCGAGGGGGAACAGGGTGGAGTCATACTCGGGTTCGGAGAGCGGGTCTGAGCTCCCACGAACCGACCTAGATGAATGGTCAGGAGTGCTAAAAAGCGGTGCAGCCAGAGGCTGCCTAAGAGACCTCCTGCCATCATCGTGATCTGGCGAGTAAGGTGGATGAGATCTGGAAAAACTATGATCGAAAGCAAACCCCCGGTTCACCAACACAATGCAAGCTGAAGACCGTAAAGGCTCTGTCAAATTATCTTGTCAATTTTTTTTGGTGAACAATCAAAATATCAGAGCGATTACGTGACCTGCTGGGATACCCGATACTCTCTCAACCGACTGTCCCGCACAGAAGAGTCGGTAATCAGTCGAGATGAGCACCGGAGGGCTTTACCTAGTGTAAGGGTCACTCTCGCACAATCGAACCAAGCAATGAGGGGGTTGCTCTCCCCAAGACAAATTTTTAGGTAAGGTGTCTTTTAGGGTCGATAGTTTTAGCAGTCCCAATTTTATGGTTTTTTCTTTTTTTAGATTTTTAATGCAAGCAAAAACGTCTAACGAATTTTTCGGTTCTCCTGGTTATTAAGTCAAAAATAGCGGGGAGAAGATGAAAAAGCCGATGCGCGAGAAATCAATGATGCATGCAGAGATAGAAATGCGTACCTGACTCCAGCAGTCTACATGCAAGATGATCCGCACAGAATTTAAAGACTGAAAAGAAACTACCTATATGGTGCAGCGGTGAAAACCGAGTCGTAAACAGGCAATTTCTACTCGACAGAACCGTCTATCTTAGTCACTCGCCCTCGATCCAAAGAGTCCGGTCTAGACCCACCCCTCCTCTTCTCGACAGGTCGAGTTCAGGAGTAGTGCTTGACGGGGCAGGCTCGCGGCGCGTAGGCTCTCAGGAAAGCGACTAAGCTATTTTTATTAATGAGTTATTAGTAGGTCCAATTATCGCTCTATAGGAACAGGCAAGCAATTAAGTGTGGGGATCCTACTAATTACGGTACCGTCAAGCAGAAAATCCTAAATCTAGGGGCTCGAGAAAAACCACGGAAAATCGTAAAAGGCAGCTAAAAAGCTAAAACCACAAAAAAGCTGTGAAAAATCTGAACTAGTCTGAAGGGTCCCCCGAGCACACCGGTGCTCGGTGAAACAGACCCGAGAGTCCAACTGTCTCTGAGTACCTGTATTATTACAACAGTTCAAATGTGCGGGAAATACAGCTAATCTACTCTACCCTAATCTCGCGGCTATCCCGCGGCTCCTGCACTCCTGCTCGCTCCTCGCTCTCTCCTGCGGCTCTGTTAAGAAGAGAGCCGCCTCCGGTTTCCGCGGTTGCTCGACTTCCGAAGAAAGCCGCCTCGGTCCTCAGGCCTTCGCAAGAAATCAAACAAAAGTGGTTAGTCCAGATAAATGTATAAACAAGTCAAATGTATGTACAAGAATATGTACAGAAAGCCACGAAAAGAAAACCGCGGAAAAACCTACGAAGTAGTCAAAAATAGAAGGAAAGAGAAGAAAAGAGTATTTTTGGTGGTTTTTAGGGTTTTTATATTTTTTGGATTTTTAGTTAATTAAGAAAATAATAAAAACAAGAAAACAAGGGTTGGCGGTTGGATTTTTAGGTGTTTTAGATGGAAGGGAAGAGAAGAAAATTTGAGCACCTAAATTATTATTTTTGGATTTTTAAATTATTTATAAGAATTTTTATGAGTTTTTGAGTGTTTTTCAATTTTTAGGTGTTTTAGATAATGAAAAATAGCCAAAATTGGCTAGAAAATCAAGCAAGCCAAAACAAATAGTAGGTAATTTTTTTGTAATTTTTAAATAGGTTTTAATATTTTTTGTGATTTTTAAAATCTAACAGTAACAAAAATTGATGTTTTTGAATTTTAAAAAATACCAAATCAAAACAAAAATGCCTCCAAAAATCCCAGAAAATTTTACACTATGGCAGGAGCCATGTATCCAATTTTCATTGGATTTGGAGTATGTTTGCTATTTTATTCAAAAATAAAAAGAAGGTATTGTGCATAGGGACCTAAGTGCAAATACCAAGAGTCCTGAGGGGTCCGGTGCAAAATACCCAGGTAAACACGCGCACGGCGTGTGCCTGGGGCACTCGGGGACCTAAATGTAATAAAAACCAAGTCCTAGGACTATTTGGTAACAGGTACCAAAAGTCCAAGGGCTAGTCTGCAAATAACCCAAAAATAAACGCACATGCACTATTAAATTACGCACAGGGGTATACATGCAATAATCCAAAAGTTTTCATTCAATCCATAACATCTCAGAACTACAAGGTATAAAAGTGCAAAAAGCCCAGAAAACCACGTGTCGAAGCACGTGCTACACTATACACAGGGGCATAAATGCGAAAGAAATCAAGTGCAGGGTCCTCTATGCAATTGTTCCAGAAACTAAAGAACTACACTAAATATTTACAAGACTAAACGCTAAATAGAAGAAAAGACAGGGCCTAAGGTTAAATTACCCTTTATTAAGTCGAGCCGATGGATGAGCACCACGTGGTGGATCAACGGTCAGGATGCGGGTGGCGCTCCAAAGCTGGGCTCCTCGCGATGATCGGACGGCTGGGGCTTCGCCACGTGGAGGATCGAACGGGTGAGGGTATCGGAGGCTAAGCCTTGCGCATCGGGCGGTCCAGATCGCCTCTCCCTGGATCTGACGGTGGCGGGACCTCCTCAGATGGGCGGTCGAGATGAGAACTGGAGGTTGAAGGCGATCGGACGGCTGCTGGAGGTCTTCGAAGAACAGGTGGCCGGCGAACTTCGCTGGCCCAGTACGCTCGCTCCGAGCCTTCTCGCGGGGCTCTAGTGATCGGGGAAGAATCGTCGGGCGCCTCCGCGTCGAGTGGTACCCTCCGATGACCCAACTGAGCTCTGGAGAGCTACGACGAGGTTGGCGGAGGCGTAGCTGCTGGACCTGAGTCAAAGGACCTCAGATGGCCCTCAATGTACCTGCAAAATGGGTCCAGAAGACTCGCGGGTCAAGGGCAAACTGCCTCTACCCGGTTAGGCAAGGTGAAGGTGGTCGGGGGGTCGGTATGGGCGAGCTCCGGCGAGGGTGTGGACGGAGGAGCTCGAACCCCAGCTCCTGTGCGAGCTGGGTTGAGTGGAAGTGCGAAGAAGGAGCGCGAGGTAAGGGTGAAGGCGATGATGGATTCCGATGATCGAGGCGAAGTGGGAGATGGTCGGAATCAGCGAGAGACGGCGACAGCGAAATTTGGGGGAAATCGGAAATTAGTGAAAAGGAAAGGGAACTGGGTCTACCTGGATGGAGGGATCGACTGTGGCTGAGCTTGCAAAGCTCTGGGTCCTCGCCTCAAGGAGCGTCGACGTCCGAGGCTCGAGCTCCTGCTCTGGGCGGAGCACGGTGGTGGAGACTCGCCAGATCAGTGGTCTGAGCGTCCTCAGCCTCCCTGCAACACCTCCGGGGCAAGCTGTCACTCTCGCGATGAAGGTGGAGGTCACTGGAAGGAGGAACGACAAGCCAAAGATGGAAGAATAGGGTGGCGGAGCTCGGCTTATGTATGGGTGCAGGTCCGGCTAGGGTTGGTCGGGTAGGGCTGCGTGAAGCGCGGATCCCGATGTGGATACCCTGGCTAGGGTCTCGGATGCAAGGAGAAGAGATAGGACCCGGGGTTTGCGGAGATGGCGAGCGGATCGAGCGCGGAAAAAGAGGAGAAGTCGGGTGGGGCGCGAGATCCGCTGGAGAAGAAGGTCCGCGGAGAGAGTTGACCGGAGGTCAACATCTCCGTGGACCAATGAGAAGCTACCACGTGGAAAAGATTTGAAAAATCAATTATAAGTAGTAAATGGCAGAATTATTAAAAAGTCAAAACATGAAATATTTTTGTTTTAATATTTTCTATTTTTTAGTGATTTTTAATTAATTTTTCAAAATAAAAATAGTGTGTGTACATAGTAGGGCTATATATATGTATATATACAATATATAGATTTTTTATTTTGATTTTTAATTTGTTATTTTTATGCAATTTTATTCCCATTTTATATTTTATTTATTTATATCATAAAATTAGGAATAAAAAGATATTTTTATTTTATTTTTATTATTTATATACATAGGTGAAATAAATAGATATGTACATATATATACATGGTGTATTTACAAAGTATATTTTATTTTTAATTTTGTTCTATTTTTTATTTTGTTTTTGTTTTAATTTATTTTATTTATTTACACCATAAAGGATAGAATATATACAAGATTTTTGGAAATTAATTTTATTTATTTATAAGGCTAAATAAATACACGGTGAATGGACTATACACATGGGGACCATGTACATGAGTGGTGTTTTTGTTTTCTTTTTAATTTTTTTTATTTTTGTCTTGTTTTTATATTTAAATATATACAAATATTTACAAACCTCTTTTTAATCTATTTTTGGGAGGAAAATATTTTTATTTTATTTACATATATAGTTACACACATGACCCCTATCTCCCTCTACTTTGGTTTTTATGCGGTCAGGCACATGCTGAGCCCTCCCTTGGGTTAGGTTGCTCAATATTTATTCTAAATATTTCCCTCTTTTTCTTTTTAATCTTTATTCTTTTATTTTTTCACAAAAACATGCTAATTATTAAACTTTATACAATGCATGCTTTTGATAATTATTTATATTTACATGAATATACATGTATTTGTGATGAATACCCATTCATCACTCTTTATTCTTATATTTTAGCTACAAAAACCTTTGCAAATGCATGTATATTCATGTAAATACAAATAATTATCAAAAGCATGCATTGTATAAAGTTTAATAATTAGCATGTTTTTGTGCAAAAATAAAAGAATTAAGAGTAAAAAGAAAAAGAGGGAAATATTTAGAATAAATATTGAGCAACCTAACCCAAGGGAGGGCTCAGCATGGGCCTGACCGCATAAAAACCAAAGTAGAGGGAGATAGGGACTCATGTGTGTAGATATTTATGTAAATAAAATAAAAATATTTTCCTCGCAAAAATAGATTAAAAGAGGTTTGTAAATATATGTATATATTTAAATATTAAAACAAGATAAAAAATAGAAAAATTAAAAAGAAAACAAAAACGTCACTAATGTACATAGTCACCTTGTATATAGTCCACTCATCCCTATTTATTTAGCTTTATAAATAAATAAAATTAATTTCCAAAAAAATTGTAAATATTCTATATGATATGGTGTAAATAAATAAAATAAAAACAATTAAAACAAAAACAAAATAAAAATAACAAAAATTAAAAATCCAAAAATACTTTGTAAATATACCACGTATATATATGTACATATCTATTTATTTCACCTATGTTTATAAATAATAAAAATAAAATAAAAATATCTTTTTATTCCTAATTTTATGATATAAATAAATAAAATATAAAATGGGAATAAAATTGTATAAAAATAACAAATTAAAAATCAAAATTAAAAATATATATATTGTATATATACCTATATATAGCCCTACTATGTACATACACTATTTTTTATTTTGAAAAATTAATTAAAAATCAATAAAAAATAGAAAATATTAAAACTAAAATATTTCATGTTTTGACTTTTTAATAATTCTGCCATTTACTATTTATAATTGATTTTTCAAATCTTTTCCACGTGGTAGCTTTTCATTGGTCCACGGAGATGTTGACCTCCGGTCAACTCCCTCCGCGGACCTTCTTCTCCAGCGGATCTCGCGCCCGACCCGACTTCTCCTCTTCTTCCGCGCTCGATCCGCTCGCCATCTCCGCAAACCCCGGGTCCTATCTCTTCTCCTTGCATCCGAGACCCTCGCCGGGGTATCCACATCGGGATCCGCGCTTCACGCAGCCCTACCCGACCAACCCTAGCCGGACCTGCACCCATACATAAGCCGAGCTCCGCCACCTTCATTCCCATCTTTGGCTCCCCATCTTTCAATCCCGTGACCTCCACCACCTTCCCTGAGGTGACAGCTCTCCGCAGGTGGTGTCGAAGAGAGGCGAAGGTGATCGGACCATCGATCCGGCGAGTCTCCACCGCCGTGCTCCGCCCAGAGGTAGAGCTTGAGCCTCGGGCCTAGACGACCCGTGAGGCGATGATCCAGAGCTGCCTAAGCTCACCCACAGTCGACAACAACCAGTAGGTAGACCCTTCCCCCTCTCTATTTCTTTAATTTTCGATTTCCCCCAAATCTCGCCGTTCCTGTTCATCATCGATTCCGGCCACCCCCACCTTCCATTCGATCATCGGACCGTACCATCACGCTCGCCTTCTTCCCGCACACGTTCTACGCCCCACCATTCAGCCCAGCTCGCACAGGAGCTGGGGTTTCGAGTTCCTCCGCCATCGCATCGTCGGAGCTCGATCGCCCTGCCTCACCGACCACCGTCACCCCTCTTAACGGGGTCGAGGCACTTTGTCCTCGACCCGCGAGTCTGTTGATGTGCTTTGCAGGAACATCCGAGTCCATCTGAGGGCTTGGACCATTTGGAGCAGCAGCATGAGCTCCGCCGGCTCTGCCTGAGCTCCTCAGAGATCCGTTGGGCCATCAGAGATCACCCTTGGACGCGGAAGACCACGGCTATTCTTCTCCGATCATCAGGTTCCCGCGAGGAGGCCGGGAGCGCGCGCAGCGAGTCGGCGAAGGTCGCCGGCCATCAGTTCTTCCTCGACCTTTAAGCACCGTCCGATCATGCCCACTCGCCCAGATTCGATCAGAGCCGTCCACCCGCGAGGAGCCTTCACCGTTTGATCTTTAGGGGACTTGATCCGGACCGCTCATCCAGCGAAGAGGAGCCCTCGTTCCCCAGCCGTTGATTACTCCACGTGGCATCCTCATCACCGTTGATCCAGACGAAGGGTTTAGCCACTGCCTTCCACCGTCAGATCTGATACGTGGCAGATCCTTAGCCGTCCGATCCGAGAGGCATTTCTTAGAAGAGGTGCCACCCTTCCAGCACCGTCCGATCAGCCACGTGGCGCCACATCCAGCCCTCGATATTTAATAAGGGGTAAATATCTCTTAGGCCCCTCTAATTTTTGCATTTACTTTCTAGTCCTGTAAATATTTTAAAATGCTTATTTCAGTAGGGTAATTTGCATAGTGGACCTTGACTTTTATTGTATTTGCTTTTATACCCCTGTGTGTTGTGGACACGTGCTTCGACACGTGACTTTTGGGATATTTGCATGTTTTATCCTGTAGTTCTGAGTTGTTATGAAATGAAGAAATATTTTTAGATATTTGCATTGATACCCATGTGCGTGGTTTATTTGCGCATGTGCGTTATTTTTGTGGGTAAATTGCATTAAGTTCCCTGGGCTTTTAATACTTGTTATTATTTAGCCCAGAAACTTATTTTCTTTGCAAATAGGTCCCTGAGTGCCCCATACATGTGCTTGGCACGTGATTTCTTGGGATTTTTGCACCGGACCCCTCAGAACTTTCACTATTTGCGTTTAGGTCCCTGTGTACTGTGCCCGTGTGTGTGATTTTAATAAAATAGCAAATCAACTCCAAATTTAATGACAATTGGACACATGGCTCCTGCCATGGTGTAAAATTTTCCACAAATTTTGGAGACATTTTAGACATTGTTTGATATTTTTAAAAATTCAAAAACATCAATTTTCGTTACAATCTGATTTGAAAAATCACAAAAAAATATTAAAACTTATCTAAAAATTACAAAAAAATTTGCTACTATTTTTTTTGGCTTGCTTGATTTTCTAGCCAATTTTGGCTATTTTTCATTATACAAAACTCATAAAAATTGAAAAACACTACAAAGCTTATAAAAATTCTAATAATTAATTTAAAAATCCAAAAACAATAATTAAGGTGCCTAAATTTTCCTTGTATCTTTCTCTATACAGGAAAATTACCTCCAGGCTTATTGGAGATTTCTAGATATTTTATCTAGGTCCCTTAAACTTGGCTGGAC
The DNA here is from genome assembly GCA_037367405.1 of Ottelia alismoides. NCBI lineage: Eukaryota > Viridiplantae > Streptophyta > Magnoliopsida > Alismatales > Hydrocharitaceae > Ottelia > Ottelia alismoides. The sequence goes on from JAZKJV010000702.1 coordinate 1,006,188, forward strand.
AGTACCTTCTTTTCCTGGCCTTGTTTGATTTTTAGAAAATAAAATAAAAATCAGAAAAATCCCAAAAATTCACCAAAAACAGTAAAAAACATAAAACACACAAAAATATTTTTATTAGAGTTTTTGATTGATTTTTGATGCATTAAATAAATTGTTGAATTACCTTGCTTATTAGTTTTCTTTATTTTCTTAAATCTCTAAAAATCCAAAAAAAAATATAAAAAAATTAAAAACCACCAAAAACACTTGTCTTATATTTTATCCATTCTTTTTGACTACTTCGTAGGCCGCGAGGCCATTACGTGCTCCCTGAGTTCGACCCTGGTCGCTATACTAGGTTAATAAAATAGCAAGACCGCTATATTGATTTTGACTTGATTTTATCTATAATTGGTGGTCTCTTTTTCTGGATGGACCACATCTGGTGACTTGGGTCACAACGATCATTTTAGATACCTTTACCTGAGTCGCTCGATTTTTGTGTTCATCAAAATGGCGCCGTTGCTGGGGAGCACGGCTTAGTAGTCAGTTTTTGAGTTTTTCCGCGGTTTTCTTTTCCGCGGCTTTTTGTGCATATTTTGTATAGATCATTAAATTGCATAATTGTTTAAATAATCTAGTCTGACGTTCTATTTGTTTTCTTGCGAGGGCCCGAGGATCGAGGCGGCTTCTTCGGAAGCCGACGCAACCGCGAGAGTCGGAGGCGGCTCTTTTCTTTTTAGAGCCGCAGGAGAGCGCGAGGAACGAGCAGGAGTGCGGGAGCCGCGGGATAGCCGCGGAGTAGCATAGTTTAGATTAGGTTTTATTTCCGCAATAATTGAACTGTTATTGTAATAATACAGGGACAGACAAAGACTTGAACTTTCGGGGTCTGTTTCGCCGAGCACCGGTGTGCTCGGGGGACCCCTTGACTAGTTCGGTTTTTCGTGGTTTTTACGCGGTTTTTCCCTTACTGCCTTTTCCGGTTTCACGCGGATTTTCGAGCCCCTAGCTGTAGAATTTTCTGCTTGATTGTGACGTAATTCATAGGATCCAAACACCCCAATTTAATTGCATGTTCCTATAGTACGGTAATTGGACCTATAATAAAAAATTAATAAAATAGCCGTTCCATCACCTCCGAGCCTACGTGCCGCGAGCCCGCCCCGTCAAGCACTACTCCTGAACTCGACCTGTCGAGAAGAGGAGGGGTGGGTCTAGACCGGACTCTTTGGATTTGAGGCTGGTGATTGGCTAGCCGTTCTTTCGAGTAGCACTGCTGTTTAGGGACTCGGTTTTCCGCCTGCACCATTTAGGTAGTTTATTTCCTGTCTTTTAAATTCTGCGCGGATCATATTGCATGTAGAGTGCTGAAGCCAGGTACGCATTTCTGACTTTGCATGCATCATTGATTTATCGTGCATCGGCTTTTTCGTCTTCTCCCCCCTGTTTTGGACTAAATAACCAGGAGAACCGAAAAATTCGTTAGGCCTTTGTTTTTATTGAAAAATATTAAAAAGAAAAAAAACAACCATAAAATTGGGACTGTTTAAGCTATTGACCCTAAAAGATACTTGACTGAAAAAATTTGTCTTGGGTAGAGCAACCCCCTCATTGTTTGGTTTGGTTGCACGAGAGAGTGACCCGTTCACTAGGTAGAGCCCTCCGGTGCTATTCCTGACTGACTACCGACTCTTCCGTGCGGGCCAGTCGGTTGGGGTAGCATCGGAAATCCCAACAGGTCACGTAAGCGCTCTGATAGATTGTTTGTTCACCTAATAAAATTTGACAAGATAATTTGACCGAGCCTTTACGGTCTTCAGCTCGTGTTGCGTTGGTGAACAGAGGGTTTGGTTGCCGATCATAGTTTCTTCAGATCTCATCCGCCTTACTCGTCAGATCACGATGATGGGTAGACGTTCTCTTAGGCAGCCTCTGGTTGCACCGCTTTCGGGCACGTCTACCCGGTCATCTAGGTTGGCCCGCGAGAGCCGAGACCAGCTCTCCAAGCCCGAGTATGATTCCACCCTGTTCCCCCTCGACCCCCTTTTATTCGGTTCTGAGAGATATGAGCCAGATGAGAGATTAGCAGACTTGACAGCACCTGAGTTTGGCTCATTTGATTTTTCAGAGACGATGGCCGGCAGTTCTGATGATCGCACCAGAGGTCCACAGGGAGAGCAGCATTTTGTTCTGGATCAGGGTTCGATCAACTCCACCCTGATCGCCTCCCTCGAGTCAGTCCAGCAGCAGTTGAGGGATCAGGGGGCATTCATGATGGACATGAGGAGAGAGCTTGAGCAGATGAGAGACAACCGCGAGAACCACGGAGGAGGAGGACCCGACAATGCGGCAGCTGCCGCCGCAGCCGCAGCCGCGGCAGCAGCCGCAGCAGCAGCAGCAGGAGGAGCAGGAGGAGCACCACCACTACTTAGATTGATGCGGGAGAACCACAATCCCGGGTCGACCTTGACACACCGCTGGGTGGTACTTCCAGCCATCGTGGGGGACTTCAAGTTCCCCCCGAACACTTTGCAACTTCTTCCCCGATTCCAGGGTTTGGCCACAGAGGAGCCTCATCTCCACCTGCAGGAGTTTGAGATGATTTGCAATACTGTCCACGATCGTCAGGTAGACCAGGATACTATCAGGATGATTGCCTTCTCCTTTTCCTTGGCAGACAGAGCAGCCACCTGGCTGAAGCACTTGGGGAAGTTCGTTTACACCTGGGAGCAGCTCCGCACCGAGTACTTGAACAAGTACTATCCACTCGGGCGGACTAATGCAGCGAGAGACCTCATCAGCAACTTCTCCATGCTCCCCAACGAGCTATTCCATGAGGCATGGGAGAGGTTTCGTGAGCTGACTGATCAATGCCCGCACTACGACATCTCGAAGCCCAACCTTGTGCAGAGCTTCTTCAGCGGGCTGACACTAGAGCTTCTGGGCTTGGTGAACGCTTCGTGTGGCGGGTCTTACTTCACCAAGGATCACGACCAGGTCTGGGCCATCTACGAGGAGATGGCCGAGAACTACATGGTGATGTCCCAGACCAGATTGTACACTCAGGGCAGACCCCAACAGCAGCCTGGACCCGTGCAGTACCAGAGGATAGCACGGGTCGATGCCAGTCCATCCAGTCCATCCGCAGTAGCAGCAGCACAGGCAGAGTCATCCGCTTCGGATATGGGTATCATCAGTGAGAAGTTGGATCGGATGGAGCTGATCGAGAAGAAGCAGTGCTAGGGCATCACTCAGATGGAGCAGATGGCACAGACTCTGAGCGACATGAAGACCCAGCTCATGTGTCTCCAGGAGGCACAGACGGCTCCACAGCCCCGTCTTCAGTCGCGAGGCGATACCGGCAGCAGCAGCAGCTCGTTCCAGGGCTCCAGCTCACACCAGCAGCCTAGACAGGTTCACCTTGTACAGGCAGAGCCGTACCAGCAGCAGCAGCCCTCCTACCAGTCACCACCATCTCCAGACATGCAGATGGTGGTATACCAGCCGGATCAGCCTCTGGTAGTACTCCCGCCAGCCCAGTACGATGCAGAGCCGTTGATGGATGTCAACGGGATTTGGTATGATCGTCCTCAGCCTGGGATCCGACGAGACCATCCCGGATTCAGGTGGCGGAGTGGAGGTACCCAGCCCCAGCAGCAGTCATCTGGCCAGGGAGGCCAGTACAGCCAGCAGAGGGATCACCAGCAGCGGCAGCCCCCAGTTTACCAGTCATAACAGTAGTCATCCTTCGTTCCTCGTCCCTATCAGCAGGGACAGTCTTGGAGGCGAGAGCTGCCTCACCAGCCACACCAGCAGCAGCACCCTCCTACCTACCCCTCTCAGCAGCAGCAACACCAGTTCCAGCAGCCTTATTACCAGAGAGGCTACCCGTCGGGCTCTCATGGTCCACCATACGAGAGCCCCGCCTTGGACGACATAGCCCGCCTCCTCACGGACCAGCAGACTACTTTCAGACGGGAGATGGACGAGTTCCGCCAGGAGATGCGGGACATCGTGAGAGGGAAGGCCGCCATCCCTTCCCAGATAGAGCCGAATCCCAACAGCCTGAAGCGGAAGTCTGAGCAGGTAGTTTACACTGAGCATGCCACTCCTAGTGATCCGTTTGATGATATGTCTTCAGATCTTTTTGATGCTGATTTTGTTACACTTAGGAGCGGTAGGGCACCAGTAGGCAGCGCCTCGTCTGAGCGACAGCATGAGGATACACCTAGAGCGCCAGATGAGGAGGAGGAAAGCGGTACTGAGGCCGCTCATGATGATGACGGTGGTACTGAGGCCACCAAGGATGCTGATCCCACAGGCGGTAATGAGGCCGCCACTTCACCAGTTCGAGGAGGTGGTACTGACGCCTCCCGAGTTGCCGAGCCAGCACGCGGTACTGAGGCCGCAAGACATCCAACAGAGCCAGCCCGTGGTGGTACTGAGGCCACCGGTGTTCATGTAGAGAGAGCTGTTGTTTTTCCTCATTCTGATGTAGCTCAGAACCATATTTTATATAAAGGAAAAGGTTTAGTTTACTCTGGTCCCACTGTGGTGCTTGATGTATGTGCGGATCCGACCGTCGAGCCGTCTAGACCTATTCCTAGTCTTTCATCTGAGAAGGACCCTGTGATCCCCTTCCCTAGAGCCCTTCAGATGGGGAAGGGGAAGAAAAGAGAAAAAGATCCAAAAAAGAGAGAGCAGGAGGAGTTCAGCCAGAGCATGATTGACAGATTTCACATACAGCTGACCCTTCAGGAGGCTTTGCAGCACATCCCCCTTCTTCACCAATTGTTGAGAGACAGGACTACAGTCAGGAGGAGGAGGAGGAACCACCATTCAGAGATTCATGTGCTGACGAAAGCAACGTGCTTCGCGATCCAGAACCGTCTGCCGGCCAAGAGGCCAGATTCAGGAGCCCCATATGTCAGATGTCACATTAGAGAGCAGAGGTTCGACCGGACTCTATTAGATAGCGGATCGTCTATCAACCTCCTTCCGGCAGCCCTTCTCGACCATTTCGAGTTGGGCACTCTTAGACAGAGCAGGACAGTTCTTCAGTTTGCTGATCGATCTATCAAGAGGCCGAAGGGGTTGTTGCGAGACGTCATCGTCACTATTCAGGGCCTGCAATTCCCCGTGGACTTCGTAGTGTTGGACATGGAGATCCCTGATTCAGTGGCCGATACCCCCATCATTCCCGGTCGTCCGTTCTTGGCCACAGCCAAGGCGGTGACTGATCATGATAGCGGGAAGGTATACTTTCGCGTCGAGGGCGAGAGTGTACAAATAGAGACGGTTGAGGACTACAGAGCCACAAACAGAGCATGCTCAGAGACCAGCACAGACACAGAGCAGCTGATAGATGCCAGGCTAGACATCCACCAGGACTGTGATTTTGTGATCACAGACGACGAGGCAGAATGGGCAGACCCTGCAGCACAGGCCATCCTCTCATTTTCATACACAGACACAGCTGATGCCGAGATGACAGCAGAGGAGAGCTTGGAGAGCACAGCCCTGGTTCAGGATAATACAGAGGCAGCAGAGCCGGTTCTCGACCGCGACACAGAGTTCAGTGACGGTGGTACTGAGGCCACCTTGTGTGACAGTGGTACTGATGCCACCTTGTTTGATGCAGATCCCTCGGATTCAGAGTCTGATTGGGAAGATTGCGATGATCAGATGCCAGACCTGAGTCCCACAGAGCCTACAGCTGAGAAGGAGGTAGATGCAGAGCAGATCAGAGACAGTACAGTTGAGCAGCCTTCTCCAGATCCAGTTTGCGAGAGTTCGTTGTCTTTCTCCCAGGCAGACTTGGCAGCATACACGCATCTTCTTCCGAAGCCAGATTTGCCAGCACCCAGCTGTCCAGAGCTGAAGCTGCTCCCTACTTCGCTGAAGTATCGATTCCTTGCGGGCGAGCCTGAGATGTACACAGTCATCATCTCCGCCGATCTGACTGGAGAGCAAGAATCCTGTTTGATGGGGGTTCTTGAAAAGAACCGCAAGGCAATCGGATGGAGCGTAGCAGATCTCCATGGGATTAGTCCATCGTTGTGCTCCCACCATATTTATCTCGAGGAGGGGGCGAAGCCCTCGCGTGAGTTCCAGCGGCGGCTGAACCCCAACCTGAGAGAGGTCGTCATGAAGGAGAATTCCAAATGGTGGAGTGCAGATTTTATTTATCCCATTTCCTACTCCAAGTGGGTCAGCCCCTTGCATGTGGTGCCCAAGAAGACGGGCATCACGACTGTGATCAGTGAGTTGGGAGAGGAGATTGCTACACGAGTACCTACCTCTTGGCGGGTCTGTGTTGACTACAGGAGACTCAACCAGACCACCAAGAAGGACCATTTCCCCTGCCTTTTATTGACCAGATCATTAAGAGACTGGCAGGGAAGAGCCATTATTGCTTCCTGGATGGGTACTCGGGCTACAACCAGGTGGCCATCGCTCCTGAGGATCAGGAGAAGACCACCTTTACCTATCCCTTCGGCACATACGCCTTCCGACGCATGCCATTTGGGCTATGCAATGCCCCTGCAACAATTCAGATATGCATGCTGTCGATCTTTTCAGACATGGTAAGGGAGTGTTTGGAGGTCTTCATGGACGATTTCTCAGTCTACGGCGACGGATTCGACTCCTGTCTTGACTGCCTAGACCGAGTACTCCAGCGATGTATTCAGGTCCATTTGGTGCTTTCTTGGGAGAAGAGTCACTTCATGGTGACTCAAGGGACGGTGCTTGGCCATATCATCTCCAACAGGGGCACGGAGGTTGATCCGGCCAAGGTTGATGTCATTAGAAAACCCGCACTACCGTCCAATTTGAGGCAGCTACGGTCATTCCTGGGGCACGTTGGTTTCTATCGGAGATTCATTCATGATTTCAGCAGGATTGCCTGGCCGTTAACTGACCTTTTGATGAAAGACACCGAGTTCCTTGTCGATGACAAGTGTCTTTCGTCCTTTGTGACTCTCCAGCAGTGTGTTATTGAGGCGCCTGTCCTCCAGCCGCCTGATTGGTCTCTCCCATTCGAGATCATGACGGATGCCTCCGATTTTGCCGTGGAGGCTGTGCTGGGACAGAGGAGGGATGGAGTTCCATTTGCTATCCACTATGCTAGCCGCACCTTGGATTCCGCCCAGCGGAATTATACAGTCACAGAGAAAGAGATGCTAGCAGTAGTGTTCCCCCTAGATAAGTTCAGATCGTACATCATCAGATCTAGAGTGACATTGTACACAGATCACACCGCCATCCGATACCTCATGGCAAAGAAGGATGCCAAGGCCAGACTTACTAGATGGATCCTTCTACTCCAGGAGTTCGACATTGAGATCAAGGATAAGCCTGGAGTCAAGAATGTGGTGGCGGATCATCTCTCCCGCATAGAGCAGCCTGAGGAGTCTGAGCAGATTGATCCCATTTGTGAGACCTTCCCAGATGAGGCGATCCTTGCTATCGCCTCACTCCCGTGGTATGCCGATATTGTGAACTTTCTCGTTGCTGGGAAAGTCCCACAAGATTGGCCGAGGCAGAGGCTTGAGACCTTCCTTGCGAAGGCCAAGTCCTACCACTGGGAGGATCCCGTCCTTTACCACGAAGGAGGGGATAGCGTCTGGCGTCGGTGCATTCCTCAGGAGGAGCACCATAGCGTCCTCACTTACTGCCACAAGCTTGAGGTAGGAGGACATCATTCTTGGAGGAGAACGGCACAGAAAGTGCTCCAATCTGGCTTGTGGTGGCCTACCCTCTTCAAGGACTCTGATGAGTTCGTGAAGAGGTGTACTGACTGTCAGAGGATGGGCACTTGTGGACAGCGTGATATGATGCCGATGCAGCCCATTCACTTCTGTGAGGTTTTTGACGCATGGGGCATCGATTTCATGGGTCCGTTCCCTAAGAGTCAGGGATTTGAGTACATTCTGTTGGCCGTAGATTATGTTAGTCGTTGGGTTGAGGCTATCCCTGCCCGAGCCACTGATGCGAGGACAGTTTGCAGATTTTTGAGGAAGCACATCATCACGTAGTTCGGGGTACCTCGAGTTCTGATTTCAGATGGGGGGTCTCATTTCATCAACGACCAAGTGAAGGCCCTTGCTAGCGAGTTCGATATAGACCATCGTGTTGCTACACCTTACCATCCACAGACGAATGGTCTAGCCGAGGTGTCGAATAGGGAGATCAAGACTATATTGCAGAAAGTCATCCGCCCTGACCGAAAGGATTGGTCACAGCTTTTGGACTCGGTCTTGTGGGCATATAGGACGTCTTTCAAGACACCATTGGGCACATCTCCCTTTTGCCTCATATATGGCAAGCCGTGCCATTTACCTGTTGAGCTGAGGCATAGGTCACTTTGGGCAGTTACAGACATACTTATGGATCCAGATGGTGTAGGAGACCAGAGGAGGGCAGAGTTAGCAACCCTGGAGGAGTTGAGAGATACCGCCTTCTCAAACAGCCTACAGTATAAGGAGAGAGTGAAGGAGTGGCATGATTCTCATATCAGCCACAAGCATTTTGAGCCTGGACAGAGAGTATGGCTGTTTGATGCGAGGCTTCGTTTATTTACAGGGAAGCTACAGAGCAAGTGGGAATGGACCCTACTTGGTCAGAAAGGTACACGACAACGGTAGCATTGATATATCCGAGTTGTCTTCTGAGAGTACCTTTCGAGTGAACGACCAGCGGCTCAAGCCATTTCTAGATCACATGAACCGCGGGTCGTTGATCTTGCCCCTATTCATTTTGCGTGAGATGTGGTCTTTGACTCACATCTAATGCATCTCACGCCTGAGTTTCACTGATCTTCCGCCTTGTATAGATCCAGTTGTCGATATCACTCTATTCTTTAGTCCCACATCCCTTTTCTCATCTTATGATTATGCTATACTTAGGGTGTACTTTACCCTAAGTATAGGGGGGATGTAGGACCTGCGGGTATTCTTTTCATTCTTTCTACCCCTGTTTTGATGCCTATACTTAGGGATATTTTACCCTAAGTATAGGGGGGCAGACTCTGTACATTCTTCACTCGGATTTCCCTTCATGTACAGCTTGCTATACTTAGGATTAGTTAATCCTAAGTATGGGGGGGAACCACCGAGTTCTTCTCATTCTATTCATTTATTCATTTCTGTACCTAGCCATTCCTTTCCACTTCCCTTTTACTAAGCACGAGTTATGTCTTCTTCATCGCTCTTGATCACTCTGAGGACATCGTTCGAGCTAAGTATAGGGGGGTGTATATATTTCATATATACTTTAGCCATAACTCGTACTTTGTGTGAGTGTGTTAATAAATAAAATGGCTAAAAACCCCAAAAATCACAAAAATTAAAAAATTTTCCTGTAAATAATCATTCTTTTATTTGCACATACATAGCTAGTGTACAAAATTGTTTTTGTAAAAATGTTTTCAAAAAGTTTTTGTGTAAAGTTTGTGTAAATATTTTCTTATCAAAATTATGTATATAGTACAAAATTTTTCCAAAATGTTTTGAAAATCAAAAGTTTGCAAAAATCTTGTGTAAATGTTTGTAAATACTTTTGCAAAACTTGCACTTCATGCATCCATCCATTCATGATTTCAAAACATTTTTCAAAAATTTTGCACGATTGTAAATATTTGTAAATAGCATCTTTGTGTATATATGTATATAGTTTTTCCTGGATGATAGTTGACATTTAAACTAGCCTGGAATTAAATTGAGAAATGGAGTTTGATTAAGATCTTAATCCACCTAATTCTAAGAGGAACCTTATAGGGCTTAGGGTTAAGGCATTTCAGGTCCATAAGGACTTAATTCTTTGAGTCCACTAGGCTATGAGCATATGTCATCTTGATGAGCCTAAGTAGAGCACTTAACAACACACGCATGACTCTTAGAGACAATGGATTGACTTGCACCAGCATTTTACACATGGCTCTCCACGGATGAGGTGGTGAGGAGGCAGTTTCCTTTGGCTTGGGGTAGCATATGAGGGTAGTACTTCTAGGCGGAACCTCTCTTCTTCTTCTAGTGAAGGAAGTGCATCTCAACTTGGTCTAGTGGTGATGAAGGCTAAAGACAGAAGCCGTGGGTTGCAATAAAGCTTCAAAAGTGGGATAGTCTACTAGCTCAAGAGGAAAATTTCTTGTATATATGCTGCACCATGTAGATATGCTGTACAGAGGCACTTGAAAAAAAATGCAAAATGCAAAAAGAACTCCAAAAAAGTGGTGGGTCGGATTGAAAATTTAATAACCCCACCGGAGTGTATATAGTCAAATAAAGCAAAAGCTTATGGTATCCATGTTACATCTCATGAAGCTTGCAGCGGGAGACTTAGCTACACTGGCTGAGATTTCAAAAGTCTATACTTCTTCCCCCTCTTCTTGAGACGGTTGCACTTGAACTTAGAAGGGAATACCCCGCTTCTCGAGGAAAGAGTTGCTAGATCGAGGCATTAGAGTTACCAGGTTGAGGGAGGTTGTTTCTTTGTTACTTCTGAGGTGGGGAGCTACATATCACTTACACTACATGGAAAGATTCATGGTCATTAGAGTTTGTGTATGTAGACTTGTTCTGATCTGGTTTATTGAGGAGTCTTGTCCATAGATTGGTGGAACTTAGAGGCTGTTGAGTTTTAAGCTTAAGTCTAAATAAGGTTCCGATACATTAATAATCCAAAGATCTGATCGAGCTCCATGATTCAATTTAATGAAGGAAAGTTTAATATTCAACCTTGATCCATGTACATTCCCCTCTTTTTCTTTTTCTTTCTTTCTTTTTCACTTCTTTTTCAAATAAGTGTTTGTTAAGGGACTAGAAAAAGATAAGTATAGGGGGTGATGAATACCCATTCATCACTCTTTATTCTTATATTTTAGCTACAAAAACCTTTGCAAATGCATGTATATTCATGTAAATACAAATAATTATCAAAAGCATGCATTGTATAAAGTTTAATAATTAGCATGTTTTTGTGCAAAAATGAAAGAATAAAAAGTAAAAAGAAAAAGAGGGAAATATTTAGAATAAATATTGAGCAACCTAACCCAAGGGAGGGCTCAGCATGGGCCTGACCGCATAAAAACCAAAGTAGAGGGAGATAGGGACTCATGTGTGTAGATATTTATGTATATAAAATAAAAATATTTTCCTCACAAAAATAGATTAAAAGAGGTTTGTAAATATTTGTATATATTTAAATATAAAAACAAGATAAAAAATAGAAAAATTAAAAAGAAAACAAAAACATCACTCATGTACATAGTCACCTTGTATATAGTCCACTCATCCCTATTTATTTAGCTTTATAAATAAATAAAATTAATTTCCAAAAATTTTGTAAATATTCTATATGATATGGTGTAAATAAATAAAATAAAAACAATTAAAACAAAAACAAAATAAAAATAACAAAAATTAAAAATCCAAAAATACTTTGTAAATATACCATGTATATATATGTACATATCTATTTATTTCACCTATGTATATAAATAATAAAAATAAAATAAAAATATCTTTTTATTCCTAATTTTATGATATAAATAAATAAAATATAAAATAGGAATAAAATTGTATAAAAATAACAAATTAAAAATCAAAATTAAAAATCTATATATTGTATATATACCTATATATAGCCCTACTATGTACATACACTATTTTTATTTTGAAAAATTAATTAAAAATCATTAAAAAATAGAAAATATTAAAACAAAAATATTTCATGTTTTGACTTTTTAATAATTCTGCCATTTACTGTTTATAATTGATTTTTCAAATCTTTTCCACGTGGCTGCTTTTCATTGGTCCACGGAGATGTTGACCTCTGGTCAACTCCCTCCGCGGACCTTCTTCTCCAGCGGATCTCGCGCCTGACCCGACTTCTCCTCTTTTTCCGCGCTCGATCCGCTCGCCATCTCCGCAAACCCCGGGTCCTATCTCTTCTCCTTGCATCCGAGACCCTCGCCGGGGTATCCACATCGGGATCCGCGCTTCACACAGCCCTACCCGACCAACCCTAGCCGGACCTGCACCCATACATAAGCCGAGCTCCGCCACCTTCATTCCCATCTTTGGCTCCCCATCTTTTAATCCCGTGACCTCCACCACCTTCCCTGAGGTGACAGCTCTCCGCAGGTGGTGTCGAAGAGAGGCGAAGGTGATCGGACCATCGATCCGGCGAGTCTCCACCGCCGTGCTCCGCCCAGAGCTAGAGCTTGAGCCTTGGGCCTCGACGACCCATGAGGCGACGACCCAGTGTTGCCTAATCTCACCCACAGTCGACAGCAACCAGTAGGTAGACCCTTCTCCCTCTCTATTTCTTTAATTTTCGATTTCCCCCAAATCTCGTCGTTCACGTTCATCATCGATTCCGGCCACCCCCACCTTCCATTCGATCATCGGACCGTACCATCACGCTCGCCTTCTTTCCACGCACGTTCTACGCCCCTCCATTCATCCCAGCTCCCACAGGAGCTGGGGTTTCGAGTTCCTCCACCGTCGCATCACCGGAGCTCGATCGCCCCGCCTCACCGACCACCGTCACCCCTCTTAACGGGGTCGAGGCACTTTGCCCTCGACCCACGAGTCTGCTGATGTGCTTTGCAGGAACATCCGAGCCCATCTGAGGGCTTGGACCATTTGGAGCAGCAGCCTGAGCTCCGTCGGCTCCGCCTGAGCTCCTCGGAGCTCCGTTGGGCCATCGGAGATCACCCTTGGACGCGGAAGACCACGGCTATTCTTCTCCTATCATCAGGTTCCCGCGAGGAGGCCGGGAGCGCGCGCAGCGGGTCGGTGAAGGTCGCCGGCCATCAGTTCTTCCTCGACCTTTCAGCACCCGATCGTGCCCACTCGCCCAGATTCGATCAGAGCCGTCCACCCGCGAGGAGCCTTCACCGTTTGATCTTTAGGGGACTTGATCCGGACCGCTCATCCAGCGAAGAGGAGCCCTCGTTCCCCAGCCGTTGATTACTCCACGTGGCATCCTCATCACCGTTGATCCAGACGAAGGGTTTAGCCACTGCCTACCACCGTCAGATCTGATACGTGGCAGATCCTTTGCCGTCCGATCCGAGAGGCATTTCTTAGAAGAGGCGCCACCCTTCCAGCACCGTCCGATCAGCCACGTGGTGCCACATCCAGCCCTCGATATTTAATAAGGGGTAAATATCTCTTAGGCCCCTCTAGTTTTTGCATTTACTTTCTAGTCCTGTAAATATTTTAAAACTCTTATTTCAGTAGGGTAATTTGCATAGTGGACCTTGACTTTTATTGTATTTGCTTTTATACCCATGTGTGTAGTGGACACGTGCTTCGACACGTGACTTTTGGGATATTTGCATGTTTTATCCTGTAGTTCTGAGTTGTTATGAAATGAAGAAATATTTTTAGATATTTGCATTGATACCCCCTGTGCGTGGGTGATGAATACCAATTCATCACTCTTTATTATTATATTTTAGCTACAAAAACCTTTGCAAATGCATGTATATTCATGTAAATACAAATAATTATCAAAAGCATGCGTTGTATAAAGTTTAATAATTAGCATGTTTTTGTGCAAAAATAAAAGAATAAAGAGTAAAAAGAAAAAGAGGGTAATATTTAGAATAAATATTGAGCAACCTAACCTAAGGGAGGGCTCAACATGGGCCTGACCGCATAAAAACCCAAAGTAGAGGGAGATAAGGAAGCTCATGTGTGTAAATATATATGTAAATAAAATAAAATATTTTTCCTCCCAAAAAGAGACTAAAATTGGATTGTAAATATTTATATATTTATAAATATAAACATCAAAATAAAAATAGAAAAATTAAAAAGAAAATAAAAACATCACTCATATACATAATCACCATGTATATAGTCCACTCATATTTATTTATTTAACCTTATAAATAAATAAAAATAATTTCCAAAGATCTTGTAAATATTCTATATAGTGTAAATAAATAAAATAAAACAAAAACAAAATAAAAATAACAAAATTAAAAATCAAAAATATTATTGTAAATATACCTTGTATATAAAGGTACATATGTATTTATTTTACCTATGTATATAAATAATAAAAATAAAATAAAAATATCTTTTTTTTCTTATTTTATGGTATAAATAAATAAAATATAAAATGGGAATAAAATTGTATAAAAATAAAAAAAATAAAAATCAAAAATTAAAAAGACATATTGTACAAATACCTATGTATAGCTATATAGTGTAAATACCTCATTTTATTTTGAAAAATTAATTAAAAATCACCAAAAAATAGAAAAAATTAAAAGAAAAATATTTCATGTTTTGACTTTTTAATAATTATGCCATTTACTATTTTTAATTGATTTTTCAAGTCTTATCCAGGTGGCAGCCTCCCATTGGTCCAGGAGGGATGTTGACCGCCCGGTCAACTCCCCCTCCAGGACGACCTCCCACGGGTATTATGCGCCCGACCCGACTTCCCCTTGTTTTGGCGCCTAAACCCGACAACTTCGCACCTAAACCCAGGGTCCTAATCACTCTCCAATGATCCGGGAACCTCGCTCGATCTTAGGCCTCGAGATCCGCGCGCTCCATTACCCTACCCGCGCTCATCTTTCCGGACCCTCCACCGTATATAGCCCGAGCTCCGCCACCTTCATTCCCATCTTTGGCTCCCCATCTTTCAGTCCCGTGACCTCCACCAACTTCCCTGAGGTGACAGCTCTCCGCCGGTGGTGTCGAAGAGAGGCGAAGGTGATCGGACCATCGATTCGGTGAGTCTTCACCGCCGTGCTCCGCCCAGAGCAGGAGCTTGAGCCTCGGGCCTCGACGACCCGTGAGGCGACGACCCAGAGCTTCGCAAGCTCAGCCACTGTCGATCCCTCCATCCAGGTAGACCTGTTTCCCTTTCATTTTTCGCTATTTTCCGATTTCCCCCAAATTTCGCCGTCGCCGTGTTTTGCCGATTCCGACCACCTCACAGCTTGATTCGATCATTGGAATCAACCGTCACCTCCGCCTTCTTCCCGCGCACCTTCCCCATACCTCCATTCAACCCAGCTCGCACAGGAGCTGGTGCTCGAGCTCCTCCGTCTACCCCCCTCGCCAGAGCTCGCCCATATCGCACCACCGACCACCTTCACCCCGCCTAACCGGGTCGAGGCAGTTTGCCCTCGACCCGCGAGCTGTTTGGTCTATTTTGCAGGAGCATCCAAGCCCATCTGAGGGCTTGGACCATTGGGTCCAGCAGCTATAGCTCCGACGACCTTGCCGGAGCTCCCTGGAGCTCGGCTGGGTCATCGGAGACTCCCATCCGACGCGGAGGCTCACACAGAACCTTTTCCGATCATCAGCGCCCCGTGAGGAGGCTCGGAGCGAGTGCACTGGGCCAGCGAAGTTCGCCGGCCATCTGTTCTTCGAGGATCTCCAGCTGTCGTCCGATCAGCCTCAACGCTCCAGATTAGATCTCGTCCATTCATTCACGGAGCAACCCTGACCGCCAGATCCTTGAGGCTTGACCTCCACCGTCCGATGACTGAGGTTTAGCTACGATGTCTTCGCACCGTTAGATCCAGCACGTGGTTGAATCTCATCCGTCCGATCCGAGCGAGGGCCTTCTTCGCAGACCCACGTTGCAGCATCACCGTCTGATCTTCCACGTGGACGCATTTCAGCCGTCGGATCGACTCGAGGGTTTCACTTGTGTGCGGCACGCTATTCCGACCGTCCGATCTGCCACGCGTTGCGCATCACGCCCTCGGATAATAAATAAGGGGTAATTTGTTCTTAGGCCCCCTCCTTTATTTTATTTCGCATTTAGTCTTGTAAATATTTAGAGTAGTTGTTTAGTTTTTGGGATATTTGCATAGAGGACCCTACTCTTTATTTTTTTTGCATATATGCCCCTGTGTGTGATGTGACACGTGCTTCGTCATGTGGTTTTCTGGTGTATTTGCACTTTCTATCATGTAATTCTGAATGTTACTAAATGAATGAAAACTTTTGAGTATTTGCCTTTATACCCATGTGCGTGAAACATTTGTGCATGTGCTTTAATTCGTGGGTTATTTGCAGACTACCCCCTGGACTTTTGGTACCTGTTACCAATTAGTCCTCGGGAATAGTTTTTATTACATTTGGGTCCCTGAGTGCCCCAGGCACGTGCCACGTGCGTGACCTCCTGAGTATTTTGCACCGTACCCCTCAGAACTTCGGGTATTTGCACTTTGGTCCCTATGCACAGTACCCTCTTTCCATTTTTGAATAAAATAGAAAATCACCTCCAAATCCAACGAAAATTGGATACATGGCTTCTGCCATAGTGTAAAATTTGCGAGGATTTTTGGAGACATGTTTGTTTTGTTTTGATATTTTTAAAAATTCAAAAACAAGTATTTTCTTTACTGTTCAGCTTTGAAAATCACAAAAAATATTAAAACCTATCTAAAAAATACAAAAAAATTTACTTACTGTTTATTTTGGCTTGCTTGTTCATCTAAAACACCTAAAAAGTGAAAAACACTCAAAAACTCATAAAAATTCTAATAAATAATTTAAAAATCCAAAAATCATAAATCCAGTGCCTTAATTTTCCTTAAACTTTCTAGTTTATAGGAAAATTACCCTCAGGAGCTGGGAGCCTCTCTTTATATTTTAGATTGGCATTTTCATTTTTAGAAAAAAAAATAAAAATCAGAAAAATCCCAAAAATTCACCAAAAACAGTAAAAAATATAAAACACAAAAAATATTTTTTTTTCTGGAATTTTTGGTTGATTTTTAGTACATTTAATAAATTGTTGAAGTGTGTTGTTTAGTAGCTTTTCTTATTTTCTCAAAATCTCAAAAATCCAAAAAAAAATATAAAAAGACTTAAAAACTACCAAAAATACCTTTTCTTCTCTTCTCGACTACTTCGTAGGCCGCAAGGCCAATCCGTGCTCCTTATGTTCGACCCTGGTCGCTATACCAGGTTAATAAAATAGCCAGGACCGCTATCGTGTTTATTTGCTTTCATCTGAGTTTGGTGGTCTACTTTATTTTTATTGATTGATTGAATTATTTCTCTCGATCCGGGTCGCAACGACCCTTGAGTGATTTTATATTTTATCCTGGATTGATTGAGTGAATTTTTCGGTCATCAGAATGGCGCCGTTGCCGGGGAGCACGGCTTAGTAGTCGATTTTTGAGTTTTTCCGCGGCTTTTCTTTTCGCGGCTTTTTGTATAGCTTTCTGCATATATATATATATATATATATATATATATATATATATATATATATATGGGTCATATGTGGCTGCCCCCTAGGGGCAGCCAACATGGCTGCCCCCGCCTTATTTGGGCAAATTTTTTTATTTTTTTTGAAAAATAACACCATTTACATTCATCCCTATATCCCTCCTATATACCATTCGAATTTCGTCAGAAACAGAGACTCCTACGACCTCCATCCGGACAGTAATTTTTTAACGGTAACAGGATTTTTTTAAATCGATACCATCCAGATGGAGGCCGTAGGAGTCTCTGTTTCTGACGAAATTCGAATGGCATGTAGGAGGGATATATGGATGAATATACATGGTTTTATTTTTCAAAAAAAATAAAAAAAACGCCGGAAAATGGGGCGGGGGCAGCCATGTTGGCTGCCCCCAGGGGGCAGCCCCATTTTTTCCTATATATATATATATATATAAGTTTGTGACACTTGCTTTCTTTCTTGCGAGGGCCTGAGGACCGCGGAGGCGACTTTCGAGGAGCCAGCGCAACTGCAGGATTCGGAGGCGGCTCCCTTCCGCACGGAGCCGCAGGAGAGAGCGAGAGAGGAGCTGAGTGAGAGAGGAGTCTAGTTAGGATTTATTTCCCGCACATTTGAACTTTTGTAATAATACAGGTACACTCAGAGACTTGAACTTTCGGGGTCTGTTTCGCCGAGCACCGATGTGCTCGGGGGACCCCTTAGCTAGTTCGGTTTTCCGCGGTTTTTATGCGGTTTTTCTCTTACTGCCTTTTCCGATTTCTCGTGGATTTTCGAGCCCCTAGCCGTAGGATTTTCTTCTTGATTGTGACGTAATTCATAGGATCCAAACACCCTAATATAATTGCATGTTCCTATAGTGCGGTAATTGGACCTATAATAAAAAAATTAATAAAATAGCCGTCCCATCACCTCCGAGCCTAAGCGCCGCGAGCCCTCCCCGTCAAGCGCTACTCCTGAACTCGACCTGTCGAGAAGAGGAGGGGTGGGTCTAGACCGGACTCTCTGGATTGGAGGCTGGTGGTCGGCTATCCGTTCTTTCGAGTAGCACTGCTGTTTAGGGACTCGGTTTTCCGCCTGCACCATTTAGGTAGTTTATTTCCTGTCTTTCAATTCTGCGCGGATCATCTTGCATGTAGACTGCTGGAGTCAGGTACGCATTTCTATCTTTGCATGCATCATTGATTTCTCGCGCATCGTCTTTTTCGTCTTCTCCCCCCTGTTTTGGAATAAATAACCAGAAGAACCGAAAAATTCGTTAGGCCGTTGTTTTTATTGAAAAATATTAAAAAGAAAAACCATAAAATTGGGACTGTTTAAGCTATTGATCCTAAAAGACACTTGACTGAAAAATTTGTCTTGGGGAGAGCAACCCCCTCATTGTTTGGTTTGCTTGCGCGAGAGAGTGACCCGTCCACTAGGTAGAGCCCTCCGGTGCTATTCCTGACTGACTACCGACTCTTCCGTGTGGGCCAGTCGGTTGGGGTAGCATCGGGAATCCCAATAGGTCACGTAAGCGCTCTGATAGATTGTTTGTTCACCTAATAAAATTTGACAAGATAATTTGACCGAGCCTTTACGGTCTTCAGCTCGTGTTGTGTTGGTGAACAGAGGGTTTGGTTGCTGATCATAGTTTTTCCAGATCTCATCCGCCTTACTCGCCAAATCATGATGATGGGCAGGATGTCTCTTAGGCAGCCTCTGGTTGCACCTCTTTTCAGCGCTCCTGACCATTCATCTAGGTCGGTTCGTGGGAGCTCAGACCCGCTCTCCGAACCCGAGTATGACTCCGCCCTGTTCCCCCTCGACCACCCTTCTTCTGATTCAGAGATACCAGTGCCAGAGGAGAGACAGACAGATGATTTATCGGCACCTGAGTTCAGTTATTTTGATTTTTCAGAGACGATGGCCAGCAGTTCTGGTGATCACCCCGGAGGTCCACGTGGAGAGCAGCATTTTGTTTTGGACCAGGGTGCGATCAGCTCCACCCTGATCGCCTCCCTTGAGTCAGTGCAGCAGCAGCTGAGGAATCAGGGAGCATTCATGATGGACATGAGGCGAGAGTTTGAGCAGATGAGAGCCAACCGCGAGAACCGCGGAGGAGGAGGACCCGACGATGCGGCAGCTACAGCAGCAGCCGCAGCCACGGCAGCAGCCGCAGCAGCAGGAGGACGAGGAGCACGACCACCACTTAGATCGATGTGGGAGAACCACAATCCCGGGTCGACCTTGACACACCGCTGGGTGGTACATCCAGCGATCGTGGGGACTTTAAGTTCCCCCCGAACACCTTGCAGCTTCTTCCCCGATTCCACGGTTTGGCCACAGAGGAGCCTCATCTCCACCTGCAGGAGTTTGAGATGATATGCAGCACTGTCCATGATCGCCAGGTGGACCAGGACACTATCAGGATGATTGCCTTCCCCTTATCCTTAGCCGACAGAGCAGCCACCTGGTTGAAGCACTTGGGGAAGTTCGTTTACACCTGGGAGCAGCTCCGCACCGAGTACTTGAACAAGTACTATCCACTCGGGCAGACCAATGCAGCGAGAGCCCTCATCAGCAACTTCTCCATGCTACCAAACGAGCAATTCCATGAGGCATGGGAGAGGTTTCGTGAGCTGACTGACCGATGCCCGCACCATGATATTTCGAAGCCCAACCTTGTGCAGAGCTTCTTCAGCGGGCTGACACCAGAGCTCCAGGGCTTGGGGAACGCTTCTTGTGGCGGGTCTTACTTCGCCAAGGATCACGACCAGGTCTGGGCCATCTACGAGGAGATGGCCGAGAACTACATGGTGAATGTCCCAGACCAGGTTGTACACTCAGGGCAGACCCCAGCAGCTAGGACCCGTGCAGTACTAGAGGATAGCACGGGTCGACGCTGGTCCTTCTAGTTCATTCGCAGTAGCAGCAGCACAGGCAGAGTCATCCGCTGCGGATATGGGTATCATCAGTGAGAAGTTGGATCGGATGGAGCTGATCGAGAAGAAGCAGTGCCAGGACATCACTCAAATGGAGCAGATGGCACAGACTCTGAGCGACATGAAGACCCAGCTCATGTGTCTCCAGGAGGTACAGACGGCTTCACAGCCCGTCTTTAGTCGCGAGGCGATACCGGCGCAGCAGCGGCTCGTTCCAGCGCTCCAGCTCACACCAGCAGCCTAGACAGGTTCACCTTGTACAGGCGGAGCCGTACCAGCAGCAGCAGCCCCCTACCAGTCACCACCATCTCCAGACATGCAGATGGTGGTATACCAGCCGGATCAGCCTCTGGCAGTACTCCGCCAACCCAGTACGACGCAGAGCCGTTGATGGATGTCAACGGGATTTGGTATGACCGTCCTCAGCTTGGGATCCGACGAGACCATCCCGGATTCAGGTGGGGGAGTGGAGGAACCCAGCCCCAACAGCAGCCATCTGGCTAGGGAGGCCAGTATAGCCAGTAGAGGGATCAACAGCAGCAGCAGCCCCCAGTTTACCAGTCACAGCAGCAGTCATCCCTTTGTTCTTCGTCCCTATCAGCAGGGACAGTCTTGGAGGCGAGAGCAGCCTCCTCAGCCACACCAGCAGCAGCACCCTCCTACCTATCCCTCTCAGCAGCAGCAGCACCAGTTCCATCAGCCTCATTACCAGAGAGGCTACCCGTCGGGCTCTCATGGTACACCATACGAGAGCCCCGCCTTGGACGACATAGCCCGCCTCCTCACGGACCAGCAGGCTACTTTCAGACGGGAGATGGACGAGTTCCGCCAGGAGATGCGGGACATCGTGAGAGGGAAGGCCGCTATCCCTGCCCAGATAGAGCCGAATCCCAACAGCCTGAAGCGGAAGCCGGAGTAGGTAGTTTACACTGAGCATGTCACTCCTAGTGATCCGTTTGATGATATGTCTTCAGATCTTTTTGATGCTGATTTTGTTACACTTAGGAGCGGTAGAGCACCAGCAGGCGGCGCCTCGTCTGAGCGACAGCATGAGGATACACCTAGAGTGCCAGATGAGGAGGAGGAGAGCGGTACTGAGGCCGCACATGATGATGATGGTGGTAGTGATGCCACCAGGATGTTGATTCCCCAGGCGGTGCTGAGGCCGCCACTTCACCAGTACGAGGAGTTGGTACTGACGCCACCCGAGTTGCCGAGCTAGAGCGCGGTACTGAGGCCAAGAGTCTTCCAGCTGAGCCACGCCGATGGTCGTACTGATGCCACCAGACTTCATATAGAGAGATCT
This sequence comes from Ottelia alismoides, assembly GCA_037367405.1. Lineage (NCBI taxonomy): Eukaryota > Viridiplantae > Streptophyta > Magnoliopsida > Alismatales > Hydrocharitaceae > Ottelia > Ottelia alismoides. Next base: position 1,027,641 of record JAZKJV010000702.1, read on the forward strand.
GTTGTTTTTCCTTCCACTGATGTACCTCTGAACAGTTCTGTGAATAAAGAAAAGGGGTTATTTTCTTCTGGTCCCATTGTGGTGCATGATGTATGTGTGGATCCGGTCGTCGAACCGCATAGACCCTTTTCTAGTCCTTCATCTGAGAAGGACCCAGTGATCCCCTTCCCTAGAGACCTTCAGATGGGGAAGGGGAAGAAAAGAGAAAAAAGATCCAAAAAAGAGAGAGCAGGAGGAATTCAGCCAGAGCGTGATTAACAGATTCCACATACAGCTGACCCTTCAGGAGGCTTTGCAGCACATCCCCCTTCTTCAGCGATCATTGAGAGACAGGACTACAGTCAGGAGGAGGAGGGAGGGAGGAACCACCATTCAGAGATACATGTGCTGACGAAAGCCACGTGCTTCGCGACCCAGAACCGTCTGCCGGCCAAGAGGCCAGATTCAGGAGCCCCATATGTCAGATGTCACATTAGAGAGCAGAGGTTCGACCGTACTCTATTGGATAGCAGATCGTCTATCAACCTCCTTCCGGCAGCCCTTCTTGACCGCTTCGAGTTGGGCACTCTTCAACAGAGCAGGACAGTCCTTCAGTTTGCTGATAGATCTGTCAAGAGGCCGAAGGGGTTGTTGCGAGACGTTGTCGTCACTATTCAGGGTTTGCAATTCCCCGTGGACTTCGTAGTGTTGGACATGGAGACCCCTGATTCAGTGACCGATACCCCCATTATTTTAGGTCGCCCGTTCTTGGCCACAGCCAAGGCAGTGACCGATCATGATAGCGGGAAGGTATACTTTCGCGTCGAGGGTGAAAGTGTACAAAATAGAGACGGTCGAGGACTACAGAGCCAGAGAGAGCATGCTCAGAGACCAGCACAGATACAGAGAAGCTGATAGATGCAGGGCTAGACATCCACCAGGACTGTGACTTTGTGATCACAGACGATGAGGCAGTTTGGGCAGACCCAGCAGCACAGGCCATCCTCTCATTTCAGACACGCTGATGCAGAGATGACAGCAGAGGAGAGCTTGGAGAGCACATTCCTGGTTCATGATACTACAGAGGCAGCAGAGCCGGTTCTCGACCGCGACACAGAGTTCAGTAACGGTGGTACTGATGCCACCTTGTTTGATGCAGATCCCTCGGAGTCAGAGTCTGAGTGGGCAGATTGTGATGACTACATGCCAGACCTGATCTCCACTGAGCCTACAGTTGAGGAGGAGGTAGATGCCGAGCAGATCAGAGGAACAGTTCAGCTGAGCAGCCTTCTCCAGATCCAGTTTGTGAGAGTACACTTTCAGTCTCTCGGACAGATTTGGCAGCTTACACGCGTCTTCTTTCGAAGCCAAGATTTGCCAGCACCCAGTTGTCCAGAGCTGAAGCCGCTTCCTTCGTCGCTGAAGTATAGATTCCTTGCGGGTGAGCATGAGATGTGCCCAGTCATTATCTCAGCCGATTTGACTGGAGAGCAGGAATCCCGTCTGATGGGGGTTCTTGAAAAGAACCGAAAGGCAATAGGATGGAGCGTAGCAGATCTCCATGGGATTAGTCCGGCCCTGTGCTCCCACCATATCTATCTCGAGGATGAGGCGAAGCCGTCGCGTGAGTTCCAGCGGCGACTGAGCCCAAATCTGAGAGAGGTTGTCATGAAGGAAATTTCGAAATGGTGGAGCGCCGATTTTATCTATCCCATCTCCGACTCCAAGTGGGTCAGCCCTTTGCATGTGGTGCCCAAGAAGACGGGCATCACTACAGTGATTAGCGAGTCTGGAGAGGAGATTGCTACATGAGTACCCACTTCTTGGCGGGTTTGTGTTGACTACAGAAGACTCAACCAAGCCACCAAGAAGGATCATTTTCCCCTGCCCTTTATTGATCAGATTATTGAGAGACTGGCAGGGAAGAGCCATTATTGTTTTCTGGATGGGTACTCGGGCTACAACCAGGTGGCCATCGCTTCCTGAGGATCAGGAGCAGACCACCTTTACTTGTCCCTTCGGCACAAACGTCTTCCGACGCATGCCATTTGGGCTATGCAACGCCCCTGCGACTTTTCAGAGATGCATGTTGTTGATCTTTTCGGACATGATAGGGGAGTGCTTATAGGTCTTCATGGATGATTTCTCGGTTTACGGTGACGGATTCGACTCCTATCTTGACTGCCTAGACCGAGTACTCCAGCGATGTATTGAGGTCCGCTTGGTTCTTTCTTGGGAGAAGAGTCACTTTATGGTGACTCAAGGGACGGTACTTGGCCACATCATCTCCAACAGGGGCATGGAGGTTGATTCGGCCAAGGTTGATGTCATTAGAAAACTCACACCACCGTCCAATTTGCGGCAGTTACGGTCTTTCCTGGGGCACGTCGGTTTCTATCGGCGGTTTATCCGTGATTTCAGTAGAGTTGCCCGACCGTTGACTGACCTGCTGACGAAAGACACCGAGTTCCTTGTCGATGACAAGTGTCTTTCGTCCTTTGATACTCTCAAGCAGTGTATTCTTGAGGCTCCTGTCCTCCAGCCACCAGATTGGTCTCTCCCATTCGAGATCATGACGGATGCCTCCGATTTTGCCGTGGGGGTTGTGCTGGGACAGAGGAGGGATGGAGTTCCTTTTTCTATCCACTATGCTAGCCGCACCTTGGATTCCGCCCAGCGGAATTATACTGTCACAGAGAAAGAGATGCTAGCAGTAGAGTTCGCCCTAGATAAGTTCAGATCTTACATCATTGGATCTAGAGTGACTTTGTACACAGATCATACCGCCATCCGATACCTCATGACAAAGAAGGATGCCAAAGCCAGACTGACTAGATGGATCCTTCTACTCCAGGAGTTCGACATTGAGATTAAGGATAAGCCTGGAGTCAAGAATGTGGTGGCGGATCATCTCTCCCGTTTAGAGCAGCCTGAGGAGTCTGAGCAGATTGATCCCATTTGTGAGACCTTCCCAGATGAGGCGATCCTTACTATCGCCTCACTCCCGTGGTATGCCGACATTGTGAACTTTCTCGTTGCTAAGAAAGTCCCACAAGGTTGGCCCAGACAGAGGCTTGAGACCTTCCTCGCAAAGGCCAAGTCTTACCATTGGGAGGATCCCATCCTTTACCACGAAGGAGGGGATAGTGTCTGGCATAGGTGCATCCCTCAGGATGAGCACCATAGCGTCCTCACTTACTGCCACAAGCTTGAGGCAGGAGGACATCACTCTGGGAGGAGAACGGCACAGAAAGTGCTCCAATCCGGCATGTGGTGGCCTACCCTCTTCAAGGACTCTGATGAGTTCGTGAAGAGGTGTACTGACTGTCAGAGGATGGGCACTTGTGGACAGCGTGATATGATGCCGATGCAGCCCATTCACTTCTGTGAGGTTTTTGACGCATAGGGCATCGATTTCATGGGTCCATTCCCTAAGAGTCAGGGATTTGAGTACATTCTGTTGGCCGTTGATTATGTTAGTCGTTGGGTTGAGGCTATCCTCGCCCGAGCCGCTGATGCCAGGACAGTTTGCAGATTTTTGAGGAAGCATATCATCACGCGGTTCGGGGTACCTCGAGTATTGATTTCAGATGTGGGGTCTCATTTCATCAACGACCAGGTGAAGGCACTTGCCAGTGAGTTCGGCATAGACCATCGAGTTGCCACTCCATACCATCCACAGACGAATGGTCTAGCCGAGGTCTCGAACAGGGAGATCAAGACTATTTTGCAGAAAGTCGTCCTCCCTGACCGAAAGGATTGGTCACAGCTTTTGGACTTGGTCTTTGTGGGCATATAGGACGTCTTTCAAGACACCATTGGGCACATCTCCCTTTCGTCTAGTTTATGGCAAGCCATGCCATTTACCTGTTGAGTTGAGGCACAAGTCACTTTGGGCAGTCACGGATATTCTTTTAGATCCAAAGAGTGTAGGAGACCAGAGGAGGGCAGAGTTAGCAGCCTTGGAGGAGCTTAGAGATACAGCCTTCTCAAACAGCCTACAGTATAAGGAGAGAGTGAAAGAGTGGCATGATTCTCATATCAGCCACAGGCATTTTGAGCCTGGACAGAGAGTATAGTTGTTTGATGCAAGGCTTCATCTATTTCCAGGGAAGTTACAGAGCAAATGGAAGGGACCTTATCTGGTGAGAAAGGTACACAACAATGGTAGCATTGATATATCCGAGTTGTCTTATGAGGGTACCTTTCGAGTGAATGGCCAGCGGCTCAAGCCATTTCTAGATCATGAGCCGCGGGTCGTTGATGTTGCCCTATTTACTTTGCGTGAGATGTGGTCTCTTGATTCACATCTATTGCATCTCACGCCTGATTATCATTGTTCTTCCGACTTGTATAGATCCAGTTGTCCATATCATTTTATTCTTTAGTCCCACATCCCTTTTCTCATCTTATGATTATGTTATACTTGGGGTGTACTTTACCCTAAGTATAGGGGGGATGTAGGACCTGCGAGTATTCTTTTTATTCTTTCTGCCCCTGTTTTGCTGCCTATACTTAGGGATATTTTACCCTAAGTATAGGGGGGCAGGCTCTGTTCATTCTTCACTCGGATTTCCCTTCATGTACAGCTTGCTATACTTAGGATTATTTAATCCTAAGTATAGGGGGAAACCACCGAGCTCTCCTCATTCTATTCATTCATTCATTTCTGTACTTAGCCATTCCTTTTCACTTCCCTTTTACTAAGCACGAGTTATGTCTTCTTCATCGCTCTTGATCACTCTGAGGACATCGTTCGAGCTAAGTATAGGGGTGTGTGTATATATTTCATATATACTTTAGCCATAACTCGCACTTTGTGTGAGTGTGTTAATAAATAAAATGGCTAAAAACCATAAAAATCACAAAAATTAAAAATTTTTCCTGTAAATAATCATTCTTTTATTACACATACATAGCTAGTGTACAAAAATTATTTTTGTAAAAATGTTTTCAAAAAGTTTTTGTGTAAAGTTTGTGTAAATATTTTCTTATCAAAATTATGTATATAGTACAAAATTTTTCCAAAATGTTTTGAAAATCAAAAGTTTGCAAAAATCTTGTGTAAATATTTGTAAATACTCTTGCAAAACTTGCACTTCATGCATCCATCCATTCATGATTTCAAAACATTTTTCAAAAATTTTGCACGATTGTAAATACTTGTAAATAGCATTTTTGTGTATATATGTATATAGTTTTCCCTTGGATGATAGTTGACATTTAAACTAAGCCTGGAATTAAATTGAGAAATGGAGCTTGATTAAGATCTTAATCCACCTAATTCTAAGAGGAACCTTATAGGGCTTAGGGTTAAGGCTTTTCAGGTCCATAAGGACTTAATTCTTTGAGTCCACTAGGCTATGAGCATATGTCATCTTGATGAGCCTAAGTAGAGCACTTAACAACACACGCATGACTCTTAGAGACAATGGCTTGACTTGCACTAGCACCTTACACATAGCTCTCCACGGATGAGGTAGTGAGGAGGCAGTTTCCTTTGGCTTGGGGTAGCATATGAGGGTAGTACTTCTAGGCGGAACCTCTCTTATTCTTCTAGTGAAGGAAGTGCGTCTCAAATTAGTCTAGTGGTGATGAAGGCTAAAGACAGAAGCCGTGGGTTGCAATAAAGCTTCAAAAGAGGGATAGTCTACTGGCTCAAAAGGAAAATTTCTTGTATATATGCTGCACCATGTAGATATGTTGTATAGAGGCACTTGAAAAAAAATGCAAAATGCAAAAAGAACTCCAAAAAAGTGGTGGGTCGGATTGAAAATTTAATAACCCCACCGGAGTGTATATAGTCAAATAAAGCAAAAGCTTATGGTATCCAAGTTATATCTCATGAAGCTTGCAGCGGGAGACTTAGCTACACTGCCTGAGCTTCCAAAAGTCTATACTTCTCCCCCCTCTTCTTGAGCCGGTTGCACTTGAACTTAGAAGGGAATACCCCGCTTCTCGAGGAAAGAGTTGCTAGACCGAGGCATTAGAGTTACCAGGTTGGGGGAGGTTGTTTCTTTGTTACTTCTGAGGTGGGGAGCTACATATCACTTACACTGCACGGAAAGATTCATAGTCATTAGAGTTTGTGTATGTAGACTTGTTCTGATATGGTTTATTGAGGAGTCTTGTCCATAGATTGGTGGAACTTAGAGGCTGTTGAGTTTTAAGCTTAAGTCTAAATAAGGTTCCGACACATTAATAATCCAAAGATCTGATCGAGCTCCAAGATTCAATTTAATGAAGGAAAGTTTAATATTCAACCTTGATCCATGTACATTCCCCTCTTTTTCTTTTTCTTTCTTTCTTTTTCACTTCTTTTTCAAATAAGTGTTTGCTAAGGGACTAGTAAAAGTTAAGTATAGGGGTGATTAATACCCATTCATCACTCTTTATTCTTATATTTTAGCTACAAAAACCTTTGCAAATGCATGTATATTCATGTAAATACAAATAATTATCAAAAGCATGCATTGTATAAAGTTTAATAATTAGCATGTTTTTGTGAAAAAATAAAAGAATAAAGAGTAAAAATAAAAAGAGGGAAATATTTAGAATAAATATTGAGCAACCTAACCCAAGGGAGGGCTCAGCATGGGCCTGACCGCATAAAAACCAAAGTAGAGGGAGATAGGGACTCATGTGTGTAGATATTTATGTAAATAAAATAAAAATATTTTCCTCACAAAAATAGATTAAAAGAGGTTTGTAAATATTTGTATATATTTAAATATAAAAACAAGATAAAAAATAGAAAAATTAAAAAGAAAACAAAAACATCACTCATGTACATAGTCATCTTGTATATAGTCCACTCATCCCTATTTATTTAGCTTTATAAATAAATAAAATAATTTCCAAAAATTTTGTAAATATTCTATATGATATGGTGTAAATAAATAAAATAAAAACAATTAAAACAAAAACAAAATAAAAATAACAAAAATTAAAAATCCAAAAATACTTTGTAAATATACCATGTATATATATGTACATATCTATTTATTTCACCTATGTATATAAATAATAAAAATAAAATAAAAATATCTTTTTATTCCTAATTTTATGATATATATAAATAAAATATAAAATGGGAATAAAATTGTATAAAAATAACAAATTAAAAATCAAAATTAAAAATCTATATATTGTATATATACCTATATATAGCCCTACTATGTACATACACTATTTTTTATTTTGAAAAATTAATTAAAAATCACTAAAAAATAGAAAATATTAAAACAAAAATATTTCATGTTTTGACTTTTTAATAATTCTGCCATTTACTATTTATAATTGATTTTTCAAATCTTTTCCACGTGGCAGCTTTTCATTGGTCCACGGAGATGTTGACCTCAGGTCAACTCCCTCCGCGGACCTTCTTCTCCAGCGGATCTCGCGCCCGACCCGACTTCTCCTCTTTTTCCGCGCTCGATCCGCTCGCCATCTCCGCAAACCCCGGGTCCTATCTCTTCTCCTTGCATCTGAGACCCTCGCTGGGGTATCCACATCAGGATCCGCGCTTCACGCAGCCCTACCCGACCAACCCTAGCCGGACCTGCACCCATACATAAGCCAAGCTCCGCCACCTTCATTCCCATATTTGGCTCCCCATCTTTCAGTCCCGTGACCTCCACCACCTTCCCTGAGGTGACAGCTCTCTGCAGGTGGTGTCGAAGAGAGGCGAAGGTGATCGGACCATCGATCCGGCGAGTCTCCACCGCCGTGCTCCGCCCAGAGGTAGAGCTTGAGACTCGGGCCTCGACGACCCGTGAGGCGACGACCCAGAGCTGCCTAAGCTCACCCACAGTCGACAGCAACCAGTAGGTAGACCCTTCTCCCTCTCTATTTCTTTAATTTTCGATTTCCCCCAAATCTCGCTGTTCCCGTTCATCATCGATTCCGGCCACCCCCACCTTCCATTCGATTATCGGACCGTACCATCACGCTCGCCTTCTTCCTGGCACGTTCTACGCCCCTCCATTCATCCCAGCTCGCACAGGAGCTGGGGTTTCGAGTTCCTCCGCCGTCGCATCGCTGGAGCTCAATCGTCCTGCCTCACCGACCACCGTCACCCCTCTTAACGAGGTCGAGGCACTTTGCCCTCGACCCACGAGTCCGCTGATGTGCTTTGCAGGAACATCCGAGCCCATCTGAGGGCTTGGACCATTTGGAGCAGCAGCCTGAGCTCCGTCGGCTCCGCCTGAGCTCCTCGGAGCTCCGTTGGGCCATCGGAGATCGCCCTTGGACGCGGAAGACCACGGCTATTCTTCTTCGATCATCAGGTTCCCGCGAGGAGGCCGGGAGCGTGCGCAGCGGGTCGGCGAAGGTCGCCGGCCATCAGTTCTTCCTCGACCTTTCAGCACCGTCCGATCGTGCCCACTCTCTCAGATTCGATCAGAGCCGTCCACCCGTGAGGAGCCTTCACCGTTTGATCTTTAGGGGACTTGATCCGGATCGCTCATCCAGCGAAGAGGAGCCCTCATTCCCCAGCCGTTGATTACTCCACGTGGCATCCTCATCACCGTTGATCCAGACGAAGGGTTTAGCCACTGCCTTCCACCGTCAGATCTGATACGTGGCAGATCCTTAGCCGTCCGATCCGAGAGGCATTTCTTAGAAGAGGCGCCACCCTTCCAGCACCGTCCGATCAGCCACGTGGCGCCACATCCAGCCCTCGATATTTAATAAGGGGTAAATATCTCTTAGGCCCCTCTAGTTTTTGCATTTACTTTCTAGTCCTGTAAATATTTTAAAACGCTTATTTCAGTAGGGTAATTTGCATAGTGGACCTTGACTTTTATTGTATTTGCTTTTATACCCCTGTGTGTTGTGGACGCGTGCTTCGACACGTGACTTTTGGGATATTTGCATGTTTTATCCTGTAGTTCTGAGTTGTTATGAAATGAAGAAATATTTTTAGATATTTGCATTGATACCCCTGTGTATGGGTGATGAATACCCATTCATCACTCTTTATTCTTATATTTTAGCTACAAAAACCTTTGCAAATGCATGTATATTCATGTAAATACAAATAATTATCAAAAGCATGCATTGTATAAAGTTTAATAATTAGCACGTTTTTGTTCAAAAATAAAAGAATAAAGAGTAAAAAGAAAAAGAGGGAAGTATTTAGAATAAATATTGAGCAACCTAACCAAAGGGAGGGCTCAGCATGGGCCTGACCGCATAAAAACCCAAAGTAGAGGGAGATAAGGAAGCTCACGTATGTGAATATATATGTAAATAAAATAAAATATTTTTCCTCCCAAAAAGAGACTAAAATTGGATTGTAAATATTTATATATTTATAAATATAAACATTAAAATAAAAATAGAAAAATTAAAAAGAAAATAAAAACATCACTCATATACATAATCACCATGTATATAGTCCACTCATATTTATTTATTTAACCTTATAAATAAATAAAAGTAATTTCCAAAGATCTTGTAAATATTCTATATAGTGTAAATAAATAAAATAAAACAAAAACAAAATAAAAATAACAAAATTAAAAATCAAAAATACTATTGTAAATATACCATGTATATAAAGGTACATATGTATTTATTTTACCTATGTATATAAATAATAAAAATAAAATAAAAATATTTTTTTATTTCTTATTTTATGGTATAAATAAATAAAATATAAAATGGGAATAAAATTATATAAAAATAAAAAAAATCAAAAATAAAAAAGACATATTATACATATACCTATGTATAGCTATATAGTGTAAATACCTCATTTTATTTTGAAAAATTAATTAAAAATCATCAAAAAAATATAAAAAATTAAAAGAAAAATATTTCTTGTTTTGACTTTTTAATAATTCTGCCATTTACTATTTTTAATTGATTTTTCAAGTCTTATCCAGGTGGCAGCCTCCCATTGGTCCAGGAGGGATGTTGACCGCCCGGTCAACCCCCCCTCCAGGACCACCTCCCACAGGTATTATGCGCCCGACCTAACTTCCCCTTATTTTGGCGCCTAAACCCGATAACTTCGCACCTAAACCCAGGGTCCTAATCACTCTCCAATGATCCGGGAACCTCGCCCGATCTTTAGCCTCGAGATCTGCGCGCTCCATTGCCCTACCCGCGCTCATCTTTCCGGACCCTCCACCGTATATAGCCCGTGCTCCGCCACCTTCATTCCCATCTTTGGCTCCCCAACTTTCAGTCCCGTGACCTCCACCACCTTCCCTGAGGTGACAGCTCTCCGCCGGTGGTGTCGAAGAGAGGCGAAGGTGATCGGACCATCGATCCAGCGAGTCTTCACAGCCGTGCTCCACCCAGAGCAGGAGCTTGAGCCTCGGGCCTCGACGACCCGTGAGGAGATGACCCAGAGCTTCGCAAGCTCAGCCACAGTCGATCCCTCCATCCAGGTAGACCTGTTTCCTTTCATTTTTCGCTAATTTCCGATTTCCCCCAAATTTCGTCATCGCCGTGTTTCGCCGATTCCGACCACCTCACAGCTCGATTCGATCATCGGAATCAACCGTCACCTCCGCCTTCTTCCTGCGCACCTTCTCCATACCTCCATTCAACCCAGCTCGCACAGGAGCTGGGGCTCGAGCTCCTCCGTCTACCCCCCTCGCCGGAGCTCGCCCATATCGCACCACCGACCACCTTCACCCCGCCTAACCGGGTCGAGGAAGTTTGCCCTCGACCCGCGAGCGGTTTGGTCTATTTTGCAGGAGCATCCAAGCCCATCTGAGGGCTTGGACCATTGGGTCCAGCAGCTACAGCTCCGACGACCTTGCCGGAGCTCCCTGGAGCTCGGCTGGGTCATCGGAGACTCCCATCCGACGCGGAGGCTCACGCCGAACTTTTTCCGATCATCAGCGCCCCGCGAGGAGGCTCGGAGCGAGCGCATTGGGCCGGCGAAGTTCGCCGGCCACCTGTTCTTCGAGGATCTCCAGCTACCGTCCCATCAGCCTCGACGCTCCAGATTAGATCTCGTCCGTTCATTCACGGAGCAGCCCTGACCGCCAGATCCTTGAGGCTTGACCTCCACCGTCCGATGACTGAGGTTTAGCCACGACGTCTTCGCACCGTTAGATCCAGCACGTGGCAGAATCTCATCCGTCCGATCCGAGCGAGGGCCTTCTTCGCAGACCCACGTGGCAGCATCACCGTCTGATCTTCCACGTGGACGCGTTTCAGCCGTCGGATCGACTCGAGGGTTTCACTTGTGTGCGGCACGCTATTCCGACCGTCCGACCGATCTGCCACGCGTTGCGCATCACGCCCTCGGATAATAAATAAGGGGTAGTTTGTTCTTAGGCCCCCTCCTTTATTTTATTTCGCATTTAGTCTTGTAAATATTTAGAGCAGTTGTTTAGTTTTTGGGATATTTGCATAGAGGACCCTGCTCTTTATTTTCTTTGCATATATGCCCCTGTGTGTGATGTGACACGTGCTTCGTCACGTGGTTTTCTGGTGTATTTGCACTTTCTATCCTGTAGTTCTGAATGTTACTGAATGAATGAAAATTTTTGAGTATTTACCATTATACCCCTGTGCGTGAAACATTTATGCATGTGCTTTAATTCGTGGGTTATTTGCAGACTACCCCCTGGACTTTTGGTACCTGTTACCAATTAGTCCTCGGGAATAGTTTTTATTACATTTGGGTCCCTGAGTCCCCCAGGCACGTGCCACGCGCGTAACGTCCTGGGTATTTTGCACCAGACCCCTCAGAACTTCGGGTATTTGCACTTTGGTCCCTATGCACAGTACCCTCTTTCCATTTTTGAATAAAATAGCAAATCACCTCCAAATCCAACGAAAATTGGATACATGGCTCCTGCCATAGTGTAAAATTTGCGAGGATTTTTGGAGACATTTTTGTTTTGTTTTGATATTTTTAAAAATTCAAAAACAAGTATTTTCTTTACTGTTCAGCTTTGAAAATCACAAAAAAATATTAAAACCTATCTAAAAAATACAAAAAATTACTTACTGTTTATTTTGGCTTGCTTGATTTGCTAGCCAATTTTGGCTAATTTTCATCATCTAAAACACCTAAAAATTGAAAAACACTTAAAAACTCATAAAAATTCTAATAAATAATTTAAAAATCCAAAAATCATAAATCTAGTGCCCTAATTTTCCTTAAACCTTCTAGTTTATAGGACAATTACCCTCAGGAGCTGGTAGCCTCTCTTTATATTTTAGATTGGCATTTTTCTCCTGACTGGATAGCACCCTTTGTTTCTGTCATCGTTTCATTTTTAGAAAATAAAATAAAAATCAGAAAAATCCCAAAATCCACCAAAAACAGTAAAAATTATAAAACATACAAAAATATTTTTTCTGAAATTTTTGGTTGATTTTTAGTACATTTAATAAATTGTTGAAGTGTGTTGTTTAGTTGCTTTTCTTATTTTCTCAAAATCTCAAAAATCCTGAAAAATATAAAAAGACTTAAAAACCACCAAAAATACCTTTTCTTCTCTTCTCGACTACTTCGTAGGCTGCAAGGCCAATCCGTGCTCCTTGTGTTCGACCCTGGTCGCTATACCAGGTTAATAAAATAGCCAGGACCGCTATCGTGTTTATTTGCTTTCATCTGAGTTTGGTGGTCTGCTTTATTTTTCTTGATTGATTGAATTATTTCTCTCGATTCGGGTCGCAACGACCCATGAGTGATTTTATATTTTATCCCGGATTGATTGAGTGAATTTTTCGGTCATCAGTGGTTTATTTGCGCATGTGCGTTATTTTTGTGGGTAAATTGCATTAAGTTCCCTGGGCTTTTAATACATGTTATTATTTAGCCCAGAAACTTATTTTCTTTGCAAATAGATCCTTGAGTGCCCCAAACACGTGCTTGGCACGTGATTTCTTGGGATTTTTGCATCGGACCCCTCAGAACTTTCACTATTTGCATTTAGGTCCCTGTGTATTGTGCCCTTGTGTGTGATTTTAATAAAATAGCAAATCAACTCCAAATTTGATGAAAATTGGAAACATGGCTCCTGCCATGGTGTTAAATTTTCCATAAATTTTGAAGACATTTTAGACACTGTTTGATATTTTTAAAAATTCAAAAACATCAATTTTCGTTACTGACTGATTTGCAAAATCACAAAAAAATATTAAAACTTATCTAAAAATTACAAAAAAAATTAGCTACTGTTTGTTTTTGGCTTGCTTGATTTTCTAGCCAATTTTGGCTATTTTTCATTATACAAAACTCATAACAATTGAAAAACACTAAAAATCTTATAAAAATTCTAATAATTAATCTAAAAATCCAAATATAATAATTAAGGTGCCTAAATTTTCCTTGTTTCTTTCTTTATACAGAAAAATTACCTCCAGGCTTATTGGGGATTTTCAGATATTTTATCTAGGTCCCTTAAGCTTGGCTGGACAATACCTTCTTTTCCTGACCCTGTTTGATTTTTAGAAAATAAAATAAAAATCAGAAAAATTCCAAAAATTCACCAAAAACAGTAAAAAACATAAAACACAAAAAATATTTTTATTAGAATTTTTGATTGATTTTTGATGCATTAAATAAATTGTTGAATTGCCTTGCTTATTAGTTTTCTTTATTTTCTTAAATCTCTAAAAATCCAAAAAAAATATAAAAAAGAATTAAAAACCATCAAAAAAACTTGTCTTATATTTTATCCATTCTTTTTGACTACTTCGTAGGCCGCGAGGCCATTACGTGCTCCCTGAGTTCGACCCTGGTCGCTATACCAGGTTAATAAAATAGCAAGACCGCTATATTGATTTTGACTTGATTTTATCTATAATTGATGGTCTCTTTTTCTGGATTGACCACATCTGGTGACTTGGGTCGCAACGATCATTTTAGATACCTTTACCTGAGTCGCTCGATTTTTGTGGTCATCAATTTGCAAAGGTTTTTGTAGCTAAAATATAAGAATAAAGAGTGATGAATGGGTATTCATCAATCGCACCCAAAAGATGAAAGACGTGGCTCCCGAAAAAGGGCGAAGTCCAAGAAAAATCATGTCTGACAGGCTGCAGGAGCAATAACCAAGGAGTTGACCAGCGGGTCAACTTCCACCTGGTTGGTCCACGTGGACCAACCAGGAAAATCCCTGGAAAAACTATTGTAAAATCAATAAAAAATAGAAAATCAATTTATTAAATTATGGTTAAAAAAATGTTTATTATTTTATGATTTATTTTATGGTAATTTTTATTTATTTTTTCGAGATTAATAATTATAAGTTACCATTTGTACCCTTTATAGGTATCTATATCTATATATTTAAGTATTTTATATTTATTTTATTTATTTAATTTATTTATTTTTGTTTATTATTTTATAAATTTATAAAGTATTTTTATACACTTAAATATATTTTTATTTTTTTTCTGAAGTGTTTTGTATACTTAATAAAATAAATACGGTGTATATAGGTATGTATACAGGTATTATACCTATGTGTTATATACACGTATTTTTATTTTATGTTTTATTTAGGTTTTTATTCTGATTTTAATACATATATTTATTGTAAATAATATTTATAAAATTACAAAATATAATGAATAAATAATAAAATGAATATTTTAATCTGTACAAGTATACAAGTGGGGTCCAAAACTCAACTTTTAAACCGTAACTCCGAAAAATACGAAACCACCTTCATTAAATAGTTTAGTTTACACTATATACAATTAAAGTGAGTTTGGAATACTTCGACTTTTTATTTGCAAGATACGAGTCTGGGAAGTTGGGATTCTGGATTCTTATTCAGACCATAACTTTTTATCTGTACATTATTTTTCAGTGAAATAAATTTTGTATTTTTCTTTATTTAATTATCTACAACTTTCATGTAAAAGTTTATTTATTTGAAGTATAAAAAGTGGAACCAAAAATAGGTCCCAAAATGAATAAAGAATGGGTTAAATAAAAGGTATTTTTATTGTATTTTGGCTCTTATCTCCCCCTACTTTATTCCTTGTCGACCTAGTCATCGAGATGCCTAGGTCTCGGGGTTTCGGGTCATAAAATATTTACAATATTTTATTCTTTTCTTTTCTTTATTCTATAATTTTGGCTTTAAAAACCGCATTTTATACAGTATTTACACCATGATGCATGAATGCTAAAATGCCTAAATTAAGCCTATTTACACGCATTTACTAGGATTTTAAGGTCAAAATGATAGAATAAAGATGATGAAACGTAGATTCATCAGTAACACATTTCAATATTACATTATTAAATATTTCTTATCAACAATCCTAACATATGTAGCCAGTATTAACATAAAAGCAGACATATCAACATATTTAATCATACAACTTATATTATATTTCACAATAATACCGTTCAGATAATTGCTACTACGAGTCCTTAATGCATAATACCTAGGTCATATAAATTCTTATTGTATATTAACTGTCACAGTATTTTTTTAGTCGAGATATACAATTTACACATAGGTTCATCATTTTACAATTATATTTAATATTTTACATCTATGTGTAATAATTTACATATTCACTCAATATTTTAAATTTCTTTATCATATTTCTCCTATAATAATTTTTCCATTATCAACAATCTTAAATTGTATAACCTATATCATTCAATAATACCATTCAGAGATGTGCTATTATGACTCCTTCTTGTACAAGAGCCATGTAATATGTATTCTTATTGTAGTTTAAGTTTCGCAGAATTTTTATTTTAATGTGGAGCTTTACTTTTTAAACATATTTACAGTAATTTACTTATACTATCAACAATTTATATATTTTTATGATGATTTACATAAAGTTCCATTATTTTACAATAGAGACATGTCTGCCTGTATTTTACGGAAAGATTATCGGTGTCATTTTTTTGTGTAATTTCAGAAGTTTGCTATTTTGAACTCGTAACATATGATAATACATAGTACTTCAGTGCTTTATTGTGATGTGAAACTCTAACGTACAACATGAACTTTCAGACTTATAAGTTCAGTCTTATACAACTTATATTATCATCATATAATAGCTTTAAGATATTTGCTAATATAAGTCATTATTGTACAAGATCTAAGGTAATATTAATTCGTATAGTATACTAACCATACTTATTGTACAAGTCCTTATCAGTACTTTTATTTTAAAGTGGTGATATACAATTTAATTGTGTATGCATTATATTACAGTTATTCTCAATAATTTACAGTTTTCTGTATAGAATTGTAAATTTATTCAATAATTTACACTTTCTTTTCAAATTTTACATCAAAAAATGTGATTCTCTATTGAAGAAGAAGTCTGAATCAGGAAGCGTAATAACAAACATACAGTAATCATTGGATTGTGAATCATTAACGTAGAAGAAGATTTTCGACCATTAGAAAACACACTTGTAACCATAAAGCCACGTTCATTATCGACCATTAGAATACATACTTTGTCTCCCTGTGAAACATGTATATATTAAGTATAACATGTAACCAGATATTCAATGCATATGAATATAATATAGGATAATCATGATATTCAAAATAACTGTTTCGTTCTAAAGAAGATTTAAACAGAAACTATAGAAACATAACACTATGTGGTTGAGTTCTAAAGAAGGTTTAAACAGAAACTCCAGAATTATAACAATAAATAGTTCCAATTTAAACTGTAAAAACTATAAGATGCGTTTATATTATGTCCGTCATCTCTATCACCGTGTCGCTGAGTTCTTTATATGACCGCACGTTAACAATATGGAAACTGTTTTCAGCTCTCAATCTGTCAATGTCATCGTAGTTGAAATCTAACGCCCTCCCTTCGCACAGGTACTCCATCATTTTCATAACGTAGACACCACAATCCAGACTTTGCGAAGGTTGCTGCGGGCAATCTTGCATGTATATGATTTCCCAACCTGCAAGGCATTCATCTGTAATGTTGTCCATGAAGTACTCTGGAATCCAGCCATGCTGAGATATAATTCAAAAAGAATAATATTAACACTGAATCAAAGCATTTAATAAAAGGCAAAAGTTTGATTATGTCATACCCATTTCAATACATCCTTTTTATGGAATTTTGTTCCTTTCATAGGATTGTAAGAAAGGAACTTTCTTGATGAAAAATCCGTCACAAGAAGGTGACAATGATTTCTTGTGTGAATCACGGTGAAAATTTTCTCCAACTCTATTATGTATATTCCTTCTTTATATAGCTCCTTGAGCTTATCGAATTCGTTTTCGTAGCATTAACCACAAGATTCACAAAATATTGCTGAAAAATGTAAGTAAAAATCTTATATTATGTTAAGTAAAGATATTTTAAAAAAATTATATCAGAATATAGAATCTCATCATTTGGAATATTGGTGTGAATAGAAACGGAACATGATCATTAGTTGTGCAGTATTTATGTTGTAGCACGTCCATATACATGTCGATTATCTGTAATATCAAAAACAATTTATTCATAATGAAATTTAAAAAAAGTAATTAATAAATATATACGTACTGAATCCTCGATCATTCTTTCATACAAAAAGATATGAATTTCTCTCCCTTTATAACTCCGATTTCCCGGAGTAAAGTAGGTGTCATTCAATCTGACGAATAACCTTTAATTAATATTATCCCCTAAAAAACCCTTAAAGTTTATGATATTTAAATGTAAATGTTGAAATTTGATTAGCATACTTACTTATCTGCAGGATCACGAAGAAATTCTTGAATTGTTTTCTTTGTTTGTTCCGATACTTTCTCGTAACCAATGAAATCGGTTACCAGATCGCACAGATACTGATTCTATTCAATTAATTACAAACAATGTTAGGAACGATTACTATCATAATCATAAAGACTATATAAAGTTTTGTGTGTAATATTAAAAATCACTATACTACGTCTTCTGCATACAATTTATAAAAAATAAGTTGTTATATATTCTATGGCTTACCTCCCTTGTTGTGTCATCCTCTTGTGTTTCATGCTCTTCTTTCCCTTGCTTCATTGATTCTTGTAAAGATTTTTTGGCTTCTCTTCTCTGTTTTAATCTTTTAATTATTGAGCTTTATTGAACTGTTACTTTTTCCCTTTTTCTTTTCTTTGTTGTAGTCTCCGTTTGCACATTATCTGAATGTGCAATGTCACCAATGTTCAGATCAAACGAAGGTATCCCAATGTTCATAGCTGAAACTTTATTTCTCTTAACTTGGGATTGCTGCAGTGAATGTTCATCATAGATTTCTGAAATTAAATTCTCAAGTCTTTCACCAATGTCTGAGTCACTATGTTCTAAAACTCCTTCTTTCACATCAGATACATTGCATGTCGGTACAAGCATGTCTTTTTTATTGTTATCAACTGCACCTTCAACAACATTTGCAGATTTATTCTCTAATGTATCTTCTGATTGGAAAGCATTTTATTCAACATCAATCATATCATAATCATGAAACATTTTTAGTTTTTCTCGCAGCTCCAGAATCTCAGATTTCAATTTATCATTCTCATTCTTCATTTCAGAATTTATTTTGATGTGTTCTGCATCCTTTTTTGTATAAGTCTCACTCAATTATTTAATTTTATCTTTCAGCTCCTCTATCTCACAGGCAAATGATTCACACATACATTTTCTTTATTTATTTTTTATTACGACGTCTCCCGATGAAACACAAGCAACTGTTTTTTTGTCACACGATTCCTTTATCTTTTGCTTTCCCTTCTTTGTTAACACATCTTCTAGTTTTGGGATGTGGTTTATTATCAAGATTTCTGGTCTCCTCACGGTAAAACCACTCGTGGTAAACTTCTCAAACGGAAAAACATACTCGTCTGTTTCTATCTTTACTATTTCATTTTTTGTAGTTGCAAAGCAGGCATTATCTACAAAAAGAAGTTCATTTACTAATTAAATTATTGTAATTATGAGACACCCAGTATATCATATATCATATTAACAATGCTTACATGTTCACAACTGATTGAAACCAATGATCTGGAAATCCCTTTGATTAGACCAGCTCACTTCCTAATCCGTGGTCTAAGATCTCTGCTCACCACAAGGTCTTTGCAGCAATACTCCATCATCCATACCTGACTCAGTTGTTTTATTAGTAATTTTTATTACTGATCATATAATAAAAAAACAAAATCGAAGAACTCACGTATAAGCATGAACGCATCCTGTAAGGTAACCCAGTGTTACCCTTGATGAACTGGCTCTTCTCTTTTGAACTCTACTTACAACGTCATCCATGTTGAACAGTATCATTCTTGCTACAACACCAGACCAGTTAAAGAATCGTGTATCTTCGAGGGATTCTACGTAGTGTAACAAATCCTTTGGAAAAGAATAAGAACTATCTAGGAAAAGAAACGTGGCAAACATCAAAAGTATCAAACATATTACATAAATAGAGACTGAGTTGTCATCATCTCTACTGTAATAATCCTCTAGAATGATGTTCATCTTCTTGCTATTGAAAATCATTCCTTATTCAAACAGTTTGTGCGATATGAATGATTTCCATTGAAGGTGTCTACCTCTCACTGTGATTGAGAAACCAGAGCTAGGTAGGCCCAATATTGCTCCAACCTCTTCATCACTTAAGCTCACCACCTTATTTCCAAATCCGAAATTCCTCCCTCTTTGGTACTGTTCAACCAACCATTGTAGATTTTTTCGTTGTATTTCAACATGTCCAATGTTGATTAGCTTCCCAAAAGCAGTCTTTGACAAAAGTGCGTGTTGTTTGGGCGTGGGTCTATGGTTATCAATGAAATGAACAAAGTGTTCAATGTAACATCTGTGTTGTACATAGCCTTTGCCTAGATTTAGAGACACAAGAAATCATTTTTTTGCTTGCAATGAGTCATGAGTATATTCATATAAAATAAAAACGCATTTTATATTTAAAGAAAAATTAATTTTCATACTTCTAAAATCATCTTCAACCTTCAGAGGATCATTCTCAACTTTACCTCTTTTCTTTTGCTAACTGGAAGGACTGTTCCTTCTGTTCATACCATTTAGCAGAGATATAATTTATAAAAAATGATAAAGAATTCTTTTTACTTTGAAATTTTACTTACTTTTGAAAATTGGTTTCGGACGATCCATCTGGATTTCTAACAATGTACCTTCACTGTTTTGGTCAGAATCGTCTTCATGTTCCCGTCTGATTTCAACAAGCTCGACTGCATCTCCTCCATCGTCGTCAGATGTCACTCTTCCTCCTTAGTAAGTGCTTTTGCGAGTGTAGACTCTCTCCTCAATCGTTCGTTTAGAAGAACGCCTTCTTCGTCGTCGTCGCCTATATGTGGTACCTCTCTTTTCATTTCAAATTAGGTATTACGTAATATTATTATATGAATTTAATTCATTTTCTCTTTCCTAAAACTCTATGTGATTAATTTAAAGATCTTGCTTTTTGTGTTATCCACAATTTCGTATTCATCTTTAACAAGTAAGAGCTTGTTTCCGTTTTTACTTAAAAATAGAAAGAATTTAAAAAATTTAAATTACAAATTGATGTTAGCTTAATTAATGAATTATCATTTATTTGTTAATTAATTATTATTCAAAAATATCATTTATTTTTTTCATTCATCTTCAAACATTGTTAGCTATTGTATCCTTTTCAAAGGCATCTCTACCTCTCATCAGTATGGCTTACCAAGTTGGTATTTTATCATCAACTATATAATATGTTTTTCTTGTTCTTATTATTAATTCTTCCAAACTCATGTATCTGTTTTAATCAATATTGCTGCATTTTTTTATTTTTCAATTGTTATATTTGCTTTTAGATGTTGGTTTTTTGAATAAGAAACGTGTATGCTACTTTTTTCTCTCAAGACAATCTTCAAAACATTTGCATTCACAGTCTTAAGCAATTTTTTTCATACAATATATAAAATCATTATTATAAATTATTTAATACGTAAAACAACCAATGTATATATTGGTTATATTCTTTCACGAAAGTCCGAAAAAATACTAAATGTAAATTTAAAAAAATGCAAAATAAGTCTAATATCAACATAAGAGTTGATACATCGGATATGTTGTCATTTTATATGTACTCATCAGTGCTAGACATAACATCAGCATCGAATATATATTTAACGTTTTGTAAAATACAGTTTCTCTTTGTAAAATACATCTTATTACTGTAACATACAATTATTTTGTTAAATTAATCATCAAATTACTACTTCACAGATACAAAATGTTACGATACATTTGTAAAATACGATATTTTGTTATAAATTAAATGAATAAGTTGTAATATATTGTAAAAAATTGTAATTCTATCAAACTTCATCAAATAGTGAAAATGAATACATCAATTGTAGAAGTAAAAAACTTAGTTCAAGAGATCTACTAAATGGTAAAATATAGGATAATGTTGTAAAATATAACCTGTTTTTGTAACATATAATCCACTAATGTAAAAAAGAAGACAACTTCTCAATAAGCTATTACAAAATGTCATAATATATAAGTAAAATATGTTCATTTTATGTAAAATAAATTTTGACATTTGTAATTTATTGTCTAAAATTGTAAATATATCTAATTTCAAGAATCTGAGAATTTAAATACATCCATTGTAGACTTAACATACATATCTTAATTGAAATAGAAAGTACTAAATTATAGTATCTTTTCGTAAAATAGATATTGTTTATGTAAAATACGATATTTGTTGGTAAATTAGTTGTCAAATTGGCATTATTTATGAGCAAATTGTCATAATATCGTTGTAAAATATAAATCAACTATGTAAAATTGTGCATATATGTGTAAAATAAATGTATATTGTGTATTATTCTATTCTCTTTTTGTTTTAATAATATAAAATTCTCATTTCCTATATGCTTATAAGAGAGTTTGCAATGTGTCCATCACTTTATTATCTTATTACGTAACCACCCTGTAATTTAATGAAACTTAATATGTGTAAAATTCAATTGAATAAACACACGAATTCACCGGATTTAGAGTTTTTTCTCAAACAGCGGTACAGACGATGTTGTAAAACATGACATGTAAATGTAAAATATATTAATAGATTATAATTTCATACCGATTTTTTTCAAAATGCGGTAATTTATTCAATCAAATCTTACTGTAATTTTTTCTTCTTAAATATGCAAATTCCTAAATATAAAATGTTCAGTGACGTGTATTACTATAAATTAGCATTAATTTAAATATATCACACTATAGGAATGTTAGTTGGCACGAAAACCACATACTGGTTTCAATCTCATTCGTACACTCCTCATCTCACGGCCTAAGATGAAACCTTTCCATAATCAAGGAAAGGTCCACCTCAATTCAAGTGTACCCTATATATATATATAATGGGTAAAATGGGACTGCCCCTATGGGGGAGCTAACTTAGCTTCCCCCGCCCCATTTCGCCCAGGTTTTTGATTTTTTTTAAAATTTCTTCTGTGGATTTTCATCAATATAACCCTATATTATGTCATTAAAAATTCGTGCGAAACAGAGACTCCTACGTCCTCCATCCAGATGGGGTCGTTTTTAGCGATTCTGTTACCGTTAAAAAATGACTGTCTCGATGGAGGCCGTAGAAGTCTATGTTTCATAAAAAAATTTAATGACATAATATAGGGATATAATGATGAAATTCCACAGAAGAAATTTTCAAAAAAAATAAAAAAACCCAAACGAAATGGGGCGGGTGGCATACACATTTTATCCATATATATATATATATATATATATATATATATATATATATATATATATATATATGAGGAAAATGGGGCTGCCCCTAGGGGGAGCTAACTTAGCTCCCCCCGCCCTATTTTCTTAAAAAAATTTTATTTTTTTGAAATTTTTTTCTGT
The DNA here is from genome assembly GCA_037367405.1 of Ottelia alismoides. Lineage (NCBI taxonomy): Eukaryota > Viridiplantae > Streptophyta > Magnoliopsida > Alismatales > Hydrocharitaceae > Ottelia > Ottelia alismoides. The sequence continues at coordinate 1,050,480 of JAZKJV010000702.1, forward strand.
GAATATTCATCACTATATCCCTATATTATGTCATAAAAATTTCGTGAGAAACAGAGACTCCTACGGCCTCCATCCAGACAGTCATTTTTTTAACGGTAACAGGATTTTTTAAATCGACCCCGTTTGTATGGAGGTCGTACGAGTCTCTATTTCACATGAAATTTGAATGACATAATATATGGATTTAATAATGAATTTACACGGTTTTAGATTTCAAAAAAAAATAAAAAAATTATGAAAAAAGGGTGGGGGAGCTAAGTTAGCTCCCCCTACGGGGCATACACATTTTACCATATATATATATATATAGAGAGAGAGATATATATATATATATATAGGAAAAACTTGAAATGAGGTGGATCCTCATTGAAAACATGGTGCGACAATTAATTAGACCCGTCAGATTACAATCGACAGCCTCAGTAAAAACTACCTTTAGAGAGTCGAAACCACTATGAGTGTATTAATTAATTTCTATTTATAAAAAGTTATCATATTCTATTAATGACGTCAGATATGGTGGAAATCAATTGAATTCCAATTTTCTCGCGGATTGGTTATGTTCGAATTGAATTCACTTTCTTCCCAAAATATGTTTTTTCCTTATCGTTTCATTGAACTACTATTCAGAATTTCTCGACATATCTCCGTGAAATTCAATGGAAATCGACGAAATAGAAGATCCCGAATTTTACAGAGATAATGCACAGGTAATGTAGGTTTTTCGTTTCCCTTTAATAATGTTATGTATGCAAATCACGAGGAATATTTTAATTTTGGTTGAAAGACGATCTGGTTCTTGAATCGAAGTCGTAATATGCGTTAATATTTTGGGCTTTTATATTTTAATATGTGACATTATTATATTTATTTTGTCCAGTTATCTGACGGAGAGGGTGAAGTTAATGGAGTGGCGGCACGAACTGATGATAATTTGCATCAACCAGGTATGCTGATGTACACAGATGTTTCAAAGCACTACAGTCCTTGTTCATTTATATGTTGTTGCAAATAAAAGTTTTCATTTTACGTAAATTCTGTATATTTGATGGTATAGTTCATTATTTTACATTTATGAACTATAATTTACAATTTTGAACATCATTTTACATTATAGGATACGATGTAATATCGCCCAAATGGTGCAAATACCAGTCCATTATCCGATAAATTACATATTCATGCATCATTTTACATTTTCTGTCATTATTTTACATTTATAAGACATATTTTAAATTAATTATAACTAATTTTTGCAATTATATTTTGAATGAATTTCATATAACTGCTCTATCAGTGAACCTGTCATTGGTATCACACCTCATATAGGCCAAATATTTCAATATATTCAAGATGCATATAAATTTTATGAGGCATATGCAACTGAGATTGGATTCAATGTTAGGAAAGCAAGCTCTAGAGTTGGTAAAGATAAGATTTCCAAGGAGCGGATAATTATATTTAAACCTTTTGTTTGCTGGAAAGAGGGGTTTTCTAAAAATACAGATAAAACAATGTCAGTGGACAATGCAAGAAGTGATGAGAGCGATGAATGTATTTTTTATAAGGAGGAGCGCCGTGTTGGCATATCAAGGACTGGGTGCAAAGCTTTCATGTCAGTCTCATATAGGCCTGATCTCAATGATTGGTTTGTATCGAATTTTGAACCTGAGCACAATCACAATCTTGTTTCTCCATCTAAACGCAGATACCTCAGACCAAATAGACGTTTTTCAAAAGCCACAAAAATGTTTGTGAAGTCAATGAATGATGTAAACATACCTGTATTCAAGCAGTCAGCTTTCATAAACATGTCCAGTGGTCAAGTTGGTAGTATTGTTCGAGATATTTACAACTTGAACAGAAAGGAGAAAAAACAACGTATTGGGATGGATGTGCACCTTCTAATTGAACATTTTGAAAGTTGTAAGGCCAATACCCCTGAATTTTACTATGCTTACACAACTGATGATGATAACAGGCTTACTCAGTGTATATGGATTGATAGTGCCTCCATTGAGGATTACAAATTATTCGGAGATACAGTATCGTTGGACACAACATATAGGACCAATGAATACAATCTGGTATTTGGATCTTTCTGTGGTGTTAACCATCACGGTTACACAATCTTCTTTGGAAATTCGTTCATGAGAAGGGAGACAACCGAGTCATTCTCGTGATTATTTGAGAGATTTCTAGAAGTAATGAGCAAACATCCAGTTTCTATAATCACAGATGAAGATCCGGCAATCTGTGCAGCTGTTAGGATATGCTTTCCACATACTATTCATAAATTCTGCACTTGGCATATAATGGCCAAGCTTAAAAGCAAGCTTGGAAAGATTAAAGATATAAATGAAGTTTTATCTGCGTTTTCCATAGTTGTATGGAAAAGTATAACTATAAGGGAATTTGAGCAAAGCTGGTGCAAGATAATTGATCAGTATGATTTATCATCTAATGTCTGGTTGAATGAGAAGTATAGTATCAGATTTAAATGGATTACTTTATATCTTAAGGATTATTTTTGGGCTGGTCAGCGCAGTACACAGAGGAGTGAAAGTATGAATGCATTTTTACAACACCACATCACTAAACAGAACTCCTTGCTTGAATTTGTCTGTAGATTTCAAAGTGCAATTCAACGACGCAGGGAAAGAGAGAATGACATGGATAATATTGGTGAAGTTTACACTCCAAAATCAAACTTCAAATGGAAGATGGAAGTACAGATGGTTCGTATATACACCAAGTTCATATTTTACAAATTTCGTTTTGAATTGAACGAAGTGAAGGAACTTAATGTTCGAACTCATCTGAACTCTCTGAGTTACTGTCAATATTTTTTGTCATATATTGGGAAATCTGACGAAGAATTATGTGTTTCTTCATCAACGGAAAGTGAATTTTTTGTTTGTGAATGCAAGAATATGCAATTCTTTGGATATCCATGTAGGCACATACTTGCAGTCTTGAAGATATACAATGTGGAGCTTTTGAATGAGGAATATATATTGAAAAAGTGGACAAGAACCATTAAAAAAATTAGGAAATTATCCTATTTATGTGAAAGTTGCACACCAAGAAAGGTTGTCTCAGCTTAATCAATTGTGTTCGCATATTATTTCAGCTTCAGTTGAACAGGACGAGGATATATTCTTATTTGCTAAAGAAAAATTAAGTGATTTATGTAGTAATATTGATCGTATCATAAGTAACAAACCTTCTTCGAGCTCTACAACAGTGAACAATACAAATGTTCCAGATATGATTACTGAACCAGCTGTTAAAGAACCTAATGTTGCTAGAACGAAAGGAAGTGGTCGCGGTGGTAGGCACAAGGGCGTTGGCAATCGCATTTGATCGGAATCTGAAATGAGAAGAAACAGAGGTCGACAATGCAAATCTTGCCTCAAATACAGTGTTGGACACGATTCTAGAAATTGTCCTAATAACAATTCTGCGAATAATGGTAAATATTTAACATTCGTTGTTTATTGATATGTTTTTTTCTGTTCACTATTCCTTTTGTTTTATTGTGCAGTTGAAGATGAACGAAATTAAAATGAATTGATCAAATGTTTATAAAGTAAGAGTATATTTTTTATATTTTGTTGTAACATTTTATACATCTCATATAAAAACATTTATTGTTGCTTATTATATTCCTTTCATTATGTTTGTTTTTGCAGGGTTGCAATCTTCTGAAGGATTCTTGGCTGCAATTGAGCTTTAACGTTTGGATGCTTATCAGACTTAGATTTTTTATTTTTATGTTTTTTTTTGCTTATTGTTCTGTGTTCAGTTTTTGTAGAATTCAAACAATGTGTTATTTATATTGTTTCAGTTCAGATGTATCCCTTTGTAGTATCATAACATAGAGTATTTCAGAGCTTTGATTATAAAGTTGACACATTTTTTGTAACCCATGTCATTATTATATTATTTAATTTTTCTTACCAACAAGCCGAACAATTGCAGTAAAATTCACGGTTGTATGAATTCTCTCTGTACATATATGCTAATAACTGCTAATAAAATCCAGTATCTTTATTTTATACTCCAGATATATGTTTCAAATATATGCAATAGTTTACAACTGTATTCGATATTTTACATCTATATGTAATATATTACACATTGTAACCATATTTTACATTAATTTCATTATTTTACAAATATCTACACGATCGGTAATAACTAAGAATAACAAGCAATTAGCAATCATCGTGATGTTAATCTTTAAAGTATATGAAGATTTTCGATCATTGGTAAACTCTTATCTTACCAGAAAGTCCTTTAGTTATCGAGCATTGTAATATATCCTATACTTTTTACAATTAGCTTCACTAATTTACAATAAATATTAATATTTTACAAATTGTTACCATAATTTAAATAAAGTTTCATTATTTTACAAATAGCATCATTTTTGTATCAAAATTGTGAAGTTATATGCAAATACAAGTCTAAATCAGCATGAGTAATAACAAACAGTTAGTAATCATCGGGATGTGTATCTTTAAAGTAGAAGAAGATTTTCCAACATTGGAAAACTCTAACATAACCAGAATGTCGTTTATTTATCGAGTATTATAATATATCTTATACTTTTTACAAATAGCTTGACTATTTTACATATAGTAATAATATTTTACGTATTGTTTCTATATTTTACAAACATTATCATTATTCTACAATTTGCTACATTATTTTTGACAATATTTTGATCCTATCTGCAAGCACAAGTCTATATCAGCATTAGTAATAACAAACAATTTGTAATCATCGGGATGTCAATCTTTAAAGTAGAAAAGTTTTTCGACCATTGGAAAACACTAACATAACCAGAATGTACTTTAGTTATCGAGTATTATAATATATCTTCTGTCTTCCTGTCAAACATGTATATATTGACGTAACCAATGTAACATATAATCAATGCAAACATATATTACTCGTCATATTTAAATGAAAAGTTTGGTTGTAAAGAAGTTTTAAACAGAAACTGTGGAAACATAACACAATTTAAGACAATTCAACAGTACATAGTTCTGACTTAAAATGCAAAAACTCTAAGATCTGTGTTTACTATGTCTTCTATCTTTATCACTGCGTCACCGAGTTCTCTATGTGACCACACGTTAACAACAACGAAGCTATTTCAGATCTGAATCTATCAATATCATCGTAGCTGAAGTCCAACGCCCTTCCTTCACATAGGTACTCCATCATCTTCATCACGTAGATCCCACAATCCAGACTCTGTGAAGGTTGTTGCGGGCAATCTTGCACGTATATGATTTCCCACCCTGCAAGGCAATCATCTGGAATGTTGTCCATGAAGTACTCCGAAATCCAGCCATGCTGATATGTAAATAAAAAAGATTATTATTAACACTGAATTAAAAATTTTATTAAAATATAAATTTTAATTATGTCATACCCATTTCAATACATCCTTTTTATGGAATTTTGATCCTTTCATAGAATTGTATGAAAGGAACTTTCTTACTTTAAAATCAGTAACAAGAAGGTGTCAATGGTTTCTTGTGTAGATAACAGTGAAGATTTTCTCCACCTCTGGCATGAATAATCCTTCATTGTATAACTCCTCGAGCTTATCAAATTCACTTTCCGTAGCATTAACCACCAGATTCACGAAATATTGCTGGAAAAATTCAAGTAAGAATACTAAATTATGCTGATTAAAGATATTTGATATTATTTATATCAGTAATCATAATCTCACCATTTGAAATATTGGTGTGAATACAAATGGGACATGATCATTACTTGTGCTGTATTTTTGGTGCAGTATGTCCATAAACATGTCGATTATCTACAATATCAAAAACAATTTAGGCATAAATAAATATAAGAAGGTAAATATTATAAATAAACGTATCGTATCCTCGACCATTCTTTCGTACAAAAAGTTATGAACATCTCTTCCTTTACAACTTCGATTTCCCGGAGTAAAGTATGTGGCATTCAATCTGAGGAATTTTATTTAAATAATATTATACATCTAAAGTTAAAGATTTTTACATATAAATGCTGAAATGTCTGTTAAATTACTTACTTATCTGCCGGATCACGAAGAAATTCTTGAATGGTTTTCTTTGTCTGTCCTGATACTTTTTCGTAACCAATGAAATCGGTTACGAGATCGCATAGATATTGATTCTTATTCAATCAATTATAGACAATGTCAGAAATAATTAATTTCATAATCATATAGAATATACAGAGTTGTGTGAGCAGTATTGAAAATATACATTCTAAGACATTTGTATTCAATGATACAAAAGAAGTTGTTTTATATTATATGGCTTACCTCACTGGTTGTATCATCCTCTTGTTTTTCAATTTCTTCTTTCCCTTGTTTCTCTGCTTCTTGTAAAAAAATTTTCGCTTCTCTTCTTTGTTTCAATCTTTTTATTATTGAGCTTTGTTGGACAGTGACTTTTTCCCTTTTTCTTCTCTTTGTAGTAGGCTGTGTGTGCACATTTTCTGATTTTGAATTGTCATCAATGTTCAGATCAAAAAAAGGTATGTCACTGTTGATAGGTGAAACTTTTTTGTGGTATCTTGAGATTGATACAGTGGATCTTCATCACAGATTGCAGAAATTAAACTCTGAAGTTTTTCACCGATATCTGAGTCACTAGGCTCCAAATCTCCTACGTTGACATCAGAATCATTGATTCTGTGTGTTGGTGCATCCATGTGTTGGTCATTGTCATCAACGTCACCTTCATCTATATTTACAGATTTATTCTCCAACGTTTCTTCTGATTACAATGCATTATTACCAAGATCAATCATATCATGATCAGGAATCACTTTGAGTTTTTCCTTCACCTCCGTAATCTCAGATGTCAACTTATCATTCTCTTTCTTCAATTCAGAATTTATTCTGATATGTTCTTCATCTTTTTTCATGTACGTTTCACTTATTGCTTTAATTTTATCCTTCAGCTCCTCTATCTCAAGTGAAAATGCATCACACATACATGTTTTTTGTTTCTTTTTTTACGACGTCTGAAACTGAAACACAAGCATCTGTTTTTTGGTCACACAATTCTTCTAGCTGTTGCTTTACTTTCTTTTTTAAAACATCCCATGGTACTGGGATGGGGTTAATGATTAAAATTTTCGGTCTTCTCACCGCAAACCACCGATTGTAAACTTCTCAAATGGGAAAACATACTCGTCTGCTCCTATCTTTACAATTTCAGTTTTTTGAAGTTGCAAAGCAGGCAATATCTATATAAACAAGATCATTTAGTAATGAAAAAATGAAATTACGAGACATTCAGGATATTATTAATGATCTTAACAATGCTTAATTGATCACAACTTATTGAAACCAATTCTCTGGAAACTCCTTTGATTGGTCCAGCCCACTTCCTTATTCTTGGCCTAAGGTCTCTGCTGACCACAAGGTCTTTGCAGCAGTACTCCATCATCTATACCTGATACATTGGTTTTATTAATATTTTTTTTGATCAATTAATAAAAAATATTTTTGAAGTACTCACATATAAACAGGCAACACATCCTGTAAGGTAACCAAGTGTTACCCTTGATGAACCTGCTCTTCTCTTCTGAACTCTATTTACCACGTCATCCATGTTGAATAGTATCATCCTTGCTACAGCACCAGACCAGTTAAAGTAGCGTGTATCTTCAAGTGATTCTACATAGTGTAACAAATCTTTTAGAAAAGAATAAGAACTGTCTGGGAAAAGGATTGTGGCAAACATCAAAAGTATCAAGCATGTAACATAAATAGAGACTGAGTTGTCATCATCTCTATTGTAATAGTCCTCGAGAATGTTGTTCAACTTCTTTCTATTGAAAATCATTCCTTCTTCAAATATTTTGTGAGATATAAAAGATTTCCATTGAAGGTGTCTTCCTCTAATTGTTATTGAGAAACCAGAGCTTGGCAGGCCTAAAATTGCTCCAACTTCTTCATCACTGAAACTCACTACCTTATTTCCAAATCTGAAATTTCTCCCTCCTTAGTACTGTTCAACCAACCATTGAAGGTTTTTTCTTTATATTTCAACATGGATAATGTTAATTAGCTTCCCACATGTCGTCTTTGACAGAAGTGCTTATTGTTTAGGCGTGGGTCTATGGTTATCAATGAACTGAATAAAATGTTCTATGTAGCATCTGTGTTGTACATACCCTTTGCCTAAAAGAAGAGAAAAAATATTTTTGTGGTTGCAATGATCAATGATTTTATTCATGCAAATAAAAAAAGAATTTATATTTAAATTCACATAAATCTTCATACTCCCAAAATCATCATCAAGTTTCAGAGCATCCTTCTTAACGTCAAATTCCTTTGTTTTGCTAAATGGTAGTTGTGTTCCTTCTGTTAATAACATTTACCAGAGATATAATTTCTATAAAATTTTAGAATAGTCGTATTAATTTGAAAATGTACTTACTTCTGTTTTGTTGCTTCGGACGATGTATCTGGAGTTCCATCATTGTACCCCCACTGTACTGATCTGAGTCGTCATCCCGTTCCCTCATGGGTTCAAACAAGTTCGATTGCATCTCCTCCATCGTCGCCTGATGTCCTTCCTTTCTCCTTAGAAAGCGATTTCTGGAGTCGAGACTCTCTCCTCAATTGAGTCGCTAGAAGAGCGCCTGCTTTGCCGTCGTCGCCAGTATGCGGTAACCCTCTTCTTGCTTAATTTCAAATTAGGTTTTTTCTAACATTATTTTATGAATATACTTCATATTTTTACTTTCCTTAAATTCGATTTCATTAACTCATAGATCTCTAATTTTGATTTATTGGCAATGTCGTATTGTTTGAAATTAAACAGGATCTTGTTTCCGTCTTTGACTAAAAATAGAAAGAATTTGAAATTTTAAATTTCAAATTGATTTAACTTAATCAATGAGTTATCATTAATTTGGTAATTAAATAATACTCGAAAACTTCATTTCCCTTTTTTTCCTTTGCTCTTCAACCATTGTTAGCTATTGTTTGCGTTTGAAATTCATTCCTGCTTTATCATCTCTACGTCTAAATAGGTTAGTATTTTATCTTTATCTACATACTATGTTTACTCTTCTTCGTAGTTTCATTTGTTCCAAATTCCAGTATATGTTTTCATCAATATTTCTACCCAATTTAAATTTAAAAGATTCATGTTTGCGTTGAGTTTTGGATTCTTTGAATCAGAAATGTGTTTCTCGTAAGAAATTATTCATAGCATTTGCAATCTCATTCTCTAGCGATTTTTTCCTGTTTTATATAAAATCACTAATATATTTTTTTTAAATCCGTAAAACAGACATTGTATATTTATCACTGTTTATGTTCTTTTCTGAAAAGTATCAAAAATTACAAAGAGAAAATTCTTAAAATGTTATATAATACTAATATCAACATGAGAGCAGTTACTCTGTATATGTTCTTATTTTTATTTGTAGAATCGAGAATATCAGTCCAAGAGAAATATCAAATTGTAGAATAGAAGACGATGATGTAAATTATAACATGGTTGTGTAAAATATATACCGGTAACGTAAAATAATGGCAACATTGTCAATTAGTTAATGCAAAATGTCATAATATATCAGTAAAATACCATCAATTCTTGTAAAATAAATTGTTCCTTTGTAATATATTAATATATAATTGTAATTATATCTGATATCAAGAATCTGAGAAATTAAATATACATTCGTATACGTAACGTACATATATTAATTGAAATATACATTAAGAGAATATAGTAGCCTTTAGTAAAATATAGAATGTATACGTAAAATATGATAATTGTTGGTAAACTAGTTTTATAGTTCGTAATAAATGTTCAAGAGTTATCATAATAGAGTTGTAAAATATAATTCAAATTTGTAATTTCGATCTTATATTGTGTAAATTATAGATATATAACGTAATTCATATTCCCATTTCCTTATATCTAAATTTCTCATTTTGTATATGCGTATAGGACATTTTGAATGTCTTGATCAATTTCGTATTTTATTACGTAACCCAATGTAATTTTTTTCCTTAATACTTGTAAAATTCAATTGAATAAACGCAAAATGTCACCGTAATTAGGCTGTTTTCTGAATAAGCGGTAGATAATATGTTGTAAAATATGACAAGAAGATGTAAAATAGCACAATATCTTGTATTTTCATAACAGATTATTTCAAAATGCGGTGTTTTTATTCAACCAAATGTTTATGTAATGTTGTGATCTTAAATCTATTTATTTGCTAAATATAGAATGTTTAATGACATGTAATAATTATATTTAGCATTAATTTATCCATCCCACATTATAGGAATGTTAGTTGGCACGAAAACCACTTAGTGGTTTTAATCTCCTTCGTACACTCTTCATCCCACGGCCTAAGATGGCACCTTTCCATAATCAAGGAAAGGTGCCAGCTCAATTCAAGTGCACTCTATATATATATATATATATATATATATATATATAATGCCAGGGAAGTTGTTAATGTAACAGCCAAGTTGTTTGTTACTCCCACCCCTATTTTTCCCTCATTTTTTTATTTTTTTGGAAAATAAAAAATTGTGTATTCATCATTATATCCCTCTCACATTCTATTAAAAATTCGTCAGAAACAGAGACTCCTAAGCCCTCCATCCAGGCGTCATTTTTTTAACGGTCGCAGGATTTTTTAAATCGACCATGTTTGGATGGAGGCCGTAGGAGTCTCTGTTTCCGACGAAATATTAATAGAATGTGAGAGGGATATAATGATGAATATACAAATTTTTATTTCCAAAAAAATAAAAAAATGAGGGAAAAATAGGGGTGGGAGTAGCCAAGTTGGCTACTCTTTGGGGGCAGCCCCATTTACATATATATATATATATATATATATATATATATATATTTATATTTATATATATATATAAATTTATATATATATGGGTTAAATGGGGCTGCCTCATGGGGAGCTAACTTGGCACCCCCCTTCCCCGTACTATTTCGCTCGGATTTTTTATTATTTTTTTGAAATTTCTTCTGTGTACTTTCATCACCATATCGCTATATTAGCTATTAAAATTTCGTGCAGAACAGAGAGCCATGTGGCCTCCATCCAGACAGTCATTTTTTAACGGTAACAGAATTGGTAAAAATGACACTTCTGGATGGAGGCCGTAGGAGTCTCTATTTCGTATGAAATTTGAATGACATAATATAGGGATATATTGATGAAAATCTACGGAAGAAATTTCGAGAAAAAAATAAAAAAGGGGGCAAAATGACATGGGGGGAGCCAAGTTAGCTCCCCCCCCCATATATATATATATATAGGGTAAAATGGGGCTGCCCCTGGGGAGCTGACTTGGCTCCCCTCACCCCAATTCGTCCAGATTTTTTATTTTTTTTTGAAAATTTCTTCCGTAGAATTTCATCACTATATCCCTATATTATGTTATTAAAATTTCGTGTCAATCAAAGACTCCTACGGCCTCCATCCAGACAGTCATTTTTTAACGGTAATAGAATTCTTAAAAACGACCCCATCTGGATGGAGGCCTTAGGAGTCTCTGTTTCGCACGAAATTTTAATGACATAATATAGGCATATATTGATAAAAAATCACGAAAGAAATTTTCAAAAAAATAAAAAATCCGGCCGAAATGGGGAGGGGGAGCCAAGTTAGCTCCCCCCACGGGGGCAGCCCCATTTTATCATATATATACATACATACATATATATAGGGTAAAATGTTACTGCCCCCAGGGGGGAGCTAACTTAGCTACCCCCGCCCCATTTTCTCCACATTTTTATTTTTTTTTAATTTCTTCTATGAATATTCATCACTATATCCCTATATTGTGTCATTAAAATTTCATGTGAAACAGAGACTCCTACGGCCTCCATCCAGACAGTCATTTTTTTAACGGTAATGATGACCAGAAAAATCAACTTCAAAATCAATCCGAGATAAAATATATAATCAAGGGTCGTTGCGACCCGGATCGAGAAGGATAAATCATTCAACAAGAAAAAGAAGGATCGGACCACCAATCAAGCAGATAAAATCAAAGAAAAATCAAATAGTGGCCCTGGCTATGAGATTAGCTTGGTATAGCACCCAGGGTCGGACTCAGGGAGCACGAATTGGTCTTGCGGCCTACGAAGTAGTTAACAATGAATAGAAAGCAAAAACAATTTTTTGCTGGTTTTTATTATTTTTATATTTTTTGGATTTTTAATTATGAAGGAAAATAATAAAAAGGTGAAAACAATCACATTCAACTAATTATTTAAATGCTCACAAATGGTCCAAAAATTCCAACAAATTTTTTTTACGTTTTATGGATTTTTTACTATTTTTGGTGAATTTTTGAGATTTTTATAATTTTTATGGATTTTTTTAAAAATCAAATAAGGCAGCAAAAAGACAACACTGTCCAGTCAGGCTTGGAGGACCAAATTAAAATATAAAATGGTCTAAAATATCCTGGAAGTATTTTTTATGAAAAATAGAAGTAATAAAAAAATTCAGGAAAAGAGTTTATTATTTTTGGAATTGTCAATGATTTTTTAGAATTTTTATGAATTTTAAGGGGTTTTTCAATTTTTAGGGTTTTTATATATCTAAAAATAGCCAAAATGCATAGAAATTCAAACACACCAAAATTAACAACTCCTAATTTTTTTAGAATTTTTGAAAGGGTTTTAATATTTTTTGGGGATTTATAATCTGAACAGATAGAAAAACAAGGGTTTTTGAATTTTTAAAAATAATAAAAAGACTCAAAAATGTATCTAAAAATTAGGGAAAATTTTACACAGTGGCAGGAGCCACGTGTCCAATTTTCACAAAATTTGGATAAAAATTGATATTTTATTTAAATCAAACAAGAGCCCACAGTGCACAGGGACCTGTTTGCAATAAAAATAAAGTCCTTGGGCCAATAGATAACACGACAGAAAACCCCAGGTCCCTAAGTGCAAAGTTCCCAATGACTCACGCGCTAGGCACGTGGTCCAGGCCTAGAAGGACCAAAATGCAATTCCTATTTACAAAGATGCGAATATTAACACACAAGGAATGCAGGGAGTATAATGCAAAAAGCCCACTAAATCACGTGTCGATGCACGTGGCCAATACACACAGGCACCCAGGGTCGGACTCAGGGAGCACGAATTGGTCTTGCGGCCTACGAAGTAGTTAACAATGAATAGAAAGCAAAAACAATTTTTTGCTGGTTTTTATTATTTTTATATTTTTTGGATTTTTAATTATGAAGGAAAATAATAAAAAGGTGAAAACAATCACATTCAACTAATTATTTAAATGCTCACAAATGGTCCAAAAATTCCAACAAATTTTTTTTACGTTTTATGGATTTTTTACTATTTTTGGTGAATTTTTGAGATTTTTATAATTTTTATGGATTTTTTTAAAAATCAAATAAGGCAGCAAAAAGACAACACTGTCCAGTCAGGCTTGGAGGACCAAATTAAAATATAAAATGGTCTAAAATATCCTGGAAGTATTTTTTATGAAAAATAGAAGTAATAAAAAAATTCAGGAAAAGAGTTTATTATTTTTGGAATTGTCTATGATTTTTTAGAATTTTTATGAATTTTAAGGGGTTTTTCAATTTTTAGGGTTTTTATATATCTAAAAATAGCCAAAATGCATAGAAATTCAAACACACCAAAATTAACAACTCCTAATTTTTTTAGAATTTTTGAAAGGGTTTTAATATTTTTTGGGGATTTATAATCTGAACAGATAGAAAAACAAGGGTTTTTGAATTTTTAAAAATAATAAAAAGACTCAAAAATGTATCTAAAAATTAGGGAAAATTTTACACAGTGGCAGGAGCCACGTGTCCAATTTTCACAAAATTTGGATAAAAATTGATATTTTATTTAAATCAAACAAGAGCCCACAGTGCACAGGGACCTGTTTGCAATAAAAATAAAGTCCTTGGGCCAATAGATAACACGACAGAAAACCCCAGGTCCCTAAGTGCAAAGTTCCCAATGACTCACGCGCTAGGCACGTGGTCCAGGCCTAGAAGGACCAAAATGCAATTCCTATTTACAAAGATGTGAATATTAACACACAAGGAATGCAGGGAGTATAATGCAAAAAGCCCACTAAATCACGTGTCGATGCACGTGGCCAATACACACAGGGACTAATGCAAATATACAAGACAAGGAGGTCCTCGATGCAATTTTTACAAGATAAAAACAACATGGCAAACTATTTACAGGACTAAAAGATAATAGCTAAAAACTAAAGGGCCTAAGAACAATTTACCCTTTATTTAAGCAGACGGCAGGAACGAAGCCACGTGGAAGATCTGACGGTTGGGGATCAAGGGCTTCTCTTCGGCTGATGGATGCTCGAGGGCTAGCCACGTGGTTTATCTGACGGTGGCTGGCGGTGGCTAAACCTCGAGCTGGATGGACGACTCATATCGACTCCCAGCTGGATGAACGGTGAATGCTGCTCGTGGATCGACGGTTCTAATCAGATCTGGAGCTGCTGGGGTGGATGGACAGTTGAGGAATGTCCAGTAAGAACAAGACGCCGGCGAACTTCGCCGGCGCGCCACAAGCAAGCTGGGCCTCCTCTGGAGCTGCTGAGGTGGGGGATCTCTTCATCTCGATGGTCCGCAGCTCCTCAACTCCTCCGATGGCGCCTGGGAGCTCTGGGCAGCTCTGGCAACGCAGGTGGAGCCTACCTCCTGTGCTCGAGCTGAGGACCTCCTGATGAGGTCCTTCTGGCGTTCTAACCTGCAAAGGCGAAACACGGGATCGAGGGCAAACTGCCTCGACCCGTTAGAGCACGTGGAAGGTGAAGGATGGGGTGGTGTGGAGTCCTCCGGCGAAGTAGTGGCGAAGGAGGACGGTAGCCCTGCTCCGGGGCAAGACAGGGGGGTGGATGGGTGAAGAAGATGGGGAGAGGTCTGGCGAAGGTGGTGGTGTGGTCAGGTGGACAAATGGGTAGTCGGAGTGAACGGAATTGGTCGGCGACCGTGGCGGAGCGATTTGGGGGAAAGCCTAAATTAAGCTAAACTACAAGCTAAATGGACTACCTGGCGGGCGCAATCGTCTGTGCTAGAGCTCGGGGAGCTCCGGGGGTTATGTCCTCAAGGGGTCATCACGTCCCAAGGCTTGGCGCGCTCGCGGCGGCGCACGGCGGCGAGAAGCTGCCGGATCAATGGCTCCCGGCTACTCGAGCCTCACTGCTACTCGCCTCCACGCTGTTGTCTCCCTGGAGAAGACGAGGAGGTCACTGGCGTCGAGGGGGAGGATCAGAGATGGAGTGAAAAGGCTGCCGGAGCCCAAGCTTTATACACCTGCAGGTCCGAGAAGAGAGGGTCGGGCAGGGTTCCGTGAAGTGCGGATCCCAATGTGTCAGCGTGGATCTCGGATGCAGGAGGAAGAAATAGGACCCTGGGTTTAGTTGAATGGGTCTCGGATCACTCAGGGAAAAATCTGAGAAAAGCGGGTCGGGCAAGTGGATCCGGGTCGACTGGTCCAAGGAGGGAGTTGACCGGGGGTCAACATCCCCCGTGCTCCAATCAGGTGCGGCCACGAATTAAATATCTGGAAATTAAATACTAAATAGTAAATGGACGAATTTCGAAAAAGTTAAAATATAAAAAATGGTTCTTTATTTTTAAATTATTTTGTAGTGATTTTTATTTATTTTTTTGAAATAAAAATTAGGTATTTACAAAATAGTATTATTATATATAGGTATATACATTATACATTTTTAATTTTTGATTTTTAATTATTTATTTTTGTATATTTTATTCGAAATTTATATTTTATTTTTTTATAATAAAATTTGGAATAATTTGGTATTTTTATTTTATTCTTATTATTTATTTACATAGAGTAAATAAATAGATATATACACATATTTACATGGTATATATACAAGGTTGGGTTTGGTTTTATTTTTATTTTATTTTTATTTTGGAAATTTTTATTTTATTTATTTACATTCTGGAATGTGGAATATGTACATATTTTATTGGATTTTTATTTATCTATTTATAGGGATAAATAAATAGATAAAGGGTTCTATGTACATGGCTTTTATACAATGATGAAGGGATTTTTAAGTTCTTTTTAGTTTTCTCATTTTTGTTTTAATTTTATATTTACAAATATATATATAAATACACACCCATTTTTATTTGAATAAGAGGAAAATAATTTTTATTTTATTTACAGGTATACGTACAAATATATGAGCTTCCTTATCTCTCTCTACTTGGGATTTTATGCGGTCAGGCCCACGCTGAGCCCTCCCTTGGGATTAGATCGCTCAATATTTATTCTAAATATCTCCCTCTTTTTCTTTTATTTCTTTATTCTTTTATTTATGCACAAAAACATGCTAATTATTCATTTTTACACAATGCATGCCGAATGATAATTATTGATATTTACACTTATCTACATGTGTTTTGCATAGGTTTTGTAGCTAAAATAAAAGAATAAAGAATGATGAATGGGTATTCATCACCCCCTATACTTTAACTTTGCTAGTCCCTTAGCAAACACTTATTTGAAAAAGAAGTGAAAAAGAGAAAAAAGAAAAAGAGGAGAAAATGCATGGATCAATGCTGATTAAACTTTCCTTCATTGAATTGAAATATGGAGCTCAATTAGATCTTTAGATTAATAATGTGTCGGAACCTTATTTGGACTTAAGCTTAAAACCTAACAGCCTCTAAGTTCCACCAATCTATGGACAAGACTCCTTAATAAACCAGATCAGAACAAGTCTACATACACAAACTCTAATGACCATGAATCTTTCCTTGTACGGTGTAAGTGATATGTAGCTCCCCACCTCAGAAGTAACAAAGAAACAACCTCCCCCAACCTGGTAACTCTAATGCCTCAGTCTAGCAACTCTTTCCTCGAGAAGCAGGGTATTCCCTTCTAAGTTCAAGTGCAACCGGCTCAAGAAGAGGGGGAAGAAGAGAATGGACCATGGCCAGTGTAGCCATGTATCCTTGGGAGCTCTAACCAGTGTAGCTGAGTCTCCCGCTGCAAGCTTCATGAGATGGAACATGTATACCATAAGCTTTTGCTTTATTTGACTATATACACTCCGATGGGGTTATTAAATTTTCAATCCGACCCACCACTTTTTTGGAGTTCTTTTCTTTTTGCACATTTTTTTCATGTGCATCTGTACAACATATCTACATGGTGCAGCATATATACAAGGAGTTTTTCCTCTTAAGCCAGTAGACTATCCCTCTTTTGAAGATTTATTGCAACCCACGGCTTCTGTCTTTAGACTTCATAACCACCAGACCAAGTTGAGATGCAATTCCTTCACTAGAAGAAGAAGAGAGGTTCCTCCTAGAAGTACTACCCTCATATGCTACCCAAGCCAGAGAAAACTGCCTCCTCACCACCTCATCTGTGGAGAGCTAGGTGCAAAGTGCTGGTGCAAGTCAAGCCATTGTCTTTGAGAGTCATGCGTGTGTTGTTAAGTGCTCTACTTAGGCTCATCAAGATGACATATGCTCATAGCCTAGTGGACTCAAAGAATTAAGTCCCAATGGACCTGAAAAGCCTTAACCCTAAGCCCTATAAGGTTCCTCTTATAATTAGGTGGATTAAGATCTTAATCAAGCTCCATTTTCCAATTTAATTCCAGGCTAGTTTAAATGTCAACTATAATCCGGGAAAAACTATACAAATATTTACAAAGATGATATGTGCAAATTTTTTGAAAAATGTTTTGAAATCATGGATGTATGCATGAATGCAAGTTTTGCAAAATATGTACACAAATTTACACGAGGTTTTTGCAAACTTTTGATTTTCAAAACATTTTGGAAAAATTTTGTACTATATACATAATTTTGATATGCACATATTTACACACTATTTACACAAAAAGTTTTTACAAACATTTTTACAAAAATAATTTTGTACAATAGCTATGTATGTGCAATAAAAGAATGTTTATTTACAAGGAATTTTTTTTTAATTTTTATGGATTTTTTTGAGTTTTTAGCCATTTTTTATTTATTAACACACTCACACAAAGTACGAGTTATGGCTAAAGTATATATGAAATATATACACACCCCCCTATACTTAGCTCGAACGATGTCCTCATAGTGATCAAGAGCGATGAAGAAGAGTTATATAGGGAAGTGAAAAGGAATGGCTATATACAAAGATGAATGAAAGAATAGAATGAAGAGAACTCGGTGTTTCCCCCTATACTTACGATCAAGTAATCCTAAGTATAGCAAGCTGTACATGAAGGGAAATCTGAGTGAAGGATGTACAGGGTCTACCCCCCTATACTTAGGGTGAAATATCTCTAAGTATAGGCAGGAAAACATGGGTAGAAAGACACGAAGAAGATCAACAATTATATACAAGGTGGAGGGACATCACTCCCCCTATACTTATGGTGAAGGATCCTTAAGGACCAACAACAGAAGTGATGAAACAGAACGATGTGAACAACTCGGAGTTTCCACCCCCTATACTTAGGATGAGGTATATCCTAAGTATAGCAAAGATAATCCTATACAAGATCTAGGGTGAAAACAAACACGGAAGACAGAAATATCAAACTAAGACGAAACATGTATATACAAAAGGTACAATGTTGAGGTGACTCTCAATAAGCGCTAGGTTTTACGCCCCTAGTTGGGCGCAATGGCTAGGACAAAGCTGTGTCAAGGTTCAGGATGGCATCTGTAAGACGAATGCAGTACTGTCGTCGCAGTCTCGGTATGAGAACAACGACGAACTCAAAAGTGTAAATAAGGACACCCAGGTATGCAATCAGGCGAGTGTCTACTACCGGCAAAGGATATGGAAATATATGATCGGGATCCAGTAGCACAAAAGAAATCGTCGGCTCTGGATCAGATTGGAGTGGAAGTGTAGAGCCGAAGAAGTCAAACGTGGAGAAGGATGGATCAGTCATGGAATCCTCTACGTCAATCAGTGTCTCGAAGAGGTGTGGCAGGTAAAGATCAGGAGACTCTCTAAGAAGACTGATATCCGATGCATATGATAGAGACAAATCGGGCAGATCATCGAATATCTCAAGGATCGGCTCATCCTTGCGAGGGTCGTCGAGGTGAGATAACTCAGAATCAGACGGATCAAAAGACTCAATTTTGTGTTCCGCCAGATCGGAAACACTCTCAGAAAGTAAAATCGAGTACTCATGGAGTGCGGTATCCTCCCGCAGATAACCCTCGGGGAGGAATGCTAGATCAGAGGTGAGAAATAGAGGGTCAGGATCTAGAAGGGCATCTGCACGGCTGTCAAGTATCCACTCGATGCACCATGCTGCATCATCATCTGAAGTGTGGCTCTCGGCAATCTGGAAGCAGGAGAAGGTACTGGTCAACACCGCGGAGGTTGGCAATGTGTCTGAGGCTGATCCTTGTTCTGCGGCAATGCTGGCTGCCAACTGGTCCTCAGCAAGTGTGTTTGTCTCGTCAAAGTGGAGGACAAAAAGCTTGAATATAGGACTAGCTGTGTATGTATTCTCAAAGTGGTGTCCCATATTGAACTGTGGCTGCTGGGCTGAGTCATTATATCTATCAGTCTCCGAGAAGTGTCTCTGCAGAAAAGAAGCTGACTCCTCCAGGACTGGACACTGAAGTGACTGAATCAATGGCTGCAAAAGCGAGGGCTCCTCCGGCTCCTGGAGTATCAAAAGATCTGATATCCAAAACTCGTCAACTGAGAACTCTGGGGCTGACTCGAACTCTAGCTGGAAGACCAACAGGAACTCGAGTAGACTCTGGGTCAGAACCTCTGCTATCGCAGTCATCTCCTCTATACTATGTGGTGCTGGAGCAACCACGTCCTCGGGCTGGTGTGTAGAAACGGTATCGTCATGTAATAGGACACACCGTACTGGTACCGCAACATCCTCATGTGTTGTCCCAACTACGGCATCTCGTGAAGATGGTCTCTGTGAAAGTAACCTCGAGATGGTATCCAGTAAGTGAATGTCGGAACTGCGGTGTGAATCGCCACATGTGGTAATCACCAGTGCTATCTGCTCTGCGGTCATCCCCCGCATGGAGATCTCAATAATGTCTGTCAGTGGAAGTCCGTGGTCGGGAAATCTCCTCAAGAGGTCAAGAAACCTCGACCATGCCTCATGCAATGGCTCCTGGGGGTCTACTGAAAAGTCGGTGATCGATGATCGCATAAACTCTTCTCTACGTTGGGGAAAGTATCTCTATAAAAACTCTCGGCGTAGCTCTCCCCACGTAGTGAATCTCCTCCCCAATCGCCTGTGCCATCTCATGGCTCTGTCCTGAAGCGTGAATGGGAAGGTCCTCAGCATCATTTCCTCTGCAGTGATATCTGAATAGATCTGTATCCTGCAAAACTCCTCGAACTCTGACAATTGAAGATAGGGATCCTCGTGCGCCTCCCCTGAAAATGTCGGCAGTCTCTGAAGAAGCTCCTGATCTAGGCTGAATGGTGCTAATGTAGAAGCTGACTGAGCTCCCTGTCGTATCTGCTCATCTACCATACTGGAATAGGATCTATCTGATACTCTCGTCTGCTCTCTCTGATCACGAACGGAGTGCACTCTCAACTCAACAATGACATCGTCCGGGTCTCGCATCTGCTCGATCTGATAACCGCAGACGTCTAGCGCAGCATGCCCAGAGTAGTGATAGGGATGGGAGGGAGGGAGTGGGAGGTTGGTCGGAGATCCGACCTCCCTCGACGGTGGACTGGACTGATGGTCAGAGAATGGAGAAGAAGCCGTAAGAGTCGGCCAGAAGTGAGGGGGATCCATCATCCAGGGATAAAGGAGAAGAAGGGAAAAAGACTGAAGGGAGCGTGGGTGGAGAAAGATAGATGAAGAAGATAGAAGGGGAGAAAGAAGAAGGGATCTGGAAGCACACAAGATGAGAAAGCGAAACCCCCGATTCACCTACGCACACGAGCTGAAGACCGTAAGGGATCGGTCAATTATCTTGTCGATTTTATTTTAGGTGATCATTCAGTCTTTCAGAGAGATTACGTGAGCTGATAGGAATCCAGTATTCTCAACCGACTGTCCCGTACAAAAAAACCGGTAGTCAGTCGAAAAATCGGATATGGCTCTAGCCTAGGCTGCGGGTCACTCTCTCACTCATCCAAATCAGACAAGGAGGGGGTTACTCTCCCTAAGACAGATTTTTCAATGTGATGTCTTTTAGATCAAGTGTGATTAACAGTCCCGATTTTATTGTTTTTCTTTTTAGGTAATTTTCAATAACACACAACGCCTAACGAATTTTTCGGTTCTCCTGGTTATTTTAATCCAAAACAGGGGGAGAAGACGAAAAAGCCGATGCGTGAAAATCAATGATGCATGCAGAGTAAGAAATGCTTACCTGACTCCATCAGGCTACATGCAGGGTGATCCGCACATAAAATAAATGACAGAATAAAAACTACCTATATGATGCACGCGGTAAAACCGTCCCTAGCAGAGCAATTTCTACACCTGAAGAACAGTAGTCGCGTACTCGAGCTTAGGTCCGGAGTCCTATCTTGGGAGCCACTCGGTGTCCGCCACAACGGATCCTGCATGCGTTGTATGTGACTCCTCAAGGCACATGGACCAAAGCTCTAATAAGCGACTTTTTTTGTGATTTAGTTATTTAGGTCCAATTATTCAAACTATGGGAATAGGCAGATATTAGGGGATTTGGATCCTAAATAATTACATCACAATCAGGCAAATTCCTAAGCTAAGGCTAAAAACCGCGTAAATCAGATAGACAGTAAATAAACAGTCGAAAAGCTGCGAAAAAGCTGCGAAAATCCGATGAGGTCCCCCGAGCACACCGATGCTCGGCGAAACAGACCTCGAAAGTTCACAAGTGTCTCAGTCATGTCCTGTATTATTACAACAATTCAAATAAGTTCTGAAAAGTAAACCTAATCTAAACTAAACTAATCTCGCGACATGTGAGCCCACGACGAGCCATTATGCAATAAATGTTATTGCGCATATCATTCCCTGATCTGAAATGAAGAATAAATAATTTGCATAATAGGTCCCTCTGTACAATTAGGGTTATGTACCATGGCTGTCTTAATGATCAAACAGCTGTTGATTCAATAATTGAATCATAGAGGTTGGTGCTTGGATGAATATCTAAAGAGTTAGATTGAGGAATCATCAAGCACCGTCAAATGATTGTTAAGATGTGATCTCCAGCCTGAGTAGGAGATGGCAATCCTTTCTCACATAGGTTGATATCTGACCGACCTCTTGATGCAGGTCCTCTGCATAGGAATAGAGATTCGGAGGTGTCAGATTAGTTAGGTCAATGGGTTGACTTAACGAGATCGAGATAACATAAGTCCTATGTTGAATGCTGTCACAGCATAGGCACGCATCCTCTGACCGGAGACAGATATATTGCTATATGTCTGAGTATGTACATTTGACAGACCAATAGGTTGATGACCTAACCAAGGTCTATACACCGGCGCGTTGGTGTGCATATAAGGGCATATGAGTAATACGATCTCTCAAAGGGATCATACAGGTTCACTACTGAACCGGAAGACATGAGCTCACTCATGAGATATTGGGAAGAATCAAATTCCGTGCACGGTCGTCTTGCTTTGGAAGCTTGACTGAATTTGTAGGTTTGATATATACTTTTGGAAAGTATATGATCAAGACCTAGGTATGATATATGCTTTTGGAAAGTATATGATCGATACCAAATCCCAATGATCAAATGAGAAACTTGGTGATCAAACCCTGAAGAAGACAGTGTAAAATAGATCTTGATCTTCGGGTTGACCATGGGTCTTCCAGTATGCAGGATGTACAGGTATTGGGAATACCTGAAGGGTGATGTGATCATAAACGATTGTATATCCATGACGCTTCCATTCCGAGGGAGTGATGAAACAGGTCTGGATTTTAGTGACTCCTTTCAGTAGAGAAGCGATCCGATCTTAGTCCAAGTGTTGCACATTGGTCTGAATGGGATTCAGATTCAATAAGAAGATTGGATTTGCGGTCTTGATTTAATCAAGCATCTGTGGGAGGTCCGTAAGATCTGGATTTGAGATAAGATCTCAATATCCAAGTCACTATACATGGAATAATAGAATCGCCCTGTCCTTATCTCCAAGTATCTGTGGAGAAAGCACATTATTCTTGAAAGGGTTCAAGAATAATTCTTTTGATGAAATATCCAAGCAAGGACTTGATGATTAAATGTGATTTAATTATCAAGCCTAAATATGAATATGATTCATATTGTGAAAATGATTATCTAAGATAATTAAATGAGATTTAATTATCAAGGATTAAGAGAATGTGGATAGCACTATCCATGATATATGTATGTTATAAATATGATTTATAATATACATATATATAAGAGAGAGAATTTATGTAAATAGCATTTGTTAATTAATAATGTGAATTGGATTCACATTTGTTAATTAATTGGAGATGCAATTTACTAACTAGTTTGGGTTGTGAATATGATTCACATAATTTTCAATGGCAATATTGAAATATTCACAAATTAATTTTGGAATTATTTTGGTGAATATTTATTGTAATTAATTGAGGAATAATATAATAAATAAAATGGAGAAAACAACCACCCTCATGGGTGGCGTCACCCATGAAGAGTTCATGGGTGACGCCCCCCCTTTTTTAGGGGTTGGTTAACTCCACTTCATTTGTTATATTATCTCTTGATTAATTAACTTTAAGTTGTTGTTATTAAATAACAATCCTAGCCATTGATTTACCATGGACCAAGCATAGCCCTTGGATCCATGTGTCCCATGGATTGAGATCCATTGGATCCTAAACTAGTATAAAAGGAGGGCTAGGGTAGCCTCTCCAAGGCACATGATTAAGAGTTGTACAAGGTGACAACTCTCTCCCTCTCTCTTTCTCATTCTCGCCCTCTCTCTCTTTCTCTTCTTCATCAAGTGGACGTCCACTTTGTGTTGAGAAAGGAGAGACTCTCGGCTTTCGCCTTCGACGACTCGTGGATCTCCATCTTCTTTGGAGTTTCTTACTCTAAAGGAAGACGACGGATTTCGTTTGACGAAATCGGGGGAGCCATCGCTTGGATCTTCATCGAGGATTGCGGGAAGGAACGTGACTCATCATCGCGCCCGCAAGTGCGTTCTTCGTGGATCGGACTTAAGATAGGAGGATCTCTACTTTGGGATCTCGCGATCACAACCACGCTTCAAGAGGTATTCCTTGTACTTTGTGGTTTGATGAAACGATCCGAGAAGTGTTCTCGTGATCATGTGGTTTCATCTTTAAAGTTAAAATTTTAATTTCCGCTGCATCTAGCATCTAGTACGACTAGTTGCTCCGATTGCATACGATGCGATCGACACGCTTCCGTGATGCGCTTGAGGATTCACAATATCCTTCAAGTGGTATCAGAGCCAGGTTGAATAAGGGTTTGGATATGATCCATAGACCTTATACGATTTGGTTCTTCAAAGGGTTGCGAAATTTTACTGCATTTCAATTTTTCGCACCTCTGTAAAATTGAATTTTTCGGCTCTGTTTAAAATGTTTAAACACGAAATTTTCAATTGGATTTTGTTCCCCATTAAACAAGGAAACCATAGGACTTGAGTTTACTAAATTTGGACTTTATTTGCTCAAGATATGGCTTTTTGAATATGACTATATTCACTGTTGCGGGAACTGTGGATTTGAACGTAATTGATGAGATAATTACGGTTTTAATCCGCCTTGAAATGCGTGAATTATCACTTGTGTTCTTTAATAAATCAAATAGGCAAACTTTAGAAACTGAGTTTGCATTTTTTGGATTTAAATTGATCAAGATAAGTTAATTTTAGTGATTGGGGGTCACTGCTGGAAATTAACCTTTTGATCTTGAACCTTGTGATATGTCATTCAATAATCTTGATGAAAATTAATTGTTAATTTTCTGGAATAATTAGTGATAAGTATTTGTGAAATATTTAAAGAAATAATTATTCCATTGAATGACACTTGCCTAAACCACAATGATGAGATATTAGATCTTGATCATTGGTTCATCAACAAACATTGCCTTCATGAAAACTATAGTTTATCCTACAATTGTTGTAGGACAACTTTTACATGAAAACCCTTTTGCTTGAATAGGATTGGGGATTTGTCTAGCAAATCTCCTTATAATCAAAAATGTTTTGATTTATATTATATGGTATAACTTCGGTTGAAAAACCGATGAACATCTCAAAGTACATGATGGTCTATCTGGTATTATCCTTTCCCGAGGCGGATGTGGTGCCTAGTCGGAGAGCATTGGGGTCGCGGGTTGCAACGTATGTGGTCCGTCCCACTCTCGTCGGTACTGGCCATGACAGCGGGTAGGGACTGTATAATACCGGAGACAGACAATGTGTATTTTTCTAATTATTAAAATTCGAATAATACGTACTTTGAGTATATACCTATTATTCAAGTAAAAGACATGTTTGTTGATTGATGTTTGGATTGATGATTAATTTAATGTGATTAAATTAATTATGTCCAATAAACACTCTATTATGAATAGATGTGTATTTCCCTTGGAAGAATTAATTATGTGAATATGATTCACGATAATTAATTACAATTTGAATATGAGATGGAGGATCACATAAGTGACATCCATGGTCTCCCGTCAAGGCAAAGGATTCCGTCGCCAGTTGTTGTGTATGGGAGACGCCTGTCCGAAGTGACAGATCCTGTGCATGATTTAATTGGATCGGGTTCTTTGCTTCTCGAAAGAGTAAGGCCGTATACGTAGTGACCCCAATATCGGGTCCTCATATTATTGGGGCGATATTGGATTGCGTATAGCGATTATTAAGCCTGTTGACGGTTGGTTCAATTAATGACGGGTCAACATTGCCTTAGGGGTGGTGGGCCCGGGTGTTAAAGACCGAATTGGGAGATGCAAGTTGGACTTGCAAGGCGGAATGTGTTCCCGCTTCTTTTTATCCGAGTTGTAGGTTCTCATATTATTGGGATGCAACAAAGATAGGAAAGGAGATCCCAGATCTTGCTAGAGATATAATGGTAAGAATATCTCTTACATTGAAAGTGATTAAGGGAATGAACTTTCAATGTTGACAAGGCAAGACAACTTTGATATAAAATTCCTAAATCAAAGTAAAACATGTATATATAATATATATACTCTTATGCAAATTTCTTATTTCAGATAATCCTTCATTAAACCCACTCAATGTTATACTCAATAATAACCAGAAAAATATCGTGGATTGACTCTTGATCCAGATATTGTACTTGCAATTGGACACATAATGTATGTGGTTGCAGTGTGCAAGTTCCCTCAGCATAATGAGGAAGGGCAATTAAATAAGACAATAAGACATCACCTTAGGGTTTGTATGTCTCTGTAGTCTTGATCCTTCATCGAGTGTACTTTGGAAGTGACATGTCGATGGTGATCGTAATTGTCGAATAATCCTTATAAATTAAAAGAAGATATTTTGGCATATATGCTCTAGACATTTAATCATGAATGACATGGTTCTCTGCATCATGCAGAATGGTGGCTCGAAAGAGATGATGTATTCAAAATATTTGAATACCTACCTGAACCTAAGTCTCTAAGAGTTAAGATGTATGTAGACATGATGAGTGTCATCATTCTATTATCTATACTCTAGTCATTCATGAAGCTTCATAAAATTCATATTGTATGAATATAATGAAGCATGTATAAATGTTGAAATGCTCTTGTATTGAAATCCTTAGAATTCAACATAAGAGATTCTTTATCTTGAACAATGGTTGTTTATAGATGGAGAGAGCGCAATGGAAGCATGGGTCGGACCCGAGCAAGAAGGAAAGTCAAAGAGTTGACCTACTTCTGTGACTTCCATATGACATCCAAAGAGTTGGATGAATGCCAATACTGCAATAAGTTGATGTGTTGATAGTATGACTATCAAGTCTATCTAAAATCCTTAGTGAAGGACTCAGATAGAGCATCAGAATAATCTACATATAATCATTGACTTAGACTTTCTTATTTCATAAGATTAAGTCTGACAATTGTATCCCAATCTTCTAATGACATTTGCAATTGGTTGCAGATATATATTAGAAGATTAGAAATTTGATCTTAAGGTTTAGTAGTCATCTGCGTGGATATTACTGTAATTGTTGCAGCAATCTCTATTGGATAGATTGACTTCATATTCTCAGTGGGAGAGCCCTTAGTCTTAGAGAATGTCTCTATGACCTAGATATTAGAATACCCTCATTGTTTGTTTCTAAATGTTGGAAATAAACATGAATTCTGAGATTGAACTATTATAAAGAGTTATAATAAAAATATTTCAGACAGTAATCTAGCATCTAGTGGACTCCACAAAATTAGAAAAATTAATGAATGGTTCATTAAGATTTCTAATACTGAAAATTAAACCTTGATAGATCAATAGGAGGATGAAGATCATTTGACAATGATCTGGCATCAAGCCTTGGACATTTGTCTGTTGATTTGATCAATAGACTAGTAAGATATGAAACTTTAGAATGTCTAAAATTTCAAATCTTACATACTTGTGAATATTGTATTCAAAGTAAAATGTCCAATACACCCTTCTCTGTGAATGGTGTTAGATGTCGAGGTATTCAAGATCTCATACATATTGATGTATGCAGATCATCTATATCATAGTAAACATTATGGATATGTGATATCTATTGATGATTATGTATGATATGAGATTTCTTCTCTTTACCTGAGAAACCTTTGAAATGTTCAAAGATTTCACAATTTTGGTTTAGAACCAAAGTTTGAAGGAAGAATAAATGAATTTGATCTAACCAAGATAGCAACTACCTGTTAGATAAAATTCAAAAGAATACCTTATGGAGATATGAATATCGATTCTATCTCACTCCTCCTAATAAAACTAAACTCATTGGAGTTGTAGGGAGATACAATTGGATCATGTGTGACATGATTTGATCAATGATGAATTTTAGCATAATTATCCTTAGTTTCCAAGTATATATGTGTAGTCGAGACTACAATATATATACTAAATGAGGTTCCGTGCATGTAAGCTGGAATCTGGCACTTGAGAGTGCTACTTCATTAGGAAAATAAAGTATGGTATTTGATACCTACTTTATGACCTTGAGATTCTTAAAAGATCTCATCTCTGAGAATGTGATTCTTGGAGGATTGAGACTCTTGAGAATCAAGATGAAAATAAAGTAAAGGAACTCATTTAATCTTGAGAAGATAATGAGGCTCCTGAAATCGGAAACTAAAAGGATAATTAAAGATGAAACATTAATACCTCTTCAAAATTAGTTTGGGGATGTATTCCATGTGTCAGTTAAGTCTGAGAGTGATCGGACTTCATGTGATGAAGCTCCTAAGGATCATGACATGGAATGATGGATATTAGCAATAAAGTCTAAAGTAGACTTCATATACAAGTGTTGTATATGGACCCTCGAGGATCCACCTATAAGGGTTAGACCCATTAAGGTATAAATGGATCTTCAAGAGAAAGGGAACCTGATGAGAAGGTAGAAACCTTCAAAGCTCGGTTCGTAGCCATAAGCTACACACCGGAAGAGAAGACATTGCTTGCAATGAGACTTGATCTTCGGTGACCATGCTTAAAATCATCAGAATATTGCTGACCTTAGCTACACAACTTGACTATTGCATCTTCAGGATGCAAGTCAAGATTGCATTCCTCTAAGAATACCTCTCGGAGGATATTCACATGAAGTAACCCCAGGGCTTCATGGTTGAGGAAAGCAATGTATGAAAGCTAACGAAATCCATCTATGGACTCAAATAAGCTTCTTGTAGTTGGAACATAAGATTTGATGAAATTATAAATGTTATGATTTCAAATAGAATCTTGATGAACCATGTGAAGCTTAGTGGGAGTGTCATTGTGTTCATCATGCTAAATGTAGATAATATCCTAATCATTTGGAATGATATAAGGATGATAATAAGTGTTTTATAGACTGGCTATTCCATACCTTGAGATATGATCTCAAAGATGCCTCTTGGATCTTAGTTCTGAAGTTGTTCAGAAGCAAAGAAGAGAGGGTATTGGGACTGTCACATTTGTAGTACACCTTGGACATATTCCATTAATGGAAATTCCAAGAAAGGCTTCCTTCCTTTGAGATTTGGTACTGACCTATCTAAAGGGATAGCACCTCAAAGAGTTGAGGAAGTGAATGCTAGAACTGCTTGCACTTGTGCATCAGTTACGAGAAGCTACGTGTATGCTAGATGTGTACAAAAGCCAGATATCTGCCATGCAGTGGGAGTAGTAAAGTGTTGCTAATCCTACTATAGAGAGAAAACACTTGATTGCAGTAATAACAAAATCTTCAAAGATGACAAGGCTTTAGAGATAGTGATCTCTAAGTCTTATCTTCAAGAGCTTAAGACTTTATAGATAGAGATCTAAAATGTCTTAACTGTGGATACCTTAAGAGATAGTGATCTCCCGGAATAAGGGTATTCTGATAAGGATTATGGAAATACTGGTTATAATAGTTATTGAGCAATAGTGTCAAGGACACTATAACTGCCTTAACTAGATTGAGTATTGGTTGCATGAGATGCAACATTCGCATTGGATGCGAGCACTGTTACCTAGGGATATGCAAGTGCCGTAAAAGGACTTGGCATAGTCTTTTGGGAACAGAGTGACTGATCAGCTTACCTAGCTATTTCAAAATAGCCTATGATTGTCACATGAGTGCGGGTTTAAATGATTAGCCCATTAATGGTTCTTTGGGCTAGTGGGAGATTGTTGGACATGTGAGCCCACGGCGAGCCATTATGCAATAAATGTTATTGCGCATATCATTCCCTGATCTGAAATGAAGAATAAATAATTTGCATAATAGGTCCCTCTGTACAATTAGGGTTATGTACCATGGCTGTCTTAATGATCAAACAGCTGTTGATTCAATAATTGAATCATAGAGGCTGGTGCTTGGATGAATATCTAAAGAGTTAGATTGAGGAATCATCAAGCACCGTCAAATGATTGTTAAGATGTGATCTCCAGCCTGAGTAGGAGATGGCAATCCTTTCTCACATAGGCTGATATCTGACCGACCTCTTGATGCAGGTCCTCTGCATAGGAATAGAGATTCGGAGGTGTCAGATTAGTTAGGTCAATGGGTTGACTTAACGAGATCGAGATAACATAAGTCCTATGTTGAATGCTGTCACAGCATAGGCACGCATCCTCTGACCGGAGACAGATATATTGCTATATGTCTGAGTATGTACAT
Source organism: Ottelia alismoides (assembly GCA_037367405.1). Lineage (NCBI taxonomy): Eukaryota > Viridiplantae > Streptophyta > Magnoliopsida > Alismatales > Hydrocharitaceae > Ottelia > Ottelia alismoides. The sequence continues at coordinate 1,080,867 of JAZKJV010000702.1, forward strand.
TTGACAGACCAATAGGTTGATGACCTAACCAAGGTCTATACACCGGCGCGTTGGTGTGCATATAAGGGCATATGAGTAATACGATCTCTCAAAGGGATCATACAGGTTCACTACTGAACCGGAAGACATGAGCTCACTCATGAGATATTGGGAAGAATCAAATTCCGTGCACGGTCGTCTTGCTTTGGAAGCTTGACTGAATTTGTAGGTTTGATATATACTTTTGGAAAGTATATGATCAAGACCTAGGTATGATATATGCTTTTGGAAATTATATGATCGATACCAAATCCCAATGATCAAATGAGAAACTTGGTGATCAAACCCTGAAGAAGACAGTGTAAAATAGATCTTGATCTTCGGGTTGACCATGGGTCTTCCAGTATGCAGGATGTACAGGTATTGGGAATACCTGAAGGGTGATGTGATCATAAACGATTGTATATCCATGACGCTTCCATTCCGAGGGAGTGATGAAACAGGTCTGGATTTTAGTGACTCCTTTCAGTAGAGAAGCGATCCGATCTTAGTCCAAGTGTTGGACATTAGTCTGAATGGGATTCAGATTCAATAAGAAGATTGGATTTGCGGTCTTGATTTAATCAAGCATCTGTGGGAGGTCCGTAAGATCTGGATTTGAGATAAGATCTCAATATCCAAGTCACTATACATGGAATAATAGAATCGCCCTGTCCTTATCTCCAAGTATCTGTGGAGAAAGCACATTATTCTTGAAAGGGTTCAAGAATAATTCTTTTGATGAAATATCCAAGCAAGGACTTGATGATTAAATGTGATTTAATTATCAAGCCTAAATATGAATATGATTCATATTGTGAAAATGATTATCTAAGATAATTAAATGAGATTTAATTATCAAGGATTAAGAGAATGTGGATAGCACTATCCATGATATATGTATGTTATAAATATGATTTATAATATACATATATATAAGAGAGAGAATTTATGTAAATAGCATTTGTTAATTAATAATGTGAATTGGATTCACATTTGTTAATTAATTGGAAATGCAATTTACTAACTAGTTTGGGTTGTGAATATGATTCACATAATTTTCAATGGCAATATTGAAATATTCACAAATTAATTTTGGAATTATTTTGGTGAATATTTATTGTAATTAATTGAGGAATAATATAATAAATAAATGGAGAAAACAACCGCCCTCATGGGTGGCGTCACCCATGAAGAGTTCATGGGTGACGCCCCCCCTTTTTTAGGGGTTGGTTAACTCCACTTCATTTGTTATATTATCTCTTGATTAATTAACTTTAAGTTGTTGTTATTAAACAACAATCCTTGCCATTGATTTACCATGGACCAAGCATAGCCCTTGGATCCATGTGTCCCATGGATTGAGATCCATTGGATCCTAAACTAGTATAAAAGGAGGGCTAGGGTAGCCTCTCCAAGGCACATGATTAAGAGTTGTACAAGGTGACAACTCTCTCCCTCTCTCTTTCTCATTCTCGCCCTCTCTCTCTTTCTCTTCTTCGTCAAGTGGACGTCCACTTTGTGTTGAGAAAGGAGAGACTCTCGGCTTTCGCCTTCGACGACTCGTGGATCTCCATCTTCTTTGGAGTTTCTTACTCTAAAGGAAGACGACGGATTTCGTTTGACGAAATCGGGGGAGCCATCGCTTGGATCTTCATCGAGGATTGCGGGAAGGAACGTGACTCATCATCGCGCCCGCAAGTGCGTTCTTCGTGGATCGGACTTAAGATAGGAGGATCTCTACTTTGGGATCTCGCGATCACAACCACGCTTCAAGAGGTATTCCTTGTACTTTGTGGTTTGATGAAACGATCCGAGAAGTGTTCTCGTGATCATGTGGTTTCATCTTTAAAGTTAAAATTTTAATTTCCGCTGCATCTAGCATCTAGTACGACTAGTTGCTCCGATTGCATACGATGCGATCGACACGCTTCCGTGATGTGCTTGAGGATTCACAATATCCTTCAATTTGGATCCTAAATAATTACATCACAATCAGGCAAATTCCTAAGCTAAGGCTAAAAACCGCGTAAATCAGATAGACAGTAAATAAACAGTCGAAAAGCTGCGAAAAAGCCGCGAAAATCCGATGAGGTCCCCCGAGCACACCGATGCTCGGCGAAACAGACCTCGAAAGTTCACAAGTGTCTCAGTCATGTCCTGTATTATTACAACAATTCAAATAAGTTCTGAAAAGTAAACCTAATCTAAACTAAACTAATCTCGCGGCTATTCCGTGGCTCTCAAACTCCTGCTCGCTCCTCGCGTCCTCCTGCGGCTCTGTAGAGAAGAGAGCCGCCTCCGACTCCCGCGGTTGCTTCGGCTTCAGAAGAAAGCCACCTCGGTCCTTGGGCCCTCGAAAGAAAACAAGAAGAGTGTGATCAGACCAAATTATTATAATTAACCAGATCAAATATCTACAAGATATATACAAAAAGCCACGAAAATCAAAAACCGCGGAAAAATCAAATGCGACTACTAAGTCGTGCTCCCCGGCAACGGCGCCATTCTGATGACCAGAAAAATCAACTTCAAATCAATCCGGGATAAAATATATAATCAAAGGTCGTTGCGACCCGGATCGAGAAGGATAAATCGGTCAACAAGAAAAAGAAGGATTAGACCACCAATCAAGCAGATAAAATCAAAGAAAAATCAAATAGTGGCCCTGGCTATGAGATTAGCCTGGTATAGCACCCAGGGTCGGACTCAAGGAGCACGAATTGGCCTTGTGGCCTACGAAGTAGTCAACAATGAATAGAAAGCAAAAACAAATTTTTTTGGTGGTTTTTAATATTTTTTATTGGATTTTTAATTATGAAGGAAAATAATAAAAAGGTGAAAACAATCACATTCAATCAATTATTTAAATGCTCACAAATGGTCCAAAAATTCCAACAAAAATTTTTTTAGATTTTATGGATTTTTTACTATTTTTGGTGAATTTTTGAGGTTTTTATAATTTTTATGAAATTTTCTAAAAATCAAATAAGGCAGCAAAAAGACAACACTGTCCAGTCAGGCTTGGAGAACCAAATTAAAATATAAAATGATCCTAAAAAATCCTTAATAAAGAAATTTTAGGAAAAGAGTTTACTATTTTTGGAATTGTCTATGATTTTTTAGAATTTTTATAAGTTTTAAGAGGTTTTCAATTTTTAGGGTTTTTATATATCTAAAAATAGCCAAAAATGCAGAAATTCAAACACACAAAAATTAACAACTCCTAATTTTTTAGAATTTTTGAAAGAGTTTTAATATTTTTTTGGGATTTTATAATCTGAACAGACAGAAAAATTTTGAATTTTTAAAAATAATAAAAAGACTAAAAAATGTACCCAAAAATTAGGGAAAATTTACACAGTGACTGGAGCCACGTGTCCAATTTTCACAAAATTTGGATAAAAATTGACATTTTATTTAAATCAAACAAGAGCCCACAGTGCACAGGGACCTGTTTGCAATAAAAATAAAGTCCTGGGGCCAATAGATAACACGGCAGAAAACCCCAGGTCCCTAAGTGCAAAGTTCCTAACGACTCACGCGCTAGGCACGTGGTCCAGGCCTAGAAGGACCAAAATGCAATTCCTATTTACAAAGATGCGAATATTAACACACAAAGAATGCAGGGAGAATAATGCAAAAAGCCCACTAAAACACGTGTCGATGCACGTGGCCAATGTACACAGGGACCATAATGCAAATATACAAGACAAGGAGGTCCTCAATGCAATTTTTACATGATAAAAACAATGTGGCAAACTATTTACAGGACTAAAAGATAATAGCTAAAAACTAAAGGGCCTAAGAACAATTTACCCTTTATTTAAGCGGACGGCAGGAACGAAGCCACGTGGAAGATCTGACGGTTGGGGATCAAGGGCTTCTCTTCGGCTGATGGACGCTCGAGGGCTAGCCACGGGGTTGATCTGACGGTAGCTGGCGGTGGCTAAACCTCGAGCTGGATGGACGGCTCAGATCGACTCCCAGCTGGATGAACGGTGACTGCTGCTCATGGATCGATGGTTCTAATCAGATCTGGAGCTGCTGAGGTGGATGGACGGCTGAGGAATGTCCAGGAAGAACAAGACGCCGGTGAACTTCGCTGGCACACCACAGGCAAGCTGGGCCTCCTCTGGAGCTACTGAGGTGGGGGATCTCTTCGTCTCGATGGTCCGCAGCTCCTCAGCTCCTCCGAGGGCCCCGGGGAGCTATGGGGAGCTCTGGCGATGCATGTGGAGCCTACCTCCTGTGCTCGAGCTGAAGACCTCTAGATGAGGTTCTTCAGGCGTTCTAACCTGCACAGGTGAAACACGGGGTCGAGGGCAAACTGCCTCGACCCGTTAGAGCACGTGGAAAGTGAAGGATGGGGTGGCGTGGAGTCCTCCGACGAAGTGGTGGCGAAGGAGGACGGTAGCCCTGCTCCAGGGCGAGACAAGGGGGTGGATGGGTGAAGAAGATGAGGAGAGGTCTGGCGAAGGTGGTGGTGTGGTCGGGTGGACAAATGGGTAGTCGGAGTTAACGGAATTGGTCGGCGACCGTGGCGGAGCGATTTGGGGGAAAACCTAAATTAAGCTAAACTACAAGCTAAAGGGACTACCTAGAGTGCGCAATCGACTGTGCTGGAGCTCGGGGAGCTCCGGAGGTTATGGCCTCAAGGGGTCGTCGCATCCCAAGGCTTGGCGTGCTCGCGGCGGTGCACGGCGGCGAGAAGCTGTCGGGTCAATGGCTCCCGGCTACTCGAGCCTCACTGCTACTCGCTCCACGTTGTTGTCACCCTGGAGAAGATGAGGAGGTCACTGGCGTCGAGGGGGAGGACCAGAGATGGAGTGAAAAGGCTGTCGGAGCTCAAGCTTTATACACCTGCAGGTCCGAGAAGAGAGGGACGGGCAGGGTCCCGTGAAGCGCAGATCCCAATGCGGATGTGTCGGCGCGGATCTCGGATGCAGGAGGAAGAAATAGGACCCTGGGTTTAGTCGAATGGGTCTTGGATCACTCGGGGAAAATCTGAGAAAAGCGTGTCGGGCGAGTGGATCCGGGTCGACTGGTCCAAGGGGGGAGTTGACCGGGGGTCAACATCCCCCTTGGACCAATCAGGTACGGCCACGAATTAAATAAATGGAAATTAAATAATAAATAGTAAGTGGCTGAATTTGGAAAAAGTTAAAACATGAAAAATGATTCTTTATTTTTAAATTATTTTTTAGTGATTTTTATTTATTTTTGTGAAATAAAAATTAGGTATTTACAAAATAGTATTATTATATATAGGTATATACAATATACATTTTTAGTTTTTGATTTTTAATTATTTATTTTTGTACATTTTATTCCAATTTTATATTTTATTTTTTTATATAATAAAATTTGGAATAATTTGGTAATTTTATTCTTATTATTTATTTAGTAGAGTAAATAAATAGATATATACACATATATACATTGTATATATACAAGGTTGGGTTTGGTTTTATTTTTATTTCTTTTTATTTTATCTTTATTTTTGTAATTTTTATTTTATTTATTTACATTCTGGAATGTGGAATATGTACATATTTTATTGGATTTTTATTTATTTATTTATAGGGATAAATAAATAGATAAAGGGTTCTATGTACATGCCTTTTATACAATGATGAAAGGATTTTTAATTTTCTCATTTTTTAAATTTTATATTTACAAATATATACATATAAATACACACCCATTTTTATTTGAATAAGAGGAAAATAATTTTGATTTTATTTACAGGTATATGTACAAATATATGAGCTTCCTTATCTCTCTTTACTTGGGTTTTTATGCGGTCAGGCCCATGTTGAGCCCTCCCTTGGGATTAGGTCGCTCAATATTTATTCTAAATGTCTCCCTCTTTTTCTTTTATTTATGCACAAAAACATGCTAATTATTCATTTTTATACAATGCATGCTGAATGATAATTATTGATATTTACACTTATCTACATGTGTTTTGCATAGGTTTTGTAGCTAAAATAAAAGAATAAAGAGTGATGAATGGGTATTCATCAGGTAACAGGATTTTTTAAATCTGCCCCGTTTGGATGGAGGTCGTAGGAATCTCTCTTTTGCATGAAATTTGAATGACATAATATAGAGATTTAATAATGAATTTACATGGTTTTAAATTTCAAAAAAAATTGTGAAAAAGGGGCGGGGGGAGCTAAGTTAGCTCCCCCTAGGGGCATACACATTTTACCCATATATAGAGAGAGAGAGAGGTTAAAAGGAGCCTACATCAGGTCATTTTGCTAATTATTTTTTATTTTTTTTGAAATAAAATCTTGAGGGATTTTCATCACAATATACCACCAATGTGTTATTCCAAATTCAACTTAATTCGAGACTTCTATCCCATCCATCAAGATAGTCAAATTTTAACGGTCTTAAAATTCCTGAAATTGACCCCTTTTAGATGGACATGTTAGAAATATATTTTTCCTATGAAATTTGAATCACATAATCCACTCTATATATTAAGTGAATCCAACTGAGGTTTCATCCAAAAAAATAACAAAAAAATGTCCCGATGTAGGTGAGGGATGAATACCCATTCATCACTCTTTATTCTTATATTTTAGCTACAAAAACCTTTGCAAATGCATGTAGATATGTGTAAATACAAATAATTACCAAAAGCATGCATTGTGTAAAAACCTATAATTAGCATGTTTTTGTGCAAAAATAAAAGAATAAAGAGTAAAGAGAAAATGAGGGAAATATTTAGAATAAATATTGAGCAATCTAACCCAAGGGAGGGCTCAGCATGGGCCTGACCGCATAAAAACCAAAGTAGAGGGAGATAGGGGCTCATGTGTGTAAATATTTATATAAATAAAATAAAAATATTTTCCTCACCAAAAAGAAGCTTGTAAATATGTGTCTTTATTTATAAGTATAAAAACAAAAGAAAAAGAAAAAAAATCAAAAAGAACAAAAACACCACTTTCATCTTGTATATGAACCACTCTTCTACATTTATTTAACCTTGTAAATAAATAAAATTAATTTTTATAATTTTGTAAATATTCTATATTATAGAGTGTAAATAAATAAAAACAATTAAAACAAAAATAAAATAAAAATAATAAAATTAAAAATACAAAAATATATTGTACATATACCATGTACATAAATGCATATATGTGTTTATTTTACCTATGTATATAAATAATAAAAATAAAATAAAGATACCTTTTTATTCCTTATTTTATAATGAAAATAAATAAAATACAAAATAGGAATAAAATTGCATAAAAATAATAATTAAAAAATCAAAAATTAAAAAAAACCTAATAGTGTACATATACCTATATAGTACATATAGTGTACATACCTTATTTTTATTTCGAAAAAATTATTAAAAATCACAAAAAAATAGAAAAAATAAAATAAAAATATTTCATGTTTTAACTTTTTGCAAATTCGGCCATTTGCTACCTTAATTTTCACCTCCAAGATTAAGCCACGTGGCCTGTTCCTATTGGCCCTGGGGAGTGTTGACCGCCCAGTCAACTACCCCCCCCCAGGACCACCTCCCGCGGGTCTGGATCGAAAACCCGATTTCCCCCATTTATCCATGCCAGACCCGAGCACCATTTAGCCTAACCCAGGGTCCTAATCACTCCCCAGGTACCCGGGAATCTCGCCCGACATAGATCCTAGGGATCCGTGCTCCATGGAGCCGGACCCGAGCCATTTTTCCCGGACCTGCACCCATACATAAGCGAGCTCCGCCACCTCATTTCACCATCTTTGGCCATTCGTATCCACCTCCTGTGAGCTCCAGCGCACTCGCGAGAGTGACAGCTTGCGTCCGGCGCCGTCGAAGCGAGGAGTGGAAGCGTATCCACTGATCCGGCGAGCAACGCCGCCGCTGCTCCGCCACCAACAGGAGTACCGAGCCTCGGAGGGAGACGCTCCTCGAGGCAACGACCAGGAGCTTCCCCAGCTCCTCCCCAGTCTCTTCGTCCACCCAGGTAACCTTGTAGGTCTTTATTTTTCCCTGATTTCCATTTACGCCCAATTCGTACCGCCGCCGTCTCTAGCTGATTCCGACCATCCCATCACTCTGTTCGATCATCGGAATCGACCATCGTCTCCGCCTCCCTGCGACGCACCTTCTTCACCCCTCCATCCAACCCAACTCGCACAGGAGCTGGGAGCCGAGCTCCTCCGTCTACCCCCTTCGCCGGAGCTCGCCATTCCGACCCATCAACCACCGTCACCTCGTCTAACCGGGTCGAGGCAGTTTGCCCTCGACCCGCGAGTCTTCTGGATCGCTTTGCAGGTCAAACGAAGGACATCTGAGGTCCTTCGACATTCAGCCAGGAGGCTCAGCTCCGCCGACCTCGCCCGAGCTCCTCGGGGCTCGGCTGGATCATCGGAGCCTACCGGCAGACGCGGGAGCACACCACGTTTCTTCCCCGACCTTCAGAGTGCTTCCAGGAGGAGTCTAGCACACGCCAGAGGCCGGCGAGTCTCGCCGGCGACCTGTTCTTCCAGCACCCTCCGTCGCCGTCTGATCGCCTCAACCCTCTAGTGTTGATCCAGACCGTCCATCTCAGGAGGCACCTGCACCGCCAGATCTTTGGAGAGGCGATTCCAGCCACCCGATGCTCGTGAGTTAAGCCACAGCGAGCCACCACCGTTGATCACGCCACGTGGCTTGACCTCGAGCGTCGGATCATCCCCGAGGAGAGCAGCGTTGGACCCCCAGTCACCCTCAACCGCTTGATCAGACACGTGGCATCCATCCAGCTGCTCTGCATAATAAAGGGTAATTTACCCTTAGGCCCCCTTTCTTATTTTATTTCGCTTTAGTCCTGTAAATATTGAGTTTAGTTGTTTATTTTTAGGGTTATTTGCATAGAGACCCTGGAACTTGCTTCTATTTGCTAATATGCCCCTGTATGTGATGTGACACGTGCTTCGACACGTGATTTTCTGGGTATTTTACATTTCATGCCCTTGTAGTTCTGGTTGTTATTAGTTGAATGAAAGCTTTCACTTATTTGCATTTATACCCCTGTGCGTGATATATTTGAGCATGTGCGTTATATATTGGGTTATTTGCAGATAAGCCCTTGGACTTTTGGTACCTGTTACCAATAAGCCCTCGGAACTTATTTTTCTTACATTTGGGTCCCTGAGTACCCCAGACACGCGCGTCGCACGTGTTTTGCTGGGATAATTGCACCAGACCCCCCAGACTCTTGGGTATTTGCACTTTGGTCCCTGTGTACAGTGCCCCCTCTTTATTTTTGAATAAAATAGCAAATCACCTCTAAATTTAATGAAAATTGGATACATGGCTCCTGCCATGATGTAAAATGTTCTATAAATTTTGGAGACATTTTCGTCACTGTTTGATATTTTTAGAAAATCAAAAACATCTATTTTTGCTACTGTCTAACTTTAAAAATCACAAAAAAAATATTAAATAGTGTCCAAAAATTACAAAAAAAATTGTCTATTTTGTTGTGTTTGATTTTCTAGCCAATTTTGGCTATTTTCCATTACTGAAAACCACTAAAAATTGAAAAACACCTAAAACCTCATAAAAATTCTAATAATTAAACCAAAAATCCAAAATAATAAAATAGGTGCCTAAATTTTCCTTATTTGATTCTCTTTACAGGAAAATTACCTCCCAGCTAATTTAGGGCTTTTAGATATTTTATCTAGGCCTTTCTAGCTCGGCTGGACAGTACCTTTGATTTCAGCTACTGTTTGATTTTTAGAAAATTCAATAAACATCAGAAAATTCTCAAAAATTCATCAAAAACACTAAAAATCATAAAAAAACATAAAAATATTTTTGTTTGAATTTTTGGTTGATTTTTATTACTTTTAATAAATTGTTGAAGTGTGTATTCCTTTGCTTTTCTTATTTCCTTAATTAGCTAAAAATCCAAAAAAATATAAAAAATTCAAAAACCACCAAAAACATTTGTTTCATTTTTTTATTTCTTTCTTTGACTACTTCGTAGGCCGAGAGGCCAACTCGTGCTCCTTGAGTTCGACCCTGGTCGCTATACCAGGTTAATCCATTAGCGAGACCTCTTTCGTGTTTTGATTGATTTTATCTATTAGTAGTGGTCTGATTTTTCTTGATTGGCACGTCTGAGTGACCGAGGTCACAACGACCATCTTAGATACACCTGATTACCTTAGTCTCTTGGATTTTCGTGCCATCAGAATGGCGCCGTTGCCGGGGAGCATAGCTTAGTAGTCGCTTTTTGAGTTTTTCCGCGGCTTTTTCTTTACGCGGCTTTTTGTATAGCTTCCTGCACATATATATATATATATACATATATATATATATATATTTCTGACATTTTTATAATAATTGGTTTGTGACACTTGCTCTTTTTCTTGCGAGGGCCCGAGGACCGCGGAGGCGACTTTCGAGGAGCCGGCGCAACCGCAGGATTCGGAGGCGGTTCCCTTCTGCACGGAGCCGCAGGAGAAAGCGAGAGAGAGAGTTGAGTGGGTGAGGTTTAGATTAGACTTTTGATTATTATTGTAATAATACAGGGACTCAAACTGGACCTTTGGACTGTGGTTGACTTAGCGGGTCTGTTTCGCCGAGCACCGGTGTGCTCGGGGGACCTTTAGGCTTTTTTGCGGCTTTTTATGCGGTTTTGTTTTCCTTTCTTTTTATTGCCTTTTCCGGTGTTTACGTGGTTTTTGATCGAGCCCCTAGCCGTAGGATTTTCTGCTTGATTGTGACGTAATTCATAGGATCCAAACACCCTAATATAATTGCCTACTCCTATAGTGTGGTAATTGGACCTATAATAAAAATAATAATAAAATAATCATTCCATCACCTCCGAGCCTACACGCCGCGAGCCCACCCCGTCAAGCGCTACTCCTGAACTCGACCTGTCGAGAAGAGGAGGGGTGGGTCTAGACCGGACCCTTTGGATTGGAGGCTGGTGGTCGGCTAGCAGTTCTTTCGAGTAGCACTGTTGTTTAGGGACTCGGTTTTCCGCCTGCACCATTTAGGTAGTTTATTTCCTGTCTTTAAATTCTGCGCGGATCACTTGCATGTAGAGTGCTGGAGATAAGGTACGTATTTCTATCTCAGCATGCATCATTGATTTCATCGTGCATCAGCTTTTTCGTCTTCTCCCCCCTGTTTTGGACTTAATAACCAGGAGAACCGAAAAATTCGTTAGGCGTTTGTTTTCTATTTGAAAAATACTAAAAAGAAAATCATAAAATTTGGACTGGATAAAACTATTGACCCTAAAAGACACTCACCCTAAAAATTTGTCTTGGGGAGAGCAACCCCCTCATTGTATGCTTTGAATGAGCGAGAGAGTGACCCGCACCCTAGGTAGACTCCGGTGCTATTTCTAGCTGACTACCGACTCTTCCGTGCGGGCCAGTCGGTTGGGGTAGCATCGGGTATCCCAACAGGTCACGTAAGCACTCTGATAGATTGTTTGTTCACCTAATAAAAACTGACAAGATAATTTGACCGAGCTTTTACGGTCTTCAGCTCGCGTTGCGTTGGTGAACCGGGGGTTTGCATTCTGATCATAGTTTCTCCAGATCTCATCCGCACTACTCGCCAGATCAAGATGATGGGTAGACGCTCTCTTAGGCAGCCTCTGGCTGCACCGCTTTCGGGCACGTCTACCCGATCATCTAGGTTGGCCCGTGAGAGCCGAGACCAGCTCTCCGAGCCCGAGTACGATTCCGCCCTGTTCCCCCTTTACCCCCTTTCTTTCGGTTCTGAGAGACATGAGCCCGAGGAGAGATTAGCAGATTTGACAGCACCTGAGTTGGGCTCATTTGATTTTGCAGACGTCATGGTCGGCAGTTCTGAGGATCACCCTGGAGGTCCACGAGGAGAGCAGCATTTTGTCCTGGACCAGGGTTCGATCAACTCCACCCTGATCGCCTCCCTCGAGTCAGTGCAGCAGCAGCTGAGGGATCAGGGAGCTTTCATGATGGACATGAGGCGAGAGTTTGAGCAGTTGAGAGCCAACCGCGGAGGAGGAGCAGGAGGAGGACCCGACGATGCGGCAACTGCCGCAGCAGCCGCAGCCGCGACAGCAGCCGCAGCAGCAGCAGCAGGAGGAGCACCACCACCACCACTTAGATCGATGCGGGAGAACCACAATCCCGGGTCGACCTTGATACACCGTTGGGTGGTACTTCCAGCGATCATGGGGGACTTCAAGTTCCCCCCGAACACCTTGCAGCTTCTTCCCCGATTCCACGGATTGGCCACAGAGGAGCCTCATCTCCACCTGCAGGAGTTTGAGATGATTTGCAGCACTGTCCACGACCGTCAGGTGGACCAGGACACGATCAGGATGATCGCCTTCCCCTTCTCTCTAGCAGACAGAACAGCCACTTGGCTGAAGCATCTGGGGAAGTTTGTTTACACCTGGGAGCAGCTCCGCACCGAGTACTTGAACAAGTACTATCCACTCGGGCGGACGAATGCAGCGAGGGCCCTGATCAGCAACTTCTCCATGCTCCCCAATGAGCAATTCCACGAGGCATGGGAGAGGTTCCGTGAGCTCACAGACCGATGCCCGCACAACGACATTTCGAAGCCGAACCTTGTGCAGAGCTTTTTCAGCGGGTTGACACCAGAGCTCCAGGGCCTGGTGAATGCTTCTTGTGACGGGTCTTATTTCGCCAAGGATCACGACCAGGTCTGGGCCATCTACGAGGAGATGGCCGAGAACTATATGGTGATGTCCAAGACCCGGTTGTACACTCAGGGCAGACCCCAGCAGCCAGGACCCGTGCAGTACCAGAGGATAGCACGGGTCGACGCCGGTCCATCCAGTTCATCCGCAGTTGCAGCAGCACAGGCAGAGTCGTCCGCTGCGGATATGGGTATTATCAGCGAGAAGTTGGATTGGATGGAGTTGATCGAGAAGAAGCAGTGCCAGGGCATCACGCAGATGGAGCAGATGGCATAGACTCTGAGCGACATGAAGACCCAGCTCATGTGTCTCCAGGAGGCACAGACGGCTTCACAGCCCCGTCTTCAGTCGCGAGGCGATGCCGGCGGCAGCAGTAGCTCGTCCCAGCGCTCCAGCTCCTTTCAGCAGCCTAGACAGCTTCACCTTGTACAGGCGGAGCCGTACCAGCCGCAGCAGCCCTCCTACCAGTCACCACCATCTCCAGACATGCAGATGGTGGTATACCAGCCGGATCAGTCTCTGGCAGTACTCCCGCCAGCCCCATACGATGCAGAGCCATTGATGGATGTCAACGGGATTTGGTATGACCGCCCCCAGCCTGGGATCCGATGAGACCATCCCGGATTCAGGTGGGGTAGTGGAGGTACCCAGCCCCAGCAGCAGTCATCCGGTCAGGGTGGGCAGTATAGTCAGCAGAGAGATCACCAGCAGCAGCAGCCCCCAGCCTACCAGCCACAGCAGCAGTCATCCTTCGTTCCTCGTCCCTATCAGCAGCAGGGACAGTCTTGGAGACGTGAGCAACAGGCTCACCCACCACACCAGCAGCAGCATCCTTCCTCCTACCCCTCTCAGCAGCAGCAGCACCAGTTCCAGCAGCCTCATTACCAGAGAGGCTACCCGTCGGGCCCCCATGAGAGCTCCACCTTGGATGACGTAGCCCGCCTCCTCACGGACCAGCAGGCTACATTTAGACGGGAGATGGACAAGTTCCGCCAGGAGATGTGGGACCTGATGAGAGGGAAGGCCGCCATCCCTGCACAGATAGAGCCGAATCCGAACAGCCTGAAGAGGAAATCTGAGCAGGTAGTTTCCACTGAGCATGCCACTCTTAGTGATCCATTTGATGATATGTCTGCGGATCTATTTGATGCTGATTTTGTTACACTTAGGAGCGGTAGAGCACCAGCAGGCAGTGCCTCATCTGAGCGACGACTCGAGGATCCACCCAGGGCAACAGATGAGGAGGAGGAGAGCGGTACTGAGGTCGCACATGATGATGACGGTGGTACTGATGCCACCAAGGATGCTGATTCCACCGACGGTACTGAGGCCGTCGCTTCACCAGTTCGAGGAGGTGGTGCTGATGCCACCAGAGAAGCCGAGCCAGACCGCGGTACTGAGGCCGCGAGACGTCCAGTAGCAGAGCCAGCCCGAGGTGGTACTGAGGCCACCGGTGTTTGTGTAGAGAGATCAGCTGTTTTTCCTCATTCTCATGTATCTCAGAACACTGTTGTCAATAAAGGAAAAAGTTTAGTTTCTTCTGATCCCACTGTGGTGCTTGATGTATGTGCAGATCCGGCCGTCGAGCCGTCTAGGCCTTTTCCTAGTCCTTCATCTGCGAAGGACCCTGTGATCCCCTTCCCTAGAGCCCTTCAGATGGGGAAGGGGAAGAAAAAAGAAAAAGACCCAAAAAAGAGAGAGCAGGAGGAATTCAGCCAGAGCATGATCGACAGATTTCACATCCAGCTGACCCTCCAGGAGGCTTTGCAGCACATCCCCCTTCTTCAGCGATCTTTGAGAGACAGGACCACAGTCAGGAGGAGGAGGAGGAACCACACTTCGGAGATTCATGTGCTGACGAAAGCCACGTGTTTCGCGATCCAGAACCGTCTGCCAGCCAAGAGGCCAGATTCGGGGGCCACGTATGTCAGATGTCAGATTAGTGAGCAGAGGTTCGACCAGACTCTATTGGATAGCGGATCGTCTATCAACCTCCTTCCGGCAGCCCTTCTCGACCGCTTCGAGTTGGGCACTCTTAGACAAAGCAGGACAGTCCTTCAGTTTGCTGATCGATCTGTCAAGAGGCCGAAGGGGTTGTTGCGAGACGTTATCGTCACGATTCAGGGCCTGAAATTCCCCGTGGACTTTGTAGTGTTGGACATGGAGATCCCTGAGTCAGTGGCCGATACCCCCATCATCCTTGATCGTCCGTTCTTGGCCACAGCCAAGGCGGTGACTGATCATGACAGCGGGAAGGTATACTTTCGCGTCGAGGGCGAGAGTATACAAATAGAGACGGTCGAGGACTACAGAGCTAGAGAGAGAGCACGCTCAGAGGCCAGCACAGATTCAGAGCAGCTGACAGACGACGGGACAGACATCCACCAGGACTGTGATTTTGTGATCACAGATGATGAGGCAGCATGGGCAGACCCTTCCGCACAGGCCATCCTCTCATTTCCAGACACCACTGATTCAGAGATGACAGCAGAGGAGAGCTTGGAGAGCACAGCCCTGGTCCAGGATACAGCAGAGGCAGCAGAGCCGGTTCTCGACCGCGACACAGTTTCTAGTGATGGTGGTACTGAGGCCACCTTGTGTGACGGTGGTACTGATGCCACCTTGTTCGATGCAGATCCCTCGGATTCAGAGTTTGATTGGGTAGATTGTGATGATCAGATGCCAGACCTGAGTCCACCTGAGCCTACAGATGAGGAGGAGGTAGAGGCAAAGCAGATCAGAGACAGCACAGTTGAGCAGCCTCCTCCAGATCCAGTTTGCGAGAGCTCGTATTCTTTCTCCCAGGCAGATTTGGCAGATTTAGCAGCATTCACGCACCTTCTTTCGAGGCCAGATTTGCCAGCGCCCAGCTGTCCAGAGCTGAAGCCGCTCCCTACTTTGCTGAAGTATCGGTTCCTTACGAGCGAGCCTGAGATGTACCCAGTCATCGTCTCTGCCGATCTGACTGGAGAGCAGGAATCCCGTTTGATGGGGGTTCTTGAAAAGAATCGCAAGGCAATCGATGGAGCATAGCAGATCTCCATGGGATTAGTCCATCAGTGTGCTCCCACCATATCCATCTCGAGGAGGGGGCAAAGCCGTCGCGTGAGTTCCAGCGGCGATTGAACCCCAACCTGAGAGAGGTCGTGATGAAGGAAATATCAAAATGGTGGAGTGCAGATTTCATTTATCCCATTTCCGACTCCAAGTGGGTCAGCCCCTTGCATGTGGTGCCCAAGAAGACGGGCATCACGATTGTGATCAGTGAGTCGGGAGAGGAGATTGCTACACAAGTACCCACCTCCTGGAGGGTCTGTGTTGACTACAGGAGACTCAACCAGGCCACCAAGAAGGACCATTTCCCCTGCCTTTTATTGACCAGATTATTGAGAGACTGGCAGGGAAGAGCCATTATTGCTTCCTGGATGGGTATTCGGGCTACAACCAGGTGGCCATTGCTCCTGAGGATCAAGAGAAGACCACCTTTACCTGTCCCTTTGGTACATATGCCTTTCGACGCATGCCATTTGGGCTATGCAATGCCCCTGCGACTTTTCAGAGGTGCATGCTGTCGATCTTTTCGGACATGGTAGGGGAGTGTTTGGAGGTCTTCATGGACGATTTCTCGGTCTACGGCGACGGATTCGACTCCTGTCTTGACTGCCTGGACCGAGTACTCCAGCGATGTATTGAGTACCATTTGGTTCTATCTTGGGAGAAGAGTCACTTCATGGTGACTCAAGGGACGGTGCTTGGCCACATCATCTCCAACAAGGGCATGGAGGTTGATCCGGCCAAGTTTGATGTCATTAGAAAACTCGCACCACCGTCCAATTTGAGGCAGCTACGGTCATTCCTGGGGCATGTTGGATTTTATAGGAGATTTATTCAGGATTTCAGCAGGATTGCCCGGCCGTTGACTGACCTCTTGACGAAAGACACCGAGTTCCTTGTCGATGACAAGTGTCTCTCGTCCTTTGCGACTCTCCAGCAGTGTGTGATTGAGGCTCCTGTTCTCCAGCCGCCTGATTGGTCTCTCCCATTCGAGATCATGACGGATGCCTCCGATTTTGCCGTGGGGGCAGTGCTGGGACAGAGGAGGGATGGAGTTCTATTTGCTATCCACTACGCTAGCCGCACATTGGATTCCGCCCAGCGGAATTACATGGTTACAAAGAAGGAGATGCTAGCCGTAGTGTTCGCCCTAGATAAGTTTCGATCTTATATCATTGGATCTAGAGTGACTTTGTACACAGATCACACCGCCATCAGGTACCTCATGGAAAAGAAGGATGCCAAGGCCAGACTTACTAGATGGATCCTTCTACTCCAGGAGTTCGACATTGAGATCAAGGATAAGCCTGGAGTCAAGAATGTGGTGGCGGATCATCTCTCCCATTTAGAGCAGCCTGAGGAGTCTGAGCAGATTGATCCCATTCGAGATACCTTCCCAGATGAGGCGATCCTTGCTATCGCTTCACTCCCGTGGTATGCCGATATTGTGAACTTTCTCGTTGCTGGGAAAGTCCCACAAGATTGGCCCAGGCAGAGGCTTGAGACCTTCCTTGCGAAGGCCAAGTCCTACCACTGGGAGGATCCCATCCATTACCGAAGGAGGGGATAGCGTCTGGCGTCGGTGCATTCCTCAGGAGGAACACCATAGCGTCCTGACTTACTGCCACAAGCTTGAGGCAGGAGGACATCATTCTGGGAGGAGAACGGCACAGAAAGTGCTCCAATCCGGCTTGTGGTGGCCTACCCTCTTCAAGGACTCAGATGAGTTCGTGAAGAGGTCTACTGACTGTTAGAGGATGGGCACTTGTGGACAGCGTGATATGATGCCGATGCAGCCCATTCATTTCTGTGAGGTTTTTGACGCATGGGGCATCGATTTCATGGGTCCATTCCCTAAGAGTCAGGGATTTGAGTACATTCTGTTGGCCGTTGATTATGTTAGTCGTTGGGTTGAGGCCATCCCCGCCCGAGCCGCTGATGCGAGGACAGTTTGCAGATTTTTGAGGAAGCACATCATCACGCGGTTCGAGTTTCCATGAGTTCTGATTTCTGATGGGGGGTCACATTTCATCAACGACCAGGTGAAGGCCCTTGCTAGCGAGTTCAGTATAGACCATCGTGTTGCTATACCTTACCATCCACAGACGAATGGTCTAGCCGAGGTCTCGAACAGGGAGATCAAGACTATTTTGCAGAAAGTCGTCCGCCCTGACCGAAAGGATTGGTCACAGCTTTTGGACTCGATCTTGTGGGCATATAGGACTTCTTTCAAGACACCATTGGGCACATCTCCCTTTCGCCTCGTATATGGCAAGTCGTGCCATTTACCTGTTGAGCTGAGGCACAAGTCACTTTGGGCAGTTACAGATATTCTTATGGATCCAGATGGTGTAGGAGACCAGAGAAGGGCAGAGTTAGCTGCCCTGGAGGAGCTTAGAGATACAGCTTTCTCAAACAGCCTACAGTATAAGGAGAGAGTGAAGGGTGGCATGATTCTCGTATCAGCCACAAGCATTTTGAGATTGGACAGAGAGTATGGTTGTTTGATGCGAGGCTTCGTTTGTTTCCAGGGAAGCTGCAGAGCAAATGGAAGGGACCCTACTTGGTCAGAAAGGTACACGACAAGGGTAGCATTGATATATCCGAGTTGTCTTCTGAGAGTACCTTTCGAGTGAACGGCCAGCGGCTCAAGCCATTTCTAGATCATGAGCCACGGGACGTTGATGTTGCCCCTATTCATTTTGCGTGAGATGTGGTCTCTTGACTCACATCTTTTGCATCTCACGCCTGATTATCACTGTTCTTCCGACTTGTATAGATCCAGTTGTCCATATCATTCTATTCTTTAGTCCCACATCCCTTTTCTCATCTTATGATTATGCTAGACTTAGGGTGTACTTTACCCTAAGTATAGGGGGGATGTAGGACCTGCGGGTATTCTTTTCATTCTTTCTGCCCCTGTTTTGTTGCCTATACTTAGGGATATTTTACCCTAAGTATAGGGGGGGCAGACTCTGTATCTTCTTCACTCAGATTTCCCTCCATGTACAGCTTGTTATACTTAGGATTAGTTAATCCTAAGTATAGGGAGAAACCATTGAGTTCCTCTCATTCTATTCATTTATTCGTTTCTGTACTTAGCCATTCCTTTTCACTTCCCTTTTACTAAGCACGAGTTATGTCTTCTTCATCGCTCTTGATCACTTTGAGGACATTGTTCGAGCTAAGTATAGGGGGTGTGTATATATTTCATATATACTTTAGCCATAACTCGTACTTTGTGTGAGTGTGTTAATAAATAAAATGGCTAAAAATCACAAAAATTAAAAATTTTTCATGTACATAAACTCCTTTTATTTGCACATAAATATCTAGTGTACAAATTATTTTTGTAAAAATGATTTCAAAAATCTTTTGTGTAAAGCTTGTGTAAATATTTTTGTATCAAAATTATGTATATAGTACAAAATTTTTCCAAAATGTTTTGAAAATCAAAAGTTTGCAAAAATCTTGTGTAAATATGTGTAAATATCTTCTTGCAAAACTTGCACCTCATGCATCATTCATCCATGATTTCAAAACATTTTTCAAAAATTTTGCATGATTGTAAAATTTGTGTAAATAAGCATCTTGTGTACATATGTATATAGTTTTTCCTGGATGAGAGTCGACATTTAAACTAAGCCTGGAATTAAATTGAGAAATGGAGCTCGAATAAGATCTTAATCCACCTAACTCTAAGAGGAACCTTATAGGGCTTAGGGTTAAGGCTTTTCAGGTCCATAAGGACTTAATTCTTTGAGTTCACTAGTCTATGAGCATATGTCATCTTGATGAGCCTAAGTAGAGCACTTAACAACACATGCATGACTCTTAGAGACAATGGCTTGACTTGCACCAGCACTTTACACATGGCTCTCCACGGATGAGGTGGTGAGGAGGCAGTTTCCTTTGGCTTGGGGTAGCATATGAGGGTAGTACTTCTAGGCGGAACCTCTCTTCTTCTTCTAGTGAAGGAAGTGCGTCTCAACTTGGTCTAGTGGTGATGAAGGCTAAAGACAGAAGCCGTGGGTTGCAATAAAGCTTCAAAAGAGGGATAGTCTACTGGCTCAAGAGGAAAATTTCTTGTATATATGTTGCACCATGTAGATATGTTGTACAGAAGCACTTGAAAAAAAATGCAAAATGCAAAAAGAACTCCAAAAAAGTGGTGGGTCGGATTGAAAATTTAATAACCCCACCGGAGTGTATATAGTCAAATAAAGCAAAAGCTTATGGTATCCATGTTACATCTCATGAAGCTTGCGGCGGGAGACTTGGCTACACTGGCTGAGCTTCCAAAAGTCTATACTTCTTCCCCCTCTTCTTGAGCCGGTTGCACTTGAACTTAGAAGGGAATACCCCGCTTCTCGAGGAAAGAGTTGCTAGACCGAGGCATTAGAGTTACCAGGTTGAGGGAGATTGTTTCTTTGTTACTTCTGAGGTGGGGAGCTACATATCACTTACACTGCATGGAAAGATTCATAGTCATTAGAGTTTGTGTATGTAGACTTGTTCTGATATGGTTTATTGAGGAGTCTTGTCCATAGAATGGTGGAACTTAGAGGCTGTTGAGTTTTAAGCTTAAGTCTAAATAAGGTTCTGACACATTAATAATCCAAAGATCTGATCAAGCTCCATAATTCAATTTAATGAAGGAAAGTTTAATATTCAACATTGATCCATGTACATTCCCCTCTTTTTCTTTTTCTTTCTTTCTTTTTCACTTCTTTTTCAAATAAGTGTTTGCTAAGGGACTAGCAAAAGTTAAGTATATGGGGGTGATGAATACCCATTCATCACTCTTTATTCTTATATTTTAGTTACAAAAACCTTTGCAAATGCATGTAGATATGTGTAAATACAAATAATTACCAAAAGCATGCATTGTGTAAAAACCTATAATTAGCATGTTTTTGTGCAAAAATAAAAGAATAAAGAGTAAAGAGAAAAAGAGGGAAATATTTGGAATAAATATTGAGCAACCTAACCCAAGGGAGGGCTCAGCATGGGCCTGACCGCATAAAAGCCAAAGTAGAGGGAGATAGGAGCTCATGTGTGTAAATATTTATGTAAATAAAATAAAAATATTTTCCTCACCAAAAAGAAGCTTGTAAATATGTGTCTATATTTATAAGTATAAAAACAAAAGAAAAAGGTAAAAATCAAAAAGAACAAAAATACCACTTTCATCTTGTATATGAACCACTCTTCTACATTTATTTAACCTTGTAAATAAATAAAATTAATTTTTATAATTTTTGTAAATGTTCTATATTATAGAGTGTAAATAAATAAAAACAATTAAAACAAAATAAAAATAAAAATAACAAAATTAAAAATACAAAAATATATTGTACATATACCATGTACATAAATGCATATATGTGTTTATTTTACCTATGTATATAAATAATAAAAATAAAATAAAGATACCTGTTTATTCCTTATTTTATAATGAAAATAAATAAAATACAAAATAGGAATAAAATTGCATAAAAATAATAATTAAAAAATCAAAAATTAAAAAAAAACCTAATAGTGTACATATACCTATATAGTACATATAATGTACATACCTTATTTTTATTTTGAAAAAATTATTAAAAATCACAAAAAAAATAGAAAAAAATAAAATAAAAATATTTCATGTTTTAACTTTTTGCAAATTCGGCCATTTGCTACCTTAATTTTCACCTCCAAGATTAAGCCACGTGGCCTGTTCCTATTGGCCCTGGGGAGTGTTAACCGCCCAGTCAACTACACCCCCCCCCAGGACCACCTCCCGCGGGTCTGGTTCGAAAACCCGATTTCCCCCATTTATCCCTGCCAGACCCGAGCACCATTTAGCCTAACCCAGGGTCCTAATCACTCCCCAGGTACCCGGGAATCTCGCCCGACATAGATCCTAGGGATCCGTGCTCCATGGAGCCGGACCCGAGCCATTTTTCCCGGACCTGCACCCATACATAAGCGAGCTCCGCCACCTCATTTCACCATCTTTGGCAATTCGTATCCACCTCCTGTGAGCTCCAGCGCACTCGCGAGAGTGACAGCTTGCGTCCGGCGCCGTCGAAGCGAGGAGTGGAAGCGTATCCACTGATCCGGCGAGCTACGCCGCCGCTGCTCCGCCACCAGCAGGACTACCGAGCCTCGGAGGGAGACGCTCCTCGAGGCAACGACCAGGAGCTTCCCCAGCTCCTCCCCAGTCTCTTCGTCCACCCAGGTAACCTTGTAGGTCTTTATTTTTCCCTGATTTCCATTTACGCCCAATTCGTACCGCCGCCGTCTCTAGCTAATTCCGACAATCCCATCACTCCGTTCGATCATCGGAATCGACCATCGTCTCCGCCTTCCTGCGACGCACCTTCTTCACCCCTCCATCCAACCCAACTCGCACAGGAGCTGGGAGCCGAGCTCCTCCGTCTACCCCCTTCGCCGGAGCTCGCCATTCCGACCCATCAACCACCGTCACCTCGTCTAACCGGGTCGAGGCAGTTTGCCCTCGACCCGCGAGTCTTCTGGATCGCTTTGCAGGTCAAACGAAGGACATCTGAGGTCCTTCGACATTCAGCCAAGAGGCTCAGCTCCGCCGACCTCGCCCGAGCTCCTCGGGGCTCGGCTGGATCATCGGAGCCTACCGGCAGACGCGGGAGCACACCACGTTTCTTCTCCGACCTTCAGAGTGCTTCCAGAAGGAGTCTAGCGCACGCCAGAGGCCGGCGAGTCTCGCCGGCGACCTGTTCTTCCAGCACCCTCCATCGTCGTCTGATCGCCTCAACCCTCCAGTGTTGATCCAGACCGTCCATCTCAGGAGGCACCTGCACCGCCAGATCTTTGGAGAGGCGATTCCAGCCACCCGATGGCTTGACCTCGAGCGTCGGATCATCCCCGAGGAGAGCAGCGTTGGACCCCCAGTCACCCTCAACCGCTTGATCAAACACGTGGCGTCCATCCAGCCGCTCCGCATAATAAAGGGTAATTTACCCTTAGGCCCCCTTTCTTATTTTATTTCGCTTTAGTCCTGTAAATATTGAGTTTAGTTGTTTAGTTTTAGGGTTATTTGCATAGAGACCCTGGTACTTGCTTCTATTTGCTAATATGCCCCTGTATGTGATGTGACACGTGCTTCGACACGTGATTTTCTGGGTATTTTACATTTCATGCCCTTGTAGTTCTGGTTGTTATTAGTTGAATGAAAGCTTTCACTTATTTGCATTTATACCCATGTGCGTGATATATTTGAGCATGTGCGTTATATATTGGGTTATTTGCATATAAGCCCTTGGACTTTTGGTACATGTTACCAATAAGCCCTCGGAACTTATTTTTCTTACATTTGGGTCCCTGAGTGCCCCAGACACGCGCATCGCACGTGTTTTGCTGGGTTAATTGCACCAGACCCCCCAGACTCTTGGGTATTTGCACTTTGGTCCCTGTACACAGTGCCCCCTCTTTATTTTTGAATAAAATAGCAAATCACCTCCAAATTTAATGAAAATTGGACACATGGCTCCTGCCATGATGTAAAATTTTCTATAAATTTTGGAGACATTTTCGTCACTGTTTGATATTTTTAGAAAATCAAAAACATCTATTTTTGCTATTGTCTAACTTTAAAAATCACAAAAAAATATTAAATAGTGTCCAAAAATTACAAAAAAATTATCTACTGTCCATTTTGTTGTGTTTGATTTTCTAGCCAATTTTGGCTATTTTTCCATTATTGAAAACCACTAAAAATTGAAAAACACATAAAAATTCTAATAATTAAACCAAAAATCTAAAAATAATAAAATAGGTGCCTAAATTTTCCTTGTTTGATTCTCTTTACAGGAAAATTACCTCCCAGCTAATTTAGGGCTTTTAGATATTTTATCTAGGCCTTTCTAGCTCGGCTGGACAGTACCTTTGATTTCAGCTACTGTTTGATTTTTAGAAAATTCAATAAACACCAGAAAATTCTCAAAAACTCACCAAAAACACTAAAAATCATAAAAAACATAAAAATATTTTTGTTTGAATTTTTGGTTGATTTTTATTGCTTTTAATAAATTGTTGAAGTGTGTATTCCTTTGTTTTTCTTATTTCCTTAATTAGCTAAAAATCCAAAAAAATATAAAAAATTCAAAAACCACCAAAAACATTTGTTTCATTTTTTTATTTCTTTCTTTGACTACTTCGTAGGCCGAGAGGCCAACCCGTGCTCCTTGAGTTCGACCCTGGTCGTTATACCAGGTTAATCCAATAGCGAGACCGCTTTCGTGTTTTGATTGATTTTATCTATTAGTAGTGGTCTGATTTTTCTTGATTGGCACGTCTGAGTGACCGAGGTCACAACGACCATCTTAGATACACCTGATTACCTTAGTCTCTTGGATTTTCGTGCCATCAGTGAGTTACCTACATCAACCGATGTAGGCTCCTATATATATAAGCCTGCCTAACTTGGCTCCCCCGCCCTATTTTGCCCGAATTTTTTTATTTTTTTCGAAATTTCTTCCGTAGATATTCATCAATATATCCCTATTATATGTCATTAAAATATCGTGGGAAATAGAGACTCCTATGGCTCCATCCAGACAGTCATTTTTTAACGGTAATAGAATTGCTAAAAACGACCCCATATGGATGGAGACCGTAGGACTCTGTTATATATATGGGTAAAGTGGAGCAGCCCTCATGGGGGGAGCTAACTTCGCTCCCCCTGCCCCATTTCGCTCTTTTTTTTAATTTCTTCCGTGGATTTTCATCAATATGTCCCTATATTATGTCATTTAAATTTCACGCGAAACAGAGACTCCTACGACCTTTATCCAGGCGGGGTCATTTTTAGCAATTCTGTTACCGTTAAGAAATGATTGTCTTGATGGAGGTCGTAGGAGTCTCTCTTTCGTAGAAATTTTAATGGCATAATATAGGGATATAGTGATAAAATTCCACGGAAGAAATTTTCAAAAAAAATAAAAAAACCGGGTGAAATGACGCGGGGGGAGCCAAGTTAGCTCCCCCTAGGGGGCATCCCCATTTAGGGTTAAATGGGGATGCCCCCTAGGGGGAGCTAACTTGGCTCCCCCCGTGCCATTTCACCCGATTTTTTTATTTTTTTTTTGAAAATTTCTTCCGTAGAATTTTATCACTATATCCCTATATTATGCCATTAAAATTTCGTACGAAACAGAGACTCCTACGACCTCCATCAAGACGATAACAGAATTGCTAAAAACGACCCCGTCTGGATGGAGGTCGTAGGAGTCTTTGTTTCGCGTGATATTTAAATGACATAATATAGAGACATATTGATGAAAATCCACGGAAGAAATTTCGAAAAAAAAGGGAAGAAATGGCACGGGGGGAGCCAAGTTAGCTCCTCATATAGGGCGGCATCATTTTACCTATATATATATATATATATATATATATATATATATAGGGATTGGGGATCCTAAACTCAGGTGTAGGTAAATTTCCTACACCCACCCCTTAATCTGTCAATTTTTAAAAAATTTTGAAATGGATCCTTGAGGGATTTAGTTCTAATATTAAGTAGAATATGTGTTTCAAATTTTTCGTAAAACAGACATTCCTAACATGTTTATCAGACAATGTGTATTTCAGCAAATCTGAGACCGTTAAAATTTGACTGTCTTGATGGATAAGTTAGAAGTCTCAAAATAAGTTGAAATTTGAATGACACGACGATGACAAATAGTAATCTAAATTCTACAAGGATCCATTTCAAAATAATTTAAAAGAATGAGAGAAAAAAGGGCGGGTGTATGAAAGTTACCTAACCTGGGTTTAGGATCCCTTTTCCCATACTTGTTTAATCCCTATATTATGCCATAAAAATGTCATGCGAAACAGACTCCTACGACCTCTATCAAGACAGTCATTTCTTAACGGTAACATAATTGTTAAAAACGACCCCGTCTGGATGGAGGTCGTAGAAGTCTTTGTTTCGCGTGATATTTGAATGACATAATTTAGAGACATATTGATGAAAATCCACGGAAGAAATTTCGAAAAAAAAAATAAAAGGGGGGAGAAATGGCTACTCCCATTATTTCATTGGTGGTTTTGGGTTTAATTTAGTGATTTTATTAATAACCGTAGATCAAGATCTAATGACTTATATGAAGTGTCACACCATAATTGTGGAAAGGTGGCA